>OZ026824.1:8506591-9172056 GCA_964023185.1 Macaria liturata | reverse complement strand
GTAGCAGTATTTGTACTCGGTCTGTAGATAAAAAGGATTAAATGAGAACTAGTTTCTTTTGATCAATGAATAGGGCTATTGCAGGTATTTACCATATTCTCGACTAGCTGCGGTCGATGTCGGCGGACAGTCTTGACAGCTTGGAACACATCCACCTCTCCGTGCTGGATCACTTGCTCGATGCAGGCGTTGGCAGCGCAGTACACTCCGGCACGACTTCTGCCGTCACTGGAATTGCAGAGCAGATGTTCGAAGCAAAGTTTTTAAAAATGAAAAGGAGAAAAAAATTAAAAGGTTTATTTTGGAACAAAAAATTTGCATTATTTTCAATATTCAGCAACGATACTAACCCCAAAAACCTAATGCTACATCAAATAGAAAAGTATATTTAAATCTACGCAACCCTCGTGATAAGATCTAACCACAGAACAACGATCGGGCCACATCGCCCCCGCGCGGGAGGGCGACAAGCATGGACTTCAAAGCTCTGTGGATCTAACAAATAACTAGGTGATAGACTTAAAGAGATGACTAGACATCATGAACGCTGCATTCGGCGTATTTCACTGCAGAGCTTAGTTTTTTTTTTTTTTACAAGAAATGGGTTTGCACTTGACCGTAATTCGCCTGATGGTAAGCAATCATTACGGTCTAGGATGGAACGTGCTTACCCAGTAAGAACCGATTCACTCTCGCTTTGAAGATCGCAAGGTTATATTCCGCGGGGAACAGGGAGTCAGGCAGTAGCTAAGTAATTAACGATTAACTTGATCCATGTGTTTTATAAACTTACGGAGACACCACACACACAGGCCCGTAGTCTGTGCGCTGCCGCCACCGCTCCACCATGTTCATGAGCTCGACCAGCGAGTTGGTGGAGGAAGGCACCTTGTGGCCCATCGGCCAGCATGTCAGCTGGAACAGCTGCACTGTCTTCGTGGGGGCTTTCACGCCTGCCATCAGCTCCGTCAGGGAGATGATCTGGTGGAAACAGAAAATAATTAAGTAACTTCAAGCCTTCCTTGCGGGGAGAAGACGAGTCGGTCGCAAAAAGAAGGCCTGTTTTTTTACACTGAATAGGCCAACGCTTGACTACAGCCTGCCTGATGTTAAGCACCACTGTAGTCTAAGATGTTGCACGTTTGCCAGGAGAAACCTATTTACTCTGGATTTGAAGACCCCTGGGTTATAATTTTCAGGAAAAAGGGCTCCAGGTAGAGAGTTCCATAATCTCGCTGCCCTTACTACGAAAGTAGAATCAAAGCGCTTCGTGCGTGTTCGTGGTTGCGAAATATTCGAGAATGGACCGGGGTCAGAAGTGCCGCAGAATTGTTTCGCTTGGCAATGAACAAAATAAAGTATGCAGAGCTGACTGCCAGCCTTCACTAGTTGCAGAGACACCATAAAAAGAAAAAGAAGCCTTCAATCACAATTGAATATTAGAAGATCCTATACCCTTATCCTCCTTATATCTTTAGATTAGACTTCAAGCTGACTATTGAATACTGAAAAACTAAAGGTTAAATATAATCAACTATCATCTCCCCAGGATTATAAAAGCCTAACTATGTTTTTCTGCTTTGCAGAGCAAGAGAATTAACTAGCACGAAAATTATTTGCTCTCTATAGCATAGTGGTAAGTGAATAAAGTATGGTAAACTTGGCACTAAGAACCTAAAAGAGTAGTCCAGGAACCTGTTTTGGGAATTTAGTAGTATATGATCGTTTTTTTTAACAAGGAATGGGTTTGCACTTGGCTGTAATTCGCTTGATGGTAAAATAACATTACGATCTATGATGGATTGGAATGGATTTTATTGTGTACCTTTTTGTTGATCCTGAATATCCACGTCTTGATGTTAGTGTAGTGATTGTGTGACACGTGGTCTATCGTGAACACTGGGCCGTACTTCTTCGAGTGGCGGCCTTCCGGCCAGAATGGTGGGAATTGTTGCTGTAAAGAAAATAACATACAGATATATTCATTATTCATTGATTTTTTAATGCAAGCGCAGCAGTACTGGTTTGTCAATTCATGCATTTTTTTTTTATCAATTATGGCCTTATTTGTTACGCGTTTTGAAAATGAGTTAACTTTCTTCGTTAAGTTTCGAAATTTACCAAGAGAAAAATTTCTACCCTAAACACTTTGTCAAGTCCACAGGCCTAGTGTCAATATATTTTTTTTACAAATTGTTCAGACGAAACAAACATTTGTCACACTGCAACGACATTTTTTTTTATTTGATACCGGCTGAATGACATTTTTTTTCCCTAAGTCTTAGAAAGGAGAGAAATACTTACTGAGTTTTTAGGCGGTACACATAACACGACGACTGCGGCACATTCGTAGTCATACACTAGTGACCAAAACTCTCCTTGCGTTCTGACCAGAGGCCACTCTGTCACTATGTACTCCCGGGGTTTCGTATAGCCCTGAAAAAAAAAAAACAATAAGTATTAAAGCACAACAAACAGTGAACAAACAAACAAAGATAAAGATAAAGATAAAGAATCTTTATTGATAATGTAAAGTTGTAACATACATAGGTATAGGTATAAGTACTAATATCACAGAATATGCTACACAAATTACAATATCTCGTCAAATTGAATTTATAACATTTAGTTTTATAAAATTTTAGAAGTTACAATGTCTAGTTTTATTAATAAAATAATGAAATTTTTTGTTATTAAAATCATGTCAAACAGTTAAACAGTGTGAAGGTGTTCATGAACATAAATGGACTTTTAATACAAATTAATTATATTTTCATTTTTGTCTGTTATGATACAAGGGAAAAATTAGCAATATTTATAGGTATGGTTTACATATTTTAATCATCAATGTCTATTTCGTCAAAAAAGGCTATTTCGTCAAAATTAAATACTTACGTCGACAAAAACAGCGTTGATATAATCTGTAAAGCTGTTTCCTTGAAAAGATGTAAGGTATGGTCGAAAGTTATCAGCTGAAACAAAACACGTAAATTACTTTCTGATTATAGCTTCTGGTATATATACGCACATGTCTATCAATTTGCAGTAAATATTTCCAAACAATATATTTTATAACAATAGATTGTATTGATAAATTACCTAACATTAAAGAAAATAAAGGAAATAGAAACAACAGCTTAAATTTGTAAAGACAAGGGTTACACTATTAAGTATTTCTTATCATCCACCTCCTATGAATCAGTCTATGCATTTTTGCAGCTTCTCTTATCATAACAAATGTATCATAGAAAAAACTTACGCGGAACAACCAACACGTCCCGATTCTTCTCTCTATTATCTCCCCTATGACCCCCAGCACAGTCTCCTATCGTGAACCTCGGCGTCTGCTTGCAGATCTGCTGGTACTCCTTCTGGTACTCGTTGAGCTTTGACACGGGGTCTCGCTGAGACTTCTGCTTCAGTCTCTGAGACAACTCCGACACTGGAAACCAGGAGACTCCGCACACTACGTGCTCTTCTAAAGTGTCGTATACGAATTTGTACTGCTCCTGTAATGTGAATCATGATTAAACAGAAGTTTGATGATTGTGTTTGACTACAGCCTGCCAGGTGATAAGTTTTAATGCAGCCTACGTCTAGAAAGTAATTTTACGACAGATTTGTTACTTCTGGGTTGAAGTTCGCAAGAAACACAGCTTCCTGTAGTGTTCCAAAGTTTTCACATGCTTGTAATAAACGTAGGAGCAAATCGTATCGTTCTTTTGTTTTGTTATGTTTGTGTAATGGATTTCTTTTAATGAGCGCATAATAAAGTACTTTCGAGATCAAAAGAGCTTCGTTATTATTTTGTTTGTAGGTATATTACAGATATTGGTGTGTTACCTCGTTCTCTATAAGGCCTTTCCGTGATTGTCGCAATTTCTTCAAGAATCCGAAGACATCAAAGCAGTCCTCTTCTTCAGCCAGTTCTAGGTTTGCGTCGATGGCTAAATATACACCGGATCTACCTCCACCGTCACTGTAACAATGCACATTATATTGATATCCGACAAAATTTGAGTAGAATAAATGAAACTTGAGTATTGTCACTATCACTAGTATTGCTTTGGATCTGGGGTCAAAACACACTGAGAGTATTTACATACTCTTTACTTGCTGCCCATTGCAATATCAATTCCCATTTCGTGCGGGATACACCTACAGTCCTGAGAGAAGCAAGGGTTCAAAATGAGCCCAAGACCAAACCAGATACTGTTTATGGTGCATACTGTACTTAATAGATCATTTTCAATCAAAGAGTGAATGTACACTAGCATATTTTATTGTTAATTACTTATATGTGAAATAAAGACTCTTTGAAATTGAATTGAATTGAATCAAAGAGTGAGTTACTTACTAATTCAAGAGTTGTTTTGACAATAGCAGATAGCTAGTCTCAAACGAAACAGAAGAGACTAAAGGGAACTAATGTGCCTGTGTATCTTCTTTTTTTTCTTATCGAATCATCATCATCATCATCAGTCCAAAGTCGTCCACTTCTGAATATAGGCCTCTCCCAAGGCACGCCACTCAGCCCGATTTTGTGCTTCTCGTCTCCGCCTATTGTCTTCTTATCGAATGAGAGTGGCCAACTCTGGTGTCAAGAGTTTTCAAACAAATGCCTGTGTATGTACTTACTTGCAATGTACCACCATGGGTCCGGCCGCAGGGTTGGTGGCCAGGCGCCGCCCCACCACCGCGCGCACTCGTCTCCGGAACTCCAGCAGGGCGTTGCTGAAGGGACACGTGTGGGAGTGCCACTGCGTGTAGTGGAACTGCAGGATGAACCGCTCTTCTACCACCACCTGGTAACAGACATAATATTGTATGAAGTGACACTATTAATTGATCTGTCATGAAACCAAAAAAGTCTGTGGTTATGAATGTGATAAAATGTCAAATTTAGTAAGTAAATACTAGAAAACTAGGAAGTCTAATTACATTCTGAGTGCTCTTTTATCCACCAGAGAAATGTTCCAGTTTACCACAGCTATGTATATATATATGTATGTACAATGTACCTGCACAATGTTAATATGAGCCTCATAGCTCATCAAAAGTTTATTAGGATCAGGCCGAAACCTCATATTATGACCAGGTGATCTATAAAAACTACGGGGCATTTAACAATCAAATTAAATTAATAACTTACATCCTTCTCGGTTTTGTAAAGCCTGAAGGTTCGTATGTGGAAGTTGGCCAACTCCTCCTCTTGTACGATGCCGACGCTGATGTCTCCGTATGTCTCATCTTTCTCTTTGTTGGGCGGCCAGTATTGTACGCACATCACCTGGGAAAGGATAATTAATAGATAATACTAGTGGTCGCCCGCGGCTTCGCTCGCATTATTTTGAGATAAAAATTAGCCAATGACACTTCTAAGACCTCACACTACCTAAATACTAAAAATAATGATAATCCGTTCAGCCGTTTTTGCGTTATGGGCGTTTAAATAAACTGACAAACAGATAAACAGACGAAAACTGCTGAAACGTGTTATGTTATAGATTTAAAGTATAACCAAAAAATTTTTTTTCTAATATCTTCTGTGTTCAGATTTTTGACCCTCTTCAGCTTTATTATAATATAATGGAAGAAGATATACCTATAGATAGGATTATTATGAAGAAACATTTCTTTGTTTTATTTTGTACACAGTCCCGTCCAGTATCACGGGAAGTCTATTGTGCCGATAATTTTACCTATTTTTTATTCAAATATCACCTTAATTCGTAAACCAATACCTAATTTGGCGTTTATTCTATCTATTTACGCAAATAAACCGACTCGTGTAAGAGAGCGCCCGTTTAGAGAGAAATGTGAACCGCTTCCATTGCAAACGGCGGCAACTTCATTCACAACTTTACAATTTGTGAACTTACTCATCATAATATGAGATCAAATGAAAGAATCGACGCTATTTGGTTGGTTGTCTGGAAGAAATCGCTCTTAGTTAACTTAACTTGTAACTAAGATCTCGTGGCACTAGAATAAGTTTGTTTTCTGTTACGTATTCTCTTTATTTTGTGTATTACTGTAACTATACGTTTCATAGCTGTACTGCTACACAAATAAACAATGAATTTATTTGTGTATGTGTTTTTATCAATATTATAGCTTCCTGAGCTAGTTCTCACAATGTTGCTACCACGGTCGCTTCAGGAGCGACCTCGCGACAAATAACAATGAATTTAATCACGAGAAAAATACGAGACATTTTAAACTAGCTTCCAATCTGCGCTGTGGGAAAATGTGAAGCTGTTTTCATAAAATATGGGGTTAGCTAGCGATTCTAAGAAAAGAGTTAATGGCTTATTTTTTAACGCGAAAAACTTTAGCGTTATGTTTGACATACTTTAAAGTTGACACAGTGGTGCTAAGCATTTTATTGTATTGCAATATGTATCTATGTAGCTCTTCATTACTATCGAAGATCTAACTATTAAGACCTACTATTGATTAACGCTGAGTAATAAATGCCGTTAGTAGTAGGTACTTATGTTTACAAAAAGGACATATTTATTTCAGTTTTCATCCCTTCTTCTCGGTTTTGCTATGCCTTTACTATATTTTGATTTGAGAGTTACAAAACGAGCAAATATGACCATATAAGGCTTTCACAGAACAACGATCGGGCCACATCGCCCCCGCGCGCGAGGGCGACAAGCATGGACTTCAAAGCTCTGTGAAGGCTTTCTTATACAGAAACAAATTTAAAAAATCTGTAAATCTTTCATTCAGAACTTCATCTTCGTCCCAAAATACTTTAATAAAAAAACGGTGTCATGAAAATGTGCACTAAACTGCTAGCCAAAGTTCAACTCATGAAATATAGATTTTTCCTCCATAACTCGCGGCAATTGAATAAAGTTTCCCCAATAGTTCCTTAAAAGGTCCGAATTGGTATTGACTCAGACAATTTATGTGGCAATGGTAGGGGGAAGGTGAGACTCGGAAATCACAGGTTTCTGCTTGAACAAGTTAATGTTGCAGTAGTATGAATTACTATGAAGCTAAGAGGAGATTTTCACTCGTAAATATAAAGGTATCAGGTAATGAGCTTTCTTGATGTCTGGGTTGTGTTGTACAATTAAGAATTATCTAAAAATTGACATCAACGTTACTTTGATTGCATGGAAACAATAATTGAAAGCTAGTGTTAAGCTTGGTTTGTTTGTTTTTCTTTAAAGTGTTACTTTATTTACAATTATCACTAAAAAGCTCGACTAAGCATTTCGTATAACTTTTCTCGAATTCCCTTTTCTCGAACTCGAGCGTTGCAATCCGAACATTATTATGAAAACAGTTTACATGTGCCACGAGATAACTTTTTTCAGAACTGACATTTCAATAAGTAACAAATATATTTTTAGATTAAAGTGTGAATTCCTAGAAAATTATCTAAGCCCTTACTGCAATAAGTCCAGTCGTTTGTGAAATAGGTCGGAAAGAATTCCTCGAAAATCATCCCTCAGTAGAACAGTAACTGGCTACTCTGCCCGTTACAGATATTAACTATGCTCGGATGCACTGGGGAAATATGGGCGTTACTATTATAATATATGAGAATGCTATTTTATGAGGAGAATGGTCTACTGATACCGGAAGAAATTCTTATTCGTTTCTTTTTTGTCAACAATTTTGAACATTAGGATTATGGATTTTTAAATTTTTATAATAATCTTCTGTCAAATCTTTTGCCGTGTGCCGTGTCCCAAAATATTTACTTACTGATATTTTATTTTACGTATAAATATGTGATTTGAACTCAAAAATTAATCAGTAATTCGATAAGTTTGTATTTTTTTTAAATAATATCTTATATCAAATAAGTTCTTACACATACGTGTGTATCTTTATTTGTACAATGTTTCAGCTCATAATTGATTTCATTCCAACTGTGAAAAGAAAATTATAAAAAATATGTACTACCAGTTTACAAATCTATAAGTTTAGGTATATCTACGGTCACAGAAAGCTATTAAGCTCTCGGATCTAGGTCATTGGCTGACCTCTCGATGTTTTATCCCACGGAATAAAAGTACGAGTCCTATCCACTTGTTTGTCTGCATAGAAAAAATAATCCGGACTCCAGAGAAAAACAAATAAGTTTGTGGTAGAAATTAAGAAATATGTGTGAAAACAACACTGTGCATCTTTGTGACTTTCCTTGCAATTCAAAGCTTATTATCTTTATTTACAATAATAAAATATAAAAACAAGGGAAGAAAAACTGAACATACTACTTCTAACTACTACAAAAAGGGGCACTTAGAAAATCTTTAGAAAATCTTTAAGCTTATTATTATATTATATTAGTTGTACCTACCTCAGATCAAATGCCTGACTATCCAACGAACCAAAAAGTAAGTGCGCTGGCCTAAGGATTATGGAAATGATTCTTATATACCCGTACCCCTTATTAAAATAATTCAGTAGACCTATGAAGAACGCAAACAGAAAAAACTAGACACTTGATAAGTTTATCGGAATCCTTTAGTTATATAATACATTATTATATATTATATATACTTTCGATTGTTATGGGTAATGCTATAATGGCAGCTATTGGATATAATGTCATTGTTAGCCTCCATGCAATTACCATGATTGCTAAAGCAAATATGAAAAGTATAAAAAATGAAGCGTAGCGGAGTAATTCCACAGAATTCCGAGTGGTATTCAGACGTAGTGAATGACCAGTTTCTTTATTCTATTAGTGTTATGAAAGTGGACTACTGTAGATTAAGTTTCAGAGACTAGGGCTGGGAAAAATGTATTTATAAACTAAGTAAAGATTTTCTTTTGATACGACAAAATAATAGGTACCTACTTACATAGTAAATTTAGGTGTAAAACGTATATATTGTTATTGTTTGTTTCGTAGTTATGCGTCCCGATGCCTCATTTGTCTTTGTCGAATCGCGAACGTAAATGATGACTAAGACATACCGAGAGCATTCGCGGAATCTCCGCAGCTGCAACCTACCGCAGCGTGAGACCTTAGCTCGGTGATTGTTAAGATAAATTAATCAATTAGATTGTAACTGTCGTGTATCGAACACGTAGTTTTAATTAGTTTAATTAAAGTAATTTTAAATTGAGTTAAATAAATAGTTTTTAAAAACATAAAAAGGCAAGCTCTATTTTTGACTGGCGCAGACGGCTGGGATCCTGTGTGTGTTCAGGCTACCGACGATTCCTGCAATCGCTCCGAGGTCGTCCTGTTCCTGTGCCGCCATCGCACTTTCACGGGATCAAGAACCAAACAAATAAATTTGTCAAGACTACGCTGCCCGCCGATCGAGACTGGAGGGATGAGAGCGGTGACTATGTGAGTAAACCTTTTCGCATTTTCCCGTCTGTTCCTGTCCTATTCCGGTTTTCGGCACTTTGTTTTAGTAGTTATTTTATCTCCTTAAGTATATTGGAATAAATTGTGTATTAATATAGTGAGAGAAAATCCTCAAGCATTTTAGAAATAAATCGCGTAATAGTATAGTGATAGAAATAGTATAAAAATGGAACAGATTAGGACTATCCAGTCAGAATTATTATCCATCATCCCAAAGTTCGATGGAGACGAAGGCCTATTAAATCTATTCATAAAAAAGGCCACTTATATACACAATGCATATGTGCAACCATCTTGCTCGCTGGCACAGAAGTGCTATGTATTCCATGCGATATCGAGCAGGCTTTGTGGCAATGCCGCCAAACTTTTAAGCGAAAGAGACGATATTTGTTCGTGGGACAGACTAAAGGAAATTCTCATTCAGCACTTTGGTGATCCAAGGTCCGAAGAATGCATTGCAATAGAACTAGACCAATTAAAAATTAAACCTCAAGAAACTTACATAGATTTTTGCCATCGTATTCAACATACGCGCAGTACATTATTTGCTAAAGTTAATCTAATTACCGACGAAGGGGTCAAAGCTGCCAAGATGATCGTTTACGACAACCTAGCTCTGAACGTTTTCCTTTTCAATCTCCCTGAAGACCTAATCAGGATAGTGCGGTTGAAAGGGTGCGTAAACTTAGAGAGCGCACTAAGTATAGTTACAGAAGAAGTAAATTTTCTTGCGCAGTACAACGCGAAAAACAAAACCCGTGCGTTACAGCATAAGCCCCTAGCATTCAATCCGGTGCCATCAGCACCCCCGCAATTTAAATTTGGAATTACCCCACAACAACGGTTTCAGACACCCACAAACTTTCAAAATAATCGGTTTACAACCCCTAACCAACCCCAAGGTTTTAGACCTAACTTCCAAGGTCAACCGACAGGATTCAGGTTTAACCCTCAGCCACAACCTACAGGCTTCCGATTCAACCCTCAGGGTCAACCAGCAGGTTACAGACCACCGCAACCCACAGGGTTTAGGTTCCAACCGTATCAGAACAACCGTTTTGGTGTCCCCCAACAGGGATACAGACCACCCTTTGGCCAGACACAGCAACAAAATTTCAAGTTTGGAATTCCGAACCAACAAATGCCAAGACAATTGCAGGACACTGACGTGTCAATGAGGACTGCACGCCCATTGAGGCAAAATAAACTAGAGGTGCCCGAAGAAGAGAACGAGATGTATTCCGAAACCGAACCAGACCAGTATAACTACTACGAACAAAACGATTACTATGAGCAAAATTACAACAATGAATACTACCAAGACTCATCAGAAGTTCCTGAAATAGATGAAAGCACAGCAGTATGTAACTATACTGAACAAAATTTTCAGACACAAGCCTCGCACCATACACCGAAGTAATACACATAAACTATGAAATGCGACTCCGCCTACCGCACATTTACGTTCCGGAGTTACGCGCACGCTTCATGCTAGATACAGGAAGCACAAGATCGTTCATGACACCTGCACTTGTGAAAAAATTCTTCCAAAGATTCCTTTGTTACGAGCCATTCGAAGTAGTGAGCACACACGCTCGTAGCTTCCACGACCAAACTATATGCATACCTATGCTAGAAATATTCCGATGCCATGGAAACCAAAAATTCTACGTGTACGACGTGGACTCAAGATATGACGGTCTGATAGGCTCAGACATGCTGAAACAACTGAAAGCTAAAATAGATATGGACAACCAAGTTCTGAGTACCCCAAGTACCAGACTAGCCATCATGTACAACCCACCTCCAGAGGTAACATTGGAGCCAAGGACTGAGACACGGGTAAAGGTACCCACTGACTTGCGGAATGGAGATGCGATAATCGATTACGTGGACTTTGGTCAAGGCGTAAGGATGCCTAGTGCCATAGTAACATGTACGGACTCGTATGCCTATACCGTGATACAAAACACGTCACAAGAACCAGTCACCATGACATTCAATAGACCATTGAAGGTGAGTAAGTATGAGAGAGAAGAACTTGCAGTTAATGCGACCCAAGACCAACAACGGGAACTTGACGGACTTCTTAGAGAAAACTTACAGAAGTTACGTCTGGATCATATGAATGAAGAAGAGAGAACAAGCATAGAAAAGCTATGTTATGAATATAGGGATATATTTCAGCATGATAGTATACCCCTATCATTCACAAACGGAGTCAAACATCATATAAGAACTAGGAACGAAGATCCTATCTTTATTAGACCATATCGACACCCTCCGGCCTACAACACGGAGATACAAAACCAAGTAGACAAACTACTGCAGAACGATGTCATCCGTGAGTCGCACTCACCCTGGAGTGCGCCCGTTCACTTGGTGCCCAAAAAGGCCGACGCATCTGGCGAAGTCAAATACAGAATGGTTATTGATTACCGTCGGCTCAACGAAGTAACAACGGACGACAAATACCCGTTACCTAACATCGCCGATCTCTTTGACAAGCTAGGTAAAGCCACCTACTTTAGTACCATTGACCTGGCCAGTGGCTATCACCAGGTAGAAGTTAGGGAGGAAGACAGACAGAAGACGGCATTCTCAACACAATCTGGTCACTATGAGTTTACCAGAATGCCATTCGGGCTCAAGACTGCCCCCGCCACGTTCCAAAGAGCAATGGACAATGTTTTAAGAGGCCTACAAGGTATCCATTGCCTGGTATACCTCGACGACATAATCATCTATTCGTCCAGCCTACAAGAACACATGGACAAGCTGCGAATGGTCTTTGACCGTTTAAGAGCGACGAACTTGAAAGTCACACTAGACAAGTGCGAATTTTTTCGCAAAGAAGTCCTCTATCTAGGACATCTGATAACGAAGGACGGACTTAAACCGAACAACGACAAAATTCAAGCAGTACTGAACTTTCCTATTCCAAGGACCACGACCGAAATTAAAAGCTTTCTCGGTCTAGTCGGTTACTACAGAAAGTTCATCAAGGATTTTGCCAAAATTACTCGCCCTATGACAAGCTGCTTAAAGAAACGAAGCAAGATAGAACTGACCAATGAATACATTGCATCATTTGAGGCATGCAAAGAGCTGCTAGTAAACGCACCGATCTTGCAGTTCCCGGACTTCGAAAAACCATTCGTACTCACTACGGATGCATCTGACTTTGCAATAGGAGCCGTTCTATCACAAGGCACCGTAGGTAACGACAAGCCAATTGCTTATGCCAGCCGAACCTTAAATGGCGCTGAATCAAGGTATAGCACAGTGGAGAAAGAACTGTTAGCTATAGTATGGGCTGTGAAACACTTCAGACCCTACCTGTATGGTAGACGTTTCACTATCTATACGGACCACCGACCTTTGGCATGGCTGAATAGCATGAAAGAGCAAAATAGCAAACTGACGAGATGGAAACTCAGACTAGCAGAGTACGACTATGACATCGTATACAAGAACGGTAAACAAAATGTAGTCGCTGATGCGTTGTCCCGCATAAAAGTAAACGCAATAGATGGAAATGACTCGACAAAAGTAAACGTAGACGAAGAAAAGATGGATATAGACAAAGTAATGAAGGACATCCAATCATTACAAGAAGCCTGTGATGCTCGAAAAATAGACAGTGAGAGCACCTTATCTATATCATCAGGATCAGATCACGTGATATCAATACCGTCATCAAAGGATCCGAAGTCACCACACGGTATACCATCACCAGGCAGTAGCACTATCACTGCATCATCAATGAAGTCAACGGAACACTCAGAGTTGGAAACAGATACTTCCGGTATCCCCATACTGAAGGAAGCCATAGACACTAAACCATATCAAATATTGGTACATACTTGGTTCAGAGACAAAATTGCAGTAAAAGACATCTCAAGGCCAAAACAGAAAATTCTAGAATTGCACTTGCCATTGAATAGGCCTGACATAGTCAAACAATTTCTGAAAGAGTACATTAGTCCCAAAAAGAGATACTTCATATACTTTGAAGACAAGACACACCGTAAGCAATTTGCAGAAGCGATAATTGCACTCTTCAAAAAGGACACAGTGAAAATCTTAGAGTGTACCCAGAGAGTGGTGTACGTTGAAAGTGAAGACGAACAGAAGGAAATAGTACAAAAATACCATCTAGGCAAAACCTGTCATAGAGGAATTAAAGAAACGCTGACACAAATCAAACGCACCTATTATTGGCCCAATATGGAAATCACTGTATCGACAGTTATAAATACATGTGAAAACTGTAAGATGATGAAGTATGACCGAAAGCCATTAAAACCAGAGCTACAGTTAACTCAAACGCAGAGCAAACCCTTTCAAGAAATATTCATAGACATCTTCAGCATCGACAACACAACTTACTTGACATTAGTCGACGCGTTTAGCAAACTTGGCCAAGCGATAGAAGTAAAAGCTAAGACCACACCTGAAATAGTACGAGCCCTCATCAAGTACTTCGCTACATATGGCGTCCCACATAGACTAAATGCGGATGCAGGCGCGGAGTTTAATAATACCCTACTGAGAGAGACTCTACAATTCTACAAAGTAGAACTTCACATAGGAACCCCACATAACCCGAATTCCATGGGAATCGTGGAAAGATTCCACTCAACTTTAATAGAAATATATCGACTTGCCAAATACGAACATAAATTTACTGACGCAGCTTCCGTCATGACATACGCGCTCATGTCCTACAATCATACCATACATAGTACAACCGGGTTCACACCATTCGAAATAGTTTTCGGACATACCGACGCTATTAATCCTTTTAACGTGGAATTCGAAAAAGACTACACTCAAAAGTTAGTACAGGACCATAGGAAACGCACTAAGTATCTCTACGAGTACCTTACAGACAAGGCTATAAAGATCAAAGAAAAGATTAAAGAAAAACGTGGAGGTGAAAAACATTTTAACGTACAAGAAGGAGATACAGTATTCATAAAAGGAGTGAACGAAAGGAGAAGTAAAGACAAACCCCGATATACAAAAGCGGAAGTAACAGGAGAAATAGTTAGGAATGTAGTCCCCATTATCACCAAAGGAAGGGCAACCAAAACACCTCTAAAGGATATAAAACGACCTCCACAGGTACGTCCTGGCCGCAGCCCTGCTGACCACGATCCCAACATGCCGGGGCCTAGCTCTTCTGCGGGTCGAAAACAACCCTGGAATATTACCGGTCAAGGAAGGACAAGCAATGATAAGTAGAGATGTATGGACCTTAATTAAGATATTAGATTTAAGTTTAATCCGTAAGGACCTAGATTTTAATATAAATAGATATATGAACCTAAATAAGTACATGCAAACCCATTCGGAAACAGAGTTTATTCAATCGGAAATTCATAGCATAAAAACGCAAACCGATTATGTTGAAAAGTTGACAGTGGACAAACTAAATGAGCTAGTACCAACTAGAAGGCTTAAACGCGGTCTCCTCAACCCTCTTGGCTCGGTAGTTAAGTTAATAACTGGAAATTTAGATAACGATGACGCGCTAAGGTACGACGCGTTGATAAATGAGATGAACACCCAGCAAAAATCTATTGGTAAGAAGGTCACGGTAATCGCAGAAGTGCTGAATACATTGGTCAATACAATCAATTCATCTAAAACCAATTTCATTCAATTAGATCAGGCCATAATCGATATCAGGCAACGAATGAATGACACTTATACTGCCGTCGTAACAAAAAAGGGCATATCTTACATTATGTAAATTTTAAGAAAATCGGGTTTAAATATTTCAATTTCAAATGTCAATAATTACGCAACTAAATAGATATTTCGAAAATGTTTAAATGAAAATTATAGGAGTTTAACCATTACTAATAGATTATAAATACAATATTATGTATTTCATATGTATATAATATATAACTGAAAAAAATATTTTCAACGTAGCATAAAAAATCAAGAATATTATGTAATATTATGCTTAAAAGGCACAAATAACCAAATATGACCTTTTAATGTGATAATATGCGAAAAAAAAGTTGAGCATTACATTGAAAAGGCATATTTATTCAATTGTGCCTATGCTTTGTACTAAAGTTGTCAGTATTAATGCACATTTAGTAAAAAAAACGGTTATTAGGACACAAATTTTTATTATAAAATGTTATCAGAAAAATTCTAAAACTAAATATTTACCTATGTTATTTAACAAGATATTTAAAGGAACTGTCATTCATATCAATTAACTTAGTTTAATTTGTACTTATGTTTTCAGTGTCTTAAAATTACAGTATTAATTCAAAAAAACACAATAACTTTAACTAAAATGACATAATTTCAATACCTACCATACATACCTGTATATCCTGTACACCTGTATACCTGTGTATACCTGTGTGTGTATATCATACCTGTTTTTATTAATATCACAAATTCAAAATCAATCAAGAAACAACAATAAACTTAAGGCACTATATATTCTACTATAAGACAGTTTTAGACCGTACGTAATTACGACCTTCCTTAGCATCATTTTCTCTGTTTTTTGGTCTTTCTGGATTTTTTGAGCTGTGTTACACAAAAAGAAATATTTTTGTTCCATCCAAGACATTTTCCAAAAATTACGATTTACTGTTTTGCGATACTCCTCTGAAAAGCGCGTCGAACGTTTTTTTTTTACAGACATTTTCATGGCATCCAGGTTTAACAAAATATTTATTAAATATTTTTTCCTCTCTTTTGTCGCTTTCGATCTTTGAGACTAATGTTATATGTTTGTCGCTTTCTTATGTTTCCTTTCTTTGTCAATTAAACGTGGTTTGTTTTTTCATCTGAATGTTCCGGTGATTCTAAAATGATTTCTCCTAGAACTGGCTGTGAACATGGTATATAGTCAGATTCGGAATCAGTATCATCACTGTCCATTTTTTCATGTGTTTTTGGTAATACTGAATCATCAGAATCAAAATCAGACCAAATATCCTGTGAGCACGATAGTGGCAGTGAGTTTTGAATCCCACTTGATGACGGTGCGGGTGTCCATTCGTCAACTGCATTATTGCCAATTCCTAAAGCAGCAGTCACTAATTTTGAGGCTCGTGACTCCTTATTGCTGAAAAAAAAAACAATACTCTCAATTTGATTAATTGGCGAGGAATTTCGAGAACGCACTGAACACAAACTTCATCAAATAGGTATAAATACCCCAACCAAAAAGTGTCACAGACTAGGTAGAGAACGCTACGCAAAGTGCAGAAAATATGGCGGCGCTACAAGAGTATACTTGTTTAGTTTATTTGTCCCTTTCCAGATGATTAATAAGTAAAAAGTAATCTATAATAAAGTGAAGAATAACAGTACATTTTGACATTATACATAAATTATTTTTTGTGTAGAAAAATTATTAAGAAATGAGTGCCATTTCTAGACATTTTGGTATCACTGTATTTTTAGCTAAATAAAACACTTAGAAAATAAATATCGCGCAAATAATCTATAAAGTAGGAATGCACAGCATCGCAACGTCACAACGCGCGTCGTACAACAACTTTGTTATTGTGTGACGTGCGGGCGTTTACCGATTCGATGCCATACATACCTAGCCTAGATCATTCGTGCATTACAATTATGAATTAAGCACTGTTAAAAACAAACTAAAATAAACTTACCCGGAGCGGCGCGCTGACAAGCATGGTCTCGCCGTGATATGTCAGGCACAACTGGCGCAGTTTCCTACGTATCTCGTCCCCCGCACTTCACCGCCACTCAAACATGTTTAGTTGGAAAGGCATAACAGCCGATGTGACTTTCTTAAAATAAACTATTAAGTTGTAGTTTAGATAGTAAAGGCATAACTGGCAGATGTGCTTTTTCTTTATAAATAAATGCTATGGTAAATTTTAAAACACGACACGTTTGTCACAGTTAAGCCTTAACAATTTTAATGCAAGATAATTGTGCCTTTTCAATTAGTCAGTTAAAAAATATTTTAGTAAAATAAAAGTACCAACTACAAATTTGTGACCTTTTTACGTGTCCTACGTCAGATATGCTCTTTTTACAAACTACAATACAAAAAATTATTCAATTGTGCCCTTTGAGCTTAATGTTATTTCGTGAATCTTGTTCTTAAAATTTTACAAAAAATTTAGCAGATAAGCCTTTTTTTCCTGATTTCAAATATGTATGTAACTCAATTTTGGAAAAAATGTTAGTTGTGCCCTTCTTTCTTACGACGGCAGTATAGACATCAGGGCGTCTTAAAGATACAAAATGTATATGCTCTATTTTTACATAACTTCCAAACCCTCTATTCTAGACTTGGTGAAATAGAAAATGTAATTGCATTTAGCAAACTAGGAATGCTCCACCAAGCCGTTATAAGTACGAGTGAATTACTCACAACATTACAAACTATCGAAAGGCAAAACCATAAACTTGTATTCCCAGCTAGCTTAGAAAACATATTAAAACTAGAAACTAGTATTGTACCTAAGATTTATGTAAAAGGAGATCAGGTAACATTTATTCTTGAAATTCCACTCGTAGAAAAAGATATCTATATATATTATAAAGTTTTACCACTGCCGATCACCAACACCCTGAACCAAACTTCCCTCATCTTACCTAAGTTCCCCTACCTGCTAGCGAAAGGGTTGAAAACTGTGTCGCTGCGCGCCCCTTGCAGAGAAGTAGACGAACTCCAGTTCCTGTGCGAAGAAGATCACACTGCACCATTTGTAAAAGACCAATGCGTCGTTGACCTCATCACGTTTGCTCAAAACACTTCGAGCTGCACGCCCTTTATAGTTGACATCCGTAACGTGAAAATAGAGAACATTCACCCCAACAGTTGGATGGTATACACTAAAACAAGTACCACCCTCACGCAAGACTGCAACGGAGATGTCACCTATCACACCTTACAAGGAACGTACTTGGTCACGCTAGATGATAACTGCGAGGTGGAAGTGGATGGAGACAAGCTCAGCAGACATCAAGGACGAGCTAGAGATGCGTACATACCAGTGCTGCCGATCGTGGACTTACCGGAGGTGCCTTCAACATCAAGGACGCTCCCGGAGATGAAACTCGCAACCCTAGACGACATCGAGCTGTCAAATCTACAACATTTAACAAATGAACTAAAAAACGCAGGAGTGAATAGTGACAATAGTGACAGTGTAATAGAAGTGAAAATTAGTGCATGGACACTAGTTCTATATATAATTTTAGGCATAGTTATAATGACATATATATGATAAGATATTATTATGTAAATCGAAGTTTTCAGGCTCAACCCATCGTACCCGAAAACTTCGAACTTAGGGAGGGAGGAGTTATGCGTCCCGATGCCTCATTTGTCTTTGTCGAATCGCGAACGTAAATGATGACTAAGACATACCGAGAGCATTCGCGGAATCTCCGCAGCTGCAACCTACCGCAGCGTGAGACCTTAGCTCGGTGATTGTTAAGATAAATTAATCAATTAGATTGTAACTGTCGTGTATCGAACACGTAGTTTTAATTAGTTTGATTAAAGTAATTTTAAATTGAGTTAAATAAATAGTTTTTAAAAACATAAAAAGGCAAGCTCTATTTTTGACTTCGTTTATATTGTTATTGTTTGGTTTAAACGATACGACTGCCAAACATTAAATAATGATTAAATCAAAAGAAATTTTATAAGTCTGCGTATTTATACCTTTTCATTTTCTTCAACTTTAATGTTTAAAGTCATAATTATTCCCACACCTTAAAATACAATAAATATAAAAAATATACAAGAATAAACCTCGGAAAAGCAAGCACAAAGCCAAAGTTTGGCCCTGTCTGCTAAACTAATAACAGGCGCTCGCAACTAACCAAATCTTCATCACTGCTACAGCCCAGCTCACTATATAGCTACTAGCTAGTACTAGCTACAGTCATAACTCATTTTCAGCCAAATGTAGTGTGAAACAGACAAATTGGTACAAAGAAGCGGCGGAATTGAATTGGAGGGAATGGCTCTCGAATTAGGGTGGAGTGGGTTTACATGATGATCGGGACTATATATACATATAACACTTACACGGTTTTTTGGTTATGATGTAATGTCATTGAAATCTGTCTAATACCACTATTATAATAAAGGCGTAAGTGTGTATGCTTTTCCGTTTTTTACACTTCACTGAGACGCCCAGCTGTTTAGTTAAAAGGGTGTATTGTAATAATTGAATATGTAGGTATGTACAAGGGTGCATCTCTTACTAAAAATGTTAAGTCGATTTAGATGAAACTTGGTTTGCAGGTAGTACGAGTACATAAGTCTGAATATCAATAGTATAATATTAATCTTGAGCTGTTAAGTAACAAAATCTGTTACACCATATACGTACGTCGTGCGTACATTAAAGCGTACGTAGGTTTATTTTTCTTGGTGATACCAGAAACTTAAGTATAGTGGTTTTTCTGGAAGATTATATTTCTATTTGGCAGCATAATATTTCTAGTGCGAGTATATCCGCATAAAATTTACCTTTTAAGAGCAATTTATATTTGAAACAAAAGTTTTCCAAATACTAATAATATATAATAACATTCTCAGTCAGCTAGTTTACTAAGTAGAAAATACACAACACAAAATATTATAAGTATCTGTTTACGAAGGGTAAGTGAAGAGGCGTGGGTAGGTACTTAGGTACTGACCCATTTAGAAATACCTTTAGTATTCCTACTTTATGAAATGGGGCTCTGTAAGTGCGAAGTACGGTTCTCAAATGGAATCAGGCCATGTCTCAGGAAATCCATATTTGACAAAGACTTGTGCTCGCGTTCAAAGCTTCGACTTTCGTACATAAAGTTTACGGTAAGAAGATATGTTATTGATAGTTTTTTAGAGTGGTAGCACACAATTGAGTCTATGAAGACAGTGAAAATAAACTTTGTGTCTATGGGTTTTTTTTTACAAGTAATGGGTTTGCACTTGACCTTAATTCGCCTGATGGTAAGCAATCATTACGGTCTAGGATGGAACGTGCTTACCCAGTAAGAACCGATTCACTCTCGCTTTGAAGATCGCAAGGTTATATTCCGCGGGGAATAGGGAGTCAGGCAGGTAGTTCCACAATTTAGCAGTTCGCACTATAAAAGTATATATAGGATCCAACATATTATGCTCTTTTTAGGCCGCAAAGGAGTATCGTGGAGGTATGATTTCAAACAGAGAATCACTGCCATATACTAAAGCTAAATGGATGCTTGTTAAAAAAATACAATACTAATAATTCTATGGTTAATTTACATATTTGAAAGTATGCATTTTAATTGAAAACAACAAATTCTACAAAAAAACAAATCACTTTTAAACAATAATTAACCCAAATAAATCTTAAACCACAGCTACTAACTTCGGGGGGCTTGTTACAATAAAACCAATCCGACTTCTCAGTAAATGAATGTTACAGACTCAGAGGCCATTTCTCCACTGTCGGCTGTAAATTGTCTTAGACCGGGAACAAAATTAATAGAAAGAAAAATGACCCGCCCCTGGGTCTTTGTTGATTAAAAGCACAATGTTTACAACTGTGGTTAGAACTGCAATGGAACTTTTTTATATCCCTGTTGGACTTTCATGAATGGTTGAGAGAAAAAATGGAAGAAGTTGCAGTTGAGAAGTTTTCAGGGTTTCGTAGGTAAAAAATAAAGAATCCGTGTTGGATGGCGTTGTCTGTCAGTCTATCATGAAAATATCTACAAATGGATGCCTATTTTTGCAAGTATTATGTTGTCAAATTACATTACTGCTTTTAATTGTGTAGGTAAATCGAAAAACACTCTAATCTTGACCACCAGATCCTTGAGTACCCCAGGGGATCTCGAAAACTATAAGAGATAGGGGTGATGTTTGAACTAATATTGGAGAGAACCACGTGCAAGTCCCCAGTCGTACAAAAAATATTTGATAATAGATAGGCTTACGTTTGACTTCGACTAATTTTAACAACTAATTGGGCCACAAAGATTGCTCAATTAGTTAGTCTAAAATCGAATCGAATTACTTATCTAGTTTTTTCGAATTGCATTTATCTAGTTTTGTTCCCAGTCTGTTGAACTAAATAAAATAAAATAAAATAAATAAATATTCCGGGACATTGCACACAGCGCCATCTAGCCCCACACTAAGCAAACGCTTGTGTCGTGGGTACTAGATAAAAAAAAAACACTACCTTTTTAACTTTATGAACATAGAAGTAAAAACTAGAATTTTCAGTAGAAATCTTGATACACAATGAAGTTATAGATGCAGAGCACGTAGTTGAATGGGTGTTGGGATAGCATCAACGTGTCTACGAGAGAAAACTTATTTACAGAAAATAGAAGAAAATTCGAGACTGCACTCGTGTTTTGTAATGTAATTATATGCTTTTCTGCTTTTCGTTTTATATGAAAGTTAAAGAAATGTAGTTTCTTTCTTCAAGCTATGTTTTTTTAAAGATTAGTCAGGGTACAAAGCTGGAATGAAAATATGGCAAACTCTGGGATCGAGAGGTAGAAAACTGCTTATGGTTAAGGCTCTTTGTCATACATAATGCTCAGCGATTATATGTATGTTATATATTATTGTTTCAAACAGCCCTGAGGTGACAATTACAATTACAACAACAATACAATACAACAGTACAATTACAGTAGTACAATTGGAGAGAATCGCTTTTATGTAAATATCAAATAAAGATTACAATGCAAAATTAAATTAATGTAACTTCAAACCGTCTTAAGAGTGAATCTATCATTCATTATTATAATCAAAAAATAAAATGCTCTTCGAGGTAGGATCTGGGTTATCACCACCATGCACTAGCCCGTGATAACTTCCCCAACGAATCAATTCTGCAGGAGCGTTCTCTCTCTCGTCTCGTCTCTCGGAGGGTCGTGAGTCCCCCTCCGAACTAATTCGTTAAGGGAGTTTTCTTGGGCAGATACATCGTGGAGGCTGCAGGAGCGTTACGGCCCTCATTAATGAGGACTTGAGGAGAACAAGTACTAAAAAAGTCATACCTTGATGAAGTCGAACGTCTTGGTCAGCATGACGATGGCGGCAGCTCTCTCCTGCCAGATCATTCGCCAGAAGCACTGCACGGTGTCCTCCGTGGGACCCTGCGTCACTATGTACGCGTTGGGCTTTAATATACTCTGTGAACAAACAAATATACTGTTATTTTTATATACATGTTATAGAAGATTCACGCCTTGGCTGATATTGGTTTTTAGCAGTGGATTTGAACAAAACACATGAAAGATTCGAAGGAGACAAGACATTTTAATTGTGCTTAAAAAGTTGTATACTTTTACTATATGACGGCAGCTTTGCCCGCAGTGTTTTGAGATAAAAAATATACTATGTTACATTCAAGATCCCATGCTATAACCATACCAATAATTATGATGATCCATCACTTCTTACCGGCGTGAAACCTAAACAGACTTACGAACATATTTTTAGTGTTGCATAATGCTTAAATTATAATTACATGGCAAATATTGAAACATGATTTGAATAATTACAACGGGTATAGGTTTTGTTTCTAATCTTCAAAAAGCTTTGGTCTCTTATTTTCATTCAAATTTCTCTTATTTCACAAAAAAAGTTATACTTAATTGTTTATGTGATATAAGAGAAATTTGACAGTGACCGCAAGCTTAACCCCCTTAATACCAAGGGTACAACCACGGTCCGAGGGTGAATAATAAAATGATTTAGGCTCTATTTCGCCGCAATTATTCAGCGAGTAAAGACCACGTTATTGGCCATGAAGCCGCGGAGGTCAATCTTCTATGGCCTTCTGGATTCCTGTTGCTGCCCATAAAATGCCAGACATGGGGTTAATGTGGAAATTAACCATCGTGGGGTTAGTATTGTGTGATATTGCTATTTTTGTGCTTTAGTTTGTTGACTGATTTAAGATATCAATTTACTCGTTTTTATGTTGTAGTTAGAAGTAGTATGTTTAGTTTTTCTTCCCTTGTTTTTATGTTTTATTATTGTAAATAAAGTGCCCCTACGAATAACAATAAAAATAATTTATACCATATTTTAAAAACACGTTAAACTTAAAACTTAAGGGGTAAGTTTGCTACTAGCAAACCTAACTATTTTATAGGAACTTAATTAACTGATTATTTTTTATAGTTATGACTTAATAAAAAAGCCATCTCTAATTCTTTAGAAATAAAATAATAACCGAAATCGTGCATACATTTTACGATTTTTCATCAACAACAACAATACTTTGTTATGAACAAAGCAATTTTACTTTTTTTATTCACTTTTGTTTTCTAGCTTTATTCTATTCAATAAAGTATTTTACACATAATTACTGCCGATTTGTCAGTAGCCCCCAGTGGCTGACGTTGGTTTTATTAAGACGTTTTATGCGCTAATAAAATTTTAATGACCTTCATATCTGGATTATGAAGTCAGCAGATTGGATTTCTTTTTCTACAATGCTAGAAAGTAAAATTGGTAACTTAGTATGTAAATAAATTTGTAAGAACGACATATTATGTTCTGTCTTTGTTCTAAAAGTTGTGCTACATATTTTTGAATTAATTAAATAAAGAGTAAGTTAATGTTATAATTAAGCTAAACTTTAGTTTTTTATGGGATTAGTTTATTTTAGATCTAATAGAAAGAAATTATGAATATGGCGCAATCTAATCTTGTTATATTGTATGAAATTATTTTCTTCAGGTTTATTTTAGTAAATTTGAAATTGAAACCACCCCACTAAGAAGCCATTAGCTAAATCTTGAACAAGAACGTAACAACAAAAACTACAAAAAAATCCTTTAGTTATAAATAATACAAAGCTAGAAACGAGGGAAAACATTCCAGAGGAATAAAACACATTATTTTAAAGTATAATGAGAACAATTTGCTTGAATAAGTGTTGCTAGTATAAGTATTGCAATGGCTGTTTCCTTTTGAATTTATTGTTTGCTTTGAATGTAGTGTAATAGTATGGAGAAGTCATATTTTCTTAACAAATTATTTCTGAATAATTATGTTCATGATCTATTCACTTGTTGGATTTTAATCCATGTCAGAGGCGCTTAGGGCGGCTTCTTAAACTCTCGACACCAGAGTTGGCAACTCTCATTGGATAAGATGAAGATTGGATGTTTATGTTTATTAAGTTTTAGGTTGATGCATAATTGCCGTCTATATTTAAATATATATAACGAATTTCAATAAGCGAAGGTGATTCAGATTATACATGTATACCGATGTGTATGTACTGAATCACCGTCACTTATTTAAATTCGCTTCCTACGTCACGACTTCCAATGAAAATGATGTCAATAATAATAATTGGAACGGAAATCCCTTTGTCAACATTTCGTTCATTCAATTCACTTCCCTTCGAGTTTGGGGCCCCATCCTCTCCGTGTAACCGACAAAGCCGACAAAACTCATAGGAAATACTTCCACAAGTTTTCTATAAACCCTTTCACTTTACGCTTCGCAGTCACGTTACGTTTACAATTGTATGAAATGCTGTGATGCTCGGGCAGAGGCGTCGCTAGGAAGAATATTTCATAGATTTCCATTAACTCTATGTAGATTTCATTATTTTTTATATGTAAAATTCTTAATTTGGCCAAATGATTGTGCTCTGTCCTAGACACCAATTAGTTCTTTGTGACAGGGATAACAGAAATAAATACCACTTGTTAGACAATTTGTTTTTTCTTTAACTTTTTTTTGCACAAAACAACATTTTTTTAATACTATCAAATCAAATCTAATATGTTTAACTAAAGTTAGCCTAGTTACAGACAAATATTATGACTATTATTACAGAAGTTCGTAACAATAAATTGTGTTAACTGTAAAATAAGTAATAAATAATAGGTTGAAATAATATGATTAGCTGATAAAAATCATAACGTTAAATTATTACAGTCAAACTCGTAGACTATGAAAGTTGTAGCTAACTACTACTTTCATAGTCTACGAGTAAATAATTTATGAGTGTTAAATCTCTGTAAAGTTTAGTTTTAATAGAATAATTATACTGTGAACCTGAACACAGAAATGTTGGTTTAATAATAATCTTAAACCTTTAAAATATATAAAAATTAACCATCAAATAAATCCAAAACTAAGTAAAGTTAAAGCTTACAATAAATTTGTAAACAAAAAGTAACGGAATAACTATACTAATGGTAGTAAACAAAATAATATTACACAAAAGAAACAATTCAACCCGCTTTTCCAATTTCCTAGCTCCCGCACTGCAGCTCCAAAGGGTTAGTTCTACCAGAATCGTGTCACGTACTAACGTAATGATTGCACGAATTGTCGACGAAAACCCTTCGAATCAAAAGGTGCGTAACTTAGCCATTTTATCGACAAAGGAGCGCGACGCCGCTCTCACTTAGCCAACTTTTATATTGTTGGAACGGTTTGCAAGTTACTTAGAGACCGTCTAGCTTTTCGTATGGTGATTTTGCAGTCTCACTCCTATTCTTCGGCCCTTTTACACGAGTAGCGCGTTTTTCTTTTGTCGGGAGGGTTCGGAAATATCTGGCCATGAAGGTTACTAAACCCTACCCTTTTTTATCTAGTTCTTATTATAGACCAATTTGTGTTGATTCGCTTTAAATTACGAATAAATTGTAAAATTGTAATGGGCATTTTTTCAAAATTCGCTCATAATGAATAGCAACGTTGACTCCTCGCAAAATTACTTAAGTTAGTCCAGGTTTTAAATGGCTTATGTATTAAATTAAAGTTCATCTTCTCAGACAAATATCCAATACTACACACACTAACAAATGAGCAAGAATTGCGCTTAGACTAAAAAGTACCTACATAATGTAGGTATTATACTAGCCACTTACACAAAATCAACTTAATACTCTCGTAGGCATAGAGATAGATTATAAAGTGCATAGGCTACTCTTCTTTTGATTCACATTGCGTAAGGCACAAACAGTCTAATAAATTTAATATATAACAAAAAAAGTAGTTAAGAAGAATTGATAAGCTCTTTTTTTAAGTGGGTTATAAACAAATGTCTACTTCAACTACTGGGTACTGCGTCTCAGTGTAGGCACTCTAGCTACTTACATAAAATCAACGTAATTATCTCGTAGGTGGAGTATTCGCGGCATGTACATACATACGTCGGTCTGACACGGCGCGAGGAACGGGGATGGAAACAGGGGGGTATTAGGTAGGTTAAACTGCCCTTAATTTATCTATCACAGTGAAAACTAGTTCGGGAGGCTTGGGACTCCAGTATCTTTTTGTTAAACAGAATTATGCAAAATAAACCATTTTTTTATTTATGTATTCAATGCAATACACATACAATGTTACAATTTTAGAACATGTTCTAAAATAAATTGCTGTGTGACTCTGTCGCTAGGTAAGTTTAGGTCATCGCATTTTAGGTTATAGTTTTTGTAAACCTCTCCAAGTCTTAATTTTTTTCCATGCAGTTGCCAATAGACCCAAGCAATAAGCTTGTTTTCCAATCCATCAAGTAAAAAAAATAGTAACGTATTTGAAGCGGATATTTCTTTGTTAAATTAGATAAAGCATGTAGAAAATCAAAACAAAGTAGCGAATTAACTATATTCAAGCAAATTTGCTACAATACGCCAAAACCAAAAACGTTGGTTCTTAAACTTTTGAAATGAATCGGCTAGCTAAAATGAAATTTTTAAAATCTGTATCGAGTAAGTGGCTAACTCCACTGTCAGAGTTATCAACCCACCCTAAGGGTCTCTGACATGGCTTAACTACTGACGTACAGTGACCTACAAAAATCTGTATAAGCCTCTTTCAAATCCATCCCTGTCAAGAAGGTATTATTTATAGAATCCCCCGCCCTCAGAGGTATGTCTGAAAGTTATGAGTACCTCAACTCGTCTTTTGATGCCGCCTGAATTACGTTTGGTTGGTTATATGCGTAATTTAATTTTACATGCTCGCGCCCTTTTATTACGATATGTTTTAAGCACTCACGCTTGGCTGGATATAAGTATGGTACTTGTAATTAAGCTGCTGTAAAATGGGTTTGATTTGTCGGGTGCGGAGGGTGTTACGAGTGTGTTTGAGATTATATTTGCTGGTTCTTACAAACATTTAATAAAAACAATAACCATCAGTAGGATTTTCTGTTGTAATAAATTATGGAAACCATTGTTTCATATCTATGTTTGTTCTTTTTTCACGCTGCAATTAAGCGACGGATCATCGTGACTTTTATTATGGTGGTAATATATCAAATAAAGCGAGTTTTGTTTATTTTAGCTCAAATTGTTTTTATATACACATAATGTTTGCTTAGGCCAGTTCATTGCTGTACTACGTCGGCAGCATCAACCACTCGAAAAATAAATCTGTAAAATCTGGTTTCAGATTTACATACTTTTAGGTATTTAAAAAGCTTGTTTAACTGAAGTTTAATTTTACTTTTTTGTACTCGTACACATAATATTACCATCATAATAAAAGTCACGCTGACGATTCAAGAAAGATATAAGTTCCTTTTATCCCAAAACAAAGCCGCAGAAATCTTTTAGTTTACTAGTAAAAATAACCTACATATACCGTTAATGACTATTTTTTATCATCTAACAGAAAGCAAAAAAAGACTCACATCTATATAGGAAGCATTAATATAGTCGGAGTCCGGCTCCCGGTCCACAGACTCTAGCACCACTCTGTTGTAGTCATCTGCGAACAGAATAATTTAACACGTGAACAAATTTCAACTCTAAGCCCCAGGGAATAAGGACGTCACGCGGAATAATCCAGAACATATGTGGGAAAAACTGGAGCGGAATATATTTGCATATTTCGACTTTAAAAAGTGGTTAGTCGATAGTTTTGCTGTCGGGATGAAATGTGGGAAATTTCTCGTTTGCATGAGTGGAATTGTTTTAGGGACGGAAATGAGGCTGTTTTAAATAATTTTGACCAAATGCGGGTATTTGGTGAAGTGTTGGTGATTAATGTTAAAATATCAATTTAAGTTAATAGCAGAAATACATTCTATACTAGCATTCTGTTTCCATTTGGAGAGTTAAATAAATAATATTTTTTATTTATAAGTAAGTTTATGTACTTAATTTTTACTGGTAATGGTGTGGTGTGAATAAAATATACATTGGCAGAATATTAATTGAATCTAATAGGTATCATCGAGACAATAAATCAATGTTTTATATTATGTGGATATAATATATCACGTAAAGTCCTGAATCGTATTAGGCATGGAATATACCAGTATTAACTGTAACGGTCAACAAACGGCTGCAAATAATTAACAACCTTATCGCCCATCCTGGTTTTATCGGTTGGACTGCATTAACTACTGATGTCCTACTAATGCCTTCAGGCTCATCACTACATAGGTATGTATAGCTTTGAACCTATCATTTTTTTAGTATTACTTTGACTTTTAATATAAAAAGTTAAGGAATCATTTTGATGACTATCGGTGTGTTAGATGATTCAATGTATAAAAAAAAATATTTTATTTATAATTAATATTAAAATAAACAGAAAATATTCAAAACTGACAGAGCCAGTTCTATTTTAATACCAGTTTGCAACAGTGTTGTTCGTGTTACTGTCATTTCAGGAGACAAGTCAAAATGACAATTTGTCAAATGTAAAAGCCCATAGTAACCTCTCCAGGCTACATACATTACGGCTGCTGTAGGATTAAACGAGCGTGTTTTACTGCGTTACCATCGCTAAATTACGTACAACCAATTCACAGTAATGAGATAATAATTATATCATGCACTGGAAATATTGGGTAATATCCGTACTTAAATATGAGAGTATTTCAGTAGGTTTAACGACATTTCATTTTTGCAGTCCGATTAAAAAGAATTGTGTGCTGTAATTTTCAATCGAATATGGAATTACTATTAATATGATTACTATGAAGAGGATTTAATTAGGTATTTAAATTAACGTTTATGGTACAGCTTATGAATATTTTAATATCAACTTTTGTGTCGTATTTCCCTTTACTGAGGATCGTGTCTCCCCCGTAGATTTAATTTATCGGGGAAATTCTCTTGGGCACGTACACATCATGGAATTGTAATTATAGACTTTATTGGATTAAAATATCTTGAAACTATAATAATATATAATAAATGAAGTGTACCTACAGAAACACATTGTGAATCGACAAAAATATTTATAAAATCGGAAAAATTGCCTAAATAAGTATAGTAAGAGTTTGCACTAAGGCTGTTGCGCTGTGCGCTCGAACGTATCTACCGAAACTACAGTGAATCTTTCCTTGAAAATAAAAAAAAAGACGTAATTGACACCCAGATCCTCTAAATCTTTAATTTTGTGATTATCAAACATGTCAGTGTCCTCACGATGTTTTCCTTCACGGTTAAGCCAAGGCAAACGAATGAGTATCAAGACTCGAAAAAATATCTACTAATAGACTCAAATTCAATTCTGGTTGTCCATCGAATAGACAATTTTATGGAACACGTAAGAAAACATTATCATTATTTCCCAACTTTGCTTAGCTCTCTGAATATAGCTTTTGTTAGAGCAGGCAACAACTCGCAAGTTTCTGAACATTTACTTCCTATAAATTTGTAAGCTAACAACACAACATGCTATCGAAATCTTCCTTGCTTCAAGTTTCAATATCTCAAGTTCTTATGCCATAAATTTCCATTTTAAGCGCTGCTAGACTGTACTTAAATTTATTTCTGTTCAAAGTTATTAACAAAAAAATGTACATCAAAATAGGTCTATACGTTTGAGGTAAAAATGCCATGCCCGAAATATAATAAATAAATTCACGTAAAGTTTTTAATTAGTTACTTAATTTATGTTTTTTAAGTTTAGAATAAATAAACCCAAATTCACATATATTTTTTTAAAGTAAAACAGGTTTTAATATGTTAACTAAACGGTTTTCACTCACGTGTAATTCGCGTATGTTAAACAGGTTTGCACTTGATCATAGTTAAACACCATCCATACACACGTGAAACTTATGACTACCTACCCTATATATTATATACTTTTTTGATCAAAAATATGCATCAGATAACTCTGTACGGATCAGTTTCTTGGAGTTTTCTCTTAAAACATGTAAATATATTCCATCCCAGTTTTTCTCCACATGTTGTTCGCATTATCAGAGTTTCACGTGATGTGGAACATCCCTCGAGACTGAAATTATTTCTTTAGGTTATATTTTGAAATGCTTGAATATTTTTCGTAACGTAATGTTTTGTAATTTGTGACACTAGCTTGCTTATTTTACGTGTCGTGTGTTTTCTGTGTTTTGCTGTGTTAAATTTCATTTGTATATTACTTATTATTTTATCTTGTTGTTTGATTGACTACAGGTAAAATTGATCGATGCATTCGTTAACTATTGATGGATTACTTACATTTTTAAGATTTATTATAAATTTATAGTATTTCAAAATACTCTACAAAGAAGTTAAGTGCAAGTAAATATATCAAAAGTAAAGTATCGTCTCAAAAAGTCCGTCCTTTGTCATTAAAGTTAGCTTTATTACAAAGCTCTCAATGAAATAAGAGCTTTCACCAGAAAAAGTAATAAAATTATTGTACTTCAGAGAACTATTCAAGTTTCATTTCAATGGGCACATAAAATGTTGTATAACTATGTAGATATAGTATAAATAAGATTACATTTATTTTAGGTACTATGTTTACAATTTTTTGTTTTTGTGCACGTGAAACATTACGTTCTTATGAAAGGGATATGTTTATCAATCGTAGGTCAACATATATTATTTTTATAAGATGTACCAATTGAGTGGCACTAACAAAAACATGTAACAAAATAATCATCACCTTAAGACGGAGGATACCATAGTCACAAGTATGCCTAGCTTGGAGTTTACCATACCACTTTACGCGGACAAAATTCAACCAAATTAGCTTATTACATAGTTCATTTATTAATATAACATTTAATAACATACATGATTATCTCTCAGAACTATTATTAAAATAAATAACTATAAATTGACTCCAGTGATATTTTGCTATCCCATATGTCTATAATTTCTCTAAGACAACATAAAATATTAAATTAAACTCAGCTATCCCGTCTGCGATTCAGTGTAGAAATGCAAACATTGTCTTGTTCTTGTATCTTATACTCTCTATGCACACTGATACTGAAGGGAATTCTCGTGTTGTGTAGAATGGATATAGATAAGAAATGAAGAGAGGTAAGACTTCTTACATGTAAGGAAACTGTTTTTTTTTGTAATTTTTGTTTCATTTGGTAAAAATATTGTACAGCATGGATAAAGATAAAAAAATGAAGAGAAGTAGGACTTGTTATATTATGTAAAAGAAGTTGTTACATGTTTATTTCATTATTTTCGTTTAGTGTTTTTTTTTCATTTGGTAAAGAGATTGTAACAAGGCGTGTTAAGATTTTAAAACAATTAAAAAAGCGAGCCACGGATTGTTGTCTGGTTGTCAGTCAGAATCTATCTAAGTATTGACATATTATTTAAACTTCTATTCGACGATAATTGTTGAATAATTTACATACAATGAAGGTGATGAAAATACAAATTAAATCCTTAAACAAATTAAACACACCGCTACTTAATTACATAGAACTATCGAAAATAGCAGGAGCTTCCCAAGTGTGAATTATGTTGAAACTTACTCTAACGTATATGTATTTCTAAATTATGTCCTACCAAAGGTTGTCTGGAAGAAATCGCCAAAGGCGATAAGGCCGCCCATTGTGCATTAAATTATTCAAAGGTTTCGTTCATGATGTATTTTTTTTTGGTGTGCGTTAAAGACATATCTCACTATGTAACTTTATCCTCTGCCTTCCAATATTCTGTAGCCCGCTGTAATATTAACGACGTTTGCACAATGCTCGACTTGTGGTTATTGTGTTTCATTTATTAACTCAGCTATCGTTTCGCTTACTGAACAGATTAAATGCTTTTATAGCACGTAAGAGCACAATTTCGGTTAAAGTTATATTATCACTGTAATTAGTTACGGTTAACAAGATAAAGTAGATTAGGTGATAACGTTGGGGATGAATGTGTGCTGCGTCGTAGCTCTGCTACGTACATATGTAGGCAAGTCTACGAGATTTCGTAGACATGTTTCTATAATCTTCTAAATATATAAAACTCAAATGTGATTGACTGACTGACATGGTGATCTATCAACGCACAACCCAAACCACCTGGACGGATCGGGCTGAAATTATATTATTATATTAAGCAGGTAGATGACATGAATGATGATTTTTGGAAATGCCACTTTTAAAGGGGTGAAATAGGGGAAGCAAATATTACTTTTAAATGCGAGCAAAACCACGACCACCCACTAGTTTCAGCATAATTTTGCAAAATACACATACCTTGAAAAAGGTTCCACAATGTTATTTCTGACAACTCATTTGTGAAAAGACATGTTAAATTTGTACCGACATCATTTGCATTACTCCATTCCCTCGGTTCCTTTGACAAACATTATAAATTCAGCTCGGCTAAATTTCTGCCGGTATTTTTATACAGAGCCCAGGGTGGTTATTTCCACAGGACTCCGGTATACTGGGTTACTGTTAACTATGTGGAACGTTTTTAAATAGATATCTATGTAGATATATGTATACGTTTTGGTTAGTTCGTCTTGAGTAGGTATTTAAATAGGTATGTACATAAACAATTTATTGCGATTTAACGCTAGTTAGCTGGTTGAATTATTTTCAGTAAAACCGTAAGGAAACGTTAACAAATAGATATTTTCATAAGTTCATCTTTGAAAATTTACATTTTCAATAAAATTTTCTAATAACAATGTTTTTTTCCATTTATTAATCATGTGTGCAGAAATAGTGACTCAAACATTTTGTGAAGGTGTTTAAAAAAATCTAAAAGTATTGTAATTTGATTTAACGTTATACCTTATGTAAAGTTGTAATGGCGGATATACTTATATTCAATGATCTTTATGTACTTCATTTACATGCAAATAAATGAATCTGAATCTGTAAAATCTACCATTATATTTGAAGTAACTCAGTACATAGGTAACTGTTCCTAACGGCGCGCATGGCTGACATTTATGCGTGTAGTAATTGTTTAGCTGCGGGCTGGGAGTGTGGCACATTGCGAGCGGTTTTTACTGTTTGCAAAGGATGGCCACTGAGATCACACTTTATAGACGCAAGGGAGGTAGGTTTGATATCGCGCAGGTACTTTTCGGACGAATGCACGCAGAATACTTCGTATTTATAAGGTATATGATAATTGGCAGCAATTGTTGTGTCGCAAAGTTTTTTGAGGGGCAGAGGTAAGCGTAGGTGAAGCGATTCTCAAGTTGTCGTCGGAAAGTTGAAAAACTATCACACAAAAAACTTTATTTTAGTGATAGATATTATGAGCTTATTCCGTGGAGGGACCTGGGCGCCTTCCACTATGTATATGCCCAAAAGAACTCCCCTAACTAATTAATTCTGCGGATTAGTCACGACTCTCAGTCATGAGGATATACGACTCAAGAGATTATGAGCTTAGCGAGTATTTGGAAAAATGATAGGTCTAAGGACGGATATGACTGTTATTGAACAAAATGTGTCAATTTACGTATCCATATTTAGTTAACAACTCAATTTTTAAATGAAGGTTACAGTCTCAGTTGATTATGGTTATGAGGTTCCAAATGTAAAAGTCGCTAACAACTTCGAACGGCTGTCGTCTTGTCAAGAGACATTCTGATATGTTCTATATCACATTAGATATCAAAGAAATTATAATGTGACAATAACTTATCCATAAAGTATTGTAAATACTTACAAGGTATAACTTTCTGGTTCTGGTTCTTGTGTGAGTTGGATTTCTTCGTGGCGTGCCGACACGAATGTGTCTCCACTTTGACTGCTGTCTGTAACACACATTATAAACACTATTATTTTAACTTAATTTGAAAAAATAACAAATACTTAAATATGTATTATAAGTCAAGTTGTAACAAATACTTAATTTAGTATTTGTTTTAAACAAATAAATACTCACAACAAAATTTAACTACATAATTAATGAACATTACACAATTTTAACGATAATATTTATTCACAACTTATAAAACATAAAGTAACTGACTAATAGTAAGTAAATATTTACAAGTCTTAAACATAATATTAAAATATATAATATACCTAAAATAAAATATGAAGTAAAATAAAACAAACAAAAATTAATCAAAGAGCCCACCCCGGATTGCTCCCGGCGCAAAGGTTCCAAATTTTAACCAAAATTTTAACGATTACAATTCGAATTAATAAGTGGTTGTGTTATTGTTTGGGTTCCTTCTGTTGTTACGTCGTAAGGGAGCAAAAAAGTTTCCGAAAGTGTTAAATAAATAGAAGTACTTAAATCATCATTTACTTAGCAATTATACGTTATTTACTTTTTATATCTAGAAACGTAAGCAAAGCCACATTTAATTAAAATAATATTGATAGGTCACCCACCGGGAGACACAGAATATACAAGTCTTCTATTATTTGCTCTCAGAAATGTAACTAGTAACGTAGCACTTTCCTACAAATAAACTTAATTAAACTAAACGAGATTTTCACTCAGTAAGATTATTTTGTTATCCCTACCAAGTTAGGTTCATCTTGTGCTCGGGATGCAGTGTCAGTTAGCTGTTAGACTTGGAACATGAGGCATAATATCTAGGCTAAGCCGTTCAACGTGACCTACTTATAATCTAGGACTTATTTTGTTGGTGACTTTTCCTGCTCCGAAAATGTGCACATTTTAGAAAGCAATTTTGAAAGAATTTTTAGCACTCGTAATATTAATAAACCACATTAAAAAATACTATATTATATGACTTCAATTTTAATAAATTATGATTTAATTGCAGTCTTTTCTTCTATGAAATTTGAACTAAATCATTGAAACGGTGACGATAGAAAATTGTAAAATCAATTCTCAGAACCCAGATTCCTGATTGAAAAATATTATTTATGATATTCTATGAAGAAATATTATGTTTTTATTTACATAAAAAGGTCATTTAAGATATGTATACAATTTTGTTCTTCGTAATATCTGTTTTCAGTTTTAATTGTACTGCATTTATTCTTTTCTTACTGCTAGTAAAAAAAAACACATTTTACGTAGATTCAATGTCAGTACGTAAATCTTCAGTCTAAACACTAAAATTTAACAACCTAACGACTTAAGGCCTTTTTTACGCGTCCTTCTTCGTGACTTATCAGCAGCAATGGGAAGTCTTTTGGCCTCCTCCCAACTCGGGGCAAACAGGATATTATCTCAAGTATTGGAGATTATCTGTGTCCTGCCTGATATAGCTCCAACACATTTTGGATGTTCGCCGTGCTGTTTTGTAAGATTTACTGTTATTTCCGTGTTTGGCATAATCATTATTAGTGCTTATGTAGGTACCTATATTAAATAAATAAATAAATAAATATTTCAGGACATATCACACAGCGCCATCTAGCCCCATACTAATTAACATATTGATATGCTCATTTTCACACAATTATTATGTACCTATTAATGAAAGTACATCAATGGATTTTTATAATTTACGTATGATTTTCGACTTTCGGAAACCTGTTTTGTAATAACATTTTACGAACTCGCGTATAAATAACAAATATTATTTTATTTTGAGTTAACTCATTCCGCACAGTTAAGATAACAATTAAATATATTTATTTCATAATTACTCTCAACTTTTGTACTCGGTATGAATGAACTAATTAAGTCATCGTTCATCGCTTTGTGTAATTAGAAAACTTCGCGTGTTCCACATAACTAATTATAATCTGTGGTTTGTACATGACCAAACACAATGAATGTGTACCGCCATGTATAGCTGCCGACACCACATAATGAGTACGGGCGTTAAACAAATGAGAATTACTTATTGGTCAGCTAATTTAATTGATTCAGCAGACAGTTAAACTAAAACAAGATTTTGCCATACATGTACATGACCAAACACAATGAATGTGTACCGCCATGTATAAAGTCAAAGTCAAAGTCAAAGTTGGTCAGCTAATTTAATTGATTCAGCAGACAGTTCAACTAAAACAAGATTTTGCCAAAGATGTTTGGGCGGCTTGAAAGATTATATTTAGTATATTGAATATAAGCTGCAAACAAATATAAATCAAAGGATGAACTTATGTATATGTAGGTACTTATATAAAATTTTTCTATGATTGATTGATTGATTTTTTTTCCTTATGATTATGGATACTCTAGTTAGTGAGATGATTGCTGCAACAAATTTATATTTTTATAGAGAGCTAGTCAATTTTGCTGACACATTAATTAAGCCCCTAAACAACTGATAAATGTTTTAGTAGGTAATTTTCACGAATTGGGGAAACAGTGTTGTTTGTTTCGGGAATTAGGTAAGTATTTGTTTTGCACAGAGTTCTACCTTTGCGTAGTGACGCGTAAAACATTATGATATAAATCAGCTTTGTAAATTATGTTTATTTGTGCCTATGAGAAGTTAAATTTATCTATATATTATTTAATAATTAAGTTTGAAACATGGTTTTGTATAAGTGAACAAACTAAATTTAGAATTATCTAGCTACCGAAAACTATCCAACTAAAGTAAAGAACAAATTCATTATTTTTAATCATGATTGAAATGTGTCAACGTTGAAATGTTTTACATATATTTAAAAGGCTGTGTTATATTTACATAAACTGGGTTTTTAACTTCTAGAATCGACGTAGGTAGTTTCTAAAAAGCTGTTAAACTTTTTAATGAGTACCTATATAAATAAAACTATTCCGCGGCTTCACTAAACTGCGATAAAGGCGGTACTTACTTGGAATTCCAGTTTGTAAAGTACGGGGAATTTTCTCCGTTGCTCGCAGAGCTTGGCGAAGTTTTTCAGCTCCACGGGCCGGTCTGGAATCGTCTCGGATATGGAGCCATTCTCGTCCGCTGCAGAACAAATGTTGTTAGTGTAAGCTTGGCTTTTGGATGCGAACTTAAGCTTAACATGAATATTAAGATGACGTGGTCTTAGATACTACTATGAAGATATGTGACCTTCACCGATATTTTAATTATGATATGATAGGCAGAGGCCGGAAGCAGCCGTAATGGCCGGAGGAGGCCGACAGAAGACCGAACTATGATTTGTGCCTAGTAATTTTAGGAAAAATGCACTGAAATTGTGATCGATTGCCATTTTTAACGAATCTTAATTAGACGTATTCTGGTGACATGTTTGTTGTAAATTTTTGTTGATACAATTATTGAGATTATTTGTACGTGTTCCACTTATAATAACGTATGTGATGATTGAAGTGGTTAGTTAGTAATTAAGTAATTGTAAATAGCAAATAAATAAATACATAAATTATGCAATAGTGGCAGAGTAAAATGGTCTAATGGTATTATGACGTTGCAGTTATGTTTTGATTGCGAAATAATCAAGAAGAATTTGTAATGCTTGAACCTGTGCCTGTTTTGTACGTGAGTATATAAATAACTACCTATAGACATACTCAAGAGCAAAAGCGGTGGTTTCAAACATCACTGAAACAGTTAAATTTTTGTGTAGAAATCCTTCTTTTGTTCGTAATGCATCTTCTGTTTATGTAAGTTGTACTATGCGCTATCACGTATTCCCATCACACATAATAAAAACAATATCAAGCCAGTTTATAAACGTTATTGTGAGTAGATTTATATCAACAAAGATCTAATAAAGACTAAGATCGCGGAAAGTCAGAAAGCGGACCAAAAGGGCCATTGAAGTGGGGGGCTACTTCTTACTGTTCCATCCGGCAATTTTATTTTATTTAATTATTTTATAAACCACTTCAAAAAAAGCAGGTTCTTCTGAATTTTTTTTTCAAACCTACGGTCTAGTAGTACCTCCCAGTAGATCACAGGGTGCAGTAAACACGCCGATAGCCCTTCGGCGTATTATAATGGCGAATGGAGAGGCTCAGCCTATTAGCAATTTGCTTAAACCTCTTGTGGGAGTTTTTAGAAAGATGCTTTTTGTGGAGGCACAATATTGTGGAGATTTTTAAACATTTTAAAAGTAGAAAAAAATAATGATATTTTGAAAATGTTTCTTAAATAAAATTTTATGTACGTATTCAGGATGAGAAAATATCTGAGTTATTTTCTCGACGGGAAATCATCATCATCGATTCATTTTATTCAAATGATCATAAGAATTGACCGCGATTATTCATGAATTTCGAAATAATAAGATAACCTATTTGATTAATAAATAAATAATAAATAAGGTTTTTATACATATTTAGAGTTGGAACTCATCAGACGGTACATAAACGTTTCAAAATATTCTATTCAACACAATTTCTCTAACTTAAATTCATCACGCTAAACATTATCTCAAAGAAACATAAGTAAGGTAAGTAAGCGCCTATTTACCGCACAAGTGTGTACTTGAGCTTATTACGAGATGCTCTAACAGACCTCTTGACCCTCCGAGGCTCTTTGCAGGCGATAATAAAGGGCCAGACGCGTAGATAATATAACATCAGACACTTCTACCCTTCTGTCTATTTCATGCACAGATAGACAAATAGAACTCTTTATTGTAATACCTACACATTTATGAAAAATACTTATTAAAAAAATACATCAAGTCTATCGCTATTTATCGCTACAAGCAATTTCTTCCAGGGAGCCGTGGGATGGATTATAGTGACAGCTGAGTTTTTGTGGAAAAGGTATGTGGTTGCTGTTAAAATGATATGATGGGCGAATAGTTCAACAATGCTCTTAAGCGCAACATAACATGCTTCCATCTATAATATCTCTAATGAAAATCTTTTGTAAACCAAAGCCTGCGTCGACCAATCAGAAACCAACAGCATCATACGATCACAGCAGCGAACCTATCACCATGCGGAGTAGCGAAAGATATTGGTAGGTTTGTTATTTGAATCTCTTGAATAAAATTGTGATACGAGCTTCAATCGAATCAAAACTATATTAGTAATTAGGCGTCTATGGAGTGACGTTGATAAGCCGATTGAAGGGCGTATTAACCCTCAAAGGGTAAAGTCTGTAGGTTTTTGCTAAATTCAAGATAAATGTGTATAGATAAAACACAAATGCCTTGTGATAATAATATACTAGCGTGGAAACAAACATTGTGTACCTACGAGTACATTACCTAGGTGGAAACTATAAAGATTGAATTCTTTATTCTCACACACATATAAACCCAACAGAATAAAATTAAAAATAAAAACTACTTTAGTACCACAAGTGGTGGCCTTATTGCTGAAAGTAAGGACCTATGAAAAGTCCCTATTTATATAGAATAATAGAATAATAGAAATTTATTCACCTTATAACATCTCGTTACATTGGGCAAGTCAATTTACATTTTTTCTTAATTATATGGTACATACCTACTTAAATTAAATTAGACTTACTTACTAAACTTATATAACAATTTGGTCATACATAAATGATGATTCTGTCAAAGGCAATCTCATGTATTCGTTTAGTGTATAAAATGGGTTGTTAAGAAAAAAGTTTTTAATAATGTTCTTAAAAGCGTTCGGAGGCAAGTTAATTAATCTATGTGGCAGTTTATTAAACATACAGACTTTATTATAGATTCCTTGTTTTTGTACTTTCTTTAATCTGTTATTTGGTAACCTCAATGCGACTATATTCCTTAGGTTGTAATGGTTATCTTTTTTCAGCAGGGACTTTTCATTATAGATCTCCAGTAAACATGTGTAAATATACAGAGATATAACAGTCATAAGTCTTTGTTCTTTAAAGTGCTGCTTGACCGGAGCGCGTTTTCTCAGGCCAAGCATTGTCCTAACTACTCTTTTCTGAGCTCTAAGTACTTTTATTATTTCTGATGAGTTTCCCCATACTGTGATGGCATACCTTAACCGTGATTGTACATATGCATAGTATACTGATTTAATTGAGGGTTCATCCAGTAAAGGCTATAGTATATATAGTGCTCATTATACAATTCTTTGATACTCTGCGTGTGAAGTTAGTGTGCGCCTTTGTTCTACCTAATCTACTAGACGAAGGTAATTAGGTATACTAATTACAAAGGGCTTTTACTTTGTATGAATAGGAACGAAGTACCTCCTCACAGTTTGACCATAATGTTTAGTTGCGTTGTTTATTCTATTCAAAGAGGATCTTGATGTAATAATAAGCGGTCAGCTATAATTGTTTGTACAAAGTTATAGTAATTAATTTATATTCAAGCGGTCTATCTTTAGATGGGGACCAAAAAGTAGCATTAAAGATATTTAGGATGTTCCACTATCACTTCTTTTTTCTCTTTACCTTAACTCACCATGTGGCATATCAGTGTGTGGGTCGCTTATCACACTAATAGAAAAGTTTGTCGGTGCATGTACTATGTATGTTTTTTTTTATTGTTCGAAACACCGGACTATATGGGGGACCTTCTACTAGGATCTACTTATTATACTTATCTACATTTACATGTATGTATGTTTGTTTGTTTGTTTGTTACTTTCACGTTCAAACAGCTTGTATGAAAATTTGTCTGGAAATAGGTTAGACCCTAGATAGATTAGGACCCCGACTAGATTAAGGCATACGCTACTTTAATCCCAAATTAACACTGTTTCTTAAACTTTATTAGCCTAACTGATACCTACTGCCTAAATCTAACATATATCTAACGTATATGACTCGCTAAACTATCAATTCTTTAAAATACGCACCGAATATTCCAAAAGCTCGTATGATAAAAGCTCCCCAGATAAGGTTGTAGACATGACACGACCCTTCATTCTGTAGCTGCTGATAAATCCTTCACTTTTCACGCGTTCGGAACATTTTAGAGAATATTTTTAGAAATTGTGTCGATAACAGAACTAGATGTTAAACTTTTATGCAGATTTTTATATTATTTGAAATGCTCAAACCTTAACCTATTGCTTGAGATAAGATTATGAATTCTTGCGATAAGTTTATATAATGATTTATTCAGAAATTATGACTCACAATTTCATGTTGATCAAATTCAAAACTGCTTTTACTCAATTAAATTATTTCCTACGTAAACACAACATATATACCATGTATAAAATAACTTAAGTAGGACAAGTCAATGAAGCACATAATAATGTTTACTTATGTCCAAAAAGGACCAAATTTTCATCATAAGAAATTTACTGACTGACTGACTGCTCCGTTAGCTTAGTTGGTAGTGGCTCTGCCTTCTAATCTAGGGGTGCGGGTTCGATTCCCGCAAGGCACAAGTAACTCTGAATATTAAAATTTGTAATTACTTGTGTTAAGTCTGGTCGTTTCTATGTATAATAAGTATGTATTTACAAAAGAAAAAGTATATATGTATTATATCCGTTATCTAGTACCCATGATACAAGCGTAAGCTTAGTATGGGGCTAGATGGCGCTGTGTGATATGTCCTGAAATATTTATTTTATTTATTTATTTACTTTTCAGATAAAAGGCAATTTACAAAAAAAGAGCGACTTCGTCACGAAATCTTTATTTTCCAGTTTCAAATTACTCGAACATAATCTCGAAATCCCCATGGGGTCAAATATAAGCTTATTCAGATTTCAAAAAGGTACGCAATTCCATGGTCCCATTTTTTGTATAAATAGGGTTTATCTGATCCGTCGAATTGGGATTCGAGGCTCGGTACTTTGGGGGTAATCGGACGCCTCTCGATAATCCTATAGGATGATTTTTCTCTTGTGTACACAGCGTTATACTGTAAATATATATGTAGGTATAATATTGCCTACAGGGGGTAGTTTTTCTATATAAAAATAACATAAAGGCGGCCCTTAGGCTAGTGTTATAATAATAATGGTAGTAGAAAAAGTTGTAGCGATTACTAAAACTAGGCAAATGTCAACACAGTCAGTCCTTAGATAGGTGACCAATAAACTTTTACTTTTTTAGTTTTGAAAACAAATAAAGCACTATCAATTAATCACTCGCGGATTCAGTTTTGCAAGTAAGACGGTAAGCCGGCGGATATTTTTGGATAAACCTTTTTGGTAAAACAAAGCGCCGGTAGATGAAATATTGGTTCGGTTTGTATTCTGACAGTCAATTTCCATTACGCAGAGGAATATTTTAAAAATCGCCTCCGGGGAAGCGCTTTGAGGATTAATGCTCGGTTTTCGGTCACGCAAAGATGTTCTTTTAGATTGTGTCAAATTACTTAGAAATGGCTTTTTTTTAACTGAAACGGGTCAAATTTTTACGTTGTGTGTAATGTAAGCAAAAATAACGCTTGCCATTAAAAGTATGCAGTGGGTATTTTATAATTTGTCGAAACTAATTAAATAAAAATAAATTAATAAAATAAATATTTTAGGACATATCACACAGCGCCATCTAGCCCCATACTAAGCTTACGCTTGTATCATGGGTACTAGATAACGGGTATAATACATATATACTTTTCTTTTGTAAATACATACTTATTATACATAGAAACGACCAGACTCAACACAAGTAATTACAAATTTTAATATTCATAATTACTTGTGTTATGCGGGAATCGAACCCGCACCCCTAGATTAGAAGGCAGAGCCACTACCAACTAAGCTAACGGAGCAGTCAATTATAGTACTAAGTATATTTCACAGAATCAAATATTGATAGAGTATGACAAAACATAACCACCGATCATATAACAATACTAGGGCATAGCTAACTCACAATACAACTTAAATTGTATTTCATATTTGCTTCATTCGAACATATTTAATTTCCGTCGCGGTTCAAATCGCATTACCGAATATGGCAATGCTCTTGTTATATTTAATATTTGTCACAAGTTCTGAACGTGAATTTACATTGTTTAATGGATTATTTTCACATTTTGTTAGTTTTATAATATTTAGAATCAATTTCAGAATTTTTGGACTGAGTATGGAGTTTTTACATAGATATACTTCAATGATAGAGAGATATAAATGTTTGGTAGGCTAATAATTTTACCTTAGTTATAAGTTTGAGCATACTAAAATTTAAAATATTGACTCATAATGTACACCCGCTCTAGAAAATACACAATGTTTTTTCACAATTTAAATATTGTAATACTATTGAAAATAATTTAAATATTTTCGGCATAACTTTTAAAACGTAAAGAAGCTTCAAAACTGATTTGTTAACTTTTTGATAATTTTACCTTCATGGGCAAATATTTCTTGGAAGCATTTGTAATATGTAGTTTTGTTTGTTAGGTATATTATATAGTATGTGAAGCAAACACACAACATGTGAAGCAAATTTTTCATAATATGTTCAAAAAATGTAAGTAAAGCTTTTCCAATCGCACGTATATCGATTATCCCAGATTCCACCAATGGTAAAGTATTTGGTGGTCAGCCAAGGCGTTACTCTTATCACAGTGACCAGGGCGGGTCGTGCCGATTATTTGGCTTACTCTCGGCCGCAGCGGACTATGAAATAATATGGGGTTAAACCTACTTTGTTGAGTTTGTAGCTTGACCCGGACCGAACTAGTGTATTGATCTTTTATTTTTGTTGGTTGTTAATGTCAAACGAACGTAAGAATAAGAATAAAATACATTTATTGACGTATTTATTTGATTGTAAGTGTACACTGTACATATTACATATTTATTTATATATACACGCCAAGACTTAGATATTAAAGATAAGATAAAGATACATTTATTGTAAACAAAACAATATGTTACACTTTACAAATAGCTCTGCCTCTTACATTAGTAAAAAACTGTGTCGTAGAGAGGCAGGTTCTTCCGGGGGTTCTTGTTTACAACTTAGTTTTATATTAACAACTTAAAATAATGTAGTATGTTAAGTGATAACGAAATAATCTATGTATATTAGACAGAAGGTTATGTTTTGGTTTCATTAATGATAATTTAAGTTACAACTATAATTTAAGTTATTTAATGATTAGAGACGCGACTACTATTTTAGAAGCGTTTACTACAGTAACCGGGTACTGACACAAACAAAAATTAGCGCATGTATTAATTCGTTTATTATTATATCAGCAAATAATAGCGTATCGAAAAAACCCTCTGTTTAAGGGACGAATAAAAAATGATGTCTTCATAGTGTTCGAAACCAAACTTTTTTATATTACGTCGCACAATAGTAGTAAGTGACCGTTTCCATTTGGCCGCTCTTTCTCTTAACATTAATTTTCATACTGAAGAGCATTCAGCTACATTTTATCTCAGCTTTATGTTCTGTTATTTTAGCTGTTCTCTTGAAAATGCAAATATTACATGAACTAAAGTACATTGTTCACCGAGAGGAGAAAGTGACCGATTACGGGTTATCGGGAATCGCACTTTCTCTCAAGTGATACATAGTGCTTTATACTACACCTGCTCGGAAAGTATCAAATTTACGGTAGAAAGTACGTCATTGCATATCGAACAATATGCGGGGAGAAAACGCATCTGAGCGGGAGAGAAAAGTGTATGAAAATCCATTTCTTCCCGCTCAGATGCGTTTTCTCCCCGCATATTTGTTCGATATGCAATGACGTACTTTCTACCGTAAATTTGATAAAGTAACAAGGTACTTTCCGAGCAGGTGTAGTATAAAGAGAATTTTCCACTACAACTGGGAATTCGTGTAAGGAATATCTAATAGAGTAATATTTGATGTATTCTGTTATTTACTCAGAATATGTATTATACGAGTATATACAATATTTCACTTGTAGGTTTTTACGAGTCGCTTTTATGAGCACATGAGTTTAAAAAGTTACTGAAAAAGCATTACCAAACAACAGTTTCAAGTTTTGTGGATATGTAAGTTTTTAATACATTTTTCACCTATTTTTGACCAATAAGCATGCATGAATGTGTCCACGATGTATTTATTTATCGTGATCGCATGTGGGAGTATCCCGTAACCTGTATTAGATATTCAAACGCTGTTAAGAGTATAAAAATACAATGAAATCACCTACACATGTCAAAAAAAGCGAGCTTCTTTCCAGCACTGTCTTGCTTTACTATGGAACACAGAATTCGCTTGTGACTGTGCGGGTGTCGTTTCAGGTGACCTGGTGGTCCAATACTGACTGTACGTATAGTGTAAAAAAAATATGTAAAAAGAAAAAGATGGATCAAGTGTCCAAGCAACTGTGTCGGCAAAATCAGAAAATATATCTAGATCTATAAGACAAGTGACTTGAGCTAGGTCTAGCCTAATCAAAGCTACACTAATTGGACTTCGTAATTGGAGTCTGTTGTATCTTCCATCTAGGGATCTTAGATTGGACGGAAAGCTTACAGTTTGGTAGATATAGGCTAAATACTAGTCTTGTAACTTTATAACAAAGATCTTGTGTCTTTTACAATACTCCTCCTAATAAATTATTTACTTAACTACTTAAATTAACTATCAATATTTAACATTTACGAGGACAGCAAGTTTTCAAAATCTGTAAATTTGTTGGAAATTCTAGATATATTAGCAGAATTCTATCAATTCTTTCATCATCTTCATCGACCAACCGACATGATAACAATGCTACCTCTAAATCTTCTCCAGTTTATCATCAACAATACTGTTTTATTAGCATAATTCTAACTTTACTATGATCGTTTCCCACCAACACGTAGTAGTTTCCATAATATCGTAGGAAGTGTCATGGTATAGTATCACCCGCCGTAATGTTTCCTGCTTCTCGTCATGTGGCGACACCTATCCCGTGGAGAGATGCAATTTTACAAGTTTTTTCTATCGACATACCACAGTCTTTAGATTATGTTTAAACCATTTAAACACCGTTAGTTGAGACTGTACGCTAAGAAATATAAGTTTATTTAGAAATTATCTTCTCACATCCCATTACGCGTTGCTGACGGTAAAGTTTAGAATAAGGAAAAAACTTTACTATATTCTGAGCGATAAATTAAGTGGACCCATAAGTTACAAAATAAACAGTAAAATTAATTATATCGGAAGACTGATATCAAATGAGGCGTGGTAAATAAATAAGTGTGATAAATACTCTTAGTTTGTTTGACTTGAAGAGTATTCAGGGTGTCTATAAGAAAACGTGCATGTACCCGTCTTTTATTGTTCTATGTCGATAGCTTTTCCGCTAAGCTGGCAGACACGGCAGTTCTACTTTAAAATGTTGGAACTATGTCGTTGAGTATATGGTGTTAAATGTTGAGACATAGTGTGGCTACAACTAAAAGCCTTCGTAATGAGTTACATTTATGGCAAGACAGCTTCAGTTAACTTCATTTAAGTGAAATTTAATGCGTGCAAAGAAAATAATTAGTAGGTTAGATTTTAGCGATAACAAAGACAAAACTAACTCACACTAAAAATAATAAATACGCATAAAGTAACATAAATTGCTAGAAACACTAAAGTAAGTAAATACACGCTCATATTTTCATTTACTTTAACTCTTAGCGTTTGTAAATCAAATGCAGAAATGATTTGCCTTGCCCGTCTGATTGCATATTCCTGCACACGTCAGTCCTGCACCACTCTGCATCCATTGACATGTCACTTGCATTGACTCCTGCCAACACGCTGCCGCCGGTGGCGTATTTGTGTATGTCAAGGGTTGTAGTAGCAATGAGCTTAGATTTTGTGAGGCAAATAGTGGTAATACGATTGAGAATATTACCTACAGACTTGTTTAGAGACATTTTCACCTATGTTAAACAATTGTTGACGCGGGCAGGTGACCAAAAAGTGGCAAGGGTTGGATGACACGTTAAATTGTAGGTCCTGACTGTTTGTACGGCAGTCGTTAAGCCATGTCAGAGGCACTTAGGTGGCTTGTTGCCCTCGACACCAGAGTTGGCCACTCTCATTCGATAAGAAGAAGCAATAAGGCCGCCACTTGTGGCACTAGAGTAGTTTCTATATGTAATTTTATTATTTTTGTTTTTGATGTGTGTGACAATAAAGAATTTTCTATCTTATGTACTTGATTACACTTAATTTCTTACCGTTCTACGACAAATTTTAACACACCCTCTGAACAAAAAAGCAACATCAGCCCTCCTCCCAAAACCGCGTTACCGTAACCAGTCTCACTTAGCAGCACTCTATATCTATTAAGTAAATTAGTATGCATTAGATTCTGCAAGATACGAACCGACTTACATTACCGTATAATAGACAGGTTTCCATGTTGCAGACGTAGTGACATGTTACCCAATAGATAACTAATTAAGGCAAAAAATAATAAACAAATAAATAATTCTAGATTTGGAAGTAAAATGGTCCTACGCAGTTTAATATATAATTCTTTTATACTTTTCTTAAACAAAAAGTAAACTAAGATTAAACTAACAGCTAGTCTGATGCTAGGCACTACAGTATAAATTCTAAGATATAGCAGAATTGCTTTCAATAAAACTAATTATCCTAGATTCGAAGACTAAAATTGAGAGTTTCTCAAACTACAGTTTCTTATGTACATCACACATGCGGGTAGATTACACTATAAAATCTATAAGTATCATAATACTTAAAAAAAATAACTCCTTGTATTTTCACATAGCAACGCCTGATTCAATATGTTAATTATGCATAAGTATGAAAGTAGTTTTTTTGGTAGGGGTTTATAACTTATTTTCTCTGTATCACTTTGCATTCAGCAACGAAGCAAGAAACAAGAGTCCCTGCAAGCTCCAGACATTATTGGAAATAGCTCGCTTTGTTTCAGCTCTTATAGAATAGAAGAATGCTCATGCAAAATGTGCAACGCTGTTACTATGGAAAATTCCTTTCAATCAATTGTGATCGAAAAGCGCTTGTTTTCATTTAAGAAGATAAAGCACAAAAATATTGAAAATGATTGATGGAGAATGGTAGGTTAACGAATTTTAACAAATTTCTTGTAAACGGGGTTAAAAATTTGATCTGTTTCTTGGTCCGAGATAGAAACCCTTGAAACTTTTGTATTGATGGATGACTGACATTTGTTAACATATATGTAACAGTTTCAAGTCTTAGTCATAGGTGCTTCGTTTCCGAGTGAAAATGTTCCGAATCAGTGAAACACTGTGCTGCTGGGCTCGTGTCACTACACACGTGTTAAAAAATGTTTTCAAAAGAATTTCCAAGATTTCCAAACGAGATTGATTAACACTCGACACCAGAGTTGGCCACTCTAATTCGATAGTAAGGAGAAGATCATTGGCTATTCTACGAGTATATGTAGTTTTTGTTTTAAGGCCGCCATTAGTAACCAGTAACCTTAAAATATATCAAGATTATATGTATATACAAAGATAAAATATACCAAGATAAGCTGTTTAAGTATACCCAATAGAATACAAAACAAGAATCAACATGATCCGGCCCCTTGCTTAATTATTCCAAGCAGCAGAAGCCAACAATCAAGTTTCCGGCGACGGATCCTAACTAAATAACCGCACCTGGACCTTATTGGCCAAAACAAGACATTGTGACCTCTCAAACATTTTAATTAAGGCTCCAAGACTATCACTACCAACGTAGTAATCAATAGACACCTTGTTATGATGCAATCACTTGTGTGTCAAAATTGTTATCCTCACTGTTATTATCTCTTTATCGCTTACTACTGGGTATAAACCTCTCTTCTAGTACACCACTCTTCCTGGTCCTGCGCAAATAAACGGCTCCCTGCCGTTTTATGTATATTCATGTATTTAATTCAAGCCGTACAATTTTGAACGACAAATTTTACAAAACACCTAATTATTCGTATGTCACCAACTTACCACGGTGGACGACCAACACATCTATGGCCTGTTGTATAAAAAAGACCTGATAGGTTAGTTATTTATCAATGTTTATTTTGTGTTGTTATTTTTTGTCAATTAAAAAAGTGTCGCTAGTATATATGACAGGCATAAATGGTTTAGAATTTTGGATGGCTTATAAAAATGATAGCTACTCATGGATGGTTGAGAGTCTATATTGTAATTTGTCTATGGAAGCAACAGAAGAGAAGTTGCGCCAACTAATCAAATTAATATGGATCCAAACTGAACTTAAGGTACTATGAGGTCAAACAATTGAAATACCTACGAAACTTAGAGATGTCGCTTCAAAAGTCAAATACTTGGCTTACTTATTGCTTTCCAAGTAAATTAGGGACGTTATGTGGGATTTATTAAGATTAGTGTGGTAACGAATACTCAGAGACACGGTAAAAATATATTTTAATCTACAAGTACTTTTTCAATTACTTTAAATCACTGTCGTATTTGTTATCAGCAGACTGTGTCTGTAGTTTTCATTAGTTTATGCTTTTTCGTTTTGAGTTTGAGTTTGGGGGTCTAGTTATGGATAATAAAAAAATATACAGATTTAAGAAAAAAGGTAAGAATAAATGACCTAAAATTAGAAGTAAAAAAATATATGTGTACAATTAGTAGGTCAGTAAAGGCTACCCATAATGGTGACGTTATCAACCCTTACCCAAGAACCTTATTAGCAATTCAGCCGCGACAGTTTGCTTGTTAAAATGTGTTAAAGTTTGCTTCTGTAATTAGCGAGTGACAGTTCCTCCGTGGCTTTGCGTCAAGGCCTTACAAGTTGCAAACTTGGGACGACAATTAACGATTGGAACGAAGGATGACCCAACAGTTACTAGCTTTAAGTAAAGCAAGTAGTTTTAAGTTAAGTCTAAATATAAAGATATTTATTAACGTTATAAAATGAATACATAACGGATAAGGATTTATGATATACGAAATTGAGTGATATTACCTATCTTTTTCTTCTTATCGAATGAGAGTGGCTAACTGGTGTCGAGAGTTCATCAAGCTGCCCGAAGGGCCACTGACATGGCTTAACGACTGCCGTACTAGATAAACAGCCGAGATCTACAATTTTACGTGTCATTGGACCCATGGAAGCGTCCAAATTGGAATGCCACTATTCGGTCACCCATCCAAGGGCTGACCGCGTCGACCTTTGCTTAACCAATCATCATATCTTTGCGTAATCGCATGCGATTGCTTCCGCCAGCTGAACTACGGGCGCTTAGTACTTATACGTAACTTAACAGTTTTAAATACTTATTGTTTGAGGAAGGAGAATATGAAAAACAAAATGTTAACAGGCACTTTGTTTTACTTTACACACGCTTTACTTCACCTTGGGCCAGGGTCTTGAGCGGGTGTCCCTTCAGGTGATCTATTAGGTGACCTAAGGTGGTCAAATGCCTGACTGTACATACAGTTTATAAATTATAATGAGTGAGTGTACTTACAAGGAATTCCCTATGAAAATAAGATATTGTCATGTAGTACGTATTCCGTATTTGTTTTGTACAATTTATTTCTTATTAAAGTGAATAATTGTAAATCGTTTGTTAAGAAGATTTTGTATCAAGGGTGACCATTATGAAATAAAGATATGAATATAAATTTTGAATATGAAATACGTGATAGCGCATAGTACTTATTTTATTGGGTCACTGAAAAAAAAATGATTAAACGTCACTTGATGATAAAAAAATCATTAAACCTAAAGCACATAGTCAAGAAGTAAGATATAATTCTTAAACTTACAGCTATGTACTTTCAAGATGAATTTGAATACTTACCGTAAATTGTTTTTGTTTATTATACCAATAAGTACACAAATGAAAATGTTGTTTTGCATAAGCCTAACAACGAATTTAAATATTTAAATGAAACATTATTATATTGTGAGCTTTTTAAACGCTACATACAAATAAATTAATGTTACTAAAGTTATTCCAATTTAGCTACACACTTGAAGCTGTTAATTAACTTAAAATACTTAATATTAATTCGTTAACAGCCGCTTTTTAGAACTAAAAGCCTTTGATTAAATACAAAACAAGATTGTTACCATAACAATAATGTTAAAAGTACATAGAATTTATAACAACTTCGTTAGGCAGTTTTCTAATTTCTCTACAGGTTTGGTTGTGATGTTTCGTGGTTTCCTAGCTAAAAAACTTAAACTATAGTCACATGTACAATGTACATATTATAGTTTGTGAGACGCCTCTTAGGTGTCTAGTTATTGTTATCTCTCTTGATGTAACTTGAGAAGGCTGGCAATTCATGTTACTAATTGCAAGCAACTTAAGTGAACTTACCATTCGTGAGCATAAACTTATTATACCTCTTTTTTTCTAACATGTGTGATGTAGTTATTGTTACTAAGCATCACAAACTTTAGATTTAACACAATCATAAAACGTATCCTTAAGAAAATTACGTTGAAAGTTTAAAAAACATGACAGTGATATCCTCACTAAAACCGAAATGTTTTACACATATTTTCATTCTATTAAATTATCTAGTCTATGGAAATGTTAGTAACTTTCTACTATAAAAAGCATAATCTTTGGCTAATTGCAAAATAATTAGAATATATTATCTGCGTTGCTTGTGTTGTTATGAGTTCGCCATTAATGTTTTAATTAGGTTTGTGATGAAGCCTTTAAATTATTTATTTTCTACAACACGTTTTATTTGATGTTGCCTCCTCACATCTATAAACACACATGTATGACATCTACGTAAAATTTCTACTGTTTGAAATTTCAAATACGACAACATTGAAATTGAATTAATTTTCCTACGCGTCTTCTAATACTCAGTACAAATCTACATTTTGTGATAACATTTATAAATGGACACATATTTTTTTCAGTTCAAAATTATATGTAAAACTAATAGTTTTTTATTGTTATGGTTGTAGCTGATCTGAGACTATGTGATATTCTAATTGACGCATTATGTTTTACGAAGGCGACTATCTAATTCAAGCAATATTAGTTCCGATTCTAGCGTTTAAAAGCGCATCTAAATTTGGCCTATATTTGTGGAATATTCGTGACCTCCAATGAATTCAATAAATATTTAAAAAAAAAAAACTCAGGATTATACAACTATTTGTCATATACTTTTATAATGCCATTCCATTTCGTAAATGTACAGTGAGTTGCATATAAAAAAAATCATCAAATAGTTCATTAATTAATATTTATTATAATACTTTAAATTATTACGAACGACAATAGTACTAACACGGGTTTTTACACAAACAATACACTTTGAATCAAATAAAATTGGCTCTTAAATAAAACATTTGAATATTTTTGTGGGTAAGCACTTTCTATTTTAGGCCATATGTAACTATTGCTTACCATAAAACATACCGTGGCCAAGTGTACACCCGTTTACTCAAGAAAAGAAGTTTTGCAGCCGATATAATACATAACAATAATCGATAAATCTGTATTAAAGGTGCATCTTTTTGCAGCCAATTTAATTAAAACAATAGTCGTTGTATATTGAAAAATCTAAGTGTATCTTATTAAATTTCGATCACGAATATTCTCGTTATGTTTACTAATAGCAAGCCATCCGCTCTCTATTCCATTCTCTAACACACCAACTTACTTTCCGGTCTAAACGTCACTCGGTCTGAAATAACAAAACGCTAATTAATTTACTACTTTTTAAACTAACCTTGAGCTATGTACTACCTTTATATATGTCTATATACTACCAGTACTATTTAATGTGTTTCTATTTGAAAGTGTAAACAATTTCATCATATTGTCACATCCTAGTGATTAATATAGTTTTCTAGTAACTACAGTTCCTACTTCATACTTTTCATCAATAATGTAGTTTATCTATAAAAGCCTACAAAACTAACCGTCTTAAATATAAACCTTGAATAAATGAGTTATCAGTTCATTTCCGTTTATTTCCCTCATAGTTCTAAAAAAGCTATTGTAATATTCTGATAAAATAAATCAATAGTTTATTCAGATTTGTAAGTAAGACGGTTAATTTACTAAGTTATAACTTGGAACTAAACTGATAAACTATAGTATTTTTTTTTAAGAAACTATAGTTATTAATTACATATTAGAAGACATATACATAGAAGCTCCGTGTTATTTATCTGTAAAAACACAATGTTAAAACATAAATATTTAAATTTAAATTCTCTTACCTTTGTTATTTTGTTGTCGGGAACGGTACATGAAACAAAAGAATAATAAGTTAGCAACGTTTAAGCTTAATTAGTTTCAAACTTCGGGTAATTAAGTAATCAAAACTACATTAAGTAATTATTACATAAATTAATCAAGTTAGCAGAAGTTTGTCTTAACACTATGAAAAATATTAAAGTTTATAGTCTGTTTATTATATGACGAGACTTATGAATCGAGGAGAAAATTGAAGTTGTTTTATGCAATATTACGTAATAAAGTAGCTTAGGGTTTTAATTTGAAACTTAAGTACGATATGTTTTTTTTATTACAATATAATTTATCTTTATTTGTCTCTTTTTTTCTTCATTAAACTTGCATAATCCTCTTCAAATATTAAGCGTCTGCATTGACAGCAAGAAGAAAAAGCTATAATTTAATTTTAAAACAAAAAAGACTAAAATTTCACTTACTCCAAATGAGGACTTTGTTTACCTTCAAATAAACGAAAAATTTAAAAAAAGTTTATACGTCGTAATTTCCATTACAAAAGAAAACAGTTACTGCCAAAATCGTAACCTAGTGACCCAAACCGCATAAATCTTGGTATCGCGAATCAAAACATTCGCAGGGCTTCGAGATTTTCAGGGTTATTTATAACATACACTTTGAAAAAAAATAAAGACATTGCACTATAATTAAAAAAATACGATCCAACTGACATAAAAAACTAAAACAAGGAAACTTTATTAATCTGGTCGTTTCTGTGTATAATAAGTATGTATTAACAAAAAAAAGTATATAAGTATTATATCCGTCATCTAGTACCCATGACACAAGCGTTTACTTAGTGTGAGGCTAGATGGCGCTGTGTGCAATATCTCGGAATATTTATTTATGTTTATTTATTGATGTAAAATCAAACTGCGGACCAGTGCATTTCTTTAGTAACTGCAGACAAAAGCAAACTTTAAAGATAAAGATTAATTTATTTGCAAGATGTAGTTGTGTTACATGATGGTAGGTGATAACAAATCAAATATTAGTATCATACTGGCCTGTTAGCTTAGTTGGTAGTGGCTCTGCCTTCTAATCTAGGGGTTGCGGGTTCGATTCCCGCCTGACACAAGTATTTATGCATTTTAAAAATGTATAATTTCTTGTGTTGAGTCTGGTTGTTTGTATGTATAATAAGTATGTATTTACAAAAGAAAAGTATATAAGTATTATATCCGTTATCTAGTACCCACGACACAAGCGTTTGCTTAGTGTGGGGCTAGATGGCGCTGTGTGCAATGTCCCGAAATATTTATTATTATTATTATTATACATCTCAACCATTACTGGTGTGCAAATTAATAGGTAATAAAACTAAACTTAATTCAATTCTAATGATTAGTTGTAAAAAGAAAATTTAAGAAATGGCAAAGTTATATAAATCAAATTAATGTCACAAATTAGTAATCTTATCATTTAGATATAATTTCACACTATAATAACATTTAGATAGTAAAAATTAAATCAATTTTCTTCTAAAAACCGTCAAATTTACATATTCGCGAATCGACTTTGGCAGATGATTATAGATTGTTGGTACCTAAGACACTTTTCCTAAACAGAGCCGTTTGATGCCGTGGGATACAAATCTAGCTTTTCAGTTTCTTACCCTTTTGTTTTCTTTTTGAAAATGTTATTGAGGTTTATTCATTAAGATCATGCCTCTCATTAATTGTAAAGTGTAACCTTGTATAAGTAAAAAGAAGTGCGGCAAATACTCGGGCAAAGGGAGGAAAGTTTTACGGGTAGTAGCGCCATAAACTGCCCTTAGGAGACGCCATAAAGCTGCTCTTACAAGGCTGCCTGTCTGATTCACATTGCACAGTGATGGACAGGCTATGCCACTTCATTTTTTTTCCAGGTATAGAATAGTTAGTCACACAGATTCAAACGATTTATTTATAAACTAAACTGTGTTTGTTTATCACGCTTTTATTCCACAGCTATGAGCTATGTTTTAGGGTCATGGCAAGGGATTATATATAGGATCCCGGGAGTGTTACTTTTAATTGCCATTTATGCCACCGTAGTAAGAAATAAGACAACACATGCTAGCAGTACCGTAAGACGGGTGCTAAATGATATGATTCCTGTCAAATCTTTATTTATTAAAAGGTGTTTTGTCAAATACTGACAAACGCTATGACACTCTCAGTTTGTATAGAACTGCGTGCGCATACAAAATGATGCGCTTAGTTCAGTCTTTTAACTGTTTTATGTCTATGGCTGTAATGTTGTCCCACTTTACTATGGCCTTCTGAGAAAACAGTCTTGTTTTAAAACTGCTTTTTAACGACGCAACTAAAACTAGCGTGGTTTATGGCTATACTTGTGCACTTGTGAAATGTAGGTTTAACTTACTTCCAAAAAGGAGAGATGCACATTTACAATGTTGTTATAATATAGATTTTATCGTGGTAAGCCTGAAGAAATATAATAAATAAAAAAATATTTCAGGACATATTGCACAACGCCATCTAGATCCATACTAAACAAACGCGATCATTATTGTAACTTCAATTATAGATTTAAAAAAACAACAATTTAAATATATAATGAATATACTTAAGTGCCTATCAACGTAACTTACCGTACCGTAAACATGTGTAAAAACTCTTTTAGGTTTTAGTCATAAAAGAGCTCTATCTAATGCATATATTTCAGCATATCTTACTGGTATTAATTAAACTTCAATGAAGTAAAACGTGTGGTTATCTGCAGCCATTTTAAGTTACAGCAAATTCTCAAACCACAAAATAATACCACACCTTGGCAACAAAGATCGAATATATTCAAAAACAATATAAACAAATAGGTTATAAATAATGTAGGTTGTGATAATTTGTTTCTGGATTGATTCCTCCGTCTCAATATTCGGTTGTCGCCGAGGGTGAAGCGAGCCGCCGACGTGGCGCCTCGACCCGCCTACTGAGTGGTGCGAGGGAGGAGCGGACAGCGATACGTTTATTAACAAGATTCATAATCTTCTATCTAGCTTCTATCTTTCTATACATATAATAAAGCTAAAGAAAGTCGAAAGTCTGAAACATTGAAGATGTATATTGTTTTTGGAGATACTTATAATTGATAACAGAACGTTCCAATAATTTAATTATAGCACTACTTTCATCAATGATGAGAAAATTTATACATATAGTAAAGCTGAAGAGGGTTTCAACCCTCCCAACCCAGTCGAAACAATGAAGATATTTAATCAAAAAATGTATGGAGATAAGTACTTCGAATTGATTAAGAGAAAACATTCCAACTATTTCGAGAATTGTTGTCTGTTTATCTGTGTCTCTGTTTATCTCATTATTTAAACGCTCATCATGCAAAAACTACTGAAAGGGTTATCATGATTTATGGTATGTAGATAGTATAAGGTCTAAGGAGTGTTATAGGCTACTTTTTATCCTGAAATAATGCGAGCAAAGCCGCGGGCGTCCACTAGTTGATTATATAAGTGTCCGTAGCACAAGCGTTTGCATCGGATTGGAGGGTACCTACTGTGTTGAGGGTAATTATTACTTTCCAATGGAGGTCTATCAAGTTGGTACAGCCACTCTCAATATATCATATGTAAAACACAACATAAAATAAAGTTACAGAAAGTTTCTTAGTGCCCTTGTTTATGTTGTAGTTAGAATTAGTGTTTAGTTTTTTTCCCCTTGTTTTATGTTTTATTATTGTTTCAAAATATAATTTTAAATGTTTCCATATATTCGTTACAGAAAAATAAGTGTCAAGCTCGTAGTAAGTTCTTTATGTATAATATAAGTTCTATTTGAGTTTCGCAATGATTTTAACCCATCTCTAAGCATAGTAGTTAAAAAAATAAAGGAAAAATCTCATAAAAATGTCCATAGCTTGTGTCTTGACCACTTCGAGTCTCAGCCTCGCAGCCTCGTCCTATAAACACTCAGTTTGTATGTAAATCCCGTGGCGCTAGTGTCACTGGCGTGTACCTGCATTCAGACATCGCTGCCATGTTTACACAGATATTACTCACAACGCAACAGCTAAGAAATGCACATAATTTTAGAGAATTGAGATATTATTTTGAGAATATGTGACGAATATGATGGATATGATAGCGTTTATAGGCTATACTTACTATTGCATACTAATGGCTGTTTGATGGGAAGCATGAAGCACGAGATATATCAAAACCTTGCAGATTTGACATGCATACATAACGAATCCTAAAAACACTTAGTCATGTTTTATTAGGTCAAATTCGTTTAAATGTTAATGTGCAAGCGGTCCTGAAAATCATTGCTTTTAATTACCTATTTTACATTTATATTAAGATGGACCAGAACTGTAACCGAATGGCTAAGGGAGTGTTCTCGTCCCGCAGGCAGACCACCAGCCAGATGGATCGATGACATCCGACCATAAAGGGGCTTCTTTGGATAAGAAGGCACAAAACCGACAGCAATAGCATGTAGGGAAGGAGGCCTATACCCAGCACTGGGTCGACAAATTTATTTACAGTACAGTTATACATGGTAGCACATTTATATAATTAAATCAATACATTATTAATACAGAACAAGATTATGTGCGCTTCCGACGGGCCCCGAACTTATTTACTGTATCCCGGTGGCCATTTTGAATTATTATTTAAATTTAGGTATATGTGTTCACGCGTTCCTGAAGATTTTAGTCACAAAATCAGATGATGATGATATTTATATTACATGTCCTAACCCAAAAAGGTGCTTAAGTTTCCAAAGTAGGTTCTTTTTTACCCTAAGATATTACGTCATAACACCCATTATGGAATGCGTAGGATGTTGTAATGTCAGTACTGGAGGGTAATTGCTTATTTTATATAATAAATTCTCACCCCGCGGGGTGAATGGGCTATTTGGTTGATGGGATGTGTATTTCATTTTTTGCCTTCGATGCAATTTAAAGGGTGTTAATGGATTTGCCGTTATTAGGTTTTTTTTACTAAACCAGGTCTGCACTTGACCATAGTTTGCCTGATTGTAAGCACTTCAATGAAACACTTTTTATTTATTTACACTACACAATTAACTTATATTATTACACTGTTGAAAGAACTTCTTTTATAGTCCAGTCAATAAAGCCCAAAACCCCCAACAAATTAGTTACTCGGCCAAACTTTGTGAATTTGTTCAGAAGGGTAAAATAAGTGACCGTGTGAGTTTGCACCCTTGTAGGGTGTACGGAAAGGGTTGAAAAGGGGTGAAAAGTGTTTTTTATCAATAACATTGCCAAAAAAATTAGTTACTTTGTGCAAATTTGGAATTAAGTTTTTGTTACCGTTTTCTAACATGTATAAAATTTGCACGCTTTTGCAACATACGGAACATTGTTTATTATTAAAAAACTGATTATGGTTAGTAACACGAGTGAAAAAATTAGTTACTCGCTGCAAATTTGGAGTTATGATCTTTCTTTGGTTTTCTAGCATGTATTAAATTTGCACACTTTTGCAACTTACGGAACATTGTTTATTAATAGCAACGTTTTTCCCCCAAGGGTAAAAAACGTATATTTAGGTTCCAACCGGAGCTTGCTATGCTAGTTCTAGGACTATTAGTTTCTTTGAAGTAGATTTTGAGAACGTATCTATACTATTCCAGATACATCAATTTAGGACTTTATCTAAATCAATGTTATTTACGCACGTCGCATTACGATGTTACACCAGCGGATTCAAAGTTACCAGGCAAGTCTCTAATACCAGCGTCTTTAATTAATGAGGATGTTTAATTTATGTATTCATCTAGACATAATTGCGTGATATTGGCACAAGTTGTAACTAGTCAGATTGATTCTGCAAGATCTTTGTGATATCGATTTATCGTTTACAATTTAAATCCGGTGAACCCGGTTGGATTATAACTTTTCATTAGAGGCGAGTTTCTGTCCCGATTGACAATATATGAGACGGTCACACCGTCGGTTCTGGAACCGAATTTGGAGCGTATTGTATATTTCAAGGACCTCTGTTTCGATGTCCAAGGCCGAAATTGTGCGTCAACCTTTTACCTTTCATATTTCAGACAATTAAATTGATGGCTTGCACCAAATGCTAAAGTTATCCCTATCACGACCAACCATGAGCTGGAAGGTCTTTAAAATACTAGCGGTATGGTACTCACGATACTGATTAATTCATTAAGGTAAAATACATTTTGCGAGTTTAGATGACATGTCGACTTTTCAACGTAATCTAAATCTAAACCAAAACCGACGTAGGTATATCTCGGTATGAATTTTACCAACCAGCGTTATTTTAGCCAGTTACCTCTGCTCCATGATGAGATAAGGAAAACTATAAAGCAGATTTTCGACAAATCGACACCTATTAGATTAATCATTTTGCCGTATTATATTTACGTTAAATTATTATTCTCACGCTATGCTCAAAGTCAAAAGGACCAATGCGAAATCTACAGCTTTTTGGATAATACTGCAGTTTAAGTATAAATTTGTTTTCTTTACAGATTTATTTCCTGGATTGAACTTGTTCGGCAAGTGAGCCGTCTTGAAGGGCAAATCAATGGGTGTTCGTTGAATTTACTTACAAAGACAGAATTCTACGGGTATATTCCGCTAGTTCGTACTAGTAACCGTAACTTTATGAGTCTATCCATCTCTTTCACGTGAGCTTGTCAGTCCGTAAGGTCGACTTTACCACGAGGTTTCCAGAAGATAAGAGGCCTGTTTTCTGCTGATCAAAATTCGTCAGACCGTATCAGCCCGAATCTTTCAGGCAAGCGAAGATAGCTATAAAAATATTGATATTTAGATAGATATATTGTTGTCTATCTATAATGCATTGCAGATGGTCTTTTCCTCTTTTCCTTTACAACAAAAAGGTAGAGTCCTCTAATCATCTCTAGATGATGTAGGATGCAAGGAACTTGTTTTGGTGAAAGAAAATATCTAAACTATATTTTATTTAAGCACTAAACAGAATGCACAAGAATGCAAATTCCACTCGCAAAGTGGTCTACTGAAAGAGTCTCCAGTGTCAGAGACGTCATTCTCAATATTTGTCTTCTTTTAGTGGCCATTTTAGAAGCAATTAGGCTAAGGAAAAGCTATACCTATCGACTTGGAATGTAGCGCGCTTATGAGCGCATTTGCTGATGTATTTGTAGGCTACCAAAGATAATGTAGATGACTATTTTGGTGTCCGTCTGGGTCATGATCGTTTTTTATCTGTGTTCCAGGCCCATATATTACATATTCGAATATTTTTACCAATAGAGCCACAACTTAACAAGTTCTTGATTAAAACTGAGACTGTTGCGTCTCTCATTTATACAGGGCTTTCCTGATAGCAAACGTTAGATTAGACTCAAGGCTTTCCTGAGAAGTCTAACTAGCACCATAATTCTAAGACAGGGTTTTCCTGTGCGTTAGAAGATGCACCACGCATTTAGACTGAGATTTCCTGTGCGTTAAAAGGTGCAAAATGCGTTTATACAGGGCTTTCCTGCGCATTTAGAAGTGCATAATGCACTTTAACAAGGCTTTCCTGCTTTATTAAAAAAATTAAAGGTTATTAAAACAATTAATGTTCACTTACATTTTCGTAGGAGTCACAGTAGTGTTAACACGTCAAAAATCCAAGACGTACTGAGGAAGCGAGTCCACCCGGCGCTGCGCGAGCGTTGTGCGGGAGGGGGGAGCCGATCGATACCGAGGCGAGCCAATATGACTCGACGCATGGAAGGGGCGCCATAGAGCAAAACAGTGTTGCCACACGTAAAATCCAAGATGTTATCTCAATAAGTGGGTCAAGCGGAGGCTCGGACACCTAAATAAAAAAATCATGATATTCGCTGATAACAGGGATAAAAATATCTGTGAAGGGTTGAAACTTGGAGTAACTGTGCTAGACAAATTATATACCACGTGTTCTAAATTGTGAAAAAAAAAAAGAAGCAAAACATGTTGTATATAATTTGTCAAGCACAGTTACTCCAAGTTTCAACCCTTCACAGATATTTTTATCCCTGTTATCAGCGAATATCATGATTTTTTTAATAATAAACAATGTTCCGTAAGTTGCAAAAGTGTGCAAATTTAATACATGCTAGAAAACATAATAATTATCATTGTTTTTTAACAATGATTTTAACAATGATTTTGCAACATACGGAACATTGTTTATTTAATAAACAATGTTCCGTATGTTGCAAAAGTGTGCAAATTTGATACATGTTAAAAAACAGTAACAAAAATTTTATTCCATAGTTGCACAAAGTAACTAATTTTTTTGGCAATTTTATTGATTAAAAAACACTTTTCACCCCTTTTCAACCCTTTCCGTACACCCTACAAGGGTGCAAACTCACACGGTCACTTATTATACCCTTTTGAACAAATTCACAAAGTTTGGCCGAGTAGGTAACTCATTTGTTGGGGGTTTTGGGCTTTATTGACAGGACTATTATAACTTTTATATTGACTCGACATTTTGCTGACAAATCTCAACTAGCGTGCTTTTGCGTGTGTTAAAAATACTACTAGCGCCATCTAGTTTTTCTCCGCGTAACTACAGTTTGTTGAACTGAGTACTCTGTTTGGACAATAACTATCATTCAACTACTAACCATCTACAGATATAAAGTGAAGGTACAAGGCTATGCATACAAAAAAATAAAATGAAATAAAAGCACTGAAGTTGCAAAATAAATATCAACAGCTAGACCTTTAGCTTGTAATATTTCTCTTTATTCCTTAGATACATAAACACAACTAATATACAACACTTACATGCACTAAACGTTAAAATTCACTAATAAATATACCCTCCAACTATTCAACCCCGTACTGTACCCAAAACCACAATTATTATTATAGTAGCCTTTCCCCATAAAATGAAACGGTAATAGTACCACCGAACACCATACATTCCCCATAACAATGTGTTAACGGCAAGGCTATGTTTTACTCGTCGTTAGCTGGTATAATTAAGTTACTATGCAATATAAAGCTAATAACGTATATGAAACAAACAAGGAAACAAATTATGAGCCCGTGGGTTGAGTTTATTAAAATATGGGTACAACGTACTATTTATTAATGTTGAGTACTAACAGAGGCGTATTTTTAAAATTTATATGCTTATTATTTGCAAGCTATTTTTGTCACACAAAATGGAAAATAATTCTATGAAGAGATCTTAAATTTATTGGTAGTGTGCACAGTATATATGTAGCTTTGTTTGCAAAGTGGTTACAGAAAACTTAACAAGGAGGTCTTAGTTTGGCAGTTTGTACATTATATAAACAATTATATAAGGTTAACTAGGAGGATAGGTTTCTCCTAGGCAAACATGCAATATCTTAGACTACAGTGGTGCTCAACAGGCAGGCTGTAAGCAAACGTTGGCATATTCCGTGCAAAAAAAACGCTTGGTGCTGGACATTTATTTCGAATAACTTTAAAGTGTTTTTGGGTACAGCGATATACACAGTAATATAGTAAAATAGCATTTCTTAAATATATCAAACAACTAGTAAGTACACGTTTAGGGTACAAATATTCTATGTATTAAACACTCATATATCACACCTCTAGAGGCGTTCACGCCCTTCTTACATTAGGCTTGTCAACCCACATCCAGCTCACCACAATTGCAATCCATTTGTGCGCTAAAAGGATTCTGCAGCATAGTAGAGGTACTTGAAAAATATGTGAGATATATATAGGATGCTTGTGAAAGATTTTTGTAGGAATCTTGAGAGCATTGATAAAGTTATGTACGTGTTACGATATTTTTACGAGGTTCGCGTTTAAAAACTACTAATTTGAAGATAGACTGGATAAATTAAATACAATTATAAAAAAAAACCAGTGGACGACCGCGGCTTCGCTCGCATTATTTTGAGATTAGAGTAGCCTATGTCACTTCTTAGACTTCATACTACCTACGAGTACATACCAAAAATCATGATCATTCGTTCAACCGTTTTTGCGTTATAGGCGTTTAAATAAACAGACAAAATATCTAAAAACTGCTGAAACGTGTTCTGTTATGGATTTAAGGTATATTTTTTTATAATATGTTCTATGTTCAGATTTTGGACCCTCTTCAGCTTTATTATATGTATAGATTGAAGGAGGAGTTATGAAATTTGTTAAGTTCTTGATATCTATTGTTTATCACGTAATAAAATCAACAAGATTTTGAATTTATCATCATTAGTATATAATGTAATGAGATGTTCAAACTATATTATATCTCGAAAGAAAACGGGTGACATTGCAGACAATATTATTGCTTATTGTTGACAATATTATTATTTTATTATTGTTATTAATATAATCATAATAGCCTGTTTTTTGACGACGTAAGAAAGAACGCATCATACTGAGCTGGATTATAATGACGAAAAAATCACATTATCCTAGATCGACTAATTACACAGTTGCTGTTCTTGTAGTTCCCTTTCTAATACATCCTGTTGATATAACAATATAATACACAACAATATGTGACGATAATAATTATTATCCTTGACAACTTGACACCAAGGTCCTTGGCAAGTGCTACGCTCGTAGCAACAACGCGTAGCCGCGTAACAACACGCCTCTACGCCGTAGCAACAAGTGGCCATGGTCTCAACTGTTTAATACAACGTCATAATACATATAAAAGACTAATTCTCGCGAAGACATCGAAACACATCTATAAATAAACACATGTAAAGTATTCATCATATCAGTCAATTTTTGTAACAATCCTGAACTTATCGTCTTAATAGTCGTCTGTATGTTTCTGTTTGTGAACTAATAAAAAAAGGCTAATTTAATAGTATGCTTTATTAATTAGAAGTGTTTTTGATTAGCAATTACATACATTTTACTAACAGATACATAATAGACATGATATCTGATAGGTTATAGATTCTAAATGGTTTGCGTATTAATATAGTTGACGCGACTGTCTGCATTGCTAGCGGCATCCCGCGGTTTTACACGCGTAAATCTGGGATAAAAAGTAACTCAAGTGTAATGTGTAATAATGTATGTGTGTGTTGTGGCAGATTTTATATATGCTTTTTGTATACTTAATTGTGTATGTTTTTCTGTTAAATCTGCCACAATAAATGTTTACTTTCTTTGTTTTAAAATCCAAAGCCTTATATATCTCTATACCAAATTTCATTCAAAATTGTTCGGCCGTTTGAGTGTCAAAAAGTCACATTACATATACACACCCCTAAATTTAAGGCTTGATAATTATTATTGAAGGTTTTAGTAGTACTCTGTCTACATAATATATAGCCAATGGCTAAATACAACGCTTCTTCCGAACGGCGCGATAAAGTCTATGACTTGCTTAGTCATCGATGGATCGTGCGCGAATCGATCATTTAGTTTTTGTGCCAATACATCATCATTACAGAGGGTTACGGGGGAAAAGTTAATGTTTGACTTTCAATGTGTGCTATACATACCTATACAAAGGTAATATAGTTAATGTCATAGTATATGATTTACATTAAATAAATTAATATTTCAGCACTCACACAGTGCCATCTAGCCTCATACCATATTGATATTTAGTCAAAACAATTTTTTTTTTATAACGGAAATAAGCAATGAAATTCTTTTTACTAGTCAGAAATACTCAAAAACTTTTTTAAAACTTGACAGGCTCACAATTGACTACAACTCGCCTGATGTTGAGCAACGTTGTCTAAATATAATAATAATATGTATTTATATTAGTGTAAAAGAATATACAATAGGTAAATATTTTTTTACATGTGGTTAACATGATTTAGCATTACTAACGAGATAGATCTCTTTAGAGGGGCAGGGCTCCGGGACACTCTAGGCCCCGGGGAAGTTCACAGTTCACGTCGAGTCGCTCTGTCCGGCGGCGTACCAGCAACGGTCGGCGTTGTTCGACGTGATGTGCCTGTCGCTGCAGCGCATTTCTATAGCGCCGGGACGACAGGCGGTGGTTCCTGGAGGTGGTGCAGGCGCGTCGACCTCCCGCTCGGGAGCAGCAGCACGACGAACGGCGCACGCAACCTCACGGGAGGGAGCGGCTATTGCAGCGCGGCTACTCAACAGGAACTGCCAAAAATGGAACTGGTAAACCACACGAAGGTTACTTTGCGTGCTTTAACAGTACACAGCGCCATCTAGTTTACATATTACGCTCGTTAGTTATTAAAACTTCTATAATTCTCAAAAAGGTTTTTTTTTAAGTGTGAGTGGTTTTAAGTATGTTTGTTCTATCTTTTTCATCGAATGGCTGAACCGATTGCGATGAAATTCGGCATAGACTGGTATGGAGCTATCTCCAGAAATCATAGTCTACATACCTATACAAACTTTTATAAAGACAAGATGACATAGGATTGAGATAGCTGGCATAAAAGGAGAAAGGCTATATTATACCCTGCAGTGCGAAAAAACCAACTATGAATAATGATGATCATCTTCTTTTTCATATCGAATGAGAGAGGCCGACTCTGGTGTCAAGAGTTTGTTTATAATTACGATATTGGTAGATAAATTATTTAGCGTTTTGCTATCTAAGTATTTTTGAATGCGCTAGAATGTTTCAGTCAATATCAGACAAGGTTAAAGTTGAGGCATGTTTTGTGTTAGAAAGCTATAAATTTGCTAGACAGGTTATAGATTTTATGTTTATGTTTTAGTGTTTAGTTTATTTTGACCTAGAGAAAGTCAGACAAGAGTTTATTGGGAATCTAATATTCTTGTATTATATTGATTGTTTACCGGGATCTGAATAAGTGCTAAGGACCGGGATGAGTGGCGTACCTACTAGAAGAGAAGCCTATGCTCAGCAGTGGGCTATAACGGGCTGATGATGATGATGATAATAATAAGATGTTTTCTTTATCTGTTACCGCGCGTATCATCGTAATTTATTAATCGTATCTGTAGATTTTTTTACAAAGAACTTTTTATATATTGTGTTTTATATTTATCTATTTGTGGATATTCATAAATCAACAAAACACTGCCACCTTAAACCAAATAGACGATACATAAATAGGTCAATGTTATTTTGCCAAATAAACCTTTTAGTAAATCTATATTAAAACCTCGCAGTGTTCTTATTTAAATGAATAATAAATCAATTTTGCCCGAAACTTTGTTATTTGAATAAATAATGGCGGCGATCCCTTTTGGAATTGTGAAAAATAAGCTCAAATAAGCTCCTCCCACACAATAACTGGCTCAATATTAAACAGTCACAAAATACACTCCATCACAAAAAAAAACAATTGATTTCTATATGTTTTTAGCAAAAAGTTGTATTTTCAAGAAGGTGTAATTATTATTTCCTAAAACTAAGTAGGTATATTTGTAAATGTTTTGCCAATCATTCAATTACCTATCCCAATTTAATTTCACTGGTTTGTACGTAGGTCAAAGGTACAGTTATACATACCATGTTCCATAGGCCTCTGTGTTGTATATAAAAACCTTAAGACCAGAAGATATTCAATAACCAGAGCGCCACTCTCAAACGAAACTTTATTACTTACTTTGCTGTGCCAGTAAATTTATTAAAAGTGGTTAATTAAATTGCACAAAAGTGACTGAAATACTCGTAATACAACAAAGGCAAGCGCTGAAAGAAAAACAAACAGAACTCTGTAAAGAATCAACACTCGCTGTCTAATCAAAGAAACTAGCTTAAGGGGTGAAAAGGGGGTAAAATACACAAGGGCGGTACCATAAACTATATTAATATTAAAACTTTCGTGAGACATTTTATCAATTTATGTTAAGTAAACGGTATTCACTCACGTGTAATTCGCGTATGTTGTTTACGCGTTCCGGATGTTATGACATCCATTTTCAGAACGTATGTTCTGGGACCGCGGCAGCACGCAGACATCTGAGAGGTTCTGAAGATGGATGTCATAACATCCGAAACGCGTAAACAACATACGCGAATTACACGTTAGTGAAAACCGTTTAGTTAACATATTCATAAACTATATGTATTAGCTATAATTTAGAGTTGAGCCTCAGTAAAAACAATTAAGGCTTAACAAACAAATAAGAAAGCGCTGACTTTATTACTAAACGTGATGACCAGTACCATCTTTCTCAAAATACTTCATAAAATTAAAAATCTAGCACACAATGACTATACAAAACATCGTTATCGAAACCAGTATACTGATAGCAGTAATACCATTATTACAATAATGTTTTGTTTTATGGTGGTAGCCCCCAAGTTGTGTGTTAAGCGTCATAACCACCCGTTTCCACAGTACCTTTACTGATAATACAGGTAAGATATTGGATTTACCAAGAAAAGTTTAAACAGGTAGTTGCATCCATTCTTTTCTCTTTGCTGCTTGGAAAAGTTTTTATTTTAGGAAGATACTGAAATTACTGGAATTCATCAAAACAACCATCATCAACCAACACCATTTAACAATTAGAAGACAAGCATTGAAACAAAAAATTAGAAAGAGCCCTTCCAAAATAACTGTACTGTATGATTTTACTATGTAACTTTTTCTGTATTAAAAAAAATCAAATGAAAGGTGGAAATATGTTCTAACCCGAGTCGTAAGTAAAAGTGGAAGCTAGCAATCCTACTAACGATGGATTAAAGACTTTTTCTTTGTGTAAATTCGGTCCAATAAACTGCTAAACTATGGAACTTTGTATCGGAATCTCTGTTCCTCTAGAACTATATTAATCAATCAAGTCAATCGGTCTTCAAGACGAGAGTTAATCAGTTCTTTTTAGACAAGCGTCCTAGATTGTATATTTTATAGATGAAGAATCTTTACGGTATCAATGTAAAATAGCAACATACTACATAATATATTTCATAAATATCTTTGAATATCCTACACGCATTACGATATACTCGTTGTTTAACATCAGGCGAGTAGTAGTCAAGCGTGAGCCTATCTAGAATAAAAAAGAAAAACTATTTTCAGCCCTAGGTCCTATTCTTTAGCTTTCTATCTAGTATTCTGTGTCCGGTGTCGGTCGGTGCCGGACGTCCGTAATATCCGGACTCTCGTAATCGGACCGGACTCACCCGGGTCGACCGGCTTTTACTGCCATAGAGGCGTTTGTTTTGAAAGAAAACAAACCAAAATATTTAAAAAAATATTGATAATACGTTTCAAATCTTATTCTCTCCTCTTTGAGCTGCATTCTTTATTACTGAGGGACGTGTAGTGTAGTGAGGTACGTCTCCTCAAAATATATTATGTCTATATTAGGTAATTAATTCGATCATTGTATCTTATCCTAATCTATTAGAAAAATACAGCGTATAAATAGTTTGTAAAGAATAATATTAAAAATTACTTAAACCTACAGAAACACTACAATAGATATTTACAAAAAAAACAGCACACAGTTTATACTGTCGCTGAGCGAAAAAAAAAAAAAAAAAATGATGTAATGTAATAAGAAAGTCAGATACTAAAGCAAAATTCAACATCATAATTAATGTGGAAGCCCTGAAAATCTTCTTCCCAACAAAATAAAATTCCATCCTATATTTTGTGAGAATTTAACTGAATTCCGCCATCGCAGCACTTCGCAAGATCACATCGACCCAGACTATTTACATTGTCAAAGCAAACACAAGCGTTTTCTTAGAACCTTCATACACATAGAATAAACACATATACCTACCTATATTGCGATATGATGACTATATCAGCAACACCCCAATTATCCTATTTTATACCCTAACTTTTACCCCATAAGGTTCATTATCCGAGATAATAGAGCCTGGAACGTTGCCAAACGATTGATGGATAAAAAGTAACACATAAATACAGGTATGACCCAATTCCCCCCACATTATTCAACCGTGATAAATCCGTCAATAAATAAATCACTCGGACTAATCAAAGAATCAAAGAAAATAGAAAACTATTTCGCGCGAAAATGTACCGTATACGGTTTGCATAAGGAACAATTTGTTACTTTCTTTGCTTGCTGATTGGCTATCCTATGTTGCTAACGAAGGTTTAAGTTTCAGATAAAGCTTCACATATTCTTATCGAGCAAATTTCGACCCTCTTCTAATTACATAAGATACGAAATAGCGAAGCGAATTTTAATGGAAATTGCTTACTAGATATTGATCGCTGTTATCTGTGCTGTTTTTATACCTTAAAAATGTGAGTGGAAAAAGCAAGTAGGTATAATTTACGTATGTACGTCATCGTATAAATGTAAATAATATCTACTTACACTCTTGGCCCACAATAGATAGCCATTAGCTTGCTCAATGCAATGATTGCTCAGAACAGAGACATAGATGTGTTCTGTTCTAAATATAGGAAATTTCGTTGTGATTGTTGTAAATACATAAGTAACATCGTGTATAATATGTTTTACCCAACTGCTTTAGCATTATTATAGTAGGTAGTTGGCTTAATGTACGTGTTGGCTTAAGCTGCTAGTACATAAGTGAATGAAATAAATAAATAGATAACATTCAGGCGTGTTCTGTGCTCGTTAGGTTTCTTGTCATTTACATTCAAATACAGAATACAATCAGATACAGAATTATTGGCTTTCCTTAAAAGAGTAAAAACAGGAATTTGATTGGAAATTAAACTCATAAAGATTGTCTTTTGATTATCTCTAGCCCGCTGGTATTAAAACGTATAATCTACCGTTAATCTTTTCGAATCTTTTTGACGACCGAGCATATTAGTCTGTGATATTAGTTAGGACCTTGCAGGCTGTAAAACTTAAGCTCACAATCTATATATATAAAACTCAAAGGTGACTGACTGACGGATTGACTGACTGACTGATATAGTGATCTATCAACGCACAGCCCAAACCTGGACGGATTGGGCTGCAATTTGAAATGAAGGTAGATGTTATGACGTAGGCATCCGCAAAGAAAGGATTTATTGAAATGCCACTTTTAAAGGGGTGAAATAAGGGGTCCAAGTTTTACTTCTTAATGCGAGCGAAGCCGCGAGCACCCACTAGTTAACATATAAAACTCATTACAATTTCTCCTTAGTTTCAAACGAATCACTACTAAGTTAAATGCTATAGTAGATTAAAATTTCATTTACCCACAAACAGCAAGTACTAAGCTACTGAATTACTTATACTCTCGAATAACAGAATCCTCCAGAAAAACAATCAACACCGAAATAAAGTTGTCATCTCCACGCCATTAATTATAGTACGAACGGTGAATGTATTCAAAGGAGCATACTGCTCGGGCCGAGGTGGAGGTGAACCGGAAACCACCGGCCCGGTGTCGGGTCGGTGTCGGGTGGTGTCGGGTCTGTGCCGGCGACGTCTGGTTGTATGAATTATAGGAACATTTTATGGCAAATTTACACTCTTGCTGTAACAGATTGAGATCTGTATTTCTTTATTTAATACAAGTGGACGCCCGCAACTTCGCTTGCATTATTTCTGGAAAAATGTAGCCTGTGACGCTTCTAAGACTGCATACTACCTACAAATAAAAAAATCATGAGGTTGTATCATGAGGGTGAGAGTATTCATACTATTCTTAGCCTTTGTAACAGCCAGCTACAACTTCAATTATCAACAGTTATCAACAACATTTCCAGCCCCCTTAGACAAGAGGCGTATTTAGTGAGCGTACTGATGCTCGCTTATAGAGTAGAAAGAGCAATGTATGGGATTGACATCGCGACGATTGACATGCTACGTCACTCCCATACATTGGTATTTCTATTTCATAAGCGAGCGTCAGTACGCTCACTAAAATACGCCTCTCGTCTAAGGGGGCTGAACTTTTAAGTTGTCATCAGCTCCGATTGCAGAAAAACGGATTTACATCGCATTTTGTTTCGCGTTTAGGTTAATAATGTTAGAAACAATGGCATCCATTAACATTATTCACGGCGGTTGTATTCAAAGAAGGCTGTTGTTGGCAGCCTGTAGGCGGCGCCGGAAACCAGCGCCGTCGCACCGGTGTTGCCAATTATAAAGGGAGGCAATGGATGAAGTAACAGTACATAGTCTAATATAAAAAAAAAAGTATCTAAAAAAACATATATAAAATTTCTCCATAATTAATTACTGAAATTTGAAAATATAGTACTATCAAATCGATTGTTTGTTTTGTTTTTATATTTGTTTAAAAAATAAATTAAAATCATTTTTTTTTATACAAATGTCAAAACATTTGTGGTAATTACAAAATATACAATATTATCCTATCACAACAATATCATACGCTACAATTTGTTTAAGTGGTTACCTTTTAAAACTTTTCACTGCTGAATATTATAAACAAGTACTTGTTACCTATATTACACATAATTTAAACTAAATTGTAAGTGAACTAGCACGATGTATATGTTTAGAAACAACAATATCTTTCTTCTATTGGATGAGAAAATATCCTGACATATATATTATTATTTTGGTCCTTTTTCTTTTGCAATGTTCTTTTTAGCCATGTTTATATATATGGCTCCCAATCTATCTTATTTGATAGAATACTGGTAGGTCTGTAAGTATTGAGTAAGGCATTGTACCTAAATTTTTAAGTATGTGTTCTTAGTTATATTATTTATATTTATATCTCGTGTAGGTACAATAAATATATATTGATTGATTCTGCGTACCAGTATCACACAAAGCGATTTGTTACTCTTGCGCGAGTTAACAACAATTTTATTAAAAATAGTAACATTGTGTACTGTATGAGTATACATTGGTATTTCCTTTCCGCGGCAAAATCCGGTGGCAAATGCGGATGATACCGGTTACATTCAGCTGAAGAGGGACATTCAACACAAATGCAGAGGAATTTGAGTAACTAAATAGCAGAAAACATTTTATTGAACTGTTTTTTATTTTAAGGTTCAATTAAAAAGACTTGTATATTAAGGTATCTTCTAGGTAAGCGTGTGCCTAAGCTGCAGCAATGTTTAACATCAGGCAGGCTGTAGTCAAACGTAAACCTATCCTACGTAAAAAAAACAAATACTAAAAGCGTTCGTATTTTTTTAATTAATTAAAAATTACCAATTTATAACCGATTCAAAAAAGATCTGATATTATAGTACGCAACGTCGAGCGCTGATATTCTGTTGCGGCTGATGTTAAAGGTTAAATAACATCAGCCGCAACATAATATCAGCGCTGGTGGCCCTGTGTCACCAGCATTATTCTGAGTTGCGGCTGTATTGGGGCATCAAAATCTTTTTTTTTGTATTGTGAGTGTATAAAGATATTTCTATTTCATTAAAAGTCAATTAATATAGAGATCTCTTAAAAAGTTTTAATCAAATTCCAATTACCTTGTATCTAAATTAAATTTAGATCAGAGATCAAAAGCTTTCAAAGCGAAAGCGTCGAAGCGTTCAAAACTCGACGTCTAATAAACAGTTATCCAGGCGATACTGTCCAATATTGTTAAATTAAATGCTTGACCAGGCGAGTGTGAAGACTGGGTTAGTGAGCCGTGAAAGGAGGTTTAAATCAAGGGTCAGATAGACCAGGTGGAGCTGACAGGGTGAAGACAGGTAGAGCGCGAAGCAGAGTATTTGGTAGTGATATATGTTAAGAGTAGTACGTTTTTTTAGAGTCAGTTGTGATTTTTTTTTCAATTTCACAGTATGTAATAAAATTCATATAATATTCTTTATGATAGCAATTAAAATATTTATTTTTTGTCGGTTTATTATAACAAGACATACGAGTACAAAAGGTTATTAATTTCAGTAAAAACTTTGGCTTTGACTCAGTAGCTTTGCCGGCACGCTCTATGGCTAAAAGAGGCAAAGGTGTAGTATTTTTGTTCCTCATTCGCTTTTACCAAAACGCCACACTCCCAAAAACCAAAAAATAAGTTATAGAGACGATCAGAGCAGATTCAAAAAATCAAATTGATAAACACGGGTTACGTTTCAATCCCGGATGTTTAACCTTCCATATCTTCATGCTAAGTGAATCGTTGGAGATGTAATGACGTACAAGAGAATGTTTATAACAAAATGAGTTCCTATTTATTATTCGAGTAGTTACTGCGATGAAAACAAGAATCAAGATCGAAATCTTAAATTTTCAACTAAAGGTTCGGTTTGGCAGTCGTTAATCAGTAATAATCATTTATTGTTAGCTAAGCCATGTCACAGAGGCTCTTAGGGCGGCGTGATAAACTCTCGACACCAGAGTTGACCACTCTCATTCAATAAGAAGAAGAATTAAAGGTTCGATTCATATTCCATGTAAACTTTAAAAACATACATAATAAAAATAAGTACATATAAGATTACTCCTAAAACATTGCAAGTAAAATTGTTTAATACCCAAATTCACAAACAATATTGTAAATAAACCAATGCACGTTATGCACGCAATATGAAAATCTAATAAAACAGATTCCAAACCAGTATTTTGGCACAAAAGTGTATCATCAAATATAGAATGCGTTATTTTCCATTCATAGTAGAAGTTTCTCGTCAGTAACAGCGACACCAATGTGTCAAACTTTATATCTGCGGAGCGATGATTGGTCGTCACTAGTTCCGAATTCAAATTGGCGTTCGGAAAAGGTTTGAAAAATTACGTTTGTTTTTTGTTTCGAACATGACGTAGAACTCGCGTAACATAAATGATTCGTTTTATATCTTTTCGAAATGTATCACTTTTTGAAAAGATATAGAACAACCCTAACAGAGATGTATTCGAATGTTCCTTTGTTTAGAGGATTTCAGTTTTGTTGACAGTATTTTTTTCCTACTTCCCGTCTTAGATTTTCGTATAAATTTAAAAGAGATAAAACGACAGCTTACCGTAGCATCTAGCAAGCAAGTTTTATTTCAACAATTTTTTCCTCCTTTTTATATTTTACACACACAAATAATTACACACACACTATAATTATGTACATTAAATTGCTGTACGAGTATACGAGTTTAGAAAATAGTAAAAATCTTTATTTTATAATATTTTCTGTACAGATTATTCTATAATTTACAACAAGATCAAATATAATATGCAATGCCCAACCATGCAATATAAGATTATTTCTTACTTTACGTCAAGTCCCTGGCTGAAGCCTATCATATACAATTTACGTCACATAAAAATAACAAGTCATAGGAAATGCTTTCACCAACCACAACAATGGTATAGTGTAGTGAAAGGTCACAGAAAAATAAATACAACCTATTTCTGTTTTGGTACACACTGATTTTGTCCAAATATGATTAATAATAAAATTATTTTCTTTATTTTTACGTCGAATAGGTTCGCGTCCGCCTGATGATAAGCATATCTGAACTAAGAACTGATGCTTTTACTTTATCATCATCATCATCCGCAGCCCTTGCGATCCAACTGCTGGGTATAGCCTCCCTTTGTAAATTTTTCTTTTTTTTCACATGACACCTAAGCCCAAAGTAAAATATGTTTCTAGATCATATACAAATAAAAAATAAATTTGCATATTTTTTAGGAAATAGTTAAAAAATATCTACTCAACCAATCTTATATTGAGGTTATAAGAACCATCCCTATAATAGGGTAGATTGCGACACAGGAAACGGAAGCTGGGTGTCCAGGGGAACTTCGGAAACTTACGTAAACATGGCGGAATTCAATGAAAACATGCGACGGAATCTTTTCTCGGCGAACTTTGACAGCAAATGTCAATTTGTTTCCGAAGACACGTTGTATTTTTAGACCATTGATATATTGGTATGTGTACCTACCGGAAAACATTACTATTTTTTACGTTATCAATTGATGTATCGATAAATATAATTATATTATTATTAATATTGACATTAAATTCATACAACTAATTTTAAATCGTGATGGATAAAAATAACGATAATTTTTTCATGGAAATTTAATGACTAAATTCGATGAATGCAGAGTATTTATCAAAATTGTTGATATAATTATTATTAAACAATTCAGTGTTAGCTACAAATACGTATTTTTGGATACCTAACGATAATTATTCGTTTGGGGTAAAAGGATGTTTTAATGAATGTGATAACTTAGAACACATACCCATCGAACTTAAAAAAATACAAAAAACATACATATCGAAGATGATGTAAAAGAAGAAAAAAATGCTCATAAAATAAAACACAAACGCTGAAAACAAAAGCGCACTTGACCCAAGAAATAAGTTGAACTTTATTTCTTTACAAAATCGTTTCAATTTTACGAGGGGCTTATATTAAACAATTTGTCCTTAGGAAATTTATTTTACCGCCCACAAATATGACATAGCTACGGCGTACTTAATAAATCCAAACCCTTGGCTAAAGCACCCATTTCGATTCGACTCCGGCCCAAAATTATACGTAATTCAATAACCTCTACAGGGCGGGATTTGAGGCTGTGGCTATGTAGTCCAGATTTTCGCACATGAGCTGATATTTGGAGTTTTGCGAGGTAATAGATAAAATAGGTATTTTTGTATCTGTATATATTTGTATATCTTTGAAATACCATAGAAATTGCATTAAATTAACTTAAAAATTTCTGTCAGAAATTCATGAGTCCATTTAAGGAACGGTTCTTCGTTGAACACATACTTGGAGTTTGATAATAATTCATTTGACGCGTAATTTAATAAATTTATATTTATTTGTTTTATAATGTTTATGATTTCAATAAAAAATTCTTTCTTTCTTTCTGAAAGTTGTGTTTGTTAAATTGTATAAAGACTTACAATCAAGGATTTTCATCCCTCTCTTTAGGTATTATATATTAATTCCATGTTTACAATACCAAATTTGACAAGACTTGAAGTTTTAAAAAAAGTGGGCATGTAACTTTAGCCCTGTTTACTGGCCAATCAAATATACAATTTGCTTCTCTTGTGACGCGATATTGCAGCAGTACCGCAGAGAAAAAAAAAACTTTAGCTTTTCCTTAATACATATTGGACAGGTCCAGTAATATTGGACCCTAGAGGTCATCTGGCTAAGCGGTTACGGAGAAAGATATATTGGATCATAGTAGGACTGATATTATTATTTATGTTTCTTCGAATATAGTGCCGGGTCTTCGTGCACGTGACAAATTCAATATTTTCTGTAGACACAACTCAACATAAACCAACAATATTCATATTTCATATTTGAAAGTATACTTAGCTTATTTGTGAACACATTCTGTTTTGTGTACCATTATAAATAAATAAATAAATAAATATTCATAATATTCGTTTATTTATAAAATACGTCACAATATTAATAAATTAGTAATTTGAGCACATGTCCACACATTATAGATACAAGACAATAATAGTTTGTCGTCGAAAATGTGTGTTACCTTCAAATGACTTATAAAGTAAGTTATTATATATACTAGTGGATGCTTGCGGCTTCACTTCCGTGATACAGGAACTAAAAAGAGCCTATGTCACTTCCTCATCTATATGCATCGCTTAACCAAAAAAATACGATTATCCGTCGCTCCGTTATGACGTGGAATCGGAACACACGCATTTTCGCTTTTATACGAGTATAAAATTGTATGATTTATAGGTGTGCAGTGCAATTTGAATTAAAAATAACTTACAAAAAATCATTAAAATGTGCGGATATTATTTCAAATTACTGAAGGGTTATAAATTAAAAAGGTTGTGAATAACCAACAAATAGTTTTATTCTAATTAAAACTATTTAAACGCCTTAATCTTAACTAATGGTTTAACGAACAACTTAACTTAATGCCTATTATTGTATGTTCAAAGAAAATGATTAGAAAATATTAAGATTTTTTCAGCCTGAAGTTTTGTAATAACCATAACATGCCCCATCGAGAAAGAGAAAACACCGTGTCATCCTAATTGAGAGCAATTCATCATTCTCAGACGTTTTATAAGGAATCTTAGACGAGGTGATTAATTACCTGGCACGGTTGTATTTTTAAATATAAGTACTAATCTATCAGCGATGGAAAAATATTAATCTATACTAATATTATAAAGCTGAAGAGTTTGTTTGTTAGAACGCGCTAATCTCAGGAACTACTGGTGCGAATTGAAAAATTCTTTTTGTGTTGAATATACCATTTATCGAGGAAGGCTTTAAGCTATATAACATCACGCTGCAACTAATAGGAGCGAAGAAACAATGGACAATGTGGAAAAAAACGGGGAAAATTATTCATCTTTGAGGGCTTCCGTTGCGTGTGCTGCAAAAACGGTTCAAGATATCAAAAAAAAAATGGATGAAAGAATTATTCCTCTTGAAATGATCTAACAAAATGTCCGCAACAGTATATGTCGTATCTTTTAAGGTTATGTCACTAGAACCGTTTTTATGGTAGTAATTATTCCACGCGGACAAAGTCGCGGGCACCAGCTAGTATTACATAATCTGATTAGTGCGCCCCGCAATGTTCCTCGTTTACGTAGAAATTTAACGATGCTAGATTGTCTTATATGTATTGGATTGAGCCAGTAAATACGATTGCTTTCACCGGTGTGGGTTTTTTTAAAATGTACGAGTAATCATCATACAAGCTTAAATTTTAGCGCACAAAAACTATCGCTTTACTGCTGTGATTCCTGAAATATCCACCCCACACATATTTTTATACGTTTAATTTCAAATATCTTCTGAATAAAACCTTCTGTATGAAACACAGGTAAAACTAGAGTTGAAATTTGAAAACAAATGAATAAATATCATCATTCTCCCAATCAAAGCCATGGTAATGGCAAGTTTTTTAAAAAAAAATATGTTGTACCTGTATGGGGAAAAAATAAAACGTGAAATATTAACAATCCATTATTATTATTTACAATTATTACACAATTTACAAAAAAGTATATAAGTATCATATCCGTTATCTAGTACCCACGACACAAGTTGTGTCTTGCTTTGTGTGGAGCTAGATGGCGCTGTGTGTATTGCCCGGAATATTTATTTATTATTATTATTTATTATATGTCAATGAAATAATTCCTCAATATTATTAAAAACAAACTCCTCTTCTCACCCCTCACTCCCCATGTCTTCCCCATCTTGTACTAAGTCAAACTAAGCCACCACATTACGTAGTATTTAATTATTAATCATAATGAAGCGGCGTCCTAAGCCAACGGAGTATCTCAAACGAAGAGGAGCGAGCGAAGTGACTTTGCATTAACTGGGAATAAGATTTTTAAATGATTTATCAAATGAAATAATGCATTCGACAAAAGACAACTGATTGATTTTAACTTGATAATGAAATGCAAATTTCTACAGTTTCAATATCTGAGTAATTTTCAAACAAAAACAAAATGATAAGTTGAGCTTTTTAAATATTTTTTATTTCGTTTTGATTCGATAATTTTCACAAAAATGTGTTTACTGTTGTTGTTCTGTTATTATTATTTGACGATTTGTAGGTACTCACGAAATAGTAACCAAAAATATGTACAACACATTAACTAAATTGGTGTAGTATTGGTCAACATTAAAAGCCCTAATTGTGATCATAAACCAATTTATGTACTTAACACATACATGAAATTCAAGTGGCGAAAAAAATATGTTTCTTATCGTATATATTAACTATCGTGTATTTAATAATTACCGATAAAATCATATGTCACGGCTGTCACAGTCTAGTGTGTTGTCACAATACGGTAGCCGTTCAGCCATGAGATAATTAAGCCATCAGAGGCCCCTAGAGTGGTTTGAAAACTCTAACACCAATGTTTTCCTGATTACATTTTACTACTATTTTTCAAATAAAATAATGAATCTGCCAGGTCCACTATTCGCAGTAGTGCTGGTGTTAGCTCGGGCGACAAGTTGAATTATTATCAGATTTTCGCAACTCGTGGCAGGTGTTTCCGCGAGACTTGTAAAATTAATGCGATTTCCACGAGAGCCTCGGGCCTGACTCGGCAACTATGCTGCCCTTGCATTGTTGATGTCAATGCTGGTGTAGAGTTTATGGTTTTTGAGTTAGCTAGGTAGAGATTATATCGGCAGTTGACACGTATTTTAAGCCGACATACTATTTATTAGTCGGCTGTTAGTCACGACAGTCTTAAGCCATGTTAGAAGCCCTTAGGACGGTTTGAAAACTCTCGGTGGTTTAAAATTATTAAATGTTGATATACCTATAATATAAATCTTAATTTTTATATATTTTTAACAACTAAGTTCTTGATTATTTTTTTGAAAGGCTACACTAAGCAAACAGCAAAAAAAAGACTAAATACGCTATATCCATTAACTATTTATAACCAACTAGCAAACCCCGCGAACTCCGTTTCGCCACCAGATGGCTTCGTTTTTTTTTTCTTTTTTGTTTTATAAACCTCACCTCACCTTTCCAACGAATGCAAAACCGTGCAAATCGGTTCGTGCGTTCTGGAGTTATAGCGTCAAGAAAGAAAACCCGACTTATTTTTATCTAGTAGATTCAAATTAAATTATAGTTCACATGAGTTTTGCACAAAAAATCAAATTACCTACCACCTGCATGATTCATAACTTTCTTTCTCAAAAGAAGTTTACAGCATCTAACCACTAAAAAAGGCAACAGAAATAAAAACGCACATAATCTCGAGGAGTGGCGTCTCTTTGTGTCGGAGGCCAGGATCCACTTTGAGCCGCAGGGCCACATTAGTAAGTAAGTAATAATTTTATTGTATCTAGTTTAAGTTTTATCAGCATTTTGTAATCTGAGTTTTATATGGGTTTATTGCCTGAAATAAAGACATTATTATTATTATTATAAAAACCCACTTACCAAAAGAAATGAGTCCGCTGTTCAGCATAGTGAGCTTTATACTGTTGGGTATAGAGACCAGGCTGGTAGTGCCAGACTGGCGCAGGTCCTTCTTCTTCGGTTTCTTCTCCAGGTCATACCTGGTAGTAGACCTGGACCTGTGCTTCCTCTGGCTTGTCGCCACGGAAGTACCCCGGGTTCCCGTCCGCGAAGACATTTTTACAACACTCTTTTAATCACCGAAGATTAATTTTTCAAAATTTATTTATTATTATTAATTAATATCTATAATTAATTCACACTACCACACACAACGGACGTCTTTTATTAAAAACACATTTTACGACACTGATTTTATAGGTTTACGTTTATGTTTTAATCTAGACTCTAATTACGCTATTTATTATGCTAATAAAGCGTCACTGGTTAATATGTCATATCAAAAGATCTGTACACTTATGTTTTAAATTATATTATATTTTTTTGTATTATGTTTTAAATATATTATGTTTTTGTCACGCGCGCATGTTTGAACTTGAAAGAGGTTCTAGTTTTCCAAGAGGCTACCTGAAACAAACAAAGAGATACATCAATTAGATAAAAATGTTTTTTGTAAACATACATAATCAATTAGTCATGTACTTAAACTCTCTTTATGTAACAATCTTATCTTCAGAAGGTGATTACATCACTTTTCTGACGTATGAGTGCTTATGTCATATAGATAATAAGACAACGCAAGCGTGCAAAAAATTCCACATCATCTTGATAGCTTATGAGGCAGACCAACAGCCCGATGGTCGGATGACATTTCCAAACAAGTAGGTAGGAGATGGATCAGACAGGCTGGAGATCGTATTATGTGGCACGTTGGAAAGGAGGCCAATACTTAGCAGTGGATGAACACGGGCTGACATGATGATGATGATGATCATGAAATAAATATCTTTTATTCTTACTCTTTTATTTCCATTTTGTAACTGCGTCTCGAAAAATGCAAAATATTGCAATGACGAATGAATTGCATAACCTTACACTCAGTAGTCATTGTTCAAATCCCTACCTGCCACGCCACAGCATTGCGTCCGCCCAATACCTTTCAGCGAACAAATTGCGGGAATTATTTTTAAACAGCCGGGACTAAGAATGAATTCGAATGAGACGGAATGAGTGTTATTATTTCGCGGGCGCTTTCGTGTGTAAGACAACCCTTACTTTACACCAGCTTCATTATTTCACTTCAAATATAATAGTTCATCTGTACTTATTTACAGTACTTACTTTAATTCACAATCGTCAATCTGACTTAAATTACTAGCTCACAATCTATTGAAAACACTCTTTCGAGCTCCAACGGCCGACTGCCCTCGTCGCGGGTCTCTCTCCTGCCTTTATACGACTATAAATACCCCCACCTCTATGTCATCGCCACACTCACCGTTTTGCTAGTCTTTGAGAATCAAATACACAACCATGTTCATGACACTTACATATTATTGTGAGCGATGACTAAAGGTGCTGGTATTCGCAGCATGGCAGATAATTTATAAAAAAAACAATTACAGTATTGAAAAACTAGATCCATTTAAAAATAACCTTACACGTGGAATGCCAAGTGTTGCCAGTGTGACAAGATTTTATACTTGGTAGACGCCATATTGTATAGAAAGCAATTTTTTAAAGCATTTTTCCTCACTTATACAAAAATATCAATTGAATTCGACAGCTAATTAGTCAATTTATGGGTTTTGAAATTGACCGAAAATGATAAAAAACAACGTCAATTGATAATAAAAAATAAAACAAGAATGCTCATTGGTCCACCACTTATGTTCCATCTCTGCAGTAATTGTGTGCGAGATATAACCCAGTGGACCTCTGGAACGACGATTCTCCCTTCAAATCAATTTCTACGTGATGTGGTTGGCGGTCAATTTTGAATCCACCAATGAAATCGCGTAGAAATTGATTTTGAAAGGAGAATTTAACTGATTGACATTCTAGAAACCTAAGACTTTTATGGGTCTCTTATTTATTTGTTCTAAAGCCAAGTGTCATCAGTTTTTTGTTGAAACTCCCTCGCTGGGGAATTAGTCACGACCGAGGAAAATACAATAAAATAACTACGCCACTGAGATTTGTTTATTGCGTATGCTATTTGGATTAACCGATGTCCTACTTCCTATACCGGATTGACACGAGTTACGGAATTATATTAGACTGCTATTGTATATTTTTTTAACGGAAGGTATTTTTTTTCAGTGAAACATTTACTATAAGTAAAGCAAAGTAAGTAAGAAAGCATAACAATGTATAAAAACCCTTTTTTGCAATAAAAATCACTCAACTTATCCAATTTATTTTCTATCTCTGCAATCCTGCACTTTGTTATCACTAAAAAGTCAACCAAAACAATTGAAATTGGTGCTTCAAAAACAACTGTAAAATGAAACTGCAAACGCCATTTTGTCGGTGCACCGAGCGATTCTAATAAAAATAATAGGATAGCATAAACATTGTAATGTTTTCAATTTATCTGATTGCTTCAATGAAGACAATCTGATTATAACGACCTGTCTATATATTTTTTATTTTTCATTTTGTCTTGAGAGTATCAAATTTGTTTCGTTTTGATTTTTATTAATGTGTTAAGTTTTATTCTACTCATTTGATATACATGTTTTGTGTGGTAATCCAGACTATAGACACATATTCGCAAAAACATAGTTAAGGTACAAACCTGCCCTATATGGTGCGGTAATGCAGACTATAGACACGTCATATTCATGCCCAATGTGCATTAAATTAATTTTTAAATTTCTTTTTATGTGCATTAAAGACATATCTTATCTTTTTTAATACCTATTAAAACTTTCGTGAGACATTTTATCAATATATTAAATAAACGGTTTTCATTCGGTTTTTGGATCAAGATACGGTCAGTTTTGTGTGCGCCGGTACATCGGTCGATGTTGCTGTCCCTGATGAAACAGTGGAGCGACCCGAGGACGAAGCGGCCGGGAGTAGTAACATCGCCTCGCCTCCACCCCCACCACCCCAGGCCCCCGCGCCCGTGTCCCGGCGGGCCGCTCGCGCGGTGGCGCGCAGTTTGCGTGCTGCCGCGGTCCCAGAACATACGTTCAGAAGATGGATGTCATAACATCCGAAACGCGTAAACAAATTACGCGATTTACACGTGAGTGAAAACCGTTTATTTAATATATTGATATCTTATCTTATATTCGCACAGCCAAATTTAAAAACCAAATAAATAGGTATTTTTATTTCTTATTAAACACTATTATTATATTATTATGACTATGAAACAATTGTGATTTTCTGCTAGTTGGAATCCAACTAGTTCAAACCAAATAAAAATAGTGAAACAAAACATTTCTTTTGTTTTCAAAACGATTCGTCTGTGCTTGTTTTACTTCTTTATTTCTAATTGTTCTGACAAGTTTCGTCTCTCGCCGCCGATTCTCGAGCTGCCTGCGAGCTCTCAAAATAACTGCGATCACGACAAACTGTGAATTGTAATTAAATCACGATTGTGAATTGAAGCGTGATGATGACAAAACTTTGATAAGTGAGTTGCAAACACGTTCGTTTCACAGAACTCAGTTTTACGACGAGATTATAGACATTGAAGTCTTGTATGTGAGTAGTATATCTTTACAGTATACATATGTTTATCACTACATAGTATATACTAAAGCAAAGTCGCTTTCCGCGTCTGTCCCTATGTCTGTACTGTATGTATGCTAAGATCTTTAAAACTATACAACGGATTTGGATGCATTTTTTTATAGATAGGGTGATTCAAGAGGAAGGTATGCATGTATAATAACGCGTGCAAATACGCGTGTAAAAACTAGTGTTAATTAAAACTCTCGACACCAGAGTTGGCCACTCTCATTCGCTAAGAAGAAGAACAAGAAGATTTAAAAGTATGTGATATTCTTCTCTTTCAAAATCATTACCTATTGATATCGACCTAATTTATTGTTTACTTGGCCTGTAGGTACTACAAAACACGCTAGCATAACAATTTTTGGATACATTAAGCGACAAAACCCATTCCTAAATAGACACTAAATGTAATAGATAAACTATTTTCTATTTTCAAATACTTTATTTTATATTTTTTAGGTTTTTTTATAGTTTAGCTTCATCTTGATAGCACATAGGAGTAGGTACATAAGAAAAGTACCTGTACTATAATTTTTGGCCTTGCGTAAGAGGTTTTCTTTATCCATGTTTTCAATAATGTGGCTTTTTTGTTGATGAAGAGCGCTTTCGAATTTCAGGCACCTGTGACACTTTCCAATGATGAAAAATGAATCTACAAGAACAGAGTGTTATAAAATATAATACGTAAATAGCTTACAATGTGAAAATATTTTTTTTTTTTTGTAAGCCATGATGAGCTGCTAGCTAACTTCAAAAAGAGGATTTCCATAGAGGCCTTGTTTTTAAAAATAAATATTAACCGTTCGCTGTTGATAAAAAAAATCTAAGATAAGTAACTAAAACGTGAGACCTAAGATAACTAAAAACTTATGGCAAGGTAATTTTTAGTCGTCAACTAATTTAAACTCAATGGGTCTTATTACAATATGTGGTTTACCTAACTATTAGTCCAGAACTTTGAAAATATGCAATTCGTTCTTGTTGTTCAAAATTTGTTTTCTTCTGTCATAATAATCGAACTGTCAAAATGTTACCAAATGATAATTCAAAGTTCAAATTTCTAAGTTGACATTTGTTTTGTTTGTATGTGATGTTTGAACAACAAGAACCGACTTTTCATTTTAAAGTCCTGTAGGTACTAACATTTAGGCAGCGTTTTGTAATAAGACGAAGTAAGTTTTCAATAAGAAACGTACTCAGTGCATATTTCATAGCTTTTTCGGCATTCGTTCATGAAACAGCGTTCAGGCCACATGAAGGGAAGCGATAAAGTGTTTACGATACAAGTGCCTAATTTTGGCAATAGTTCAAAATAATTATGATGGAGTTACCTACAGAGATGACACATTTACGCACCTAAACACGTGTTAACGAACTGGCTCATAAACTACGTCATTCAACAGAAGGGCTCTTAGAAAGACTATTTTATTTCCAAACTAGTGGACGCCCGCGGCTTCTCCCGCATTATTTTGAGATAAAAAGCCTATGATACTTCTAAAAGCTTATACCAAAAATCATGATGATCCGTTTAGCCGTTTTGAGTTATGAGCGTTTAAATAAACAGATAAAGAGATAAATAGATAAACAGACAAAAATTCTAAAACTGCTGAAACGTGTTATGTTATGGATTTAAAGTATACCCAATATTTTTTTTTTCTTTTATATCTTCTGTGTTCAGATTTTATATAATAGATGTAATTGTTTTACTAGCGGCCCGCAGTGTCACTTGCATTTATCCAAGACTACCTTATTTGATATATAATTTTTCTTTATTAGACAGTCCGACCATGAACAAACTGGACTCCACGAAGTCTTGATATTCTATCAAACGTTCTGAAACCTCTTTGGTGGAAGGTTACACTCACATCGGGAATTTATTCACCAATCAAAAAATCTAAGATGCAATCAATGACCAAAATACCAAAATATTTCTATTCCTATAATTCATGACACACCAAACTCACCATGCGTTCATCATTTCGTTTCATTTTCAAACAATTAAGGTAAAGTAAATTTTCTCACTCAACTCGTACTTCGGAAAGTTTTCAGTGAGTGAGTGCAGCAGCCCTTGCAGCGATGCATCAGGATTGTGAGTACACGACGGTGCATTCCTCGCCCTAATTATAGCTGGCACGCCCTTGGCAGTCGGGGCTTGGTTCATTCAATACCAGTGAATCAGCCCTGGGAGGGTACTATAGGTTTCATCAATTTGCATAGCCAGAAAAACAATAAAATAACTATTTTATGCTATAAGTATATTTATTTATTTATTTATAATGGTACACAAAACAGAATGTGTTCCCAAATAAGCTAAGTATACATTCAAAACTGGTTTTAGTATAGGATAACTTTAATTGTGTTTATTGATATTTTTATAAAAGCAATTAGACTTATATATTTTTATTAATCGATTGGATTATTTTTTCATAAAAGAAAACATATGTACTAGATCTGTCTTGCCTAAAGATACTTAAATATTTATTTTAATATATGTAACTATGTGTTCTAATGTGAACTCTGACACCAGAGATGGTCACTCTCATACGAAATTACTAACTTACTGCGTATCAATTAGAATCAATAATTGAGTTCAGTAGTGATGAATTTAGAAAATAAAATAGATCGTTTAATACACAGCTCACTGACTACCAGAATAGTGACAATATATCATACCAATTATTGTTATAATAATTAATTAATAATTATGATTAATGATTGTATGTTGTAAACCTTTCCACTATACAGTAGTATCAGAATATTACTAAATCCGCGATGTTTTTATCCTGTCGTGGTATCCCCCTTCATTCATTCACTCCCGGGCAGCGTACGTGGGAAGACGTGGAAATGGTATTTCCGATGGTAGTTTCCATGTTTTTGTGTTTGGTTTGCGAGATAGTAAACAGGCTGAAAGTATTTTTATGATTTGATGACTAAAATGCGAGGAAATGAGTATAGTTGATGACGTTGTATTTGTATTGGTATTTTGTAATAGCTTTTTTTATATAGCTAGTAAAAATATACTTTTACAAGCAAAAAAATACCAAAGATTTCTTCACTCTGGAAGAAATCTTTGGTATTTGTTTAAATAAAAGATCGGGTTGCATGAAAGTAAACAATGCACGCTAGCATCAAGAAATGCGTTTTAGAGTATCCTGGATAAATACAATGTGTATGTTAATCCAATACTAAAACCGGTTTAATTTCATACGAAAAATAACTACACATTCTTGTCTCATAAAATCTATTTTTAAATTTGTAGAATTGTTTCAACAATTCCTTACTTTAGAATGTTGGCTGGGCTTAAGAGACGCTAAGCCCGATTTGTCACAAAATTGGATCGAGCGACTTATCCAACTCGAATCGACTCACTTATAGGCTCACTCGGGAGGGTGACATTTTATACGAATGCACGATCTTATGAATGGCAAAACTAAAAAAATTTTTTTAAACTCTTTAACATGTTTTCGTGAAACTAGTTATTTTAAAGATTTAATGAAAAAAAAAATGCTACTACAAAAATATTACTGTTCAATAGACAAAAAGATACTATGAATGGACTAAATTTGTAATAGAAATCGTGCATTTTCCTCTCCGATTTGTTAAACAAAGAAAAGCTTTCATAAAGCCAACAAATTCTTAAATGAAGTGACCCGAAAGCAATTTCAATTTCCTCTTTAATATCGCATTATCCTGTACGAGAGATAATAATTTATTATTAAAAAATAACGGCAATGGAAGTAAAATAAACATTCGTTTGTTACATTACCGTACATTTTTCATATTTGCTACCCTTAGCAGGAGTTCCTTGTCAAACATTTCGTAACGTAATTCGATCGTTGATCAGCGCCTCTGGCGGCGTGTTACGGAACCACTTCCCATACATATTATTTCGAATTACGTTGAAATAATTGTAACTGTAACTCGTGCTTAGGGTACCGTTTCCTGCGAATTTTCCCTTCCTCATTGGTTATTTGTCGAACGCCCTTACCAACTGGCATTATTGTCTGTAAAAGTGTGTCAGAATATAGATGAGGTTCAGTGAAAAGGAAAACTAATAATGTTTCCGTGTAATACAGTGCACCATACATTTGAAGGTAATAGCATATTTTTATATTTAGGCAGTACTAGCGTGTTATCAAATGGCTCATTCAGCCTTCACAAACGTCTTCTTTAGCTAAATAATATATGTGCATTCTTCTTAATTACACTAGAACAAGAAAAGTGTTTTCAGTGAAAATAGTTTGATAATTGAGAACTAGCTCTATTGTACGTTTAACTATCGTTATTATGTACCTACGTTTTATGAACGAAACCAAAAATTGTTGCCAAGTACGAAAACGTTCGCATATGCGAAACTTCTTATATTTCGAGTTATACGAGTCATCCTGACACCCCTGACGAGCTATTCTTTAAAGATGAAATTTCGTTAGGAAATAAATGCTTTATCACTCTCGTCTTCTAACTGATACGTGATATGTGTACGAAGACAAGGATTGAATATACCAGTGAGAGTAAATACGCGGATGCGGTTACAATCAGATAAGACAAATGGAAATTTACGAACTAATTTAAAATGACAGGTTAATAAGTGGATGAAAAAGAAAATTGGTCACAACTAATCTTTTATGAGTTAAAATGTATTTTTAGGCGGAAAGCAGCTAGCTTGATGGACACATTTGCACCGGAAACGATTAAGGACGGGATATTTGATTTGATTTATTATATTATCACGATCAAAACTTAGCACTGCTGTAGCTGTAATTATATTGTTTAAAATAGTAAACAATGAAATGATAATACATAACCATTCATTTTTTTTTAATAAATAATGTCAAGAAGTATGTGTAATCAATGTGAAACACTAGAAGCACCCTGTCTACTGCAACACAGGCAATCCTAAAGCAGCAGACAGGATCCCAAAAACAAATTTGTTCTTAAATGTTCCTAAAGTAATAGTTCCTTTTCGTTATAAGTTTTATATTATAATCTAGATAATATTGTAACTGTGAAACTTACATCATGTTTTAGTGCAAATAAATGAGTTTTATCTTTTATCTAATCACGGTGATTGCGATCGCCTCCACAACATTGCCCGCGGCAATGTGTCTCTGGTTTTACAGAATGTTTTTGGTCCGTCATGTTGGCAACGGACCAAAACCGACTATAACGTATGGCATTTACACGTGCACTCATAATTTTAGATGTGTCAATAACAGACAAATAATTGTTCGCGTTCTTGGCTTAGTTAAGTCACTATGGGAAATGTGGACATGAATATGGAATATTACCATGTAAAATAAAAAATAAATAAAAATAATTTCGCTGTATTCAAAAAGGTTTTTAACTAAAACGGGTTTGCACTTGACCATAGTTCGCCTGATGGTAAGCAATAGCTATGGCCCCAGATGGAGCGTGCTTGCCTAATAAAAACCGATTCACTCGCGCTTTGAAGATCGCTAAATACGAATAAAAAGATAATATCGTTGATTCAATTTCATTACCATGAAAATAACCAGTCATAATAAACCAAAAACGTCATCACGTTTAACGTGAAATTTTGAGATTCTTTGAGTTTTATTTGACATGAGAGGATTTTATGCATACATGGGAATGGCGTAGGATAGCAATTACTTTACTTTTCTATTCATTCCCTTTTTTCTAGACATTTTACTCCAGCTATTTATTCAACGAAGTCTGAGTACCGCTTGGTATTAAAAATACTAAACCAAATATATCCTGGAAGGTTTCGAGGTAAAGCGAGTGTTTCACGCAGCAACGCTTACAAAATTCGCTTTTATCCACAAAACTCTGAAAAATGTCCTTTCATAAAACAGAATGCTTTCGAACAAAAATTTTCCCGTTTATCATCTTTTGAGCGTAGAGTACACTTTCTACGCTTTTGTTGCAACCTGCTGTAACAAAAACAGCAACAGAATAATAGCGGTACCTATAAAAAGTAGGAAAAGGATATGCGATGTTTTAATGCTAACAAAATTTAATGAAGTTTAGGGTATCGAATCTCTAAAATAATATGATCAACTGTTCGTACATGCTTCAGTCAGTATTTAAGTTTTTAAATGAGTGACTGAAAAGTGAAGGAATTTTTGATTTCAATGTTTTATTTGAACAGCCTTCATAATTTTTTTTATTTACTTAGAAATCCTGTAATTTGTATGCGGATTTTTTTTAAGTCTAATTTTCCCATAGTCTCTTACCTACTCACCAATCTTAATAGAACAAAAGTTGACATTAAACAAACAAAGCTTTCTCGAAAATTAGAAAGACAATGAAAAGACAAAGCGCTTCGTATAAAGGAAGGTAATTAGCAAAAACGTCAACCTGGGACCAGTTTTTCGTATAAAAATGGAACTATTCACAATTTTACAAGTATGTAAGGACGAGTTATTATAATTAATAATAATATATTTGACACTGTATATTATTTCCTTCATTACAAAAATGGGCCATAAAAACCATTCTAAGTTCTATATTTATTTACGCTACTTTTAGCTTAGGTGGCGATGGTAAGCGATTCGAGCTTACAGGACCGTCTCCTACGAGGCGGCCTGTCTACTGGCAGGCTTGGTCCCCTGGGACCTTGATGCCGAAGCGTTAGCCCACATATACCGGGAGCTAGCTGCCGCCAAGTAACGGAGGGAGTACCCTTAGCCGCTAGAGGTTAGGCGCTTGCGTCAGACGGCGAGGGAGGACGCCATTGAAAAATGGCAACGGAGGCTCGAAGAGCCCACCGCGGGAGTGCGAACGGTTGAGGCGATCCGCCCTATCCTCGTGCAGTGGTTGACGAGGCAGGACGGGTCTCTCCTTTCGTCTCGTCGTCGTTTGTCTCGTGGCCGCTATAGACAGGACGTTGTCGCTCCCGGCCCTTGCGAAAGCAATGGTCGAGAGCGACTTTGGATGGGACGCAGTGAGAGGCTTCTCCGAGGAGGTCCTCTCACTGAAAGAGGAGGCTGAACGCGCCTGAGAAAGGGTCGCAGATCCAACCTCTGTGCGCAGTAGGCGTCCAGGGAGGCGGCGCTTGGCGCACGATCGCCGATCTCCTTGAAGGGTACTCGGGGTGACGGGTCGGGGAACCCGTCGCCCGTAAAACGAGTACCCGCGAGAATGCACGACGTGTCAATCGTGTTCCTGACACGTCGCTCATTCGAATCATCGAAGTGAGAGGTGGATACGAAAGTATCACGGTGAAAAATGGTGGAGCGAGAGCTCCCGAGCAGGGGCCTGGCAAATTGCCGGGCTGGCGTCGCCGGGGCTGCGGTAGTATGCCTAGCGTTCTCGGAGCCCCGATCAACGACGCAGAGGAGGAATACCCAGGTTTTTAGTGGGTATGCTTAGGGTTGGTTAGGCAATGCGACTCCCACATAACCACCGTAAATCCTCCCCGGGAATGGGTGGTACCTCTAAAGGATTTTCCTGGGATAAAAAAAAGGTGGCGATGGTATTCGCATTCGTCTACGAATTTTATGCAACTACGGACGCGGTCAGTCCTTGGATGGGTGATCAAAACGTTACATTCTATTGTTCGCATTCTTAGAGGCACATAACACGTTATTTATAAAGCCTAGCCATTGTCTCTTGCTACTTCCCAATACCTCGGGGCACATGTATTTTTTTTGGAAAATTGTATGTTGTAAAATTAAGTTAATTAATGAAGTAAATTCTGTTCTCGGCTCCTGGTGGTTTTACAGTAAGAATCGGGCACTTGTTTTACAATTGAAAATACGTACTTGTAACTGTAGTACTCCGGCAATATTATATAAGGTATTAGTGCATAAAACCATTCCTACTACATACCTATACCACTATACCAGTAATACTGTGAAACAGGTCGCCTTTTCGTCTGATTATCATTCAGATTGACTTTGGAACGCAATAACTTACTAACGAAGCTCGTTTAATAAGGCTGGGTTGCACCATGCTACTTTAGCTTTAACAAACTTGTCAAAGTTACGGTTTGGCCAAATTTGAGTTGCACCATTTAGCAATAGTTAAAATACGTCATAACTTTAACCATAACCGTAACCGGCCGTGGATGGCTGGTTAAAGTTATTGTTAAAGTCATATCTGTCAGACTAGTCAAACATGACGTTTAAAACTGCAGATAATATTATTTATTTATTTTTACTTTTAGGGCTTATTTACTTTGTTTAAAAATTAGCGAAGAAATTAGCATCCATTTAATTTATTTTTTTTTACAATAAAAAAAGCTAGGTGTGAAAAAGGTATTTCGATAAATACCTAAAAACTTTTTGTTTTTCATGCAGATTTGGCAGTGTCTTGGGTTTTCTTTTTTTTTCTTTTTTTGGCCATAACTTTGTATTGTGCCAGTTTTCAAGTAAAAACGGTTTACATTTCAAATGTTAACAGAAAATGACACTAACAGCACGACATAATATGACTTAATGTAAAATACTTTTGATTTTATCTTTTGTATTGCCACCTTGAAAAATGTTCCTAAGGTCGCAATTGAGGTAAATAAGACATTATTTGACTTGCAACCCCGATAACTTTAACTATGGTACGAAAATCGCTGGTGCAACTCATTTCGCTGTCAACGTTAAAGTCAGTGTTACTGTTATTGTTAAATTTGACAAAAACCTTAACTTTAACCACTAATATGGTGCAACCCAGCCTTAGTGTTCTACCACCTACGTAGATACAACCTCACTTCACCACAAAAACCAACCTTATACCAATAGCATAAGGATTAAAATTCCTTAGCTCGACCTCTCGATGCCTTAGTGTGCTAAATTCCTTAACAAATTCCTTTTGAACTTAACAAAAAGTAATCTGCATAATATTGTTTCACTGCATTATTCATCCTTCGTTTTAAATACAATTTGTTACATCGATATACTGTATAAAGATGGTTGCTGAAATCTTGGGAACATCTCGCCAGCTGACTTTTATAATACACACAACATTTTGTAAGTATTATAAATAGACATAGGTATTTACAATTTTCTATGTCTTGATATATTTGATAACTAGTGGACGCCCCCAGCTTCGCTCGCAATATTTCAGGATAAAAAGTAGCCTACACACCAAAAAACATGGAGATTCGTTAATGTATGTTGAGCGTCTTGAGCGTTTAAATAAACATATAAATAGAGACAAGGATAAACAGACAAAAATTATAGAATGAACAAACTGAAACTTTTTTATTATCGATTTAAAGAATAGTCAAAACTATTTTGTTTACTCTGTTCAGCTTTATTATATGTTGCTTAACATCAGGCAAGTTGTAGTCAAGCGTGAGCCTATATCATGTTAAAAAAAATATATATATATAAACAACCCAACCTATATATAGGTTAGTTAGGTTTGTATTAGATAACAGGTTATCCGTAGTACCAACCATACAAATAAAACTGTGTTTTAGATTTAGAGCAGTTTCATTGTCGTCCGAATAATTAAGCTTTAAATACTAAATAATATGAAATTTATGCACAAGACAAACATGAATTGCTAAAAATTAAATCAATACTGACCCAAAAAAAACACTGAATAAGCGTTTAATTTATTTGCCTGAACAAATATTTTGTAAATCATACGAACACAATGAATCATAATTTGCGTTGTTCGAAAGGAACGCCCGAATAAAATCATCAATCACAATAAAACAAACATACTCATTTTGTTTCACATTGTTTTGTGTATATTGTAAAGGTCAGAGGTCAAAAACACCATTAGGCGTTCAACTAAAGGTCTATTATTCTTGCACCTAGCTCGTATGATAATAAATCACTATATGCCCTTACATAGTTAAGGCATCTTAAGAAATTGAAATAGTCTCTAAAGGTTTTTAACCTCTGTCATAAAGAAGGGTTGCTATAACAGTCTGATTTCAGAAGTAGGTATGTCTATAGCATTGTAGATTTTAAAAGGGGCATTTTATATTTTAATCTATGTTTATTTTTATTGTCTGAAGAAAAGGTCCTTTATATTGCTAAATATAACAATTTAATACTTTATATTAATCCAAAAACTCTTGCCGTATTGTAAATAGTTTGCAGTAATAAATCCAATAACGTACCTTGCAATAAGAGGAAACTGCGAATTAAGTTACTCTTTTAGTAAATTTATTAAATTTTGTATTAGACCCGTCTTGTACCTATTTATCATTCGTCACTCAGATTAAAAGATAGAAAATACAACAATAAACAAGTACCTAATTCAAGCGTCAAAAGCAGTGGGAAAATCTTCCTTTTGCTCAGTGGAGGAGCTTTCAAAGCTATACAAAAGGATTCAGTTAGGTAAGCCGCGAGAAAAGCTGTGGGAGTGGTCAAAAGCTGTTTATTGTTTGTTTATTCTTAATTTAAGTGAACTTCTAAAATATCTTATGGGCAAAATATGGTAAGAAGTTTTTCAATTTTAGTGTGGATACTCGTAATATGGGTATTTAGTTGTTTTTTTATTAACTAATTTAAAACACTCTTCACCATATCTATTTGAGTACTACACTGTATGATTGGAATTTAAATCTTATTATTTTGTACACATAACAAGTGACTGTAACTCTAAAGTCGTTAATAAGAATTCCATTCACAACACAGGAATACCTGGTGTGAATGGACATAAATCTCCAACATTCAATAATATCTTGTGAAGCACACTAATTAATTGCCTACTAGTTCTAGTTTTAAGTTATTGTTTGTATATTCCCATATAAGTTTGCAAATAAACGTTTTTATTATTATTATTAAGATAAAAAACAAACAATGAACATGTTTTGGCTCGACCCCAGCAAACCTCGCACTTAACATACACTTAAGTAACAACTTACACCAACTTACATGCAAACGTCTATTCACTAGCGAATTCTAACTGAATTAGGCAAAAAGTTATTTCCTAATATGCAAAGTTTCTGCCCTTACCATTAGTTATCCACTCTAGGGAATAACCAACGACATTCATCCACTAGACGACTCATTGTGACATGAAAATTATAATATACACGTGCCAAACATTTTTTTAGATATGTTCGTCGATCAATCCAGCAACATGTAGAAATCGGAGATATTGTTCAACAAACGATAAAAATTTTAAAGCGAAGTTTGATATGCCAAACGTTGTTAGTTGATTGGTCAGTTACAAATAACACAAGCTGATTGATTAGTTTTTGATCTGCGTGATAGAACTTGTTACTGATTGGGCCAACAGGTCTTATAGTTGGCGAAACGGTCTGTATAGAGGATGAATATACTCGATTACAGTTTTATAAACACTCAGTAGGCTTACAATACAATGTAATTACAATTACGTTTGATTTGTATATCTTACGCTAAATAGTTGAAACGCAAGAAATCCGTTTTGCTCCTGAATTTTAGTACCTATCTCAGTTTTTGATAGTGTCCGTGTTTTATATTGTCTATGAAAATAACAAACATGGAAATTCTGAGAAAGAGCGCGTTACAAGTTTGAGCATTACTCATCTGATGTTTGATTTATTAAATACTTGTAGCTACGTGACTTTTTCTTCAGAGTTTTTTGACCGCTTATATAAAGAGAGGTGTTAGTTTTCTAGCCAGTTTAATTTTTCGATATGTCTGTGAATATGTTGATTTTAGTTTAAATAAGGAGAGATGTTATTAGTTTAATTATTTCGATATGTCTGTGAACACACTATGTATGATGATTTTGTCTGTATGAAATTTAGGAATTACACCGTCAATCACTTATGTTACAAATTATGGCAAAAATTTGCTCGACATATTTTGGAGAGTACGGGCTTCATTCTCATTTATTTTTATGCCAGTATTGTTTTCTAGTAAGAGAGATAAAGTAAAGTAATGAAAATTGTGTGACTGACGTACAATAGAATATATAGGATATTAAATCAGGCGTTACTATGCGGAAATCCAATGTATGGAAAACAACAAAACTTGAAAGCACAAGGTGCGGGTTAGTAAGATCCGAAGTACACTTTGGTTAGGAGGAGAGGTGTGGCGGTGGTATATGGAGGAACACACCTAAAAACCAAATTTGTTGTTTGAAGCCGCTTAAAGAGCAGTCACAGCGGAAAAACACTACATACTTCTCCAGAGTTTCATCAATAAGGTATCTACATATTTATTTGGGTTTAATTATAGAATTTTATTTTATTCAAATTAATTTATTTAATTATTTTATTCAAAAGAAATAGCACTATTTTTTATATCGGTATACTTAAGTGTACAAATGCTACGTAGCGACAATATACATATTTTCATTTTTAGAGGAACGCCCTTGCTTCGACCTAGTTATCTTATTTCGGTAGTTTTAAGTTTCGTTGCAGAATGAAAACAAGGCGTTTCGATATTCCCTTGGCAAGCTTGCCAGCTGTCAGCCGACATCTTTGTTTATGTCAAAAATATGCAACTTCCATACCTTGGTTCCATACTGACTTTGTTACTGACAAATATTACGCCAATATTTTTGTTTACTATGTTCTAGTAGACGAATTTGCCTACGTTGTATCGAGATAAGAATTGCTTATGGTTTTTAGGACTCTCTACTTATCATAAAATAAATAAACGGAGACAAGAGTAATCTAGATTATTACAAAATTCTAAGAATTCTATAGAGGGTCGGGAAATAAATAATAATTAATAGCCTTATATATTTAAGGTTGGCTTTAAACTTATACATACTACATATTGTTTGTTAACTTTTCTGATTAAAAAAGCTTCAATTTTATATATTAAGAGTGTTTGAACAATTTACCAATAGATTATCCCATACAAGTATGTCCAAGTAGACCACATACAATTTAAACAAGCACTCAAGTCTAGACAATTACTTCAAGTATCTAGGCTATCTAGGACACTAAGTGAAGACAAAAAGTGGCCTCAGAGTCTAACCAGACAACTTGCGCAAAACTAATTTCAGGACGCAACGATGCGAGCTTCCCTCTGCCATAATCCATCAAAAAGCTCCAGCAATCGGGGAAGTAGGTTTTACTTACTATCTGTGTCTAGAAACTATAGGACATAGATCTTTTATGATTTACATAAATGGGTGAGTTTTTATTAAGCTCTCACTGTGCTGTTTTAATTTCAAATTAATTTAGTATTTTACCACAAGGTATTGCATATCTGTTACTAATTTGTTCTGATATTAGATACATATACAAGCTCCCCGAAAACCGCACAATTTGACAGCCAAGCTTTTCTCACCCAATTGTAAATGTAACAAACTTTGCATCAAAAGCTCTTTTCAAAAGGCTCGACTTCATGCTTCATGTTTTCCATAGAAAATAGCCCAAATTGCTTTTCAGTACAATCTATTCAGCATTTTCAACTGAAACATGGCTGAAATTTCATCAAAAGTGCAACTGAGGCCTGATTCAAATGCACATTTGTTATTCGAGTTAGCAAGAATGTGTGATGCTAACACATTTTTGTGTTTCAACTTTTTAAATTTTAACTTTGGCCGCTTGTTGAATGAAACTGGTTATCTGTTTCCTATATCATAAGTATACGAGTACGTCTGTTTTTAATTATAAGAACCAGTAAAATATTGATAAAAATCTTATTAAACTAAAATGAATCACAATCAGTACAATTAATTTAAAAAAAAAAAAAATAGGTTGATTGATGATTCATTGGACTCAAACTATCGTCAAAAACATTTATTGAAAAAAAAAACAAATTTCACCAATAAGATATCTTTTAAATTTCTTACAAAGCGTCAGCTAAGTAATCGTTTCCTAAAGTCCTCAGTAGAAAGTCTCGCTTGTAAATATTTACACGGAAAGCTTTCCAGCAGTCCGTTAACTGGCGACCGGCGGTTCATTCTAAAACTTCCTTCTCAGTAGCTTCTTAGAGAAACTTTACAACTCACTATTTATTTAACGTTTCCAAATTGAACTGAATTAAGAAATTTATAAATTCAATAAGCTTTAGACTGTGTTTTAGGCGGATGAAAAGTATTGTTGTTTAGTTTATTTTATTCAAATCACAAGAGGGTTGCTTCAAATTACCCATTTAGGTATAGAGTAGTCAGAATATTTTGTTGGTTTGTATAATTAATGTCATTTATCTTTGTCTTCTTCTTATCTTTCTTTCGTCGGTGGACCTCCTTATACGACAGAACTTGTGCATATACAAAAAAGAATCAACATAGTATAATATAAAAGTACCTAATACATTATAGTATTGATGTTTCTACTCAGATCAAGTCAGCCGGTACCTTACTAAATAGCTACAGGTTGATCACTATGTCTTAGGCCCTTCACACACAGCAGCTATAATGTAAAGATGTACATTATAGCACGAAACACCTCATTACATCTTTCCTTAGAAATCGTCAGGAGACCACACACGACAGCTATAATGTATATTTTTACATCTAAGAATTTCTATGGAAAGATGTAATGAGATGTACCGTGCTATAATGTACATCTTTACATTATAGCTGCTGTGTGTGAAGGGCTTTATTCTGTCATATATATCTATCTAAATAGATAGATAAACACTTAATTAAAACACCACAATACAATCAACAGACAAAAAATAATGTGTTTGTCTCTTTTTATCGCTTCAATGGAGTAAATGTCTTCATGCTTTTTAAGGTAGTGTTGGGTACCTTTATGGACGTTAGGTACTATTTATCACCACATAACGTGAGCAAAAAAATGGATGCGCTAAAAATGGAGATGGGCGGGACACGTGGTTAGGAGAACGGATAACAGATGGAGTAAAGCAGTCACAGAGTGGTGGCCTAGAACTGGCAGGCGAAGAGTGGGTCGTCCGGTCGCGAGATGGGTCGGCGACATCGTCAAAGTCGAGGGTCCAACCTGGATGAGGCCTGCACAAGATCGACGCAGGTGGCACATGCAAAGGGAGGCCTATACCCAGCAATGGGATCCCAGGGGCTGTGGATGATGATGATGATGAACGTGAGCAAAACCGCCCATCCTAGGTAAATATAAGTATAGTTTTGATGTGTAATGTAAGGTATTGTGTATATTATAAATAATAAATATAAAAAAAGATAAGATAATCATTTATTGACCAATAGAAGAATCCAACTAATGAACTAATAGTTACAGCAGTTTTAGTTAATAAAAACATAATTATTAAATTTGTCTTAATGTAAAAAAATTAACATCAAATCGATTGAAAATATGATAAAAATTATATATGATGTCAAATTAACTAAACTATCATATCAAATTAAAGTACGAGTAATCTAGTCTGTCAAATTCAAAGCAATATAAGCTTTTTTTTCACCCAAATTTTTAGTGTTGTATATAGAATTAACATAACCACTAGGCTGGTATCGGGTGTCCGGTCATAACAGAATGGTGAGTGGTCGATCGCTGTCAGGCCTGGGAGCGTCATTGGACCGGGAACTAGGTTACAACCCGCTCCAAATTGGAAAACCTTTTCAAATTTCACTGAAACACTATATGGCTTGGAGTATTATAAGATGTTGGACGCTTAATGCACTAAGGATACTTAAGGTTATGTAGCTTGTAGGTCTTGTGTTTTTTTATTTGTTTAAGCGGCGATAAACCTTTTTTTTTGCAAGAACGTGACAAGTAAGCATGTATTTTCAAGATTTTCATTTTATATTTTGTTAAAAGTGCAACTTGGAAAGTAGCCTGACTTCTAAAACAATGTCGGTTAAAAAACATTTCTTATTACTGAGGTCCGTGATTCATCTCCAGAATTAATTATTCAAAAGAGATCAAAACAGTAATTAATAGTAACCACATATAAAAGTATCTCACATAACATGAACAACTCAATTCCATTACTAATTATGTCCTTTGTTCGCATTCCAAGTTCCGGCAATCCAACAACTTCGTCGATTCACATAACGACGTGTCATTCGAATCAAAGCCTACAATTTGGACCCTTCCAAACTTCTAACTCGGTGTTAAAAGTTATTAGATATCGCGACACCCTTTTCTGTGGCAGCTACAGATTTTACGAGCGAAGTTGTTCGACTGTTCCTGAGCGGAGATCCTTTTAATCGTCACGTTTTGAAAGGTGTAATAGAGATAATTTTTATGTTCCCTTTCGCAACTTTTCTTTTGTATACTTTTTATGGAAGGGAAGGAAAATAACCAAAATGATTTTAAGTAAAAATTAACAAATAAAATGTATTTACATCTGACAATAGTAACTGTCGTAGCAACTACCTACATTGCGTAGTGCCTCTACACGTCGTAGGGGCTCTACGCCCTTTCACCCTCTACGCAGATAGCTACGTTCTCCCCATTTTTCATTCGTTGTGCCCACAAAGCATTTACTTCGCGCTACCAAATATTATGCAGACAAACACCCACCCTTTAGTGATGTTACCACACCGAGTCCTTATTGGAGACTTGCTATATTTAAAACAATTTGAATGTTTTGGTAGACGATCCTAAAAATTTGTCAATCCTCATGCTCAATATTACTTACCTGTTTGAAGAAATATAAGCATGAAAGAGATAGTCAAGTCTAAGAAATACATTACTGTAATTACGAGTCTGTTCTTAATCTTATATATATGTGTCCATCAACTCTACAAAAAATAAGACTGGTTCGGTCATCACACGAAAGTTAATACTTGCGAAGGCTTATTGAGCTCGCCTGATATATGTATACATGACATATATACAAACGAGACTGGGACTCAAACCGGCCGAGTTAATACAAGTTCCCAACCTTACCGCACGACACCCGTCATCGCATACCAAAGCCTGTTACAACATAATCCAGCTCGCGCGCGATTTAAAAGGTTTTTTTCCATTTCAAACGAGAAGCTTTCAATCCGTCTCCGCTCCGATGGAAGCCGCTGACGGGAGATGATTTATGATTTGACGAGTGTGTATTATAATTCGCTGTTTTCATATCGGGGCCTATTGTGTTGGGTTTTGTATGTTTGTACCATTCAATTTTGTGACAAATGCCATATTTTGAAGCTAAGCAGACTAATAGAGCCAATAGGCCTATACATAATGGAAATGTTTGTATTCGTCTAGTTTGTAGCCAATTTCACACTCTGTGACACCAATTAACGGTGCTATGACTAGGCTGACATAAATTATTAGTTTAAAGCCCTTAAAATTTAATCGTATAATAGTTATATGTAATTATTCATACCATAGAGCTTCTTTCTCTTCTTAATCTATGAGTAACAGTATTACAATTAATAATCAGGCGGATTGAGTCTACCCAGGTTGTTTTTTTGGAAATGATTGTACTTGAGTGTTTTGAAAACAATCTACATTTTTTTTAATTAGAAAACTTTGTGTGTTGTAAAATAGACACAAAATTAAATTATTATAAAAGGGAAAGTGCATTTGTTGCAGTGATTTTTAGATAAATAAATAAATAAGTATTTAAAACAAAAAAACTTATCAATAAGTAACAGTATTGTAGCTTTATTGTTTTTTTTATTAACGACGGGTTAATTCAGGTCAAAATTTGCTTGAATTTACATGCGTGTATACTTATACGCGTATAATATATATAAATTTGTTTATAGGAATAATGTTATGAACCAAACAAGATCCGTGCCAATAGAAAGATCTGTTAACAAATCTGCGCCATTTTGTACTCTCGGTTTGAAAGCTTATGTTATTGAGAGGATCACGTCAATGGCTGTACTCAGCAGTCCTTAAATTACATGTTTAATTTGTTTTGAAAAATATTCATATAGTAATAAAGGACGAACGTTTAAGAGTGATAAACTCTGGTTTCAAGAGTTTTGATATGAATATGTTAACTAAACGGTTTTATCAATATGTTAACTAAACGGTTTTATCAATATGTTAACTAAACGGTTTTGATGTCTCACGAAAGTTTTAATATTAAAATAATTTAGATATGGTTTCTTGATTGGTATTAGTACGAGTAATACAATCGGTGGAAATAAACAGATATGATGATGTGATATCTGAACTAGGAAAAATGCATTCATGGGGTTCACTATCACAGAAATTATCCAAAAGGTACCAAAACAAATCTTGGTAATCATGTATGAAAAACACAGTGTTCTAAGCCGGGCTCTGCATAATAATTATTAAGTATTTTTAAATATATGTAATATAATGTAAACATAATATTATGTCTTTAACCACTTTATTCTGATAATATAACATTTGAGGCGGAAGTTAGGCGGAAAACAAACCAAATATGAGTTGCACGAGTCCTTCGAGGCTTTTAAAATTAATTGGTTCCCGTTTAATTACTTTGCTAAACAAATTCTGAGTCATTTATTCCGTGAATTAAATTTAAAAACAAGGCTTGTCCTCAGGGACTGTTAAAACACAGTAAATTGTGTTATCCTTAGCATTAACGTATTGTGTATTTTTTTTTATATTATTAAAAAGATGAGCAAGACACGTGCCTGATTGATGTAAAGTGTCACGCTTGCCTATTCCGGATGTAGTGGCATCTTTTTTTTAGTTACGTTCCTTATTTCTGAGGGTCGTGGTTACTCAGCAAACCCAGTTCATAGGGGGAGATTCATCGGCTGATATATTTTGGTGAGTGCCTCAAATACTTTCATGGATGGCGTATACTCAGAATAAGTGATCCTTAAACATGTTAGTTTCCATGCGATTTTTTCCTTCAAGAAACATGTGCCCATGTATAAATAAGGTGAATAGTACACCTGCCCTCAGTTCCAGTGATTGATACGCTCCAGACAAATAAATCGCAGCAAAATTCTGATAAATTGTAATCAAAATTGCCTACACTAATATAAATTGGATTCGAGCACGCTTTAGAAGTTAGTATGATATATTAGTTCTGATCTAAGGTCAGGCTCTTTCACGGCCAAAGTCAGAACTAGTTTTTATAAGTTTTTCATTTAGAGAGAATTGCTGTGTAACTAGTTTGTGTATTACTGAATTGATGAAGTTTCTTTGTGACTGCCGAGTTTATTTAGTCTTTGAAGTAGTCATTTCTCAAATATAATAGAATATTTTATTTTGGTTAAATTACATATTTAGTAACAAAGTGAAAGTTCAGGTAACATATACATATTACACCAAAAAATTAATGCGTTATAATTATAATTTAATTACTTAATGAATTTTTAAATATAAACAAAGCTGGCATATGTTAGGTTACAAAATGTTTTTACATATGACATCAATACACCTGCCCATATAATATAATAATGTAATTGTTTGTTTTTCTTATTTTTATATAAATATAAGAAAAACTTACAAACAATAACCACATTGTTCATAATAAAGAACACTGCTTAGAGAAAAAAAGGCAATCAGGATTTTAATTACAGCGCGGTAACTCAAAGTTACTGGCAAGTGCAAGCTCATTTTACCACAGAGTATAAAAAGCAACCACTAAAATATGAAAGCGGGATGCTTTACAAATGAGTTAAATCATAAAGCAAAATGTTAATTAGAGCTGTTTTGCTACATGCATATATGTTTATAAAGCTCCGAGATAAAATTAATAAAAAAAGTATTATTATGTCCAAAAATAATAAACTAGCGCGTATTTCTTAAATTTTCATTACAGTTTTGTTTGCTGGATACTTATATTTATGCTAGGAAACCACTAGATATATAATAATCTAATTCTATAGAAAATTGCTTCATATTTTTATAGGTCAAAATGCGCCCATCGATTTGCTTAAAGAGGGCGTGTACTATGTATATTAATGTATTTGAGCACAAAAATCTCCTATACATAAATCTCTCGTCTTCATTTTCTACGCGCTGCGTTACCTTCTCAATAGCCAAGAGTACATCCAAACAGTTCAACAGCAAGCAAACTAAACAGTCTAAGCAATATAATCCCTTCAACATGAAAAAACATCGACCACGTTCACTTCAGTTTCCGAACACTAACCTTTGACGCCTCTATTCGATGGCGCATGCAAATTGGCTGAAAACAATAAAATGAGGCCACTGCCTTATCTCTCCTATACTGAGTTACTGGTGACTAAAGCACATCTATTTTTCGGGTGGTTTGTGTACATTCTTTGTATTTAACGCTAAATATGCAAAAGTTTGAGTACAATCCGCTTGTTTGTACTCTTTGCTCTTAACTTGGAAGAAATATTTACTGTAAATTTAAAGACCTTCAGACTAAGAAACTAAGACTGCTACGACTTTAAAAAAATATACAATGAAAGATATACATAAATACTCGAATGCCATGGGTTTATGAATTTTTTGCTTAGTTTTTTACTAGTCAAAGAAAACAGTTGTTTATTTTAATATATTAAAGCTACATTAGTTACCAGTAAGTCAGTATATTATAGTTGAACGCGACAAGCTTATTGGGCCGGAAATAATGCTCTTTGTGCTATACAAATACATATCCGACAGGGTTGGTAAACTTAGTTTGTGAGGGAATTGTTTAGTTCACCTGCTTGTTTCTCATGTTTTTGCATCATAACGGATAGTGAGAAATACGTATGTATATCCATATACATATACGGGTGTGGTATTATTTTAAAATATTTAGATAAAACTTACAAATTAACTTAAAATACTTAAAATAAATTTTACAAAAAATATTTGACATATATAACAATCTTTTTATAAAACCTCAAAGTTCTTTTGTATTAGTTTCTCTTTGAGAAATCCTCACACTATTCCATTTGACTTTTTCCTGTTTTTTTGTAACGAAAATGATTAGTCGTGACTAAATTGCAATGATAAAGAAGAAAATTAAATTTAAGCGGAGCCGATGTTTTGTGCTATTTTACTTAGTTGTAAATAGACCCGCATATTTTGTGAATGTTTGTAAACAATTAAAATCAAACCAACAAACCACATTAGTTTCATTTGAAAGCGATTGATGGTTTTATTAATCAATTCAGGTAATTACCAGCTAATTCATAGAAAGGGCAATAATGATACCAGTAAAAAATCAAATTTTTTGTAACTTTTATAGTAGAATAAATTGACATAAGTATTTTTAATTGATGGTAAGTATCCAATTTAATAACAATTCTATTTTTCTGAAACAACTAAGAAATTATTATGTGTTTGTCAAATTAGATGGATAGGTATATAAATCCTAAGTATCGGTAACAAAGCTTTTTTTATCCCGGATTAGGCTACTATATAGCCTGTCTGAGTTAAACCGTAGTGTAATGATTATGATTATGATTATTTCATAGAAATTTTATTGTAATTTTGCCATTTTTAATTGACTTATAATTCATCAAATTATCAATAAAATGTTTATCTGTTTATCTGTTTAAGATGTCGCTTGCTAAAAAAACTATAAATAATGAGTTAATTAAATATCTCTCTAATATAAACGAATTTATCTTCCAACTTTCCTGCATCCATTATTATTTGATTAGGATGTTCAATACACGCTTATATTAACGAGGGTTCTTCCTCCGCCGGATAAGGCTTTTTACATCAATTCCAGCTTTGCTTGGATAAACATAGTGGTATAAAATATTCATGTATATTACTCGGGCCCTGCGAATGAACTATACCATGGAAACGTAACTGAGCGTTAATATAAAAACATCCCTAACGTAGTGGGTCCTCTATGGGTGAGGTGTGCACAAGTTTGATGCAGCTGGCACATGCAAAGAGAAGCCTATGCCCAGCAGTGTGATAGAGAATGCTATGAATGATGATGGTGATGATAATTGAAAAAAATACTGTGCCAAAAAAGAATCCGAGAAAGACCGAGACGGTCACCACCGCCACCTCAGTAGAGTTAATAGGCGGCTCAACCTTTTAGCGACCAACAGCGACCAGGCATTCGACTATTCCTGGCATCGTAATCAAACACGAGCAAGCTTTGTATGCGAGTGCTGAGTGGGAGAGATAAGAAAAATGGAAGCATTTTCGTCGCAACATTTGCTAGGAGTTACATTTCACTAGTACCAATTATTCTTAGACTCAGGCCTTATTTTCCACACAAAGACTTATCAGGCGGACCTTCCATGAATTTTTAAGCACCATAACGTTAGCCTTTTGTCTGGGAACGTATTTTTTTTTGCCCTCTCTTTGTAGAATTAACGTTGATTTTGTCTATTTTTCATGGAAATGTAATCGACATCAAAGAAGGAGGAATGTTGCAAAGGTATCTGTTGAACATTGTAGTTTGTATGAACTCATATATAAATAATATAACTCTCATTGAAAAAGCTTGTCTGAAAATAATTCTAATAGACTTACTTAGATGAAGTCTGGTGGAACGGGTTAATAAGTACAAGTATATGTATAGTACTTTTCTTAAGCTTTTTCTATATCATGGTAGGATTGTATTATGTCATCTCCTAAAGATTTTTCTGATGGTGCATGTACTTGTATTAAGGAAATGTCACTTTTCTTATGACCTACACTATATGTACTTACAATAGCATTGTAAGTTTTTAATATTGTAGTGTTATTTTTAATTCAGAAAATGTAGATAAATAGAAATAGAAAGCAAAGGCAAGACCAGAAACGAATGTTGGGTAGTTTAATTCAAATAAATTACTAGAATTTAAGAAATGTTTTGACACAGATCAATCACACTAAAAAACTTATCTAATAAATTAAAAAGTCAAAAAACTACGAAGAAGGCTCAAATTTTTCACCAGAGATCAAAATTTACAAATCTTTCTTAGCAAGAATCATTCGATGAGCCTTCTTTCATTAACTTCTCTTTGAGCTAAAATTTAATAACCAAACTTTACCAATGTTCCAGTTTTCAGCTTTGGGAAAAATTAAGAATTTGATCAATTTCAAAGAGAGTCCGGTTACACAAACTGGGTTAAAGATTATATTTATAATCATAGTGGTAAATTATACACAATTTATCCACTCATAACATTTCACAACAATTATTACAATATTCATTAAAGCATTCGTTTAGCATTCCTAACAAAAAAAAGTTTTTTTTTACATGTAATGGGTTTGCACGTAACTATAATTTCTCCTGGTGGTAAGCTATCATTACGGTCTAGTAAGAACCAACTCCATTTTGCTTTGAAGACTACTTACATATGTACGTATTAGTGTGTTTGCTACTTATACTTATACATATGTATCGCAGGTCAAGATTCCTATGTCATTTCATAATTAGATAGATGGCGCTGTGTGCAATGTCCCGAAATATTTATTTATTATTATTATTATTATTAATTGATGAAATATTTACTATCATATAAGTGTGAATAGTTATTTCCAGATAATTCTAGTATATAGTATTATTGTATAAGTATTTATGTTGTCTTTATAAAATAGTTGCAAGAACTGAGTTAATCACAAAAGGTTCTGTAGTATACACTGGTATCAATTGTAGTATACTAGTCTATAGTCCCTATCCCTTCGAGGGCCATCCGTCGCCGTTCCGCTCCAATAAGCTGGTTATTTCCCAGCGAAGAGCTTTGTTTTGCTACAAACATGGCATTTCACATAGATATTAAGTGAGTAAAACTGGTTAGAGCCTACTGCTACTGGCTGCATGAAACGCTTGTGGACGAGCTATACTTTGACTGCTCCGTTAGCTTAGTTGGTAGTGGCTCTGCCTTCTAATCTAGGGGTGCGGGTTCGATTCCCGCATGACACAAGTAATTATGAATATTAAAATTTGTAATTATTTGTGTTAAGTCTGGTCGTTTCTATGTATAATAAGTATGTATTTACAAAAGAAAAAGTATATATGTATTATATCCGTTATCTAGTACCCATGATACAAGCGTAAGCTTAGTATGGGGCTAGATGGCGCTGTGTGATATGTCCTGAAATATTTATTATATATTATTATTTATTATTATTATTATACTTAGTATTGGTCCGCCCTTACGGGGCGGTTTGAAAACTTACTAAAACTTATGTTGGCTAAACTCATCCAAATAAGGAGAAGTACCTATTTGGTCGCGATTACCAAGATTAATAACAATAAATGTGGCGAGCTCTTAAAAAGATGATAAAATTAGCAGCAACGTGTTTATATAATATAATATGTACTTTGGTGTGTACAAACGTACGGCCTAAATAATTACAAATTGTAAGGCCATGTACATAACTGACAAGTGATATCTTATGCATATTGTTTGACAGTTGCTATACAATGATATGATTAAGCATTAATAGCAAAAAATTAACAATCTGAATAGCTATATGATTAGTTAGTACCAAAACACCCATGCAGGAAAATGGTAAACTATTAAAAAGCCGGTACTTGACAAACAGAATGTCAAATTAACAAAAATCTTATTATAATCTTACATAATCTTGTCCTATATATGTGTTGTGTTGTTTCAGGTTAAGGATTAACCCTCAAATAAGCTCAATAAATTTCAAATAAGTTATGTAATTCCGCTCCGACCAACTGATTAGCGCCATGTTAATTATTTTTACTGGCCAATAAAATAAGCATTTGTTTCTCTTGTGACGTGACATTGGCGAAATTGCGGCGGTGCCGCGGAGGCCATAAAAAAACTTACATAATTATTAGCGTTTGTAAAAACAGAGCTCAATAATCTTATTCGAAAGAACAAAGGGAAATGAAAGAAAAACAAAATTAAGCGGGAGTTAATGAAAATTGTGAAAACCTATAAAAAGCCAACTTGGGCCGGTTCTGTCAATTGCAAAAGTCGTTTCCGTTTTCATAGAAATTCGAAAGTAAAAATTTGCGGCGTAATTATTACAGTGGGGTTGCCAGACCTTAGAAAAAAAGCGAAGACGTTCTTTAAAAATACAACTAAAGATTAATGTAAAGTTAGTAAACCATATTCAATGTTTAAATGCTGTAAATATAGATAGAAAGCTTAAATTATGATTTGAAAGTCTAATTTGGTAACGCTGTAGCGGTCGTAACCGCGCAATACACGTTCCCAGCGGCACAGATTTATCTGTACTTTCCATTGCTGCGTTACGGGTCGTTTTAAACCTTGTCCTATACCAGACATTGTGGCGGTACGAGGTGTATTAAGCCCCACCGCCCGTAGGAGACAAAAATCCTTTTTTGGCGCCAAATAAGACAAGTGTACACATCTTTTGTCGTGAATATTTAAACAATGAATCGATTAACTTAAATCTGCCGCCGCCCGTGCTTAGATTAGTTAGTTTACATTTTATGGGTAAAATAAAATGTGGGGTCTGATGAATGGCAGTTTTTCATAGTATTTAGTGATGGGAAAATACATATCGATTTTATTTAATAGTATTTATTTATCAAACTTATGGATGTTTTTCATTAAAACAGGTCAAGCAATAATATTTTTGCAACCAGTGCACTCTGTGAGAATATTTTTCACTTTTTTGTCAGCCTCACGACTTGTTCAGAAGGTGCGGAGTTTTTCGTAACATCCAAAACATCTCCTCTTCTTTCCCTGATATTGACTCCGATTCACTACCCGGTTTTTCTTCATCTCCATTTTTTTCGGCAACGTTTCGGCATAATCAGTAGCAGTCTTACTTCGTCGTGTGCGCAGCCTCGAATGCGTTGCACAACACTAACCGCGCGAAGCTAGCGCCAGGTGCGGTACAAGGTGCGCTGGGGTACGAGGTGTTTGCAACCTCGTTCCGCACTGTGTTAGAATGATATTTGTTCAGTGCGGGACGAGGTCTAAGAAACCCGGCATTAAGGTTGGTGTACCATAGAACTAGGAATCAATAGCACATCTCAGATATATAGTTATCTCTTTCCTACATCGAACCAGATAGAAGTTATGCCTCCCGCACGACAGAGAAGTTCGAGTTTTTTCTTACTGTTACAAAGACGAGACATGGACAGGGTGTTTTAAGCTCTGTTTCGCACTGAACGTGTTAAAGAGCTTATTTTATATTTTAAAATTGCGCTTGTAATCTAAGAGTACTTCAAAGACAATATTTACTACGTAAAATTGAAAAGGATAATACGTATCATCTATTTGATCAACTTTGCATTTTCAATGAATTTATTTAAATTTTGTAAACGTATCTTTGTTATTGTGTTTTGTTATATTTAAAAAAATTATCCCCAATTTGTACAACACCAATAAATACTGATTTTTAACATTTGGAATGTACGGTTTAGAAGTTAAAATATGGCAACAATAACCGGCGGGATAATTATTACAGCCGCCCACAATGAAGCGGTTATTTCATTGCGGCACTCTATTTTGTAGTACAAGAGATTGGCACATTTTTACTAAGGTGCTTGCTAAGAAAACGATTTACACTTATTTCACTAGTTTTTTTTAGTAAAATTAATTAGTGTATTTTCGCAAGATAAGAATTAAAGCAATTAGTACCTATTGCATTAAAAATGATTCAGTTATGAGATTGTATTGCATTTTCGTTTTATTAATGTATAATCTCATACCAAGCTTTCATCATGACATAATGTACTCTATTCTTGCTTTTTTACAAAATGATAAAAAAAAAGTTTTTCAAATAAACCGAAAACAAAACAAATTCAGTTTTTCGACATGTAAACTAACGCAAACACGTTTTTGCCATGTAAACTAAATTAAATAGCTAGAGACGAGAAGCACAAAATCGAGCTGAGTGGCGTGCCTTGGGAGAGGCCTGTGTCCAGAAGTGGACGACTATAGGTTGTTGATGATGAAACTAAATTAAAGTAGCGCTCACTTTTTTTTCAAACTATCCTTTTCCAAATCGACCACCACCTCTACTCAATTCAAAAAAGGGTCATTCCTTTCTAGAGATTTTCCGCAAAACGCTCTAATCGAGCGTTAAAGTGAAGGAAGTCACAGGCTCCGATGATTTCACATTTGATTGCCGACTCGTTACAGGGCCGATAAAAGTTCTTTGTTTTATGAAGGAAAATGTAAGGTAAAATGGGAAATTTAGGTCACTTTATTATAGGGACTATGCATAGACTAGATATTTTTAGGAATCACATATGCAAACTGTTTGTCTATATGCAATTAATGCACGTATAATATATAAAATAAAAACGTTAAATTTTATAGTTTTCATAAACCATTATGTACTTGTACTGTACAAGCAAACGAACGCATAGTTTTATAATCTGAGTTTAATATAATAACAAGATTTGCTTAGTATGGAGCTAGATGGCGCTGTGGGGAATCTCCTGAAATATTTATTTATTTATTACTGCTTTCTCAGTCCTACAGTGATAAGGTTACTTTATATATCGATATTCGTGGATCCTGTTCTGCAGATCTACTCATATAATAGTACTTAGTACTATGTAAAAATGTATGTTTACGATACTCTAAATTGCTTCCTAGTAATAGAAGCTAACATGGATACTAGCTAGTTAGTTATGTACCTTAATGCATGCAGTTGATAAAGTACATAGTTTAAGTATAAAATTGATCTTCTTTTTTTCTATAAGTGTTGATAGTCCGTACACTGTTTATAAAAATAAAAAGTAAAATACATACCCAACTTTCCATGATCAAATATTATTCAATAAATCTCGTGAAAAATTCAAAAGAGCATCGTTTTATATGTTGATACTCTTGAATAAGCGCTGAGACATTTATTATTCTTAAGGGATCTCCTTCAATCTCGGGACAATTTATTTAAGTCAATGTATATTGTCACGAGCGACGGATGAAAAAATCATGTTCAGTTCGCGAAATATAGAAGATTGTCTAAATAAGAAAAGAAAAACGAAAACAGCGCACAGCATTAAAATGGTTGAAAAACATTTATTTAAAATGTCGATGATGATAATTATACAAATTATATTATTAGGATATATATAAATCCTACTATCATATAAATAAAAAAGACACTTTACCTTTTTACTAATGCATAAACTTGATAATTTCATTATGGTTTATATCACCGAAACGGATCCATTTGTTTTTTTAGCGTATTCTAAAAATTTATGAATCTTAGTCATTATGTTACATAGTTTTGCAATTCATTCAATAATACATGAAGATATTAAAATTGACTGCCAAAGTACCTAGTCATATTGTAACCTAAAATGACTACTAGAACATTAAAAGGACTTTCCTACAACTCCGTCTACAAACACACAGGATATTTCTGCAACACCCGAATATTTCATTCGTCAGCTTTTGACAAGCTGCACAGTAGCGCTGACCGATCGTCAAAGGATGGTCCGGGGTAAATAAATACAGGCCTCGCACAAAGGTCGTGTGAAGCCAAACCTATTTTGAATGGACGAAAAATATTTACCAAGACAATATTTAGTTTATGAAAAACGGGGAACGTTTCAAGGTTTAAGCTTACTTTTTAAAACAGAGTGGGATACGAGTATAAATTTGATGAGTTTTACTGGTAAAAATGTTTATTACAACTACTAGTAGTAGTTCAGTTTTCTCTGCTATAAAACGTTAATATAATATGTCAATTTGGTGTGTCAGCTAATGTTGAACCGCTTAAAACTAAAACTTCATATTTATATTGAATAATTTTATCTCACTTACTGTAGCACCTATAAGTATGTACATTTTTAAATACTATTATTTTATTTTAACATCTATGTCTCCTATACACGATTTGACTGCAACTGCAGTTAATAATCACGAATTAAGTCACATTCTACGAAACCAAATTATTATACATAGGAACAAACGTACCTTAACTGGCCCTACCTCTACATTTTTATTGCCCTATATTCACAATGTTGAACAAAGTAAAAAGTATGGTTTTAGTTATTTTTCACCTCTTTAAAGAGGCTTTATGTCGACCACAGAGAAGATTAATTTCCTTACAAATTGCTTGAATAACAACCGCGGCTGCATTTGCATCGCAAAGCTTTAGAATATTTTAAACTTTGCTTTCTCCGCTTGAGTGGCGAGCAAATTAAATTTTCAAATGAACTGGTATGGGTAATTTTACGAATCACTTACTTTACAAAAGACTGGCAAGGTAAATGTATTTTACATAATATATGTGTTAGATAAGTGGGCACATACAAGAATGTAACATAATATAAAAAGTAACTTCTGTTATGAACTAAAAGTTGACAACTACAAACATAATAAAACACAACACACTCATAAATAGGCAATTAATTTAAATCCAAAAAGCAGTAAACTACATTTAAATGAAAATAAATACATCTAATAGAAGTCTAGTCCTCCAACTTTGAAGAAAATGTACATATTTCCAAAAATAAGTGGTAATAAAGATGCAAGTCTTGATACTATGATGAATATGTGAAAGGTTTTTGAACTATCAACATTCAATTCCAATATGATTCGCTCAGATTTCTAAATCAAGATCAGTGACATTCGCTTTGAAACGGCTTTAAAAGTAAACCAATATCAACACTCAACATTCAATACAAAAAGCTAAAAACATCCATGAAAACGAAACAAACAAATCGATAAAATTCCTTTGACCAATTCTCCGAATCCCAACCAATCTCTCCTGTTCAAGAGTCAATTATACTTGGAAACAAAGACAGATAGAAACCTTAGCTGAGGTAATTCTAAATTGAATGTTGAGGGTTGATGTGATCCTTCGTGTGTAAAAGTCGTATGTACTTATGTACTTGTAATGAATTTGTTCCATTTCTATGTAAGTAATTTCAATCTATACATGTATGGGGTTCGGTGGGAAAATGGATGCCTTACAATATAATACTTCTAGGTTTGCAATTACATAAACATTAAAAGATCTACTTATGTATATATTTGCATCGCATCGTTGAAAAAAATTATACTGAAAAAGCAGACATATTCGTATTAGCTAGGCATTCATTGCCATAACCTAAAAGAACCTGGTTAAATAACTCTCTCATGTATGGCATTCTGTGGAGATCACGACCATCAAAAACATTACGACTAAAAGAAAAAAGTAAGCCTCTCCTTAATCAAAGATGAGAGAAGCGAACGAGAGTGGTGAACTTTAGTAACTTTCCAAAACACTTAGTTCTCAAATAAGTTGCTGACAATTTTCTCTATGGGGGAAATAAAAAAAATGATAAAAATGAAAAAATTTGAATGATAAAATTCTGTGACCACGAAAATTTATCTTATCAAATTAGTTGCATTGTGTATGTAGTAATGTCCTAAAATGCCCTGCGGGGGAATCATGACCCTCAGACATGAGGAAATACGACTCAAAGAGAGACAATACATTTAAATTAATTATCTAATTGCTAAAGAAGACGAAGTTGCCCCAGCATTGAAGGTAGATTGCATTGTGTAGTAATGTTCGTACAATGACAAACGTTCAATGCTCGAGACACTTCGGGGCTCCGAGCCACGACCTCATTACACCTACTCAGCTTAGTGAGAAAGCCCTTGGATGAAATGATTACTAACAGAAAATATTAAATTAATTATTACTACTGTATATTATACACTTAAATTATCTAATTAATAAGGAAGGCGAATTTGCCCCAGTATTGAAGGTAGACTGCATTGTGTAGTAATATTCGTACAATGACAGCCGTAAATTGTTCGAGACATTTCGGGGCTCCGAGCTACGACCTCATTACACCTACACAGCTTAGTGAGAGAACTTTTGGATGAAATTATAAGTTAAGTATTCTTGAGTGATAAATTATTTTTTTATGAAACTATTGCGATTTCCATAAAAAAAAGAAAAGTTAAATTACTATGTACGCTATGACAGCCAAGTTTTGTTCAACAACTGACTGACTGCGGCTTCACTCGCGTTTTCCCTGATAAAATACAATTTATATTACTTTCGTCTTCATACCAAAAATTATGATTAAACAATTAAAAATTGTTCAAATTAATGTTTGCAATCAGTGCAGGAAATGAATACTGAGATGAGCAGAGAAATGAGCATGTATTTGTTATCTACGAGCAGAGAACAAATACATGTCTGAATTTTACTGTTTATGCCTAAATACAATATATAATTGTAGTCTGAATGACTTACAATATTTGTACGGTATATTTTTTTTATGTATGGTTAATTAACCGTGCGTTGTCTCCCGATCTAAAAGGCGCCGGGAGGCTGCCCCGCTCATCGGGCCGCTCCGTGAGACCGCAATAAGTATCTTATTGATTTATTTCCAAATACACGTGCTAGGTAGAAGTTTGTATATTTTTAGTTATTTTTTAATTATTTAGGGTCTTATTACAAAGCGTGATTTAGCTATTAGTCCAGAACTTTGAAAAGATGTCATTTTAATTATTTATTGGTGATGTGACTTTTGATAGTGTGTGTGTATTTTTGTCAAGTTTGATATGAAAATAGATATAGGATTAACTCATATAAGTATGTCACTTTCATCCCTTAGTAACGCAGGCAATATTTCTTGGCCCGTTAGTATGTTTTATAATTTATTAGAAAGAGTAGCTTTGTATAAAATATCTTGTCTCAAGGCTCAGCTCCCCAGGGCAAAGGGCCAAAGAATAGATATTGACTTTGCTAAATGAATTCAGTTCAGTTTCACTTCGCCAGAGAACTTACGACTTGACTCAATTTCCACTGTTTGCACACGCCAGGTAAAAGCAGAAGAGAATGGTATTGCAGAAAATTCATTAAAATAATGTTGACTTTTACAATATATTGTGTGTAGAGAAAATACAAATACGTGTGGATTTTGATGGGACATTGACAAAATCGTGATAAAGGCGGAAGTGTATTTTGTTTATTTATCGGGGTTTCCTTTTTTGTTTTGTTTTTTCATTTAGCGACAACAACTTAAACGTAACAGTTGTCGGATTCTGGTATGCCTGCGCTGTAATTTAACTTGCTTTCTAGACTTTATCAATTGTTATCAATAATCGAAAAGGTCCAATGATGCTGAACGTCCAATTATCTGGTTTATCTACTAGCAATAACGATTTTATCAAATAGTTTATACAGCAAATCTTAGTTTCCTTTGTGCTCAATCGAATCTATAAATAAATCAAAATCTTAACACACCATTCCAAAGACACAACCCTATTCAAACTCTCCCAAACCGGTAATAACATTACCTACATGTAACCTCTACAGACATTAGCAGTGATATCACGAACGCTATAATATTATCAGAAAGTAACCTCGAAGGAGTCATAACAAAAAGGGAAAAGCAAAGTCCAAATCTCCCTGGATTATCTACTAAGACCGTGGTAAGTTCATTTAGAAAGGGTGTATTAATATAAATGAGTTTTTAAGTTGGCTAAGGAAATTACTGGCCACGATTATTATAGCTTGAGCTCCGTTTAAATTGAATTAAATTAAATGCTATATCTTTGAAAATATTCGTCTCCTTGTTGATCGACATTTTTAGATTAGTGAAACGAAAACTTATACTTGAAACTAATAAAGTTTAATTTGTAATTATTATTTTATAAATAAAATATAGTAACTGAAATCATATTTTTACATTGCAGCTACTTGTTGTGTTATAATTGCTGTAAAATCCCTTAGAAAACAAATAGTTCAAACTTTCAGCAGTACACATTATTATCTTTATACATACAGTACAGATATAAACAACAATACAACGACATACAACCTTATATTTACCTTTTTACATACATGTGTGAATTATTTACTCATCAACTAATTTACAATGCCGAATCGTAATTACACAGCATATTTTGTCAGAAGCATATCAAGCGTATAATAGTATAGAGGGTGTTTTAATACCTGAATTCAGCTTCATACCTGCCGTCAAAGCAAACAACAATCTCGGTACAAAATCCACGTAATCTTGCCTCGTGTATACAGAGAAGTGTACAACTGTCGATACAGGAACGTATTCAGGGCAGGGGGTAATTTAATGAGAATTTTCTTTGGTGGCGTTATGTTTTTTTTCAACTACCTTTTGCCCGCGGCTTCGTACGCGTTATCATACACAAAAACCTTCGTATAAAATCACTTTTTCTATTAAAAAACTGCATCAAAAGCCGTTGTATAGTTTTAAAGATCTAAGCATATGTACATAGGGACGTCTTTACTATGAAGTGATATATAAGTAATGTTATGAAAACTATTAGCTGGAAAATTATTTTCAAGTAACAAAAAGTCTAAGAGTTTCTTGTGATTTTCGTATCTTATTATCGAAAGAAGGTCTTCGACTATATTGTCGAGAATTTTTCGAGCCGCTCTAAGGGTACGAGTATATAACATCTTGTTTGTATGTGTTTGCGTATAGCATCTGATTGCAAGTCTTTGCGGATGAATAACGAATCTATGAGTTTATTAACAACATTGGAATATTATATAGTCTCGTTATACTGAGTGAACAAACGCTATTCTCCTTCACTTTTCTGATGATGATTTTTGTAGTCGCATTGAGAGTCAGGTGATAAGTAAACAACAACACTATTGCCCCTTGACAGAATCCCTGAGTACATCCCCTGCGTTGACAGCTCGCTGCGAAATTAATTATACATCTTCCAGTTCGCATTTACTTGGCTGACTATGAATGCTGAGAGGACTTTTCATTTATGCTTGGGATGATAAGCCATAGAGTTTTCACGTAGTTGGAGCCGTGATTCAAACTCGAGCGGAGTTTGACTTAATCTAGCGTTTGAGATTATTTTTTGAATGTTGAATTACGAATGAAGCTTTGAGATTGTTGAATAATAAAAAACTAGGAAAACGTGTTCTGAAATGTTTTTTTTGTGAATAGAACTTTCTTGGTTTTTTTATGTTGATGGTATTTTTATGCTGTCGGCAAATGTCGGCTTTCAATACATCTATGAGTTAGGCAAATTTGTATAAAATGTTACAATAATGGTTACACTTCTCAAGATATACTTTGGTTGATAGTAGGCGTTTCTTTTTTTGCATCTATGAACTGATTGTGCAACATTGTTTTATTTTTAAATATTTGTACAAATGAAATCAAAGAAACATACATAGTACAACTCGTTATTTCTGGGAAACTTCAATTGATATAAGTACTCAATTCTCCAACGTTCTCAACTCAGTTTTCGAGTACCTAAACTCATAAGTTTCGTGGAAGTGTATTCCCTAGGACCATAAATATAATAACTTTAATCACGAAAATTATGCTCTAAATGCTTCCAGGAAATATCAGACTCAGATCGGGCCAGAATAACATATTTACATGTTCCCAGAAATCTAGCTATGTGACTGATATTATCAGATACGAATAATCTGTTACAGAAATTCTCGGAAAGTCGCACCAGTAGCTATTTAATAACGTTTCCATAACAATTTGACGTAACTTTATTGCAATATTTCTTTCTGTAAACGCAGGGATATGAATAGTATTCTTGTGACCTGTGTAAGTACAATCTACATTTTTATATGTATGTTTTTATGGGATGTCCGTTCCTTAAGTGGAGTATACTTGTACATATAATCATGGTACTGATTATTATGTATTATCTTAATTATTACAAGTTAAATAGTATTGCGAGCAACTTACCAAGCACTATCACGTTTAACCTGAAACAAAAATATAATCGTATGATTTATAACACATAATTTAAAGTAACATATGGAAAAAAGTGTAATTTTAACTGCAGTGCCCTATTTTATTATTTTTTCTGTGAAATGACTAAAGTTAGGGGCAAAATAAGCAAACAAGCCTGACCGTATCTTATTTATTCAGTGAAAATATGACACGAAGTTAGTGTACCTGGCAGGATAGCACACCCACATTTACCTACATGTTACCGTTCAGTTCTGATTCAGACTATTTTCTGATTAATATTGTCAGGTAACAACGCTGTACGTGTTTCACTCAACTGGCAATAAATGAATTGATGCACGTTATAAGCTAAATGTGGTTATTTTATTAGGTAAATCTATTCAATTTAGTCCAAAAAACTTGATGGACCTCTTCTTTACTGTATCATAATGGATCACTTCATATTAGATATCATCGTTATAATATAACGATTCATATTCATGGTTTTAAAATTTTACAAATATTAAATCATAATTAAATAAACATTAATTAATAATAATGTAAGTTTTGTTTGTAATGTCTTATTTGTATAATATACTTGTGAAATATATGTAAATATTTGAGTATACTCTTATCAATAAATATATTACAATGTGGGAAACGAAATCTGTTACTTCTATTTAGTTTTCATGTTTTCAATAACGTATTACGTACGTATTATTTAGGCATTCAACTGGTAATATGAGTTCAAATAATGAATCGAAATCCTAATCCGATCGTGATTATTTTCGCTCATAATCCAATAAAAGTTTAAGTTAAATAATGAATCATTGAGATCATGCTAAGGCATTCAACTTTATTATACGTTGCATCTTGGGAGCTTCGCACATTACCGCTAAAATTGAAAAATGTTCGCGAGAAAGTCAGCCAGCTTTCAGAGCTTCTGCCTTGTCAAACTATATTAATGTTTTGAAAGCTTCCGTATTATTCAGCATAAGAGTTCAATATTTTATAAAAAAAATTAAAGATCTATAAGATTCTTGGAAAAAATGCTTAGTCAGAACGTTGTTTGTTTGCATTTTAATAACAAAATTATGCTTTATATTTTTTTTTGATAAACACGGGTTTGAAAACATGATTATATTTCAAAATGATCACATTACAAAATAACAAAAAAAAAGTTTTCTTTGAAGACTAAACATCTTTTTTTAGAAAAACTAAGCCACATTTTCAGCATAGCATCTACAGCATCTTAGTAGGTAGTGAAAATAGCGAGGAAAATGGATGTAACTAATCAAGTTGGTTGGAGGAAAATACTGGTCGGCGCGTGTTCTCTTAATAATATTGAACAGAGTTACTAGGATTTAATAAACAACTTAAGAATACTAAAACCAACGAGATTGTCAGTATGTACTTCTTCGTATCGAATGAGAGTGACCAACGCTAGTATTGAGATTTTATCAAGCGACCCTAAGGCCGCTCTGCCGTACTAGACAAACAACCGCGACCAACAATTTAACCACCCACGGAAGCGCCCAAAATGGAATGCCATTTTGCGGTCACCCATCCAAGGACTAACCGCGGCGACCTTTGCTTAACATTGGTAATCGCATGCGATTGCCTCCGCTAGCTCAGCTACGGGTGCTTGTAGTATATAGTAAACACCTCTTTAAGGGTGCCTTTGGTGTACCAAAAACACCGACTATTGCACTAATATTACCTCCACTTTCATGCAAGAACTTAAACGCCAGATAAAAATATATATTTTTATCAGTATGTAGGTATAACAAGTGGGAGAACGGAATTTTCTCCCACATTTTCTGACACTCAATCTATACTACTATATAATATTATAAAGCTGAAGAGTTTGTTTGTTGGAACGCGCTAATCTCAGAAACTACTGGTGCGAATTGAAAAATTATTTTTGTGTTGAATAGATCATTTGTCGAGGAAGGCTTTAGGCTATATAACATCACGCTGCAACTAATAGGAGCGAAGAAACAATGGAAAATGTGAAAAAAAACGGGGAAAATGATTCATCTTTGAGGGCTTCCGTTGCGTGCGCTGCGAAAACGGTTCAAGTCGTGGGTAGCAGCTGCAATTTATAAAGCTGAAGAGGTTGCTTGCAAAAATAAATATGATTACCAAAATAACTATTCCACGCGAACGAAGTCGCAGGCACAGCCAGTAAATAATAAATATGTCGTTGTATTGTAATTGTACTGCCCTAAAAGATTGCCATTGCTACTTACCTTGTATTCATCTTTAATAATCTTTTTTGGAATATTTGTGGAAGTAAATTGGTCATGGAAAAACAGGCTGAAAAGAATATAATATTGCATAATATACTTATAGATGTTAATCTGTCCTTTCACTTAGTGGAGCCTTTGGTTATATATAGATATATTTATTAGAACATTTATTAACGATCTTGTATATGTTTGTATATTTCCCGACCGCAACTTTTATTTTTTGTTTTGTGGTAAGAACACAGGCTTAGTCACTTTTGGAACATTGTTTTATCACTATGAAACGTTAGCGAAACAGAAATATCAACCCTTTATAATGCGGTATGGTGGTGCGATAAACATACGAAAACGAAATGACAATGATTGTAAACTTCCATCATAATACATAATATAAAATAAAATCGAATGCCACAGTATGTCTCCTTATACCTACTCGTCGATCTATACTAAGCAACTGATTATGATGTGTTTTTATGGCAAAAGTGTTTTACATGGGGAGATTTTCATTATATGTCATGCACATGAGTCTATGCGAAGCCGGACCGGGTTACAAGTCATCAGTATTTGTATAATATTGTGATGGTAAACGAGCCAAAGCCGCTCAGTTGTTTCTTTAGATATGCGCCACAGAATACTAAATAACAAGTAAAAGCCAAACCAAAATAGCTCTCGACAAAGACCGCGTCTGCTGCAGCTAAAATAGTTTTATTGGCTGTTCATCGAATAACGCTAATGTCAGATAGACTTTAGGCAAAACAGATGTGTCATAAATCAGTATCGGTTTAGATTTTTACTCGGTTCTGCTGCTATTTTGAGCGACAGCCGATTTTTAATGATCCGCGAAACGGTTGCTCTTTTCGCCCGTAAATTTTGTGGTGATTTATTAATAAGTAGGTATTTTTGGGTAACATTGGCAGGTTTTAGAGAATTAAGTTTGAAAGTAATACTCAACATTCTGATGTGAACCATTCCTTATCCAATATAATAATAATATGTATTGCCTATTTACTTGTTAGCATTGGCTATCTACTATATCTCCTTCTACTTATTGATTGAGAGTGGCCAACTATGGTGTCAAGAGTTTATCAAGATGCCCTAGGAGCCTCTGTCATGGCCTAACAACTGACTTTACTATACTATAGTTCACAAGGCAATTTTAATATAGTTGTTTAGTTCTCAATTATGCCGGTCTAGGCCGTCGGAGTAACCTAGAGCTTATCCCAGACGCTATCCCGGATTAACCGGCGCCGTATTGTGACAGGGGTCTACCGCCGGATAAACAAAAACCCCTTTTAAATTCCGGATGAAAAATAGATCCAGCTTAATGTTTTGGAATTAATCTGAAGGAAATGAAGGGACGAGGCATGACATAAAATCTTAGAGACGCCTCATTACGTAAGAACACTAATAAAAAGGTCGGATGACACGTTAAATTGTAGGTCCCGGCTGTTTGTCTAGTACGGCAGTCGTTAAGCCATGTCAGAGGCCCTAAGGGCGGCTTGATAAACTCTCGACACCAGAGTTGGACACTCTCATTCGATAAGAAGAAGAAAACTAATCAAAATATGCCTCATTAGCTAAGGAAGCAGTTCCGTTAATCATTTATCATATGGGAACCGATAAGCATCCCGTGAATGGCGACGAACTAAACAGAATCAAACATGACGTGACATTCTGTAACTGACCTACTAAGCTCAATACGACAAAGCCTGTTTTTGTTTAATAATTCCATACGTGGCGCCAAACATTTTGTACCAAAAGATTAGGATTAATAATTCGGTTTTTTAGTTTAGTTTAGTTTTGGCACTAAACGCTTGTAATTGTTACACCAATCCCATTTTCAATCTTTCTATTGTATTAGTATATTATGTTAGTTCGCTTATCGCAATTTCTTTCTTATATAGGGGAGTAATACATAATATCAAAAGACTATTATTCAGCTTTTTTCCGCGGCTTCGCACGCATTTTTATACGTATAAACCTACCTCTAGAATTAATAAAAAAAACTACAGCAAAATCCTTTCTGTAGTTTTACAGATCTAAGCATACATACAAACAGACATAGGGACAGACGCGGGAACCGACTGTGCTTTATGCTATGTAGTGATTTAGTGACTTAGGGGTCTCTGGATAATTATGTCCACGAAATGAAGCCCTTGGAGAACAATGTAACGAGGGAGGGCATTTTTCTTGCTTACACTTATGGCGGAGGTTATTCATTGTGTGGAGACGAATAGAATGATGCTATAAAGATGTACAAAGAAATATATATCTAAATACTTACCTTCTAAGATGTATTAAAGAAAAATGTGGGAGCTTTTGTGAGAGGGCAAGTTATACGATGAATGTAAAAAAAATCTATTGATTTTATTACTATGTCTTGCACGGGTCAGAAGAGGCATTTGATATAAAAATTATCAATGTGTTGGGTTCCTATACATAGTTGTATTGTTTCCAACAACAAGTAACAATAATTGAAAAAAAAAAGATTCAAACAGACCCATTAAATTATTTATCAAGTTTATGTATAAGTTGTGTCTTGATAAACAAGTAAATATATATTTAATATATGGAATAAATAATAAATAAAATAAATATTCCGGGACATTGCACGCAGCGCCATCTAGCCCCGCACTAAGCAAACGCTTGTGTCGTGGGTACTAGATAACGGATATAATACTTATATACTTACTTTTATTTTGTAAATACATACTTGTACATACATACAAACGACCAGACTCAACACAAGTAATTATAAATTTTTAAAGTTACATAAATACTTGTGTCATGCGGGAATCGAACCCCCGGCCTCTAGATTAGAAGGCAGAGCCACTACCAACTAAGCTAACAGGCCAGTCCAGAATGTTACTAGGATTAATATTAACGCCGTTATTTGAATAAAAATCCTCTTTCCGTGATGTAACCGTGCCCCTCACCGACCACCTAGAACTGCTGGGTGTCACTTTGACTCCGACCCTCAACTTTGGTTCCTTTATTGAGTCTAAAGCTCAACTCGCAGCCAAGAAGCTGGGAATCCTCTCGAAGGTGCGACGATACTTCACTCCGGAACAGCTGCTGACCTTGTATCAAGCGCAAGTTCGGTCGTGTATGGAGTATTGTTCGCACCTTTGGGATGGATCTGCCAAGTACCAGCTCGAGGCGTTAGAGTTAATTGAGAAGCGGGCAAAAAAGCTTATCGCGAAAGACTCACTCTGTAGCTCAAAATTACAAAGCCTTGAGCACCGCCGTAAGGTCTTGCGCCGTTAAGTCTTTCGGTTTTTTACAGGTTGCATTTCGGGGAGTGTGCGGAGGAATTGCATAATTTAATTCCTGCAGCCCCATTTCACCATCGCACGAGTAGAGGCACGGCAAGGAGGCACCGTTATACAGTTGAGGTTCCAAAGACTCGCACCAAGCGTTTTGCTTCGACTTTCATCGTGCGAACAGCCCAACTGTGGAACTCCTTGCCCGAATCTCTATTCCCCTTGAACTATAATTTGTCGGTCTTCAAGTCGAGAGTAAACCGGTTTCTTCTAGGCAAGCGCGTAAGATCGTAGATTATAACGTTGCTTAACATCAGGCAAGTTGTAGTCAAGCGTGAGCCTATTTCATGTAAAAAAAAAAAAAAAAAATGAGTACGTAGGTACATTGTAGTTGTCTGATAATACAATACACTAAAAAAATATTCTGTAGGTAAATAGTGGCTTGACGATAGCATTCAAAGCTTTACTACCTGTAATCCAGTTCTAAGAACTTCCATAATGAATGCCAGGACATTGCCAAGATTTTACGGTAGGATACTTATTCTTACTCGCGTTTTATCGTCTTCTCTACGATATGATAATTTGATTGCGCTTTTTACGCGTCAAGCAGTCGTAGCAATAAGCAAACTCGCTGAGTACGGCAGCCATGTTTTATACACAAAGGAAGATTTTTTTCGAATTTGTAACTCTTTTTCTTTTACACGGAATGGGTTTGCACTTGACCATAATTCTCTTGATAGTAAGGGATCATTACGGCCTAGAAAGGAGCGTGCTTACCCAGTAAGAATCGATTTACTCTCGCTATGAAGATCGCAAATAATATATAATATGTATATACAATATTATTATTAAAATAAATAAAATAAAAAAATAAAAAATAAAAAAGCCTTTATTTGCCTTGACTTAAATAAACATATAGATAATAATTAACTGAATTTAAAATTTTTAAACAGTCTTTTGTAAAAATAACTAGGTAATTACTAAAATATAACAATTTGAAACAAGTGCGTTGTCAGGGCACCCAGAGACGGGTGAAGGCCTCCTCCATGTTGTGCCATGTGTGTCGATCTTGCGCCGCTCGAGTCCACGTCGCGCCCGCGACCTGGACGATGTCGTCGCACCACCGTGCGCGCGGGCGGCCTCGCGCGCGCGCGCCGTCTCGGGGGTGCCAGTGGAGGATGCGCTCACTCCACCGGCCATCTGTATATTATTATTACTATGAGTTAATTTATTAAGTGCTAAGCCTGCACTATGGTGGTTTTAAATTATTATTACTATCAAGAAAGAACTCATATTTGTCAGAAACTTGTAGTTAACTAAGAGAAGTAGTTGATAGCCATACGGGAGGGCATAGGCAGTATTTGACTAAACTCCTTTTAATAAATAAAGGTTTAAAAAAGGAAGACATTTTGAGGCCGAGATAAAAAGAGTTTTAATTCGATAAAGCTGGTTACTTTTTGGCAAGCACGCTAGATTATAAACTGCCACGTTACTTACTCGCCTATCTTAGCCTATCTTGCATGAAATCGCAAAATAAATAAAATATTGTATTGTACAGTATATAACTAAGCAAGGCCCTACTTAGTTACATGGTAATTTTATTGATTGGCCAGAAAATGAACACATAAAAAAATATGTTTTCTTTTTATCGAAATACAAAACAGATATAATCCCACGAGCCTACATATAAAAAAACGTTATGAAGGCATCAAACAAAGTATGGCCACCCTACTGTTGCTTACGTCCTCACAAAATGTGTAGAAATAAGCCCAAGTGTTTTGTCCTTGAATTCGTGAATTCCTAAAGTGCTGGAAGAATTGAAATTTCTTCGTCGCTAAATAAAATTCATTGCCGTCCTTCACTACATTATGCTAAAATTTCATATTTTAAAGCTTGTGAAACTAAATAAGGTCTTTTCTATTTCGACGGTTCGTTGGAAACAATTTTTATTGTGCCTTTACAAATATAAAATGTAAGATTTCAGTAGATATGTAAGTGTGACAAGAAAACAAACTCATTTCGTTGTAAGACTTTTAAATTTAAAACTAAGCGACAAATTTCTAAAAAAGTTTTTAACTTATTGATCTAGATAAATTTATGATAGTTACCGATTAGGTGTTTTTCGTCCGGTAGGTTGGTTTAAAAATCAATTATAGAATCGTTATTGTTTTTGGTTTTGTCTATCGTATAACCATGATAGGTACTATTAAAAAAATCTATAACGTGTTCTAAACTCTGATTTCTGACTTATGTACTTACATACGTATGTACCTGAGAAATTATGTTGTCCATGTATCTACCTAAAACAGGCAAGTGTACAACATACTTTCTAAAACGTTGTTTACAGCACAAGAATCCTTCTTTATCCTCAGAACTCGGGCCGAGCTTCCGAATCACTGCTTACCGAAACTGGGTCTGAAGTTTGTGAATTTGAACGGTACGTTACAAGTTAAAAGTAAACACTTCGGACAATAGCAACGCAGTTTTAGTATTTGACTGGATACAAAACTTCATCATCATCATCATCAGCCTGATGGGACCCACTGCAGGGTATAGGCCTCCGCCCTCTTACGCCAATACTCCCTGTCTTGCGCTGTTCTTGCCCAGATGTTTCCTTCTTACTTTCTAATATCATCCGGCCACTGTTGCACAGGTCTTCCTACACTTCGCTTACCTAGCCGTGGGTACCATTCAGTTATTGCTTTGCTCCATCTGCCGTCAGTACGTAAAAAACTTAAAAAAAAACAAAAATATTTAAAAAAAACTTACATAAAATAAATTACCATCGTAAAACAATGAGTACTTTGAGTGTGACTATATATACACGTACTTACAGTAGATCCGTGGGTTGGATGACACGATAAATTGTAGGTCCCGGCTAATTGTTCAGTACGGCAGTCGTTAAGCCATGTCAGAAGCCCTCAGGGCTGCTTAATTAACTCTCTGAACCAAAATGTCCCAGATTATTTTGTCTCAGTTGACACCAAGCCTATTAAATCGCCATTAAAATAACTTTAGGATTTGCATTGTCTCGACGTGAAACTAGATGGCGCTGTATGTGCCTAAAACACACAAGTTGTGGAAGTAGGAAAATAAATTGAACTGTAAAAAATTACTATCATATCATATTTATACCTTTCTTGCACGTTTGTTTTTTGAAATTGATTTTGCTGTTGCACATGGGGGCGACAGCAGAGTGGAATGTAAACGTTTAGTGTGAAACTCCATATCTAATTACATTTTTCACAACTAGTGAACGCCTGCGGCTTCGCTCGTATTTAACTTTACCTCATATGTAAATAAAATGAACCGAGAGGCTCTGTCTACGATAAATAAACAATGCACAATGCACCTAACATACTCGTAATTACGCATGTCGGAAAAAAATATAGTCAAACAAATGTTCATTATAGACTAGCTTACGCCCGCGGTATTATACAAATAAACTTTCCTCTGTCATTTTGTAAACTAAACTAATGTAAGCCATATTTATTAAACCGATGAAAGCTCTACATGCTTGCGAAATGCGTCACATATTGTAGACGTATTCTGTAAGTAGACCATATACACATACCTAATTTAATACGTTTTCCTCTTGAATCACACATATATATTTTACTCAAATTTTCATATGACTAACATGGGAAAAAACTAAACACTACTTTTTCTCGCATTAGAACTGTCAACTTTAATGTCTAGCGTTGACCCATAGTATCTCTTTAGTAATCTGTGGAGAGGCCGAGATGTCAGCAACAAAAAAATAAAAATCGAATTTGTCAACGGAACCAAAATGTCCCAGATTATTTTGTCTCAGTTGACACCAAGCCTATTAAACCGCCATTAAATATTTTTAGGATTTGCATTGTCTCGACGTGATGATGATGACAGATGGCGCTGTATGTGCCTAAAACACACAAGTTTAGTAATGTCCATCCAAAAGGTTGCCTGGAAGAAATCGCCCAAGGCGATAAGGCCGCCCAATGTGCATCACTTTAATATATTTTAGCTTATTTCCTGTTTTGTTATTTCTATGTTTTATGGTGTACATTAAAGATATATTCTATTCTATTCTAAGTTTTGGAAGTAAGAAAAAAAAATATCTGAAATAAAAAAAAATTTTAAGTATATTTTACTCAAATATTGGAGTCGGGGCAGCAATAACACAATGTGATTCATCTAAAACAATAGAGTTTTATTAAGTAATTTAACTAGGTTTTAACAAAATATGAAGTGATGAAGTACCTACCTAAAACAATAGAGAATAGACAATTAAATGTCCTTGCTTATCTTCAGCCCGTCGATCCTCTCTTGCACTGTTTTACTAAACTAACACAAAACACAACTATTATTACAACTTTATTAAGAAACTGTCATTATTTTATAAGATTTTTATGTACATCATTTAAACAATATTTTACTAACACGTTTTTCTTTTGTCTGACACTTGTGGCTCCCACCTTAACATTTTAACCATCCAAATGTCAAATTCAATGTCAACATGAAAGCTTTCATATTCATATGACTAACATGGGAAGAAACAGGGGAAAGAACTAAACACTACTTGTTATCGCATGGGAAATGACAACTTTAATGTCCAGCGGTTACCCATAGTACTTAGAAAACTTATCTAAAAAAAAGAATTTGATAACTGAACCAAACTGTCCCAGATTATTTTGTCTCAGTTGACATCAAGCCTATTAAACCGCCATTGGTCTGATATGGCTAGAATGAATAATTGATGAATAATGATTGCCTGCTTACCATCAGACGTAAAAAGTCAAGAGCAATACCATTCCTTGCTAAAAAAACAGTCGTTCATCCCAATCTGTTAGGAACAACCATTTTACGTGTCATCTGATGCACGGAAGCGTCCAAGTAAATGAACACCACTGTTAGTAGCTAGAGTACGAGATCACAATGGTTTATTTTTCTGAGAATAAAATGAGTTTAGGATTTGCGTTGTCTTGACGTGAAACTAGATGGCGCTGTTTGTGCCTAAAACACACAAGTTGTGGAAGTAGGAAAATAAATTGAACTGTAAAAAAATACTATAATATTATAATTGTACACATTTTCATGCTCGTTTGTTTTTGAAAGCCATTTCGCTGTTGCCCATGTGGGTGATAGCAGAATGGAATGTAAAGTCGAACTCCATTCCTCATTTAATTATTGACAGCTAGCTTCGCTCGTATTATTTCGGGATAAAAAGTAGCATAAGACACTTCTGGAATCACATACTACCAAAAATCATGAAGATCTGTTCAGCCGTTATGCGTGTTGACCGTTTAAATAAACAAATAAAAATTTTACAAATTATTGGAACGTGTTCTGTTATCATTTCTATCTCCAAATTTTTTTTTTTATAAAATATCTTTAGTGGTCAAACTTTCGACCCTTTTCAACTTTATTATTATGTATAGATTTCTTATTACTTTCCTGGTTACAAGTACTACGTTACAGTATAATTAATGGTCTAGAAAGCTGCAAATAAATCTAAGAAGCATTACAAGTGGCGCCGCCATATTTTCTACACTTTTTGGTCTGAGTATAAACTCAAAAAAAAACTTTCAGAAGACTTGATAACCTCCTTTTTTGCAAGTCGGTTAAAAACGAAAAACTGATCTGAGACACAGTCTATGTATTTATTGAACTCAATTTTTGTCTACAAAGTATGCAATACAATTCTTATATCTAGTTAAAAAATAAAATAAAAAATCAAATCAATAAAGTATGTTTGATTTGATTTGAAAAAATTGGGAGTCTTCCTTGTATTTGTATTTATATATTATTATTTTATTGTTGTATTTCCTTATTACTGATAGTCGGAACTACTCCGGTACTAACTACTAGTACTAGGTACTAACTATTCAAAAGAAAGAAGGAGATGTTTGTAAGTTGTTTCAGTGTTTCAAAACTCGGGACTAACAACAAGTTAAATAATTATAAAATAACTTGTTTCTTTAGTATTGCTACCTAAATTCAGCTTGATGAGAGGTCAACCCACCACAAAGGAAGATCTATATCTATTTACCATCTAGACAAGTCTAGGCTCAGAGGTTGAAACTTGGGACATTGTTGTTAAAGTTCGCGATTCAATTTGGCCCAGTTGTTAATATATTTGGCAACGGAGACCGCTCGGGGCTGAAGACTGAACGCTTCTTCAATAACTTACTAATTCACTTTATCTACGTACATATATGCAAGTAGAACAAGCTAGAGCAACTGAGGGATAAACTTTGAAATCCAGCGATCTTCAAAGCGAGAGTAAACCCGTTCTTATTGGGTAAGGACGATATTTTAGTCTATAGATGTTACTATCAAGCAAACTATGGTCATATGCAATCTAGTTAAAAATATTTTTTTTTGTTTGTGACACTAATATTATATTAGATACTAGTAAAGACCCGTGACTTGGCTCGCATTATTTCGGAACAGAAAGTAGCTTATTTTACTACATATATATGTATAACAAAAACATGATGATTCGTTGATTGACATGAAATGGATCTCTCTGTAGCAAAATTAACGTTTTCATTTTAAATTCCAACTGTCCCGGCATTGTGACTTTTACGAAGTATATGTATAATATGTGAGCTTTTGACTTTTTAACTTTTCGACATATATTTTTTTACATAAGTGCTAGCCGGTAGTTATAGTTAAATTGATTTACTTCATAGTTCATACCTATAGTAAACAACAAAGTTTAATAGTAAACTAGCAAAACTATTTCACTACACACATAGTTACGAAAGCTCGTTAGAAGAAGGCTAAATACGTGAAAGCCTATAAAAGTACTCCAGTAATTACTGGGACAAAGCAAGGCTCTGATAAAGCCATAACAATCAAGGACTGCATACAGGGTTATTCATATATTCATATTCATAAAATTAATTTAATTAATGTGTGTTACGTACCTATGATGGTTTTGTAAAAAAACAAAAAATGTTGTTTATATTTAAATTAGTAGGTTGATAGTTCACTATCCATAATCTAGTCTAGTACTTCTTTTCTTTTCTTTTGAGTCGTATTTCCTCAAGACTGAGGGTCATGACTCCCCCTCAGAATTAATTCGTTAGGGGAGTTCTTTTGGGCAGATACAACGTGGTGGGCGCCCGGAAGACAAATGTCCTCGGATATAACTTTGAATAGAAATAATAAGTATGAATGTGGTTATCAGATAACTCTGTACTGAGAGACTTCCTATTACATTTCTAATACCCGCGACCTTCGGACGTGTGATACGTGCCGTGACGCCTGTATCGCTCTCTCTTTCACACACACACAGTTGGACAGAGAGAGATGACTTAATCATTACTCGGAGTAAATTAATCTGCTCTTTTCCTTGACTCTATTCTATTTGGGGTAAAAATACTGCGGATTGAGATAGTTTTCTGAGTGTATTGGCTAATTAAATATTTGTTTTGGACCAATGACGTGGCAACGCAAATATGTTGAAGATTTATTGTGCCAAATCAGAATAAGGCATTATAGTTTATAAATGGAACTTGACAGCCTGGATGCGTTCAGTTTTTCGAAGGTAGAATCTACAGATATTCATTTTATTGAGTATGAGATATATATTCATACATTTTACTGAGTGCAGGCAAGCCAAGCCAATTCCTGCCTTAAAAACCCATGCCTATAAAACAAAATGATATTCACATTGGTATTACTAATGAATGTATTATTTCTTTACACGTCTACGGTCTACGGCGTAGCTCGAATTGTGTCAATATCCCCAGATATTACGTCGTAGACCTTCGCCTACGCCGTAGACGTTCTTCTAACAAGCTTAACTACATTGTAGCAAGTGACCATAAAGTAGACAAACCGACGGAATAAATCCCATACATGCATGAGTAATACTGTAGTACGCAAATAAATATGATATTCAAAATAGCCAAGATATTAATCTGATTTTATTATGTAAGATGTCAAAACATGTTTAGACGTTTTTATTTAAATCACACATAAAACTCCGTTGTCAGTGTAATTTCGTCTTTTATAATATCATTCTAAAACACCATAATACAAATTTATATTAGATAAACTTAACTCTGTTCAGTAAAAAGTCTCCAAAAAATACCTGTCATAAAAGTTATGGAAGTTTCCAACAATGTACGAGCACAGCAAAGTAAGTACCTACTGAATAAGTTTGTTAGAGAATTTCACAACTCTATGATAAATTGGAATACCTTACCTTCATCGATCATTACTTTTACCTTGGTATTTAACGTACTTACTTTTAGAGCAAGATTCATGATCCTGGTGAATTATTTATTACAGAAATGCAGTATCTATACTTTATTTAAAGTTCTTGAAAATTTTGGATAACTAGTAAGACATACAAACTTGTTTTTTGTTATTTAGGTGATAACTAACTGACTGAACTATATTTCGAAAAGTGGGCGAAAAAACCTTTACCTACATCTCGCATAATAATATCATAGTATATGTAACATAAAAACATTTAACACCTTAATACTTAAGCCATACGTGCTCTCTGAATTTTCAAATCCACTAAATAACATTCCATAAAAAATGCGGAAGCAATCATGGTCAGTCAAACACAAAATATTTAAATATCAAAAAGTCATACTTCTACTATAAATACACCTCATGTCAAGTATCGCCAACATCACATGAAACAAACCTTGCCAAAAGGAACATCAATAATTTTGTCTGTACATTGCTCGTAACCCGGATGTCAATCCGTCCGTTCGTATTTTCACAATGCCATAAAACGCGAGTGCCCCAATTTTTACGATCTCGAAAACTACAAATCGACAAAGATAAATACTAGAATTGTATTGGTATTATTTGTAATTGTATTGTGAAGTTCTGCTTTGAAATTTGACTCGTATGAAGACTTAGAAATTGTATGACTTAGGCTTGTAAACAGATTTATTAAAAAAAATATGGTGCTATTTTTTGTGCCTACATCTCTAGTCATTTGTCTTTATTTCTGTAGATACAAATACTTATCTTTTGTATGTTTGTGCATATGATGTTTTGGTAGGATGCCTGCGGGATACGGGACTTTATACAACTGCCATGTAAAAAATCTCTATAATCTGTCTGTTTTACAACCATCTATTTGATATACTACCGTCTTCACAAACAGAAAGGTTCCCTTAAAAAAAATTAAGCCAAATTGCCGGAAACTCCCAAAGAATTCACAACTGTAGACTATACACCAATCTGCCAAAAAATACAGCGTCACTTCTCACGTAACTACAAGTTTGTGTTATGGAGCACATACGAGTATGTCGTAAACCTCGGCGTGTCGTATCGGATGACGCGAGGTAATTGCGATCGGGTCAGAGTGCAGCCTCGGGGGTTAATAGGGGTCAACTCGAATACCTGGCAAGGATCAGTAACGGTAAGCCTTCTTTAAAATAAAGGTTGTAGGGGGTGATAAGAGTTTAATAAGCTTTTAGGTTTTTGTTCTTTTTATTTTCAAGAGGCTGCGTTTCGAAGAAATAGTGTGGTTGTAGATAATTTATTGATTTTTTTAACAATTAATCCGTTTTTACTTATGAACCTAGAAGTTTATACTCGTTTATGGAAGAATCTATAACTTGGAATTTGGTATTAATTTCCTTTAAATATCAAATCAGCATAGATTACCAGTATACCATACCAGTTTACCATTACCAGTATACCATACCATGCATAATTGTATAGGGATTTTAATATTCCGTTTACACTATGAGAATAAAAATAAGAACCTTTCAAGGTTATTCTTTAAAAAATCCTCAATTTTTAAGCAATTTATGCATAGTTTTTTTATACATACCTACTGTTTATTAGATGCCCATACATATTATTTACAACAAATAGTAGTTGCAAACAACATTAATAAGCATACGAGCGTTCGCTTAATATCTGTGTAAAACTGAAACCGACGCGACGTATCCAGCAGATCTGTAATTACTATTGTACACAACAAACAGCTACGTGCAGAGGACATTTTAAGATTTATTGCTTTGTTTATTGGTTATTTATCTTTCAGATATTTTATACTGAAAACTTTATTTACAATAATAAAATATAAAAACAAGGGAAGAAAAACTAAACATACTACTTCTAACTACTACAAATAGGGGCACTTAGAAAATCTTTAGAAAAGCCTAAAGATAATCTAAGTGCTCCAGCCCACTACCAGAGGGCAGCGTGCCCAGCATACTGGCCGCATTACCACGCTGGATGGCAATGCTGATACGTTGAGCCAGAAAAAGGCCAGCATTTTGGTCATGCGTCGCGTCAACCAAGTATATATATTATACTTGTTCCTCGTATTCATAGATCAATAAAAAAACGCTACAGTTTAGTATTTTCTCTTTCTAAGCATTAATCTGTAATTGTTTTATGATTATTAATTCATTCGTTTATATATCCGTTTGTTGATTCATTCAAAAGCTTTTAAATCAATAATTTTAACTATTAAGCCAGAACAATCTCACTTACATACTTAAAAGTGCTAAAATGACTTAGGATAGTGCTCAAAATGTAATTTAAATAAGTTAAAATACAATTATTTCTAGATCTACTTAAATTTGCCTGTAGCCAACAACACATTGTATGGCGACCAATATCAAATGTACCCAAAACGATACAATTAAATCCCGTAACCTCCTAATTGACGTGCACAAACCATAACTCTGGACTAAACGAGCAAAATCCAAAACAGCATTGACAAATGTGTTCGGTTTAGTCGAGCGAGCAAAGCGAGCGATGTGACTCTGAATATATAGTTTAGTAGTTTTTTTATGGTTAGTGAGCAAATTCACATGTAGTTAATAAGTATATCATTTCATAGTAGAAAGGTAAGTGACTTCCCACGTCTGTCTGTATGTATGCTTAGATCAGATTTAGATGCAGTTTTTTTAGTGATTCAAGAACAAGGTTTATATGTTTAAAAAACATGCGAAGCCGCAGGCAAACGCTAGTTGTGTATAACTTTTAAGTTTGTTGTTTTGTAAGGTCGCTATTTTCACTCAATTTTACAGAATCTATAAAAACGAGTAAGTATTGGAACCTAACAGATTGATTTATTATTGATTGGTATTTTTAATGACAAATTTTCAATCAAAGAAGTTGCTGGTTTCTCCATACTTCCTAGCTGGTTTAAATGTTATCTAGTAAGTAGATAAGTTAAAAATGAAAAAGTATTTTATGTAGGTACTCAAAAAGATGTTTTATATATAAAAAAAATATTATTAAATAAGGTTTAGTAATGACTAAAACTTTAACAACACAGTTGTACTATTTATTAGTGTATTATCTGAGTTTGTATTGTGTTCTTTCACTTATTTATTTATTTTACGTATTCTTGTACACCGCCTATTTAAGATTCTAAATCCTGTCCATCCAAAGGTTGCCTGGAAGAAATCCCCTGAGGCGATAAGGCCGCCCAATGTGCATGAAATTAGTTTTTAAATTTCTTTTTATTATGTAATTTCTTTGGTGTACATTAAAGACATATCTTATCTTATCTTATCTTGTACTCTAAATATGCCGTTTAAGCAAGGTCTGCTACCCGCAAAGCAAACACTAGTTAAAACGCTGTTTTGTATTCAGTTGGCCACTAAATTTACGTTGAAACATAATTACAAATCGTTTTGGGCGCATTCTACACAGAATCGGACTTGTTTCGAGCTCCTTAGCCAGCCAAGCGAGAAATGAGGAGAGTTAATATTGGACTAAAAGTAGCTTTGTGAAATTTAACCACATCTTAAATTGTTAAGATAATGTTTATTAGAATTAGGAAGCACAGAAAATCATGCTATGATGGTAAACAGTATCTGTACTCTGTGTTATGATTAGTTCTTTATTTGAATGACAGGGTTTAATCGAATAAACCACAAAGCTACTCAAACAAGAAACACACACGTGCACACACTCAAATATTTAATTATATGAATAACTTCATGTATTCAAGATTTTTGTTTTAAGTGCATTGTGACATTGGTGTGTGTGTGTGAAATATATTAACTAATTCAGCGGGGGAGCCACGACTCTCAGTAACTAGGGGGACCACTGAAGAAAGGGACCTGTAAAGCAGTCCATAGCAACTAGAATCTTGGAACTTACCTACACAGCGGGGGAGTCACAACCCTCAATGATGAGAAACAGCATTCAAAGAGAGGAAACTGCAAAGCAATCCACAGCAGCTAGAATCAAAGGCAGTTACCGCAGCCGGGTAATCACAGCCTGTAATCCGGGTCCGTCTGCCTTATCCGGGCAATTACGTCCGGGACCAAACCATCACGCTTAACTACCCACAGTGTGCTACTGTGTGATGCATCTGATTACCATCCATATGGGATGAGAGTTACATTGCAGTCAAAACTAGCGGCGCTCTGTGGTGTTATTCGACATAATCTGGGTTAGAAAGTACCATGTGTATCATTCATAACGCAAAAACGAAAAACGGCTGAACGTTCTAATTAAACCGTTCTAATTAATTAGAATTAATTAGAACGGCTGAACGGATGATCATCATTTTTGTTATGTAGGTAGTTAAACTTAAAATCGGTTAAACGGCCTGGGCTCGGTTAAACGCACCAACTTTTACCTATGTAGTCGTAGTCTTAGTGGGATTGTTATACTGTGACTACGATTTTTATCACATTAGGCTATATTCAATAATATATATGATATATTAGGCGCTTTTCGTTCTTCTAACTCCTGCACTATAAATAGTTTAATATTATAACAAATCAATGGGTCATCAATGAAAAGTAACATGTATTGTGCCTTAGTTTAGTTATAGTATTTAGTTTTTATGTTCACTTGGTGTGTGTGACGTCGCCGCCAGCCGCAACAGAATATCAGCGCTGGTGGCCGCGTGCCATTAGCATTAGGCTGAGTTGCGGCTGTATTGGGACATCACATTCTTAGCATGTAAGTTTAGTAAGTAAATAGGTTAAAGTTTTGTGTGTGTCTCAAAAATATATTTTCTTTCTTTCTTTCTTTCTATTTACATCCCATTACACAAATCATCGTCGTGTCATCCGAACCACGGAAGTCGCATCTTCATCACGCTTAATCGAAATACTTAACACATAACATATGTATCTACTAACACATAATAACAGTCAGAAGGACAATATTGTTAGAAACAGCGCAATTTTCTCCTAACGAAGGCAGTTAGCATCCCTCATTAATTAGCGTTCATTTTATGTGGTGACTTTATAAAGATAAGCCTAAAGACAGATAACGACTTGTAAGTCGGCTAATGAATTTTTATTGCCAAAGTTGGTACGTAAGGTTAACTTTGGCTTATCAAGAAATAATAACAATGTGTTTACGGAAACTTATTCAAAACTCATGGGCCAGGATAATAAAATTATTTGAAATGTATAAGAACGTTGTTTTTTTTCCAACCTTTTCTTTCTAATACAACGCGACCCAATCTGTGATCAAAAAAGTATCTTAAGTGAAATCTATATCATTACCAAATTCCATACAAATCAGATCAGCCGTGGGAAGCAGAAAAACTGAAATTGATACGTTGAATTACTAGTATCGAACCCACTGTCACCAATCATAACGTTGTATCAACCTGAGAAACAAGATTTTAAAGTAATTACTATCTCACCAAAACATTCTGTAAAAAACTAGCCAAGTCTCGATGGAGCTGCTTGTTTATCTCTAAAAAGTAATGAAATCTAGACAAGGTTGTGCCAAGTCTAAGGTTCGTTACTGTGATTTCTTCACCAGCTGAGAATTCTTCATCAGATGCTTCTAACCTTCGATTTTTGATATCAAATGAAGCGGCCCACCAAGTTGAATATTTTTTGTATAAGTTGGTGGTAAGTATATCGATATTTCTAATAGCTTGGTTGGGCTCTTGTGTTTTCTAATCAGGGTGACCAGGTACTCCAGATCTTCGATTATCCTAGTTTTTATAGTTTTCCCTTTATGTGGCCAGTAAACCCTATTTTATGGTAAGTACCTACTAGTTATATTTTGATGATCATAGAGTGTCATAAATGCGAAACTTTGCTTTCCCTTAGCTTCGGAACTAAATGACCTACCGACTTGAAATTATGGATTTCTAGTGTGTTTATATAGCTTACCAGATGACGAAAATTTCAGCGTTCTAGTCTTATCCAGAGGTTCTCAAATAGGGGCCTGGAAATGCGGCGAAATGGTTCCAGTAAAGGATGGTATGGCAGTGTTTGCTTCGCGCTCGTTTTGGCGGGGGCACTGCCGTGCCCCCAGATTGAGTTGGGGGACATTGATGAAGTAGGGGTTATAAAGAGATTTGGGGGTATGGAGGGAGTTGAAGGAGACCTTTGCCCAGGAGTGGGACAAAATAGGTTAACAAAAAAAACGCTGTGCAATCGATCGTTCAGCCAAAACCTTTCGATTGTCAATTTATTAGACATCCATATTTCAATTTGACAAAAGTCTCTTACCCCTACAAACTTCACTTACAAACTTTAACTATGATAATGAGGCCGTCTAATCACGACACATCACGACCTGTGTCAAGAACATTGTCATTAAATAGTCATCTTTCCTCCTCACATCACACCGAGACAGACAAAGTTTCTGAAACTATGTAATTTGTATGAAGACTATCCATACAACACATATCTACACGTGCTTTCATATTTCAGATGCCATCATAAGAAAAGGGAAGTACCCACCTTTATTGGTAAGTTGGTCCCTTTTTATCCTGTGCCAACGGAGAAAGCAAAACCGTAAGTACCCATTACATGGTAGGTACATGAATTTTAGTGCAAAAACATTATGTTTAGATACTTCAATATTAATTTACGGGCAAAAAATGCATAATTGAGATATATGAATGCATAAAAATATATTGTATGGTCTTTGTTACGAACTATGATGATGATCTGCCACCCACAAAGATACAGAGTCATTTAGCATCTGTCTCATGATAACATGATAAATAATTTAAAAACACTAACTTTAATAACAGTTTCTAAAATTTATCTATCAATATGGCTCATAGCTTGTTATTAACCTATCGGTATTTTAATCAGAAGTAAGTTGTTTTCAATTTCCTCGAAGCCTCTAACAATCCTGTAAAGCAATTAGTATTCGGCAAAACATGCCGGAACTATGGAGTTTTTAAAACTCGTGCCGCAGTGATTTACTGGAAATAGGCAAAATATTCATGTTTAGTGTTGGTTAGGAAAACATGTGCTTAACACAAAAATATGCAAATGTATAGGTGTTAAGCTTCGAAGGTGTTAAGTATTAATTTTCTTGCTAGCTTAATTGATACTGTTACGGCACAATGTATACGTTACCGGCGTGTAATCTATACATATAATAGGACCAGAAAAAATATGCATGCACAGAAAGGCACGTGCCAAATTCAAACAATGGTTACGAAGGAAACCCTATAAAGAAACTGAGCTCCTAGTTAAAGTTTATAACATAAAAGATAGACCAGTTTTAATATGACAGCTCATAATAGACAATAACTAATTTCAACTATATGCCACATTAGATATCCTTTGACACACGCATAATAATATATTGTACATACAAGAGCACACACTCTTTCTCACACGTACACTCTCACACACATTGACACACATAAAGTCACGTTTCACAGCTGTTGTAAAGGTTTATAATTACATTCCAACTCCTTTCTGAAATATCCTGCAAACTCCATTTAACTTTGTACTTCTCAAACATAATATTGTTAATTTTCCTTCAAAGAAAATGTTAGGGGAAATCTATCTCTACGGACCTCCAAGATACAGGTTTTTGCCTAGTTTGGGGTCCAATGAAAACATGTAAAAAGTAAGCCTTAGTATTTAATCAATTTCCTCTTGAATTATTTCACATTTTATATTTATTAATAAAATTCTTGAATTGTTAGAAATGAAAATTGAATAGTACTTACTTTTACTGTGCATGACTTTTTATTTTTCAATTTATTATCTTTATTATTAAATATTTTATTCAATAATAAACAATATATACACATATATACACTAATAAAACTAAATAAGAGTATGTACATTTAACCTAAATTTAATTAATTTGTACTTACTTGTATCTTTTGTTATTAAATTATATGTAACTATTATAGCCTAAGGATATTGTAAAATAAACGAATTTTGAATTGTTTTGAATTGAATAAAGCTGTAACAGGTCGCTGTCTGTACATTGAAGATAATTGAACAAAATAAGTTGAGGGGTCTTCATTGATGCAATAGAACACAAAAATCATGTTGCAAAAAAATGACCGTATGTCTGTATGTCTGTCAGTATGTTTGTTCGTTATAGACTCGAAAACGGCTGAACCGATTTGTCTACGGTTTTCACTAACATGTTTGTGCATTTTTAACTTAACATTTAGTGTTTATTGCCTTTCAATCGGTTCGTAAATAAAAAGTTATGTTCATTTGAAACCTTTCTATATCAAAATAATGCGAGCTAAGCCGCGGGCTTCATCTAGTTACAAAATATTTTTAAAACTAACTTAAAGTTATAGAGAAACATACATAGCCCACTGTATTGGGTTTAACATTATCAGAACTCAGAATGCACAAATGTGATCTAATCGTAATGATTTACTAATTAATCCACTTAATACTAATATTATCAAGGCAAATGTGTGTGAGACTGTGGATGTTTGTTCCTTTTATAACCTCATACGGCTGAACTAATTTTGATGAAGATATGTAGGTATAAAACCAAATAAGGCCCTGGATTGACCGCCGATTGTAAAGGGAGGCCGCTCCTTTTTTGCCGGAGCACCGCTAGTTGCACTCCGTATTATGTGATGCTAGTTAAACAATCAACTGCAACATTTAACAATGAATTAAAAATGTAAATAAAAACGTTCTTATTTTTCTCTTGCAGCCTGTTTATCGGACGGCAAAGGCGCCAGAAGTATTGCACGGATGCGACGTAATTTCCGGCGCCGACATTTTCTTTGTCGTCTTCCAGCATCGATGGGAAAGAACTATTGATTTTATTTTCGCAACAAACGGTAAATAAATTAATTAGTGTGCTATTAGTTAATAGTATTTATTTATATAGCGTATCAATGTCGAACAATCTTTACTTATTTACTTAATGGTACACCCATATGCTTAAAAATATATAGAAATATCAAAGATAGACAGTAGGTATAAGTTTAGTTAAGTACATTTTTTTTTTTGAAATGGCGGTTTTTTTGTAATGATTAAATATATCGCATGCCACAACAGTTTCAGAGGCTTAATTTTAATCGCTCGCTCAGATAAAAAATCTGAAATGTTGCGGATTTTTCGTCGGTAGCCGATCCACTAAACTTATTTTAAACCAAACTATTTAAAATAATCATTTTATCCATATACATTATTAATATAATTCAAGTGTTGAATTTTAGGATTTCAATAATAATGTTTATCGAGTCAATCTAAGTTGAGTTAATCTATGGTCAAATGTAACTACTTATCAAACGTCTACAATTGTCTTACCTTTACTGATATACACACTAAACTTTGACACTTGTCTTCTAATATTAATGAAAAGTATCCTTTGACATTTAAAAAACTTATCTGTACCCACCTAACCACAGTTTAAATGCAAGTTACTTTAGCCCTGTCACTCTGAGTTAATCGCTGTAAATCCCTAATGGATGACGCTATCCCATAGCTTTTATCCAGCTACCTACATCAATCGATTTTAACTGATTAGATTGCTTGTGCTTTCAGCCCGTGTATAACAATATTATAACGTTGAAAACTTGTAGAATTGGGACCCTCTTTGGTCAAAGGTAGATTTATATTTGACCCATTTTAAGAAGTTTACGAGTATGTGTGTTACCAGGTAAACTAATTTTAATAAAATACCTATTATCAAATAGACTACACCTTCGATTAGACTTTTTCATGGTTACTGGCACATAACACAAAACCTAGTGAGGACAGATAGACATTATTCTCTTTAGATGTTTACATTTCCACGAGTCTGTATATTTTGAAACCGATGACTTTTAACAACTTTTAATTTCTAAAACTCACAGATTAGTATGGTTATACAAGTTTTACCAATAATTCCATATCCCACCTATGTACAAACATCGACAGTTCATATCATATCCCTCCTAATCCCGATAATTAAGTCAATAATGAGTCTGCAGGCGCTAGATTAGTGTTTTGTCCCTCAAATCCCGTGATTAATAGCCTGTATTGTCGAGTTAACGCACGCACGCAGGCTTTCGAAGTCATTGATTGCATCGCACTGGGAATACTGGGATGCAATGATATGCAACTAACGTATGTATTGTTCAAGAGGTAAACTGACGTGATATTTTGTGGATATTACAAATATGTACGTTTCATTCAATACTTACAATAATAATACAGAAAAATAAAGGGAAAACTAAACTTACTGGGCCTTATTACAAAACGTACTATTAGTCCAGAATTTTGAAAATATTATGCAGTCCGTTTCTGTTGTTCAAAATTTGACTGTGTACTGTCATAATAATGAATCTTCCGAAATGTAGCCAATGAAAAGTCAACGTCCCAATTTGAAGTTGACATTTGATTGTTTGTATGTGCTGTTTGAATTTGAACAACAAGAACCGACTTGTTATTTTCAAAGTCTTGGACTAATTTTTAAACCACGTTTTGTAATAATACCCACTACTTCTAAGTACTACAAAATAATAAATAGGGACACTTGGAATATCTCTGAAAATGCCTTTTAAGATGCTCTAATTGATCCACCCCACTGCCAGAGGGCAGCGTGCCCACCCGTTTATTCAATTGTTTTAGAAATTTGAATATTACCAAAAAAAAAAAAGAAGAATAATCATCGAAAAATCGAAATCATTCAATACAACTTGATTTTTTATCACATGGTTGGGGTCAACAAATAAACAAGTTAAAGTGGTTTTTTTTTCATATTACTACGAAATCGTATGAAATAACTAAACAATTTTAATATTATATATGAATTATTTATCATTGTTATAAGTAGGCTGTTTTCTATTAGAGAGGGTGAGTTCTACGCTAAACTTGTCTTTCTTAAAGATATTCTTCGAATATATGTGTAGCATAAATAATCTCAATATTTTATTATTTTTTCTGGGTCAGGGAAATGTGAGTGTGGTAAAAGTATCACCGACATGATGTTTAAATGGCTCAGGGCAAGGGTTTGTGAAAATATGCCCCCGGGGATAGATATGCCATCAAGTACTGTGACCTACTTATAATAGAGGTTTCACGGTCCTGGGTACATAGTGTGAGCGTTAAAATATTAAAAATAAAATTCTTACAACGACTCTAAATATTTGCAAAATAAGTAATTAACAAAACAATAAACATTAATAATAAAAAATAATATACCTAAACTGTAGTTTTGAACACACCAAATGACATACAAACAAACATACCATAATTCTTATACTAGTTCCAAAATTCATTATAATAGCGAAAATGTGTCTTCTTTGTTTATCCTAGTCATTTCTAATAAGACACTGGAACTGGATCTGTGACATTTTAAACCAAAAGACATAATTGAAGTAGCAGAGTCTATTAATATTTAGCAATGTAAATTAGTTTGAGGAAAATAGTGTTTAAGTAGATTTAGTAAAAAAAGTGCTATGCCCTAAACTTTCTTAGCGACAGGGTCACACATCTCAATTTTTGTTTCGTCTACTAGTTCCACTATTTCTTTACAAAAACTTTGAAAAGAAACCCAAAAAGACACAATAAGTAGGCATTGTCTGGCAAATCTCGTAATGCCTTCAATACCACGAGAGATCCGACCGCCATTCTGACGCCCTTTCCTGTCAGATCGCCGCAGATACTCGATCGGACGCGTGATACGACAAATTGCTTTTTTTGCTACTTTTTCTCTTATTTCTAACCGACCTAAGAAGGAGGATGTTTTGTTTAAGTACTTCTAGACATGTGTGCTATAGTTTAGATTACAGTAGCTTAATAACAAGCGAGATGTATGTTTTTAAGTGGGATAGACATGCGTTTGACTACAGCCCGCCTGATGTTAAACATTGCTGCAAGATGTAGTAGTGGTTGCATATTTTGTAAACGCAAAGCTTAGACCTTTCTTGAGCTTTTCCTTCTATTTCCCTCTGAAATTTAGAATTGAAAAAACATTGTACATTCATACTTGCAAAATGAATTTCACCACGAAAAAACAAAAAATATGCTTCGTTGCACATTATTTTTTATCGTTTTTGGATTTTTTGTAGTCGACTAAGTTATATTTACAGTTCCATAAAATATATACAGTTAAATACAGATAGATAATTCGTATCGTAATTTGGAAATTTGAATAACCTCTCAGATCTTTTGCGTTGATTTTCTGACATTCTCATGAAGCAACCGTAACACACATTATCAGAAAATTGATTCGATTCACATTCATCACTCCTCATTCGCGATTCCAGAAACGCTTTTCGTGTTGCAAGAATTATATATGAATTCCATTTATTACGAACCAGACATGTTAAGAAAACAAAATGCGTACGATCGGAGGGAGATAAAAAGATTGGCAAACGAACGGCACTCTCGCTAAGATGCTGCAATCAAAATCCATCATTAGCATCGCTTCCGTCTCATTTCACACCTGTGCGAGAATATAAATAGCCGATGGGCATCCGATACCTACAGTTGAAAAAACACACTTGTAAATTCTGTCGCCACACTTTATGACAGTCTCTCTCGGCGTACATTTAAAGCGCTCTCATGACAAGGGTGTCAGAACCTTGACATGATTCGGGGCCTGTTCTCGTACATTTTCAGAATATTAATGACCCGTCCGACTTCTAATCCAAACAAATCACACGCCGGATTCATTCTTAATGAAATTCTCCGCTATTTTTATCTGCATCCGTGGAAGTTTCATCACGCGTGCGGTATGTGCGCGGAAAAAATCCGCTCGTCAGCTGAGCGCGTTACAATGACCAAAATACTGACAACACTCAAGGTTGGACGCTCGCATTCTACGAGAATAAAATGGCCGTAACGGCTGAGACCGAGAAAGTACTGAGACAAGTGAGGGCACAGTGCGAGGCCTAGTCCGGGCAATGGGAGGCTAGTACTTACTGTGGAGGGTGCGGGCAGCCGCAGACACTCACACTGAGTTGCACTATCACTGAGCGAAGCGGCGGCACGTGCGGCGTGCCTGGGCGGGCGGCGGCGACTGGGCTCCGGCGCCCGCCCAGCCGCCGCCCGCCCCGCTCCTTATCACGCGAATAAAATTTATTTAATGGATAACCGGCCGGCGATGAGATAGCATTGAAATTTTCCGTTTTACGATGGGATTATTAATGACTTAAGTGGAATTTGAAATGTTGTAATGTTTTCCCGCGTGAGTTCACGTTTACGATTATGGGCCGATTTAATCCTTTAGTGTGAATATCAATTTGCTTGTCTGAATTTGCAATCTCGAGTGTGAGGTGACATCATAGTTTATAGGTCGTTCTGTTTGATGGCCGGTAACTAAACTTGACGACCTACTTACTGGTAACTCGGAGTATGTAGATAACTTGATAACCAAATACTTATCCTATACTAGGTATGTATATACAGAGCCTATGTAGATCGCTATGAAGATGATCCATTAATCCTTGTATGATCTCGTTAACTGTCCTATTAATTTTAACAATTTGCATCAAATAAATAACGTGTCTATAATTCCAAGAACTAAAGAGTATTTTAATGGATTCTTAGCAGTGTTTGTACACATGTTCAAGTAATTCATATAATTTACGTTGACTATATCTTTGCCGGAAATAAATTGTTGGTTGTTCTTTAGCTTACCAAATCTAAGAGCTTAGCCCGCGATCTTAGCGCCCCCTGGTGAGTTGTTATCGTAATACAAAGCTAAAAAGATGCACCCATTAAACCTCAACACATTACAGAAAACTGTATCAAAATCCGACTAGTAGTTTTGGAAATATGGGTAAAATTGGTTTGCATAAACTTTATCAATTTGTTGGTTTATTGGTTTTTTTCTCAAAAAGCACTGAGCCGAATGAAAAACAATTTTTATGGGCCCATTTCAGAAACTATCCTCATCGAATAAAAAAGGATTTTTGAAATCGGTTGATAAACAACGGAGTAATCGCGTAACATCCCCACAAAAAAAACTCTTAGTAGACTTGATAACCTCCTTTTTGGAAGTCGGTTAAAATAAGTGGATTCGTTCAGTTGAAAATTCAAGTATGTATGTATGTGTATCTAATTACTGACTGACTGACATAGTGATCTATAATATAACGCACAGCCCAAACCTCTGACGGACGGATTGGGCTGAAATTTGGCATGCAGGTAGATGTTATGGCGTTGGCATCCGCTAAGAAACGATTTTTGGAAATGCCACTTACAAAAGGGTGAAATAGGATATGCAAATTTTACTTCATAATGTGAGTAAATCCGCAGGCACCCGCTAGTTGTAGATCAAGATTAAATTAACAAAAAAAAAGTTAAATACATAAGCCTTAATTAAATAAATTAATATATATTTCAGAACATACCACACAACGCCATCTAGCCCCATGCTAAGCTAAATTAAGTGCAGTGTTTCAACAGCATGTTTCTTACAGTACCTATAGCCTCCTTCACAAAGAGCAAGTCCAGAAAAATAAAAGACAAAGCTTTCTTTTAATCTGTCGGTCGTTGGCCTCGTTCTACGACTGTCGGCCTCCAGACTGTGGACTTAGCACACGTACTACGGGTGATTCATAATATGAATTCATATGCACTAACTAAACTTAGCGCGGATGGCGAAAATGGCATGCTCTTGTACTGGAGGCCAAGACCCACTTCGGGTAGCTGCGCCATAGGAGTAAGTAGGTACGTAACTAAACTTCAGAGTGTGTGAGTTAATGCATGGAAGTTTCATACCTAAAGAATAAATTATAATATAAAAGTAGGCAGTTTCGAAAGAATTACAAAGTTTGTTGGATAGTTGATTTATAAAATATATATTTTAGTGAAACACATATACCACACAACTAATTAAACACTAACTTATAGACTAAAAGTTATAATAAACCTAAAGCATCTATAAAAAATATATATTTTTATTTAGGTACTTACATATATAAAACAATTTTCATCATGAATTCCAGTGAATCGCCAACCATGCCCATGCTAACACCGCAGCACCTATTTACCATTTTATGATCTCCTTCCAGAGCCTTGTTATTGAAATATAGTCACGTCCGAGACACCCACTTTTGGTCACGTCGACGCTATTTGTCGACACACTTGATAATTACTGTAGAAACAGATAAAATGTCCAAATAAATAAATACCTATTTCAGGATATTACACAGCGCTATCTATCTATCCCCATACTAAGCTGACGCTTGTATCATGGGTACTAGATGACGAATATAATACATACCTACTTACTATTCTTTCGTAATTACGTACTTATTAAACATAGCGACAATAATATCGTACTAAAATTAATCATTTGTATTTAAATGTCAATCCGGCATATTTTTTTTATGAAATCCATTATTTCGATTGAAGAGTGCTCCAGCCACTTATTATGATTCAACTTATTTCCAAATAGTCATACTAAACAAACACATATACCTACTAACATTTAGACTATACGTTCTAGTAAATAACTTATAGGTTCTCGGAAAAAGTTTAGGGTTTTTCCAAATCGTCTCAGCGAAAACAGAAAGGCGGGAAATCCCACTTGTGTGCCAAAGTCAAAGAGATATGAAAATAGGTCATTTTATACACAAACAGATCATCGTCGCTGGAAGAGGTCGGATGCAAATAAATCAGTACATCTCTTCAGGGTTACTTGTCATCAGTTGTTAATTATGAAAATAAACGTAGATTTAGATCAAATAAATATTTGCAAAAGTAATGAACAAACAGAGCATGGATTTTTCAGTGATTCAGAATTTAATTCAACTAAAATAATATTAAATTTATTTGCGATAGCCTTGAATAGATGAAAAGCGCTAGTCATAGCAATAAAGTCTTTAATTTTGTTCTTTTTTTTGTTACAACTTGTACTTGTTACGTAGGTGAAATGAAATGAGCGATTTTCCATTTCATATAGGTATTAAGTGGGGCCAAAATCCGGAGAGTTTGGGTGGCGTCATCTCTTAGCAACATTTGTTACTAAAATTAATCGCGCGTTTAGGTTTTTTCTGGGCAACCGACGTTTATCTTCTACACCGTCGCTTCCCATCAGGAGATTTGCAGTCAGACACAAGCACATATTATAATGTGCAAAAGAAGTAAGCCTGTACAATAAATCACTTCATCATGTTTATAATTTTATTAAAGACCCGATTATGTTCACACGATGAAAGTGAAAATGTTAATGTGTTTCTTAGAATGTAATGTACATACCTACTTGAATAGATCATTGACTCCAATATACAAGGTTACTCACACTCCTGAATACTACTAGCTAGAAGAGACTACGATTACATTTAACTTTATCATAATTATCTTCAGCCTTTGTCAGCCCACTGCTGGGTATAGGCCTCCCCTAGATGCCAATGGTGCCACCAAACTTATTCTAAAAAAAAATCTTCTGATTATTTTTTTAAAATGGCAACTCTAGTGTCCTGGATTATGTTTAATTAGATTATTTATTTATATATTATTTATTTATATTCAGATCCTAGACGTTTTGTTTTATGTTAACGTTGCACACATAACTATGATATATAAAACATCTTATGGTAACAATATATCTAACGTCAAGTAATTAAGTATCTATATTTAGATTGTATTTAAGATATTGTATTCAGAGCTCTCGCGCCTGCAGTATTTCACATAGCAATATGTCTTAAAGGAATGTTAAGGAAATCTTAAGGTGCCCAAATCTTAAATCTAATGAACTGAATTTTTAAATGTAACTTTGGTTCCTTATATTTTTAAATTTTGTCATTTTGAAACGCACTAATGGCTCAATTCCTTATGAAATTTGTATGTGTCATAGCTGTGTCTTATTTATTCATGGTAGTTATATGTGCAATTGTACATTGTACATATATACAGACATAAATAACCGTACATTAATATATAATACCTTTCATAACATATTTTTTACTGAGAGTATACATCGCCATATATCATTATATAGCTCAGATTATATACATAAGTACACATTATATGTACCGTGGTTAGCTTTGATACTTTGAACTAAAATGCTTTTCATGTACATTGCCAGATCGTAAGCAAACATTTACCCACAAAATGAGGTATTGCCAATGGATAGATAACACGTAGGTACACCTACCTACGTAAGACGTATTTCAAACATGATATGATATTTTTGTGGGTTTACTCGCACGTTGCAAGGGTTATTTCCAAAAAGGATTTACTCTCTTGTACAAATTAAACTAAAATTGCAAGAAAAAATAGGAATAATTAAATTCCAAAAATAAGCAAAACATGTAAGATATCTTAACTATTTTCTAGGTGTATTATTTACCCGCTTTGTATATGGTGCAAATACAACTGCCTACAGCTACTACTAAATATAACTACCTTTAATATACCTATATAATAACTGGTCGACGGCCAGTCGGACGTCCCAAGTACCGCTGGAAGGCCCAGATAGAGGAGGATCTGCAACAACTCCATGCTACCGAGTGGCAGGAGATGGCGCAGAATCGAGAGGAGTGGCGTCTTTTTGTGTCGGAGGCCAGGAACCACTTTGGGTCGCAGCGCCACATTAGTAAGTAAGTATAATATGAGTATGTAAGATAAGTGGTCTACTCGTAATTACTTACAATGCTTTTATCACTTATTATCAATTGTGGAAACGATATTAATTCTGCGGGGGGTGACATTAAGCCGTTTCGACCCTCAGGCATGAGGAAATCCGACTCAAGAGAGAGAGTCAAGTCAGCCTATCAAGTATTTAAAAAAAGCTGAAGAGAAGATAATAACTCACATACATACAAACCAGTCTACCGTATCTATGTATACATAAATGTGTTTTTGCGGTAACCCTACCCGCCCTGGGATGAGTGCAAACAGTGCTAGATGGGATAGCAATCGGAAAGGCTCTTGTGATGAAGGCCCTAATGCTCAGCTTTTTACCGCTAAGGGAAAGAAATTGCCTGTTTTAATAGAAATCTGCAGTTAATGGTTTTGCTTAATAGAGAAATATGACAATTTTAATCGAGGGTTAGAAGATCCGATTCGGTTAACTTGTTCAAATTAGTTTTAATGTTTAAAAGTCTGTGCTTTAAACATATTTATAAATATACTAATTTAGTTACAAGTTATAGTTCATCATCGTTATCTTTTATCATCAGTGATAAACTTCTTATAAGAAGCCTGTCCGATTATCACAACTTTAACAGTGCAGTGATAGGTATACTATACCTAAACTGCATTTATTTTATAATTTTGTTCAAAATCCGATTAAACTACTAGAAGGGCAAGTGTAGTGCTTACCTCTGCTTACCATTAAGCAAACTATGGTTAAGTGCAAACCCGTTTTAGTTTAAAAAAACATCAGATTCGCATCCAGCTCAGTCATAAAATCCCAAACAAAGTTTCAATAACCAAAATATATCGAAACATAAAATAAAAATTTTGCATAACAAAAAATAGACACAAAAACATGAAAAATTATTATTCAACAGCTCAATTTCGCTGACAGACAAGTACGGCGGACATTTTGCATAATTTGCTTTCAACCATTTGTGTTTGTTGCAAAAAGCACGGATTTTAACTCAATTCCCGTTTTAAGTGATTTTATTTTTGCAAAAACTTTATCCGGCTTGCATAAAATATTATTTTCTGTATGGAAACAGAAATCCTGTTTTATAAAAATGTAATATTGGAGATTTAAAAACGACTACTAGTCGCGTTGTCCTTATGTAAATACCTAAGTGGCAATTATTTACAAAACCTGGAGAAAATATTGTAGACTTTTGGTAGTGATCTTGGAAATCCTTGCCTTTACAATTATTGTATAAGTATTACTAAATTGTAGGTATTATAGGATTGTTTAGGATGTTAGGTTTATATCACTCTTAAAACATGTCTATGCGCTTTGTTCTATAACTTATGCGAACTTCCAAGTCATAAAACAGTCCTTTAAAAGGTTGCACGTTAGATAATAGTAACACAGTATTTTTTTATATCGTTGATAATAGTAGTGCTATCATTAAAAGTTGTTAACAATACAGACGAGTAGAAAAGTACTGATAGCACGGAAGCAAATAATTGGCCAAATCCGATAACTCGTAATATCTTAGATTTAAGTAAGTACTTACTTGATAAAATACGTGTGAGAATATCGATGTTATCAAAGATAATTTATGATTATGACAAAGTTGTGATGAAATTCGTTTATACATATTAAATTTAAGTCGAAAGCTATCAATGTTACTAATTACTAATGTGTACACTATCTGTATAATAATTATGTGTCGTGAATCAAGTCCTCTTATTTTCTAAGTGCCCCTTTTTTGTAGTAGTTAGAAGTAGTAAGTATGTTTAGTTTTTCTTCCCTTGTTTTTATATTTTATTATTGTAAACAAAATATTCTATATTGAAAAAAAAGTCCTCAAAATTTGACAAGCAAAAAGAGATTGGAGGTGCGGGGTATCGATCCCCGTACCTCTCGCATGCTAAGCGAGCGCTCTACCATCTGAGCTACACCCCCCATGATGCGTGTCGACGAAATAGAGTATTCAATGCTTTAAAAAAATCTTTGCTAGGCAAATTATTTTTAGTACATAGACAAAACACTCAATAGAAACATACGACCACAAACCTGTGTAAACAATAATATAAAAATTAAGAAGCCAAACTTACACAATATTGTTAACACATTTTAAACGTAGGTACCTACTCGTAACTAATAGTATGTACATAGGTACTTTCAGAATCGATCAAAATCTACTAACTACCTCACTATTATATAATTTAATAGTTTTCCTACCACTTATATACCGAGAATGTAAACAGGATCCATCAAGTACACAGATCTCTTGTGATCTAGGGCACTAGGTCTCGACCTAGGTAATGTAACCACCATCTGTGGTAGGATACCTAGTATGTCTATATCTAGATTCTAGTATAAACCCACGTAGAAACACAGTGAAATACTAGCATCATCTAGAAGCATTTATTGGTTCTACAATGATATAATAGTTTTGAAATTAAAAATTTAATGTCGCAGTCATGTAGATTGCCATTTGATTTTCATCAGGCGCAAACCACATATATCTTAATAATATCATATAATGTACATACGGGTCGTACAATATTAACATTATAATTGGGACCTAATACAATAATTATTTATTCTATGGTTATACATAACTACCTAGATGTTACTTTATTTTTTATGTAGGTAAGTCCTAAGTAATATTTTTTACCCAAATCACAGACCCAAATTAACACCGCATTTTTTTCTAGTAATAAAATACCTAAGTATGTTTTTGTGACTTTAGATTTAATTGTTCTCTGGTCTGTATTGTGTTTTATTTTATTTGTGTATCCAATAAAAGATGAATCAGTCAATCAAAAAGTAAGTACTAACATAAAATATGTAACTTTACAAAGAATAATTCTTATATTCGTATAATTTTAAAGTCAACACAAAAAGTAGTAACTAACAGATACATAATAGATAGGTACTCAAATAAGTAAATAGGTACCAACCTAATAACTTTGACCTTTTTGTCCCAAATCACAGCAAAAAGGATACAAAGAAGATAATGAAAGCCTAGTTGGAGCACCTCCATAAATATCTGAGCAGATCTTTCACTTGATGAGATTGCTTTCTTTTGAGTTTGACGAAATCTACGAATACAATAGTAAACAGGATTTTTTATACAAACGGGACTAGTTAAAGAAAATTGTTACATAGAGAAACATTTTGGGTAATGATACATAATTATAATTATGAGTATGTTTTGGTCGGTACGTCAATAATTACCAACAACTTGGGTCTAGGTTTAGTACCATCCTAGAGCTCCTACATTATCAACTCTAGGATGTAATGTAACGCTAAAAACACAAAAAGTTGGTCTACTATAACAAACAAACAAAACTTTGCTGCGAATTTCCAAAAGCAGTTAGTGGAACGAAGGCCTAAATGATAATTCCGCGTAAATCAAATCTGATCTACAAATTACATACTACATACTACTTGTACTTGTTATGATCTAGGAAATTTACGATGTACAGAATTGGTTATAAGTAGTTATACCTACTTGAACAGGTATTTGTGCAAACTCAGAAGACCTTGCAGTCGGTCCTAAAAGAAGCCCTGAGTCATATAGGTACGTACTCATAACCTGCATGACTTTATATTTTCTTAGTTAGTTCTAGAACTATAAAATTAAATCGCGTCCTATGATTAATTCTTTATTCAAATTAGACAGCACAATTTTGTGTGTGACACACGCAAACAGGGCGGTTATTTATACGTTGTCTGTGTGTGTGTGTGTGTGTTTTAACCACAGCACAGAATACCAGCCAGACCAAAATCAGTAATCCGCCAAGTTTGAACCAAGGAGGACGTAGGTATGTAAATTTTCTCGCAGTTGTTAAATTATTCGTTTTATTTTATCTTGTCTAAAATGTGTAATTAACTTACCTACCTATAATTGTTTGCTGTGTTTGACCTAGTTTCAGTACTGTACAAATATTTCAATCAACAAATTATTCAAAAGATTGGTAAGAAATATATTACCTATACTAAAATAAATCTTTTATAAAAAATTTACATTAAGATATCAGAAGTAAAATGTTAACAGTCTCAATAACATAATTCCAGCCCAATTATCGTAATGATAAACTTATCTCCTCTCCTCTCTAAGTGTTTTAACTTTATACCTATCCATGCTTATGTAGATCACCATAGATAGAAGCGTAGGTATCTTTATAAAGTATTTAATTATTTATTTATTACAACGTAATCGAAGCGGCGTTTGTCAATTAGGTACTTACATAAATTAACTTTGCACTGGATTTCAAGTTTTTTGCAGATATTTACCATAATATGTATATTATCTGGGTGTTATTGCTCGAATACACAATATTAGACATTTTATCTTATGCTGTATGGGTACTTTAAAAAATATGTTTCGTCTGGAAATGCGTCTGTTACAATAATAATTCTTAACAGTAGTGTCCCTTCCTCGGGAATTACATACTTATTGGAATTGTCATGTCACTGACCGCGTGATAGAGGGCGTACCTAATTACGGCCGAGATCAACCTAAATTAAACTCTAAAATGTATGCAATAAGGATAAAAATTAACTGCAGTTTTGCTGTAGGTACTGAGAAGCATTGTTTTACTTACCTATAGGTATATTGTGACCGTGAATGTTGGTTTATAGTCCTACAGGCCAACATTAATAAAATATTATTTATAAATTAATACACTTTTATATTAGTAATGGCATATTTAAAAAGATGTGTTAGGGTTAAAGGGAATAATATAATTAATTATAATAATAATAATAAAGCCTTTATTCTAATTGTTAAATAGTTAATGGGACATATCATATCTGATAATTATTTGCATTTGATACTGAGTACCAAAACAACTCTATATAGGATAAAACAGAAGGTTTGGATGTGATCATTGGAGATAATATTTATAAATACTTACACAACACTATCAGCATCAATACAGCTGATACAGAACAGTCCATATGGTAACCAATGCCTTGTTTATCGTGTTCCTACTTATCTCTGCTTTTTCCATAATCACACCTTTCTTTCCATACCTACCCAAAATACACCATGATGTAATTTTGTATACACACATTACATATGAAAGAAAAATTTATACCATAAGCTTATCTGAATCAGGGTCTCAGTAAAACGCCAAATACGAACAAGACAGAATCATTTAAGAAAAAAATGTTTACGAACGTGCGGCACTAAAATAAATGATTTGCAAGGTTTAAAAAACTAAAATTACTGTAAGTACTTGTGTTTTATCTTAATAAACCTTTGTATGATTACAGATTAAATTTTTAAGGAAACCTACAGTTGCTACGCAATAATTTCAAGATAGAAAGTTTGGTAAGCGAGCAAAAACTGCGCTGCGACTATAAGAGACGCGACTGTTACCAGCTATTACGAAATAAGCAACCGTCATGTCGCAAGATTCACTCCAACTGACATCTATCGAGAGATGGCCAGAACTACAGAACGTGTTCCTTACTGACTGGCCGCGCAGTCTCCCTGGATACAACATACTAGAAACTCAGACTAGATGGATGAAAGAGGGTCTCGATTACGGTTTCCGAGTATACTGCCCCTTCGGTGATGTGCAAAACGGATTCCTAGCTATCAATGAGAAGGTACGTCAAAGTGGTTTATTATTAGCGACGTTTTTATATTGTCTTTAATTTGTGTGTGTGTACGTGATTGCTTACAAAATCATTATAGCAGACAAGCAAACAAAACCAAAGAACAATACTGGTTTATTAAACAATAGTTGTTCCGGTTTGAGTTTCATCGTAAGTAACAGTTTCAGTTAACCGAAACTGATAGTTAATTACATAATTTAAAGGCTATAATAGACAGTCTTCATGGCATTGGTCTCTTCCAGGAATCGTCATACGATCTAGTAATCCAGTATCCGAAAGATGATACGGCAATTTTAGAAGAAGCCCTAAATTTCACCAAAATAATTGATTGGGAAACTAAGAAGACAGTTAAAATATCATTCGCAGCGACTCATGTCATTGAATGTATGAAAAGAGTAGTCAAGGACAAATATTTGGAAGTAATATTGAAAGAGAATGATTACTTGGAGACATTTTACATAGAAAAAGATGCACCTCTATTCGAGAATGTTCAGTAAGTGGCTCCTAAAGATAATGACTTGTTGACTCAGTTACAAACAGTAGATAAATAAATTACTTACTTACTTACTCCGCTGGCGCAGCGACCCAAAGTGAGTCTTGGCCTCCGATACAAGAGATCGCCACCGGTCCCGGTCTTGAGCCGCTTCCCGCCAGTCAGCTACTTGAAGCACGCGTAGATCTGACTCCACAACGTCCTTCCAGCGGTACCTCGGCCGACCAACGGGACGACGGCCACTCGGGACACCGAGAAAGGCTCTCTTGACACTACGATCGTCTCCCATTCTCACCAAGTGACCCAGCCAGCGAAGTCTATAGGCTTTTGTCTCACCGATCATATTTGGTTCCCCAACCAGCTCTTCAATTTCGAGGTTCTTCTTTATTCTCCAACTTCCATCCTGCCTCCGGGTTGGACCCAAAATCTTGCGCATGATCACATAAATAAATTAAGATGTACAATTAAAAACGTCACTGCTCTGACTCACTTCCTTGGATTTCTGGAAAACGAACATGGCGTAGTAACGTGATTTGACTTTAAATTTAATCCACACCAATAATGATCTCTTTGGTAAACAATTTATTTTGTTGAACCTATGTACAAAAAGCTCATAAAATACTCAATCTTTGACTTTTTGTAAATCGCTAAAACACTATTCATGTTGTTTTTTTTTCAGGTTACCTCCAGGGCACGCATTCGAACTCCTAACATCCGAGCATGTTGACATCATTGATTCCTACTGGCCTCACCGATACCCTACATCTTCTTCCTACTTCCAACTTCTCATCGACTCAAAATCTGGCTACGGACTCTTCAAAGATGGAGAATTAACTTCTTGGATTCTAACTGGAGAATGTGGAAACCTCACTCATCTGTTTACTCTAGAAAAATACAGAAAAAGAGGCTACGCAGAATTGCTAATCAAACTTATAACAAATGCAACGATCAAGGATAGAAGACGAGATGTTTTCGCGTTTTGTGTAAAAACAAACTTAAGAGCGCGCAAATTGTACGAAAAAATTGGTCTGAAGAAATCTAACGACGTGTTTTGGCCAGATTGTTATAGGCTTGAAAAACCTTAGAATAAATTGTCTGGTATACTAATAATTCTTTAATTATTTTTTTATTAAAATATAAGTGAGATAACTTACTATCAAATAAACATTAAAGAATGCTTCGTACAACCTACACACTTTGTTCATATTGCAAGGTAATTTCCTTTTCAGTAGGTACAGGCAGCAGACTCTATGCTCGAACTCAGTATAATTTTACAGGTGAAATATCAACCGATTAGTATTGGTCAAATATAGGCCGCACTTAATAAAATATACATTCAAAATATCTATTTATGCTAAAAGATTTATATATTGAACTAAAGAACAAAGGACAGAAGGCATCCCATACCCAATACAGTAGTATAAAGCCAAAATAAGTCCACTAAATACGAAGGTATTTGGGGTTTGCAAAGTCCGAATAACATTTATGGACTCTGGTAAAACATAAAGAAATAGCTTGGGAAATAACTTCGTGGCATTTGGTACAAAAACGGGGTTACTGCTTACTTATAGATGAACCATAGTAGCGGTTATACTTTGTATTGCTTTTAGCAATACCAAAAACAAATAGCTATACATTGTAATTGGGAACATAGAGTACAATTATTATATAAATAAATATTCCAGGACATTGCACACAGCGCCATCTAACCCCACACTAAGCAAACGCTTGTGTCATGGGTGCTAAATAACGGATATAATACTTATATACTTTTTTTTAATACATACTTATTATACATACAAACGACCAGACTCAACACAAGTAATTATAAATTTAAAAATTCATAATTACTTGTGTCACGCGGGAATCGAACCCGCAACCCCTAGATTATAAGGCAGCGCCACTAGCAACTAAGCTAACAGAGCAGTCAATAGTATTTTTATTGTATATTATAGATGGGTAACGTACCAAAAGAAAACATGGCTTTTACAATTGGGCGCAATCGTGGGTCTCAGTGACCTATCTAAGCACACTCATTAAAAAAATCAGAGCCCTCTGGGAAACTTTGTAAATGTTCGCCAACAAAAATCGCCCTTCTTACCAAACCCTCCTAAATGTGAAATTTTAGATTAATTAATTGTAATAGGTATGACATTATTTTAGGTGATCTAAACTATGCATACCTATATTTTGTGACGATACTGGACTCTTAGTACAAACAAATGTTTAAAAGCTCGTTACCGTTAAGTTAATTGATTTTTCCTTTTCTAAGTGGGAAAGTAATTAGTTGCAAAAACTGTTTCCATTTGCGAAATTACTATTACTTTGCTGAGTAATTTTAGGTTATCAAATTTTTGAGTTACAGTAGCATAATTTACACAGTTTTATCAAGGTAAATTAAGTACTTTAAACTTGTCTGAGTTTAGTACCTAAGTCATTGATATTTTAAGACCTAAATCTCATAAATTCAAATGATGAGAAGAACAATACGCGTGAATAGAGAAAAAAAACGTTAAATCACCTTAAATTTTTGGCACCAGAGTTGGCCACTCACTTTTAAAAATGTTGTTTCGAGTCTCATTAGAGATCATTAATTATAGCTACTCATTTAAAGTGGTGAAATAGTATTGTTCTGGCGTGTCATGAATAGAGAATGTAACAAGCTACTTGGTATGCAGTGTGGTGGTGGCGCTGCAATTATTGTCTAATGAATCATTTCAATGCAAAGCCCTAAGTGAGAAAGCAAAGATAGCTACGTTAGCTACAAGATCTTCATTACAATGATAATACCACAGATAACAGAAACAAAGAGAGATTGGACTTCTAAGATTTTTTGTTTGAAAGCCAGCGCAACAACCGAACTCTTGACCGAAATGCAGCTGCATTTCGGTCAAGAGTTGAATGGTTCAAAAACTTTGTTTTCCTAACGTCACGTCGACTGACAAGCGGTGAGCCCATGAGGTAGGTACGTTTTGCACCGCATGTTCGCACGGGGCTCGCCCACTTACCCTATCTCCCTTTGTGCGTACCTATGTTAGTTAAAGGAAGTCTTCAATAGCATTGTTTTCAGGTAGGTACTGGTACAGATAACAGATGAGTAGTTTACTCGTAGTTCAAAACCAAAAATACGACGAATACTCGTACTCTAACACTAAGGGCAGGTTCTACTTTTAAATGATTAATCAATATGTCGCTAGTTAAACGAGTAAATTATACATAATATAATAACATATTTTTTTAAACTAGATATGCGCACGCTTGAGTACAACTCGCCTAGTAGAAACCGATTCAGTCTTGACTTGAAGACCGATAAATTTATAGTTAGAGGGGAATAGAGATTCGGGCAAGGAGTTCCAGTTTGGCTGTAGATAGGCATGATGAAAGTCGAAGCAAAACGCTTGTTGCGTTATAAGCTTCTTTTTGATTTATTTTTATTTTTCAAAGGTCAAAAATAATAATCTCGACGTGGGAAGCACTTACTTTCAGCTCAAAACTGGAGGACGAAAAACAACGAAATTAATGAAATATCTTTTAAACGATTAAAAAAATGCTAATTAGAAATATTAATATGGACGCCTTCATTAAAATTTTACTATTAGAGACAAATGTCAAGTTGTTGGCTATACGAACAATTTCTATTTCAATGATTTCCAAAACAATCTTGTTCGCAGATGACTTTCTTATTACTCCAGATAACTTTGGTAGGTCCTTTTGATTTAGCAGTGAAGTTAAGCTAGCTTAAATAAAAACAAACGTGTAGTATTTAAATAAAATATAATACATATTATTTTAGTAAGTTTCATACATTAGAATAACACTTTAAAATACACTTCATCTTTTATTTACTTACGTTTGGCTACAGCCTGCCTACATTATCTACCCACATTCATCCAAGCTCCACTATCCACATGCTTGAAGCCTAGTTTCAGGAACAGCTCCACAGCTTTCTTATTCCCTGGTAGTACATAAGCGTATACATCATTACCTTCTTTCAGATTTTCATTTACCACAGTCTTCAAAAGAAACTCAGCACATCCTTTCCTTCTGTGACTTTCTTCAACAAATAAGTGACACAAGTAATTGTATTCGTTCAAGAACATCCAAGCTACTAGTTTTTTGTCGAGTGAATATAGCCCGAAAGATCTGCCATTAGAGATGAAAGTTGAAAAGTAGGTTTGTGATCCTGGGAAGCGAAACTGCCATGCATCGTCAACTTGCTTGATGTGATCTGGATGGACAGCTTCTAAGTAGGTGTCCGGTGGGCATCTACAAGGTTTTAATCAATGGTTAAATATTAATATAGGGTGATCTTTAGATAAAACTTTGAATTTGGCTATATTTTGAAACGCAATTAAGGGTTGACATATGGCTATAATTTGTCTGGTTTAAGTATCAGTGTAGACTAAGAATATGTTTACGTACAAAATCTTTCTGATTCTAATCTTCAGAGTCTGTGAAATAAAATTAAGAACCTACCTATTGGTAGGTATAACCTACGGAAATAGGAAATTCAGGAAGTACCAAACCGTTTGTAAAGAAAAAAATATATTACTACTGCTTTCAGGTTACATAGATTTTCTTAAACCTAGAAGTTCTAAGAACTCACCTCACATCTTCAAATCGGTTCGAAGATTTATCCAGAAACACCATTTCAGCTCCCCAGACATCAAATGTATTAAATCCCAGTCTTGGTTTCAAGTTCTTCATCAACTTTATAGTCAATGAACTTGCCATTTCAATACAATGGTTTTTATTCCAATCAATTCGCTCAGTATCTGCTAAAGCGTCTTCTAATTTGCTTGTGTCCTCACTGATAGAGTTTATCACCAACTTTGCACTTCCCTGGAGTTAAAGAAATATTAACGTGAATACTTCGCTAAGTATTAAATACGGGATGGGAAGGAGATTTTCGCAGTAAGTTCATAATGAGTTTGGATCTCTTGCTGTAGTAAGAAATTATAGAAATTTTACCACGTAATAAAGAGATCAAAAGGATGTTTAAATCACCACTCTAAAAATAACGATAGTTAGTATAATAGGCATAGTAACTATAATCACACGTTGATACAGATTTTTAAGTAAGACGATAAGAAACAGTAGTAACAAACGAGTGCAAACTGCGAGTCAGTATTGACTGATAGGTCATTGAATTTAGCCACATAATTTCAATGTACCTATATATAATGTAATATATCATAAAAAAAACTGTGATATGATACTATACTTAGTATCATCTCAGATTTTTCTCAATTTATCATTGTACACCCTAAAACGGCATTTCATATCAGGAAATAAACCCACATATTCTTTACCTCCTCACTAATAACCACGAGTCCACTGCCTACATCTCCGTAAGGGCAATACACTTTGAAGTGGAAAGCCTCTCTTAGCGGAGAGTGCTTGATGCTTGTCTGTAGCGCGTAGTATCCCCCAACGTTTAGTGGCCATAGAGCCTTCAGCCGGGCGGCCAGAACAGGCCACTGCGGCTCTGGTAGCTCTTGGAGGGAGTCCATCTGGGGAAGAAGTAGAATAAAATTCAATGCCTAGGTACTTAACCATTTATAATTGTTGAGAACGTTGTTAATCTTGGAAGGCCAATTAACGGAATCTTTATAGCTTCTTTTTGCTCATTAATCTGTCTATTGAATTTGATTTTAAAATAAGTACAAACTAGCAGTTATGATAAAAATGGACGTCTCATATCACGATTTCAATACAGAATAAACTGTAAGGTAAATAAAATATGTTGCCCTTGTGAGCTGATTATAATATTGCTCAGTGATATGTCCATATCTTAATACAACCACACTTTTTTACTCTTTTCGCACAATAGCAAAACCACGTTATCAATACAATTTTATACACATTTCATTCAATTTTAAAACCAACAAATAGATTATCCATTACAAAATAGTTACAGTTTAAACATGTTACAATATTTTCAAACAAAATGTATCCCTTTCGCCTCTTGGGCCAGAGAGCTTGAGTCCGTTTTGCATAAAACTCACAAATGGTCTGGAACTGCTAAGTCACTTTTACAGTTATAAAACTGGCGTATCAGATGTGTGTATATTCTGGAGCACTTTATAATATGACTAAAGCAAAACACTGACCTGGTTAGCGTCAATGACCGACTGATAGAGGGAAAATCCAGTTAGGACTAAGGACGAACTAAAACAAACTCTATAATAACTTACATAAGGATTTTAACTGCTATTTGATTGAACTGATACCTAAGTCTTGTTCTATCTTTACCATGTGGCGGTGGTCGACCTTCTATAGTTCTTATATGGCATCTTTTAGGGCGGTAAATAGGTTCTATTCATTATGCAAAAAAAGATGTATCCGAATAATAGTAAACATCAATATCAGTACCAGCTGCAGATCACACTTCAAAGAAAGAAAAATCCTAACATTGCCCTGTATTTACTTATATGAAAATGCTAACTTAGAATAGAATAGAATATATCTTTAATGTACACCATAAAACATAGAAATAACAAAACAGGAAATAAGCTTAAATATATTAAAGTGATGCACATTGGGAGGCCTTATCGCCTTAGGCCTTGTCTTCGTCAGGAAAAATCTCAATCTTTACACAATAGACCCAATCCACGCAGAACATTTAAAATAGTACTTCCGGAACCAATACTAGAAATATACAAGAAAGGGCTACATGTCTATACGAATATACAATAAACTGCCAAACTACATAAAAAAAGAACAAAATATTAAAACTTTCCAAACCAAACTTAAACTATATTTGATACAGAAATGCTACTACACAATAGAAGACTATTTTAATGATGAAAATAAGGAATAGGATATAATAATGATCTCAATGTATAATAGATTAATAATAGATAATATAACAAAATATTGTACACATACTAGTTTAAGTTTAAGATTTTAAATTTTATATTAAGTTTTAGATTTTAAAATATTTAGTTTTAATTTTAGCAACGCCCTAATTCCCCTCTTAACAGAGTATTGTAAATACATTTAAGTATGCTAATAAAGGAATTTGAATTTCAACTTAAATATGTGACGATTTTTATGATAATAAATAAAAACCAGGGGCGTAGCTACCGCCGTATTTGCCGTATCAATTATACGGGGCCCCCGGGCTACGGGGGCCCCCAAAGTGTGTAAGGAAAAAGAATAAAAACTTTCTAATTTGTTTTATTTTACAAATGACAAAATTCTATAAAGCAATTATAGTAGTATATACTTTTTTTCCCGCCTTAAGCGTGCGTTCAAAAGTTGGCAACACAAAAACATATATTATTTTGTTTAACTTTTGGTACTTCTTATTCAAATAGGTATTATTTTGAGTTAACAGTATTAAAAATTGATTCCCAGAAGTCATTTATTCATAAAGATAAGTTTTAACTAAGTTTTTACGCAGAATATATAATACAACAGAAACCTATCTCCCGGTTAGTAACGCGCGGCGCGCGGAGGGCACAGTAAATTACGCTCGACAGTCGTGTGTCAAACGGCACATCACTCGCCTACTGCTCTGTCCGTAACCCACGCGCAAGCCAAATTGAAACTTAACATTTCGTGTTAACGTTCATATTACGCTGAATACCGTCCGCAACTTGCCTGATGGTCATGGTTGTCACATGAAATAAATGTGGGCTTGTATTATTTTCGTGTTATGCCTAATCATTGGTGAAACGTTTGTTCCTAGTATATACTTTATCTGTGACTTAGTTTGACATAATATTACAATAAAATATCTTACTAGGTACCTACTTGTTAAAAATTTAATTGACATAAAAATATTTTATAAATAGGCCATTCTGGTATTTGGCTAGATTATTTATATCTAGTCATGTACTAGGTACCTATGTAAAAATACCCATAGCACATAAAAAAGAAGGATCTAGTACGTACTGCCACAGAGTAGGGTAGGTACAAGTACCTAGTGCTGCGATGCGTCTGTAGGTACACAGTAAGTAGCGGTAACTCGCGTCGCGACACGTGTGCCGCGGCGCAACTGTGGCGTAGGTGCGGGGCACGGGCAGTCTTTTTAAACGACAACGCTTTAGCACGCTTTAGTTTTAAAAAAAATACATTTTAGGTACTTATTAGTAACTAGCTGTGCTCGCGACTTCGTCCGCGTGGAATAGTTATTTTGGGTATCATATTTATTTTTACAAACAACCTCTTCAGCTTTATAAATTATAGCTGTTACCCACGACTTTCTGAACCATTTTCGCAGCGCACGTAACGGAAAACCCTCAAAGATGAATAATTTTCCCCGTTTTTACCACATTTTCCGTTGTTTCTTCGCTCTTATAAGTTACAGTGTGATGTTATATAGTCTAAAGCCTTCCTTGATAAATGGTTTCTTCAACACAAAAAGAATTTTTCAATTCGGACCAGTAGTTCCTGGGATTAGCGCGTTCAAACAAACAAACATACAAACAAACAAACAAACTCTTCAGCTTTATAATATTAGTATAGATTAAACAAACTGATGTTTAATGAAATGAAAATAGATTTAATATGCATTCATGGATATTTATCTACTTACTTGCACATATGGGTGGACCAAAAGAGTACCGCGGCCCGCCCGTTCTCGGCCAATGACCTTTGCCATTCGCTTAAGATTTGTATGTTGGAAATAAATAGTATACCTAGTTACTTTAAGTAAATTTCTTGACCATAGAATACAGACATTACCTATGGCCTTTTCGTGGGTACTACATAACGGATATAACACTTTTATACTTTTTTAGTAAATACATACATATTATACATACAAACGACCAGACTCAACACAAGTAGGTAATTATAAATTTTAAAATTCATAAATACTTGTGTCACGCGGGAATCGAACCCGCAACCCCTAGATTAGAAGGCAGAGCCACTACCAACTAAGCTAACAGGCCAGTAAAGGCCATTGTATTTTTTGCTCATTTTGTCACGCGGTGTGCGAGCGAGCGATGTGCCGTTTGACACACGACTGCCGAGCGTACTTTACTGTGCCCTCCGCGCGCCGCGCGTTACTAACCGGGAGATAGGTTTCTGTTGTATTATGTATTCTGTGGTCTTAGTAATGGTAATTCACCAAGTACGAAGCAGGCAGAGCGTTTTCTTTTGTTTTCTTTGAGTTATTGAAAAACTGCGATTTACATACCTATATGTATTTTTAAATTCCTCAATGTGTTACAAACTGATTTTCTGGAGTTTTGCCAGTCTCATTCACGGAGTCAGTTGATGCCTAGGGAATGAACATAATAATAATAATAATAATAAAAACGTTTATTTGACCTTATTAGAAAGAAACAGGTAAGTATAGCAGTAGTGAACATAAAATTTTACTATGAGATAGGGCTTATGACTATACAATAGTTGGTGAACCCTGGACATCAAAGTAGGTCATCACCTGTGTGATGATGTCCAGTTTTTTCTAATAAACAACAACAAAGCTAGTTGTTATATTAAGGAGGATGAACATAAAACAGTCATTTAAAAAAAAAACTTACAGAAGACTTGATAACTTCCTTTTTTGAAGTCGGTTAAAAAGTTTAATTCAAACTTGATCCCAGTCTGGAGTCCAGGAAGGAAAATCTTTAACTCAGGTATGTTTAGCACTGCTTTATCTACAATTTGAATAGAAAGCACATTAAAAAATATTTAAAGAGTACTAGGTATGTACATATTAACACAGAATACACAGTACAATATTAATAAGAGTAACTTTAAGTAAATAAAGGTGCGATATTTTTAATAAAAATGGTTATTTTTTTATCTGGGGGCACGGCAGTGCTGGGCAATCTGGGGGCAGCAGGGAGCACTTTCAGGCCCCTATTTGAGATTCTCTGGATGAGACTAGAACGCTGAAATTTTCGTCATCTGATAAGCTATATGGACCCACTCGAAATCCAAAATTTCAAGTCGGTAGACCATTTAGTTCCGAAGCTAAGGGAAAGCTAATGTTGTGTGACTTGGCCGTTGACTTGTACCCACTAACGTATAAAGAATGTTCAACGACCATATAACGAGCAGCTCCATCGAGACTTGGCTAGTTTTTTACAGAATGTTTTTGGTGGGATTATATTATTCATAAACAGTCATTTTGTTTCAGACTCAATTAAAAAATAAAACTAGAAACGAGAGTACATACATCAAAACGGAGAAACAACTGCCAGCAGAACCGACCACAGAATACGAAACTATATCACAAGACTCGCTTCAGCTAATGTCCATAGAAAGATGGCCAGAATTACAAAAAGTGTTTCTTGGCGACTGGCCGCGCAGTCTCCTTGGATACAACATTACTAGAAACTCAGACTAAATGGATAAAAGAGGGTCTTGACTACGGTTTGCGAGTATACTGTCCCTTCAGTGATATGCAAAACGGATTCGTAGCCATCAATGAGAAGGTAGGTTGCGGTTTAATTTAAGTTAGAATAGAGTATAGACATCTTACGGACGAGATGACCTTTCGAGGTTGATGTGGGTAAGGGTGTTTTCAGGCTGGTGGTTTAGTTCTTATGCTTTTGAACTGTAATTAAAGGCCTGTGCGAAGATGGTATAAGTTTATGAGGTACGAGATCAATGTAGAGTAGTAATAGTTTAAATAACTTATAATGTTTTAGAAAATATTTTTAATACACTACCTCTTTAAAGTTAGTCAAGTCATAATATCTTTTTAAAAATTGATTTATCCCTCTGGTTTAATTTAGTAGCTACTAAAACCAAAAATCATTTTAACGGAAGATCTCAACTACTCAAGTTCTATTATGAATTTTCTTACAATTTTAAGACAAGAGGACCCTAAGAAAATATTAAAAATTAAAAAGACAAATTAATTCAGCATAACTATTAAATTTTCCAGGTATCATCATACGACCTTGTGATTCAATATCCGAAAGATGACACAACTGCTTTAGAAGAAGCTCTGAAGACTACCAAAATCATAGACTGGGATTCAAACAAGCAGTTAAAACTTCCGTTTGTAGCATCTCATGTTGTAGAATGTATGAAAAGAGTAGCTAAGGACAAGAACATGGAACTAAAATTTGGAGAGAGTGACTACTTGGATACGTTTTACATTGATAAGGATGCACCTTTGTTTGAAAATGTCGAGTAAGTAGTTTTTTGAGATACCGTTTAGTTAGATATGATACTTGACTTACGCTTGTATTCGAATCTATAAAATTATACATATTATTTATTGAACCATGTCTTCCTGTCATAATATAAAGGATTAAGGGTTACGATTTCATAAATGAAAATAACTCCCCTGTGACATCAAAACTATCAACGTCAAATTTAAAAAATCCTTTAGCAAACGGGACATTTCAATACATTTATAGAAAAACAGACGGTAATCTTTATAAAAACAGAATATAACCACTACCTACATGTAATTCAAATTTATTTACAACTGTTTTACTACTACTTGTTTTACTTTTACTGTTTGTGTCTAATCTATTCATAATTTCCTTTTTATAAGCGGTGGTGGTACTTGCGCTTACAGTTCAGCTTACAGTTAAGTCGAGTTTTAGTTTACTCTGTTGAAATAAAATTCTCTAAGGTAGGTAGATGTTTTTTTTTTGTTAACCTATACTATCCCACTCCTGGGCAAAGGTCTCTCGCAACTCTCTCCATGCACCCCGGTCGAAGACCGCACCCTGAAACCGGTCGAGATCCTGACGCCAGCGGGTCTTGGGCCTTCCTCTACCACGTCGCCCTTGACGAATACGAACTACGTGACGTCAATGACAGGATGTACCTAACATATATAAATACCTAATCATCATCCATTCTCATGATGACAAAATAAATAACCAAGACTACAAAACCAATGCTGAACTATATATTTAGTTTAAGTTATTTAAAGGACTGGTCAAGTCTATTAAAAACTGCCGAGTAATACTCGTATGGACTATCAGAATTGGTTGCGTATAAATTACTTCACAAGTTCTTACGCTCGTAGTTGCAAAACAGGTGTCTTGGAAGGAAAATCTACGTAACAAATTGAATTAATTTTAGTTTTACAGTGAATTTGGAGTTGTCAGTGAAGTTATCGACACTTGTAACTAACATTTTTGTGATACGTGATTGAATAACGACAGATTTTTATTTTGTGTATAATAGTGATTAGGACGAAGCAATTTAGACTTTATAGTAACATAAATATGGGTCAAGATCCTCTGCGGTTAGTGCCAGTGGAAAGATGGTCAGAACTTCAGAAAGTGTTACTATCCGACTGGCCTAGAAGTCTGCCTGGATACAATGCGTTAGAAGTGCAAGCTAGATACAAGAAAGAAGGATTTGACTATGGTTTCAATGTCTATAGTTTGTTCGGAGATTTTAGCAATGGATTTATAGCTGTCAATGAAAAAGTGAGTATGTTTTTAAGTACGGAATAGAACTTATGAGATACTTGCTGAAAAGTAAAAATATTTAAAAATAAACAAGGATAGAAATTAGGTATTATGTTTAGGCTTTTGATAGCTTAAAGCATCGTTCAAACAGGAATGAAATTAAATGTTACAAATTCGTACTCATTTAATAAAAAAAAACCATGTCGGTCAGTTTATATGTCAAAAAATAGTTAGTTCTTGACATATTTTTTAAGTAGGTAAGTGCTAGCCGGTTACAACTATTATTACATAAATAAAAAATATGGATAAATTAGACGTGGTTTACATTCCCAAGGAATAAAATAACTTAAGAAAACACATAACATTATCAGTGTTATCAGTATCATTTACCAGTTAGATAAAAGTATAATCCATAGCTATCAAAGAATATTGCATTGTGTCATATCATATTAATTATCTCTGATAGTAAACTGGGTCTTATTGAGGCCGGCGACATGGTACATGTAGAATTCCTTGAGCTGTTTACTCATACAATTATCTCTATTCATAAAAGACGCGCTCGCTCATAATATATTGTACAAAGCCGGCTAAACTAGTATCCTAGAATATTTGTCTATGATAATAATTTATTTGTGAACATTTATTTATTTATTTTATTCTCAGAATTAGAACCGCTTAAAGCGAATTACTCTAATGATAAATAATCTACTCATAATAATAAAGTTAATTCTAATAGTAACAAAAAAGTACAAATTAAATCATTAAACAATACATAAATAAAACTAAAAAGTCAATAAATATACATAGTATCAAATACAAAATTCAAATAAAATAAAAAATAAAAATAAAAAAACGCAAAAATCAAGTTATTAAATGGCTACAGTTGACTCCCGATAGCATGCTTTTTCACTATAGAGCAAACATTTTTCCAATAATTCTCTCCAAGCATCACTGAAAATGTCCACATCAGAGTTAGCGCCAATAAGCTCGTTTAATGCGCCTAGGGAGCGCGGTATCGGGGACATCGTATGAGCAACTGTACTACTCCACGGGACTGAAAACAGTTTGTGGCTCCTGGCCCGCAAGTAGTGGCTGGGTACAAATAAACGACACAAGCTGTTACTGAGATCAGATGCATCAACCTTGCCTCGCAAAATTTTTACCATCATAACTATCTGGTCGTACGACCTCCTCACTTCTAGGGAGTTGTACCCGAGGGAACCGAGCAGATAGTTAGTAGGGTAAAACATGTAACATGTCTAGCTAGAGAGAAGAGGTGCAAAATAATAGAAGATAAGGGGCTTAAATTAATTGAGAGTTTGTTAGTTGATTATTCCGAACCCTGATTTAGAACCTAGACACCTATATACTACAAAAAAAACCAGTGCATAACATAATACATAATTTGAATCGTATTTTCAGTACATATAAATAAATACATACAAAGATTCTACAATTCATATCAACAAAGAAAATAAACAATAATTATCAGAGAAACTCACCTTCAAAATAACCCAGATAAATAAATACACACGAGATACCACGAGAACACCTTTCACAAAACTGGTATTTCGTTACTTATTTTAATAAACTTTTTATCCTCAGGTCAACAACTTCGAATTAATAATACAGTATCCAAAAGACGACACGGATATCCTTGAGAAGGCTTTAAGACAGACTAAACTCATAGATTGGAGTATTCTGATAACTTTGGCGTTCACAGCACCACATGTTATGGACATCATAAAGAAAATCTTAGACGAAAAGAACATTCTATTAGATCTTCTGCCATCCTCCACTTTTATAATCGAAAAGGGTTCGCCTCGTTTTGAAGATATCAGGTGAATAATGTATATGTTATTATGAATTCGAGTTTTCCTGATATGACTTGGTCTAGATTTAAGTAGGCAGTATTTATTAAATTAGTACGTAATAAGTACTAGCCTATCAAATGTGACAAATTGCAAACACTAAAATTATAAATAAAATAAAAACCAGACCACCGGCATATTATTTCGTTACTACTTTGTACCAATTATCTGTCTACCGTGATATGGCGACGATTGACATACATTGCTAGCATACGACAATCGTTAGTCAATTCAATGCAATGTGTGTTTACAAATCAAACATTCTACCTATTGGTTTGTTTAAAGGAATGCTATATCTAGTACTTTATACGCTAACTAGTGAATCCCCGCGGCTTCACTACCGTGGTTTCGGAATTAAAAGTAAACTACATAATGTCACTTTCAGGACCCTTACCTATCTTCCTTTGCTCTGTTGCGGCGTAAGAACAACAAATAAATAACACACTTTACTGCAGTAAATTAAGAAACTCAACCCGCTAAAATAGTATTTTGCTTAATATGACTTTCAACGAATGTAATTAGTTTATTTTTTATCTATTACAGCTTACCTCCAGGCTACACCTTCGAACTCCTCACATCAAAAAAGTACATCGACCTCATCAACGAAAAATGGCCGCATCGCTACCCTCAATCGGAATGGTATTACCACCTCCTGACTGACACCAAATCTGGCTACGGACTGTTCAAAGATGGAGAACTGGCTTGTTGGATCTTTATTGGTGAAGTCGGTCTTTTAACTCATCTCTATACGCTAGAAAATCATAGAAGACAAGGATTAGCTGTTTCAATGCTGAAGCTGATTTCTAACGAACTTCTAAGTAAGAATAGACAGGTATTCGCGTTTTGTGTAAAGGGGAATGACAATGCTTATAATATGTATAAGAAGATTGGGTTCAAAGAAACGTATCCTGTGATCTGGGGCTTTGTAAATAGGAAACATGGAAGCAATTGAAGCTTCAATTGCTGAACTTGAAAGGTGCAATTTTCATTTGCCTAAAGAAATCTTGAAGGGCCTTGAGAACTATAGATTTGTATTAGTGATAGCGAATAGAATGAAATAGGAGCAGTGTTGTTTTGTAAAAAATATTGAATAAATACATATATATTTGATTTTTATTAAACCAGATATATTATAATTAAATACGTAGGGCCTTGTATGCACCTAGCTTTTAGTAAAGTATTTGAATTAGATGTTACAATATAATAGCCCACAAACAATCGCAGACTCCAACTTGACACTTAAGCGAAATTTCCCGAAATGGGAGCAGAAACAGCGAGCAATGAATGCAATATTCAGTATATTCACAGGAGGCGGTTGTTCAGAGTTTCAGAGATACGAGCCAGTCTCGTGTGGCTAGAATCTGGGTCGGCGTCACGGCATCCAGGGCCCAGAAGCTTCACGGGAAATCTGCTGAATTAGGTGGCTGGGCATATGGAGATACCTTTTCGTGCATGTGTAGGTGTAAAATAGATATATTAGGTAGGCATTTTACATGTTTTCTTTTACCTTAGAAAATACTAGCAAAACCATCATAGGTAGGTTGATTTTTTAGGAAAATAGTAGAACGTTTATGGTAGCGTCCAAAGCTTTGTGACATTAACTCAGCAACATCTTGCTTTTATATAAAAACATAAATAAACTAAATCAAAATCTAATAATAAAAAACATTGTATATTATACCAAACAACAGTTCTAATGTATAATGTTATGTAGGTAATAAATACAACTGAGTACAGAGTGAAAGTAATACCTACTATGCATATAATAGGTAAGTATTTTATAAGGACTTGTTTACATTATTATGGGCATCCAACATAATATTACTACTTATGGGTTCTTATCTTTCTATACCTTCGAGGAATTCATTCCAGACGTAAGATACTTGTGTTAGTGCGATGTTGTTGTCCATGTGTTTGTTTTTTGAATACTCGATGTTTCTTGAAATTATTTAATCAATAATGTTAATGCATTGTTTTTTATACTGTTATACTCAATAACTTTTGTTATTTTGTTATTTTGACGTGTATTATTAAGTTATATGAATAAATGGACTTTGAACTTTGAACTTTTATTTGACCACGGAAAAAACAAAATCCCGGCATCTGAATAAAAACAGTGTCTTCGTGTGCACTATCCCAAAGACAACAGTGTAGAACGTCAAAGACAGTTTCGATGTTTGCCAAACGTTGCGTTGAAACCTAATAGGAGAATTGAGGATTCATGTCTGAGCTATCATCCATCTATATAATATGTGTCATACTTATACAATTTCAATTTCCGTATTTGTATGGATGCAATACAATAGCAAAACCTCTCGGAGCGCTTGGTTGACGCGACGCATGACCAAAATGCTGGCCTTTTTCTGGCTCAACGTATCAGCATTGCCATCCAGCGTGGTAATGCGGCCAGTATGCTGGGCACGCTGCCTTCTGGTAGTGGGCTGGAGCACTTAGATTATCTTTAGGCTTTTCTAAAGATTTTCTAAGTGCCCCTTTTTGTAGTAGTTAGAAGTACTTAGTATGTTTAGTTTTTCTTCCCTTGTTTTTATATTTTGTTATAGCAAATACGTGTTGTATAAAAATTGAGAATTCGATACCTACCTAAAACTCCTGTTTAGATTTTAAATTTGATAGATGGAATGGTACTGGATCTCAAACGAGAACTTTTGAAACACACTGTTAGCCGCTTAGAAATTATTAGGTTCACTTCAACGTAAACCTATCCCACGTAAAAAAAAAGAAAAAAAACTATGCTTTTAAATAGAATGGATCACTATGATAATGATGATGCTTTCCAAGCCGATTTCGGCTACGGCGAACGTATTTCCTTACTGTAAGTTACTGATCCATTTACATTACCTATAAGTATGTAAATGGATCACTATCTATAAATTTTAACAAAGCTAGAGAGGGCTGAAAGTCTGAAAAATATTTAAAAAAAAGGTTTAGAGATACTTAGAATAGATAACAGTACAACTTCCACCAATTTATAGAATTTGTGTCTGTTTCTCTGTTTATTTAAACGCTCATTGCGCATAAACGGCTGAACATGATTTTTGGTAGTATGTGGTTCCTGAAGTGTCATTGGCTACTTTTTATCCTGAAATGATACGAGCGAAGTCGCGGGCGTTCACTAGTTGTCAATAATTAAATTAGGTACTTATAGAGTTCCAGTTTACATTCCACTCGGCTGTCGCGTTGTGTTCCACTCCACATGTGCAAGTGCAACAGCGAAATGGATTTCAGAAACAACTAACAAGAGAATACACGATAGTAATATATTTCAATAAACAAATTTTTACAGTTATTTTTTTTTCCTTCTTCCACATTTTGTGTGTTTTAGGCACATACAGCGCCATCTAGTTTCTCGTCGAGACAATGCGAATCCTAAAGTAATTTTATTCTCGCAAAGAGAACTCCTACCTCACTTTATTTGTATACTGTAGATAGACCGTGTGCAAGAATAAATTACTTATTACGTTATATATATATTGGTTTTTTTATCTCAATACGATAAGATGAAAAATCACTTTGTTTTAACGTAAGACATGATTATGTTTTATTTTACTAACACGGTTCATGTGGCCGTTTAGTATAATAAAAAGATGAAGAATATGTACCTACTCACAAACCTTTCATACGGTAATGACGTACGGATATGTTTCATTGCTATTATTTGTTTGTTTTTTCAACTGGAATATGCAGGTAACTCCTAAATACAATTATGAGACATTCCGACATACCTACTAAACGCAACAATTCCTAATTTACTGCGGTTGCCAATCAAATCTAAATTTGTAGCTTTCTTTTTATTTTCCTTATTTTATAAGTTTCCTAGGATTTCCTTTCTAGTTTGTTTCTAGTTTAAATAGCTTTTAATTCCAGTTTTGTAGTTTTTTATTTTGTGAGTGTGTGTTGTTGTTAATTTTTTAGTTATTTAATAAAGATTTAGTTTTTAGTTATTGAATAAAGATATTAAAAAGATACAATATAATATATTTCTAATTAAATTCCAAAAAAAAGAATATCTGCTTCCCTCACACCTACCTTATGAATACTAGGTAGGTAACAACTAGGCCTACAAAAGATACAGTCTAGATATTGATCAACGGCATATCTAGACCACCTGATTAACAAACCATATTCTAATCTAAACACGCACGATGCCTATCTTTGTCTCTTTGTTAAGAAATTGACACATTTTCTTTAAATGTACAACAACGACACCTTTTTCAATCGTGCGAATTCACACATTGCAATTATGCATAAATGTATTTGGAAGACATGCGTTTGTAACTAAATTCACATGTCCATCGACTTCTGGCAAAAAACATAAAAATATCATTACGTACGCAAATTCTTAGCTCATACAATAAGAGCCTATGTCAAATCAATTAAAAATATAAGCGCAACCACTTCAATGGTTATTTCTTTAGGACTATTAATAAATAAATAAATATTTCAGGACATATCACACAGCGCCATCTAGCCCCATACTAAGCTTACGCTTGTATCATAGGTACTAGATAACGGATATAATACATATATACTTTTTCTTTTGTAAATACATACTTATTATACATAGAAACGGCCAGACTTAACACAAGTAATTACAAATTTTAATATTCATAATTACTTGTGCCATGCGGGAATCGAACCCGCACCCCTAGATTAGATGGCAGAGCCACTACCAACTAAGCTAACGGAGCAGTCAAATTAATTAAATTAATTACACTAAGTATATAATTAAAATAAAATGAAACTACGAGATAATAGGAACGCTTTTTAGCTATTTAGTCTATTTTTGTTATTGACCTATAAAATATTTGAATATTAACAAATTCCTTTAAAATAAATGATCGTTGGTTTTGTCTATGTTTGGGACTATCTACATAATATATATATATATATATATATATATATAAATAGATATAATTAACATAAGTAGACATATATTATTTAGGACGTCGCATGGCATCACTACTATCGACGTTGTATGCAAAAAACTTATTAAGCCATCAAAATCACTAAGCCCCCCTTAGAAAGACATAATGAAGTCATACAATTCAGGCATTTACGAGCAAAATCTCGGCAGAATTACGCGGCCATTGCAAAACTTGCTGGTTACGTTTACGTGGAGTTGCACGTTCATTCACGTCTAATCTAATTATGGAGCTGGCACACGAGTAGATGTCTTAGCTTTTTATAAGTTGCTTGGATCACGTTTGGAAACAAAAAAATTCAAAAACGTTCGAGTGATAACTTCCCATTTTAACAGCCTGCTTTTCAGTCTCAACCGGACTTAATTTTTAGTATTGAAAAATACAAAATACAAAATCTTTATTTTCTTTAAGTTGTACAAAAAACAATGAGCAGCTAAGGTAAATATAAAATAAATAATTAAGTTTCATTAATAATAATGCCATATTTCTTACAACTGCTACAGATTTGAAATGTTAGATATTACAACCAATATAATCACGGGTAAATCTATATATAACGGATTTTATAAGAAAATGCATCGATTAAATTATCATAATGCAGTTACATTGCATATGATCTAGATATAGTTCAGTACTTCACTATAATTTATAGAAAACAACACTATGCATTTGTTAATTCTATGTTAACACAACATTGCTAAGTACACCGTTCTACCAACATAAAACTGGTGCAAATTTCCTATCACTGAATATAATAATATCTCGCTTTCAAACGTATCTCAGTTAGATGCCTGCCTACGTTTTTACGCGTTACTTACTGTATTGTATTCACACGACAATAAAAATCGACGGATTTTCTTTCATAACGCGTTGCAACTGCATTAGACTAATCAAGTTTTTGCCTCATTCGGAGCACTTTGGATTACAAAAATTTCTTAATAGCTGTTCCTATGTAATGTTTGTGATAAAATCTAGTTTTCGAAGGTCTACTGTGTCTTGTTTTTAGACAATTCTGTAACAAGGAAAATTTTCCATAGTTTTGATTGTGCAGTACTGAATGTCTACTGCAAAATAAGGAAATTATTATCTGTTCTACCTATTTATTTACGTGGGATAGGTTTACGATTGACTGCAGCCTGCCTCAGACCTCTATTTAAATAAAAATGTAGATGGATGGATAAACACTTATTATAACACTAACAATACTACGCTAAAATTCACTAAAATGACACATAATTAGTGAAGTAATTGACCTTATCGGGTAGAATGGTATCTGATATTAATTAATTTACAAAAATTATTAAATTTTATTATCTAATTCCGCTTTCATTCCATGCATGGGTGGTAAATTTTGTGTATATGCATGTACAATATTGTACATTCTGTGTTTTGCACGAATTTCGTTTTAATTAAAATTAAATTTTATTCCAACACAAAAAATAAGCAACATGCTTTTACATATTAAGTAAGTAGATCAATTATTTTTTATTCTGTGAATTAGGTACTTAACGCGGGGTGCTACCTATGTGAAATCGACATTTCATAAAAATCTAATAAAATAGAAGTATATACCTGAGATAGAGCAATTTTTTTTTTCAGTTTATATAATTTTGATTCAGTGTTAAGACAATAAAAAACGCCAAAACACGATTACGTATACTTTGCTCTATAGTTTTATTTTTTGAAGAATAGTTGTTTTGAAACATTTTTCACCTTTTTTTCCAAAAGTAGTACATAAATTTAAACCAATTTAATTATATCTAAAAGATAATGTTATTATTTAGAGGAGTAAAAAGCCATAAATAGAGTATTCTGAATTGCTGATTTTATATTAATTTATTTCGTCAAAAACGTCTGCAAAACTGCTCAAATTGTGCAAAATTGTTTGTGTGTGGACATGACTCGTCGGCCGGAGCTATGCGCGCGATGCTCGCCCTTGCTCTCATGTTAATATGGCGTGGAATTGCATGCGAAAAAGCAACTGTAGGCATTTTCCCAAGCGCAAAGCGTTTTCGGGTGAAATATCGTGGCCCAAAAACTATAACGCTATTATGTCATTGTAAACCTAGTTAGTAGATAAGAGCTCAGGCCAATTATAAATTATTCACACAGCTCTATCAATCAAATTAAGGTCCCACAAAAATTAACAGCTTTCGATAGTCAATATCAATAAGCAATAAATATAACAATGACGTGGTTAAGCCATTGTTCTACATCTAGGCATGGGGTTGTCGTGCACTGGGTAGCCTTTAACCTAGAGATAAATCATTCAAAAAGATTAAACTTAGGTATCACACCGGCTATCACTAACTTACATGTAATATGGTTATGAGTTACTTACGTGATAACCGATGTAATACATAAATTTAGTTATATCTTACGGCAACTCTAGTCTAGATTATAGTGATTTTTATTAGTCTATAATAAAAAGATCTTGTTGAAATTTAGGGACAGTCAAAAGTTTACAGCTTGTGATTAGTCATGCACCTCAAATAACTGGACGGGACATTTGGTCAAACGAGAGGATGGTAGATGATAGGTGCAGCAAAATGATGACCATGGTGACCAAAATAATAATGACTACTTTTTCCAGTTGTGACACGTCACTTTGTATTTATAAGTTATCAATATATATATTTTCCAGTTGTGACACGTCACTTTGTATTTATAAGTTATCAATATATATATTTTCCAGTTGTGACACGCCACTTTGTATTTATAAGTTATCAATATATATATTTTCCAGTTGTGACACGTCACTTTGTATTTATAAGTTATCAATATATATATTTTCCAGTTGTGACACGTCACTTTGTATTTATAAGTTATCAATATATATATTTTCCAGTTGTGACACGTCACTTTGTATTTATAAGTTATCAATATATATATTTTCCAGTTGTGACACGTCACTTTGTATTTATAAGTTATCAATATATATATTTTCCAGTTGTGACACGTCACTTTGTATTTATAAGTTATCAATATATATATTTTCCAGTTGTGACACGTCACTTTGTATTTATAAGTTATCAATATATATATTTTTAGAAAATGGGTAAACTATGATTGGTAAGGCCAAAAATCTTTTAAAGAACACTAATGCTGTAAAGCTTTATTAGCCATTGACATAGGCTAACAACATTTAGTACTTAGTCTAGTCTAGTGGGCAACTACCCTGCTGTAGTTTGTCTTCTGGTAGGGTTTTACACCACAAAGATATAACCAACATATTCTTTTCTCCCGCATTTGGTACCCAGCATCGCTGCTACGATGGTGCCCCTTACAAACAACCAAACGCATATGTTAATTAATTGATATATTTTATACAGCTTGTATGACTAAGACTGTGATAGTGAGTGAAGTGATTAGTGGATAAATGGACTTTCAATATGTGGAGTTTGGTGTTTTTTGGTGAGTTATGTTAATTTTTCTGGAATAGCCAAAAATTTTTTTCGTATGATAAGTTTACGTTTGACTACAGCCTGCCTGATGTTAAGCATTGCTGCAGCCTAGGGTGTAACACGCTTACCTAGAAGATACCTATTAACTCTAGATTTGAAAACCCCTGGATTGTAGTTCGCAGGAAACACAGCTTCTGGTAAAGTGTTCCAAAGCTTTGCCGCCCGTTTAATAAACGTAACGAGGCAAAGCGCTGTGCGCAAAATAAAATTATTCAAATTAAAGCCCGAATTAATTCACATAGGTATAGTATTATTTAGGTCTGCCATAATTAATTCTATGTGTACCTAAGCAATCACAACGTTGTATGGATCTAGATGGCGTTGTGTGCAATGTCCCGAAATAATTGTTACTTCAGAACCTGTAGTATCCTCAACGTTTAATTCAAACCACGGGGTCACTCACATAAATCACTGATTTGCTTAATCTACAGCCAAAGAAAAATGACCAGTTTCCAGAGCTGTAGTAGTATATGATAGCTACTTAGCTACACCATGCTATATTGAAATATCTTTAATTTCATAAAAGCTTGCAGAGCGTAAAAGTTTCAATGAAGTCGTAATTTGTATGAGAAGTTTAAGTTAATCGAGTAGCTCAGGGAACCAAGGTAAGATTTTCAAGGTAAGATCGAGGTTCTATTAGGAAAATAAATAAATAAATTTAAGTAATCGTTTTTATGTCATGAAAATACGATTTTATTCAGTACCTCCTTACTTGAATTCTATTCATGCTAATTCAACATGCAACACAAATATGATCATACGAGAAAAACTTATTCAATTTCAGCAAAACAGAATGAGCGATTTATCCCTGTCTAGATAGAAAACTACACCATCTAACTGTGAAAGTGGCTATTCTAGCTAAATAAATAACATTCTGTTAATAACTTATCTGGGAAAACAGGAAAGATGAATTTATTTACCTAACTTTATTGGCTACAATTTTTGCAAAGAAAAACAACTGTGATATCATTTTCAAAGCTTTCTCTGAGCTTCTTTCTAGATTTGTGATGGAAATATTGTTGCATGAGATAATTCTTCTTCTTTTTATCATGTGAGAATGGCCAACTCTGGTGTCGAGGGTTTATCAATCCGCCCTAGAGGCCTCTAACATCGCTTAACGACTGTCATACTATGACAAACAGCCGGGACCTACAATTTAACGTGTCATTCGACCCACGGTGCCCCCAAAATGGAATACCACTTTTCAGTCACCCATCCAAGAATTAACCGCGTCGACATTTTCTTAACGTTGATAATCGCATGCGATTGCCTCCGCTAGCTGAGCTACGGGCGTTTAAGTTATAACTAACAAAAATAAGTAAGTAGTCTTCTTATTTTTGTGAGTGAGACGCTAATCTATACCATTTAATATTCCCACCCTCGGCTCCAGTTGGGCCTGTACTTATAAAAAAATGATATCAATAATAATTGAATATAGTGCCAAAATCAAAACAGTTAAGTCGTACATGCTTAGATTAATCAAGTCAAAAAAATGCTGATGAAATGTATGAAGCGTGCATGCAACCTAGCATTTAAACTTGTTCTACTTCTCACTCACTACTCCCTCACATAACCTATCATACTCACTTCATAGTTCATACACACATCTACTTCATCATTAAATTTGATATAAAAAAACTGCAAATCCAGCAAAGATTTGTCCATCTAAAATTGATGATGATGATGATGATGCATTCCAAGCCGATTTCGGCTACGGCGAACGTATTTCCTACGGGTAAGTTACTGATGCGTCCTCACATGACTAATAAACCCTAATTTAGTGGTGAATGTTCTAGAACAGTTGCTACATCGAAAATTATCGCTAAAATGGCTTTAAATTTTTCGTAGGCCTTCTCTATTACTTGTCTACTTATTATCGATCGGATAATAACAATTTAAAAATAATATCTACTCGTATGTACATCTCTTCTACAATGTGTATACTTCTTGTACTATTTTCTAAATACAAATAATGTATAGCATGTACGTAGTGGTTAACCCCACGTCCTTCTATTACGAGATACAGCGACCCGTGTGAACAGGGTGACTGGTTGGAAACTAGTCTGTCATTTAGATACGAGGTCAGTCTTAGGATGTGTAACTAAATAGTGGCGATCACTCAGGACTTCTACATGTAACTAACTTCTACATATAATTAATGACCTAACAAATATCTATTTTATTACTCTAATGCGATTTCTCTGCAGGTTCTATGACTAAAGTTCTTGTATGCTATCTCTTCGTATGACACGTTAATAGTAGGTATATTATGCAACTAGTGAATAAAGGACGGATTTAAAGCGAGGGCCGTAGATGAGTCACGAGCAAGTGAAGGACTCTAATGATTGAATCACGAGCGCAGCGAGTGATTCAACTGTTAGAATCCTGAACGACGCGAGTGATTCATGGCTCTCGATATAAATTCGTACTTTATTCAGGAGTTGCATACTATACTTTATACCATGACTACGAGAAAAGACATAATTTAAGCGAAAATAGAAATTTAATCAAGAAATAATAATTGTTACATTAATTGAAATGGACATAAAAATTAGAGCAATGACTGATATTAAGCGTAATCTTTTTATTATTATCATTAGGGTGGTCAACTTGTGAAACAAAATTTTATTAATCTAATGCCAAACTCCTTGTCGCAAATATCGACCAATCAAATCTCGAGAATTTATTTGCACCAAAGAGTTTTGAATTTCGAATCTTAGCGCAAGGAGTTTGTGTAAGCATTGAAATAGAGACCGGATATATTTTTGTGTTCGAAATTCAAATACCAAAATAGTGAATAAAAACAAAACAGTGAATAAAAGGCCTTTTTATTCACTGTTAAGCGTGAATAAAATAAGCTTTTCAGAGTAGGTATGGTATAAATTATATTATACATATATCCGTTATATAGTCATAATATGGCAGTAGCTAATCCGTGCCAGAACATAACAACTCAAAGGTTTCGAAACTCTCGACGACAGAATTGACTACAATGAATAACCTTTTATTATTCTATATATGTCAGTTTGTGAATTCGTTGCTGAGTCAAATTTTGGTGTCAAAATGAAGCTCATACTAAAGTAACAGTAAAGTTACTTAAACGCATGGCAGAACAAAAAAGTTATTTATGGTTAAACAAGTCACCTTGTAAACAGTGCGCCCGTGTGAGAGGGTATCCACTGCATTCATTCGTTTTTTCCCGGACTATTACAACTACCCACAAAAAGCCATGAGAAATGCCTGCGCAGTTTGCGACACCATTGTCAAAGAAAACAACGCAGTTATTGGGACTGAGCTAATAAATCTAATAACAGGCTGTATTTGAGGCGCGAAAAAAGAAGTTAATTGGTAGGTGCGGTAACAAACTTTACGACCACAAACTATCTAACTTGGATAATTTATGTCGAACATCATCGTTACTTGACTAATATAAACGATTTAATAGAAGAATATTTGCTTTCAGAAAAGTAGGCTCTAAAAAAAAGATCTCGTGATATACATGTTACGGCTAATACCCGAAGTGCGGCTACACCTAGTTTTAGCCGGTTAGAACTAGGTGTAGCCACTTAGTCTTGGTTAAACCCCGAATCGAGACAGGACTTGGCTCCTCCTCGCTTCGCTCGTCGTCGCATGTGCGTGGTAGAAAGCAACCTAACGAACCTAATCTACCTTCTGTCACAGACAAGTGACTTCGAGTCCAACACTTGCACTACAACAGGACTTGAGACCTAGTTTTACCCGAAAACAATCGGCTCGTACTAGGTTTAACCAAGACTAAGTGGCTACACCTAGTTCTAACCGGCTAAAGCTAGGTGTAGCCGCACTTCGGGTATTAGCCGTAACATACATAATAACATTTTATAATCAGAGTGAATATCTTTTCTGTCTGTCTAAAAGACAAAACAAGAAAGAAAAAAGTAGTCAATTGAGTCCTCTCGAAAGTACGGCCTTAATAAAAATTCCCTTATTACTATATCTAAAAAGACCGAGTACACTGACCTTTCTCAAAACAATCCTTACAGCGGGTGATTTATATCGATGCCAAAATCCATTACTTAGATACATAGAAATACAAATGGGCATCATTCCAGATGTTTGTGAACCTTTATCGGACCAATTTACTAGATAACAGAGTGATATTGAACCCATGAAATACTCGTTAAGTACAGCAAATAGATTTAACGACTACAGAAATGGAATGCCATCTATCTACAGATGCTCTACCTGATATGCTCATTCCTTTTTATAGTCCTCACAGTCGTAAACTGAAGCTCGATAAAAACACACAACGGTCTACACTCGCAAAAAACGAATATGCGCCACATAAAATCTTCGAAAGATAAGGTAATGTCACAATAAACGTAAAAATTCAAACCGCGGTTCAGTATTCCAGTTTCGAACATAAATGAAAGTGCTTAACAAAAGAAAAGTACGGTCGGAAGTTTTGTGAGGTATCCAATTACCGATTCTCTCGAATTTCCTTCCAAATTCGAGCGTTTTTTTCTAATTGAATTCGTTCATTAGTTGGTAGGTGCCTCTATTTGATTAGCTCTCGCATTCTCCCATATTGGATTACCGCAGTCGCAGGATGCTGTAAGATTTATACCAACGTGTTGGTTTCCAAACACTTAGAGAAATTGAATTGATTGTGGAAACACCACGCTCTTTTTATGGGTTTGTTGGGTACATGGTTAAGTTACTACTTTGCGGATCGATTCAATTTCATTATAGGTCTCAATTTATCAAAGCAGATAGATACGCAATAAGTACTTGGTACTTCACATAGAGTAGTACTTATATTTTTTTAAAACTGATTGGCACTTGGCACTCTCAGCTTTTGGCAGGTAATATTTGACCGTGTGTCTTTTGTTAGATATACTTGTATGTATGTACTATTTAGTATGTTTTGTTTTATTTTATTTTATGAACGTTGATGCATTCTGTCTAAAAGTTACTAAATATAAAAAAAAACTTGAACGGGTTTGCACTTGGCCATAGTCTAATCCATAATCAATTTTATTTCCAGTAATAGCCCTGGCATCGTTAGTGGAAGCTCAGAACGGGCGCGGGCCAGCGCCGGCAGACCACGGCCACGGCTGGGACATCCGCCTGGCTGTGCCCGGGGAGCCTGGCAACGACTACCCTACCCTGGGCTCCATACCTAGAACCACCTTCTCATGCGCTGGGAAAGAACCAGGTACCTATGCTCTTTAATAATGGTATAACATAATAAACTGAAATATTAGTTATGTGAGGTTGTCATGTTCTTCAGTAATGTCGAATGAGGAAGTAATAATCCTCAGTAATGCGAGGAAAAGGGCATGAAACGTTTATAATGTATTATTTTTAAATTTCAGGATACTATGCTGACGTTGAAGCAGGCTGTCAAGTCTTCCGAATATGTACAGTTGGATCTACATACGGATTTCAGTCATTCTTATGTCCTAATGGAACATTGTTTAACCAAGATGTGTTTGTGTGTGATTGGTGGATGAATGTCAAATGCCAAGAATCCCAACGGCTCGTCACAGTTCGAAACGAAATGTTCGGAAACCTCCGCCTGGGGCCCCAACTCATGAAGGACATAAAGAAAATGCTCACCCATCCTATGAGAAACCCGTATGATAAAACTGCAATGAAGAGTAACCTCGTTGTAATGCAAGATTACAGGCCACCAGCTGGCCAACTATTTCCTAACAGTGCTTTGATAGCTGGACCCGAAAGACCACCAAATAATATATACGTTCCCGCAAAGCAAATCCAACAGAATTTCCAAAGTTACAGTCCAAATGACATTGCGTTCGCAGCATCGACTCCAGACACAAGATATGTACCAGCTGGATTCACTAATAGACCTTTAAATAATGACGCAGAAGTTTTTCAAAGGCAAAGGCAGAGTGCACAGTATGTACAAAATAATAACATACAGACAACACAACACTCTGAAATTGGCAATCTTGTAGCTAATGGGCGTGCACCACAATATACTCAAACTCGTCAGAATGAACAAATCAATAACGCCCCACGACCAAGGCAAAATCAGAACTTTAACCAAGCAAATTTTCAATACACGCAAAATCAAAGGACTACGTCATTTCCTTCTCAAATAACAAATGTTCAAAACACACAAAGAGGACAACTTAATAGACAACGCGCTCAGTACACTGATATTAAAAAACTAGCACAAACAAATGGTGGGAAACAAAATCAAATTGTCTCAAACACAAAGCAACAATACAACCAAGAGAAACAGACATACACTTACAGACCACCTTTACCACTACTTCCTCAAGAACGTGACGGTAACAGAAATAGCGAAGTTAAACAAAATTTGGTAAGTGCAGATGTCCCTTCCACAGTTATAACGAAAACATTAACATACAGTAAACTAATACAAGAACCAAAACCAGGTAGGCCAAAATCACGGGTCACAGTAAAAACTTGGATTGTTAAACCAAAGTCGTCTAGATTAGTAGCACAACCAACTTCCTATTATTATGACAGACCGACACAACCACAAACAGGAAGATTAGTTGTACAGGAAACAACGCCATATGTATATAATCGTCCAACAAAACCACCCCAATCGGAACGAATAGTCCAAGACGATAGCCAGAGACCTTATGTGTACAATCGTCCGACAGTACCTCCAAAATCTGAAAGAATTATTGAAGACCAACCCACGCCATATACGTATAACCACCCTCCACCACCTCCACCTCCTTCTCCTCAATCGGAAAGATTAGAAGAAGACGATGAACCTCAACCATACGTTTACAATAGACCAACAGTAGCATCTAAACAAGTAACCACTACAGAAAGTGAACCCACAGAAGCTTACGTTCCTCCTACTTCTACCCCACCAAAACCACGTGTAACACAGGCACCTCGGTTGATCTTGTCGCCCCTAACGTCACCTCCTACAAAAGCTTCGAAATTATACCTAGTTCCCACGACATTCAACCCATCTTCAAGGTTATACTTACCTCCTGGCCCTCCAGTACTTGAAAGGCAATACTTGCCACCACCAGGGGAACCTCAAAGCGGCCAGCTCAGAGCAGCGCCCACAAACCCTACTACCACAATCACACCGTCCACAGAAATCTCTAAAAATCCATCTTATTCAGTTGTTAAACAATCAAGAATCAATGCAAGTCGCAACAATTTAACCTTTACTGATATCCTCACAAAAGAAAAACTTGACATTACTGTCAATGACATCGTTAAAGATACGGGTAAGATTTTACAAACGGCGTCTCCTCCACAATTCGGACAGTATCGGCAAGATTTTAAAGCCATTGACTATCCAGATGAAAATTATTTGCCCACAGAACAAGATGACAGTGGCGAAAAACTTACTTCCCAAATACCGACCGCTACGGCTCCATCGAAAAGTTCTCGATTAGTTTCACTGCCGGCGCGAAGCTTAGAACCTCCCGCTGAAACTGTTACTAACAATCAAAACTCCAACAGACTTGCTAACTTGCCTTTCTATAAAGACCCTTCCTTACCTAACACAATTGAAAGGACGGTATCATTGAAAATAACAATTCCGGAAAGAGTCGCGTCGTATCTGTTTAGGGGTGGCAATGAGACAGATTTTGATCGGTTAGAAATTCTGAACACTGGTAGCAGTAATTACTTAGTCTTAAGCAATAATTTGTTAAGCCAAAACGATGGTGACGCTGTGCCTCTAAATGCTGCGTTGGAAACTAAAAACTCAAATATTTCTAATTCACAGGCTCTGGTGTTCTCATTGTTGGCTGATTCTCTGAATCAAGCTAAGGAGTATAGTAATCTCGTGAAACAAGACGCACTCACATCCACAACAACACCAGCACCACGGTTCCAAAACTTGAACGACGAAGACCTCTCACAAATCACCAATCAAGTATCTCAACTTACGTCAGCACACTTCTCAGGGAAATACTCCAATGCAGCGAACATACCTCAAACTACCCAAAAACCAACAACCACGACACAAATCACCCCACTGAATACACAATTTATTAATCGACAAAACCAGGCCCAAAAAACTAGTGCTCAATACAATATCGCTCCCTCACTTCAAACACAAAGGCAACTTCTCGCACAATATCAATTAGACAACAATCTCAACCAAAATCAGATTTATAGCGGTCAGCTTTACCAATTGCCAGTCCCAGAAGTGACTAACCACATTTACAATCGACCACAATCAGCAAATATTGTACAAAGTAATGTTGGTGAAAAAACACATTCCGGTGGCTCACCGCTAACCACGAGTCAAAATAACAACGTGGCTGTCGGTAATAACTTGGGAAAACAGTCTAGCGCGGAAGTTGAAATAGTCCGATCGGAAACTTTGCCGCTTAATCCCGCTAAGCTACAATTGGAGCCCGCTAATGAGGCCGAATCGTTTTATAGCCAGGAAAGTTTCAACAACTTGCTAAATAGTGACAATGGAATATCGGCGCAACTACAGGACAAAATCGTTGGAACTATTCCGCATCCTTTAGAAGACAACAAGTTGTTAACTTACGAGAAAGATCAATCGTATTATTTGTTCACGAAGTTCGGTAAGGACGATCAAAACGGGCCCATAAATGCTGTGAATAAAGTGGCTAACATTCCGAGCGTGATTACGTTTCAGCTGGTCCCCTCTGTGAGTTACCAGTTGAATGATGAAAAGGACCAGCGGAAATTGTTGCGAGCTTTTAATATTGACGAGTTTGGAGCTCCTAGAGACGTTGAAAGGGCCAATTTGGTGGAGTCTCCTAATCAAAGTCGCGGTACTCTGACTTCTAGCGTGGATTACAGCGTAGAACACCCTGTATCTGCTAAGCAGTTGAGACTGGACCCTATAAGTGCTTTGTACAAAGGACCGTCATCATACTCTGCTCCTCAAGGCTCTGTAGGAAGTCTGTCGAGGCAGACTCTCCCTCCCAACTATAGTTCTAGGTTGGAACAATTGAACGACAACGTGGAAGGGTATCCAAAATCAAACCCAACGCGACGATTTGTGTTTTAAGTAGCTATACCTACTTAAATAGGTAATTTTTATCTAAATTAATGAGGCTGCGTTAGGATTAGGATAGGTACTTATTTTGTTCTATATTTTATTAATTTCTGTATATGATGTACTTAGGTAGGGCAAAATATTAGAGCGATCAGCCAAATTATCATGTAAATAAAGCCACAAATTAAATAAGATTGTATTATTAAGAGAACATGTTATTCATAGCTTTAATTTTGGTACCAAAATAAAGAGGATTTATATTTGATTTTGATTGGTTTCATTTCCGCTATAAACATCGATATTTGCCGAAAACTTCTCCCTGACTAAAGTTGGCATACAAACATCCAACAGTGCGATCTACCGACAGTAAGAAAGCGGCTGGGGTATTTTTAGTACATTGTTACCCTAGGGGTGAAAGTAACTTATTTAGTGCCGAGACGGTGTTTGGCGCCCGGAACGAAGTGAGGGCGCCAATAGTTCGAGGGACTAAGTCTTAATCCCGGGGTAAGCACTGTGCTTTTCATTACAAGCACAAGGAAAGTAAAAATAAAAACATGAATTACTTAATGATTTAAAATTAGTAAATTTTATGCGCTGCATATTTTAATAGTTTGGTTAGACGACATAACAATGGTTTCGCGCTGCAGCGAATTTTAGATCAATCTCTTTCCAAAATGAAGCAAAGTTTTGGTTCGGGTTGTCTGTTCTATACTTACTAGTAATATATTTCGATGACTAACACACACCGATGAAAGACCATTTAAATGTGATGTATGTGACTATGCATGTAAGCAAGGAAGTACTTTACAGAGACACAAACTAACACACACCGGTGAAAGTCCATTTAAATGTGATGTATGTGACTATGCATTGCATGTAGGTAAGCAAAGTAGTTATTTACAAAGACACAAACTAACACACACCGGTGAAAGACCATTTAAATGTGATGTTATGTTTGTGACTATGCTGCCTCACTAAGTACCTACTAATTTAAAAAAACACAACATGCTCTCCTCAAAATGCTACACCGACGCAAACTACACTTGGCTGCTCTTCTTTTCGGGGTAGTCAAATTAAAAGAACCACGCTATTTATTTGAAAAGCTTAGCTGGAAAACGAAGCTTCAACTTTCTCGGCCGTGCACGGCGCAGCTCATCACGGAGCGTCACGACACGGCGGCGTTCAGGGGTAGCTTCCGCTATGTGGCGACCAGATGTTGGAATAACATCCCTCCTCCGATTCGGAACTCGCAAAGTACCTAAGTAGGTACCTATATTTGGTTTAAAGTTAAAGTTTTCTCGCCACCAAAACGACTTAAGCGCCGTGTATTTGCAAAATAGCGGCGCCCGGCAACCCGTTTCTCGTAAGCTATGTTACATCGCGAAAAAAATTAAATCAAAGAGTTTTCAACGTTCAAATGTCTAATTACCGATGAAATGTTAAACCATCACTTTTTTTATGTTCTGGAGTGTATACCAGTCTTTAAGAACACAACCGGGCATTTGATGTTGTTATTTATGCGAGCCAAACACAACTACTCTCCACGGGCGTTCGATACTCACTGGATAGCTGCTGCACAGCGTGCGTGCAGCAAAAGCGTGGCGTAAGATCATGCAACGCGTTGCCTTCTCTTTACGTAGTAGTAATAACTGTTAAATTATTGATAGTGTATTGATGTCATAGTGTGACTGTCTACCGTGTACTACATAATTTTGTTTTCTACTTCTCTATGGTTTTGCACTTTATTGTCTGTGTCTGATAACCTTTCTCTCTGGTCTAACATTGTTGTTGAATACATGTAGAATAATATATTTTGATTTATTTCCATTTGCATCTCATAAAATCTTATATATAAAAATGAATCGCAAAATATGTTGGTAAGCGCATAACTCAACAACGCCTGGACCGATTTGGCCAATTCTTTTTTTTTTATATTCGTTGAACTTCAAGGATGGTTTTTACGGCGAGAAAAATTTGAAAAAATGCCGGAAAGTCCCTAAAAACCGCCCTTTTCTTTTTACCATACAAACATTTTTTAACTAAAGAGTAAAAAAGAGTCAATAGACAGGACAAAGTCTGTCGGGTCCGCAAGTAATAATATAAAATGTAATTCAATGTTTATTTAATGATTAAATAAATGTGAATAGCAGTGAACATAAAGTATTTTTCATTTCTGCTATCTACGAACCACGGATATAACCTCTCAACATCAACAGGTTATGGGCCCAGAGCTGCTTTCTAAGCAGAGAATCTGTTTTAGGTACTGAATTTTTTATCCATAAACAAGCGTTAAGATTTAATATTTTTTGAAAATTAATTGAGAATGCTTGAAAAAGCGTTAATTCGAAGAACGTGTGCTCAGTTCGAGAAGTAACGACGCTATGACGGAAGGTGATCCACCACCCTCTCTGGTGACCAAATGGTGAAGTTGGTAACAGGTGCTCTGATTGGTTGATACAGTATCCTGGGCTCTGATAGGACGAGATTCGCGAGAAGTTGACAACGCATCTCTCATTGTTTATGCTGGGCATCGTCACATGCCTAATAATACGTACTTTTGTATCCGAATTAAAACTTTCAAATTGCTGTCAACGTCAAGTGGAATTTGTATCAAGGCAAGGATTTTTTATATCATCCCTCTCTTTCCCTCTGGATTGCTCTCTCTTTTGTTTTGTGAAATAGATTTTATACGAATAGAAACCTTATGTTCTTACAATTAAAGTTTATTTTCTATAAATGGTAAATCGGGGGTGAGATCGGTCAAAAATGAAAGGCATATAGAGCAGGCTGTTGTCTTGCTTCAACAGCTTGCCAGTTTAAAAAATAATGTGTAATAAATGTCACTGTCAACTTAAGTTTTGAAATAATTAGCAATAAATAATATTATTTAATTTTATTTATTATAAATTTTACTCGACACAAAGAATTCTGAATTAATTTGCGAAATTAACACAAAATAAAATAAGTAACAAATTAATATTATATTATTTTTCATACAAGCAACATTAAATTATGATGACATTATATGACAAAAGGTGGCGGGAAAAAAATAATTTCATTTGTTACTAATTTATATGTATTTTATTGTAAAAATAACAAAATGGTAAGAACTTGTAGTGTTCCGGGATGCAGAAGTGAATCTTATAGTGGCTGCAATATATCTTTCTACAGGTATGCTAAAGTTTAAGTAAGTTTTCATTACTGGGACTAAGGTGACCATATTTTCTCGTGCTTGAAATAATTGTTGCAATAATATGATGTTTTTTCAGTTTTCCTAAAAATGAATACATCAAAATAAAATGGCAAAAGAACTTAAATATAACACGTTACTCGTTTAGGTTAGTACATGAAACACAAGGAAAAGGATTATATTGGTGTACCTACATAGTTTAAACCATCACTAGTTTCAGTTAGAATATGAAACACAAGGAAAAGGATTATATTGTTGTACATAGTTTAAGCATTCACTAGTTTCAGTTAGAATATAAAACACAAGGAAAATGATAGTGTAAAAAAAATATAGGATATAGGCAACTACCTATATGCAATTCAAATGAGAACTTGTAAATAAATATTGTAATTACTGCAAAATGTTTATGATTTTGATTACATTGCCTCCCAGTCAATTAACCGAATCGATACTATTATAAGTTACAAACTAAAGTGCATTTTAATTTGCAAGTTTGTTGGTGTTTGTTACTTAACGCGTCAATAGAGCTAGGGATCATCATGACTGGCAAGCTGCAGGTAAAATAGGACCCCAAAAGAGACTGCTCCAGATTTGGTAAGAAGATGAATTGGTATATCCTAATTATATAATTTGTTGTCACCCTAGTTAGAAAAAGACAACTGCCTGTCATACTTCGCCTCGCTCTGCTCATATTGGATCAGCAGTAATATTTCCCTATATATTACTTCCATGTATCAAGGGTAATAGTATTCTTTGATTTGTATCGTTTGTCCATGGAAGTAATATATACCATTTTGTTTTTTTTACTATAAAAAACATTTAAATTATTTTTACAAATTACAAATGAAATTATTTTTTTCCCGCCACCTTTTGTCATATAATGTCATCATAATTTAATGTTGCTTGTGTGAAAAATAATATAATATTAATTTGTTACTTATTTTATTTTGTGTTAATTTCGCAAATTAATTCAGAATTCTTTGTGTCGAGTAAAATTTATAATAAATAAAATTAAATAATATTATTTATTGCTAATTATTTCAAAACTTAAGTTGACAGTGACATTTATTACACATTATTTTTTAAACTGGCAAGCTGTTGAAGCAAGACAACAGCCTGCTCTATATGCCTTTCATTTTTGACCGATCTCACCCCCGATTTACCATTTATAGAAAATAAACTTTAATTGTAAGAACATAAGGTTTCTATTCGTATAAAATCTATTTCACAAAACAAAAGAGAGAGCAATCCAGAGGGAAAGAGAGGGATGATATAAAAAATCCTTGCGTTTGTCATTTATTTTCTTGACTGGTTGCCATGACAACAGTTGATTGTATACTAACAATTTTGTTGTTTTGGTTTTCGTTATTTAATTCATAGATTACTCTATGATAGAAACCATGTAAACTGAGTTATTGATTAGATTATAGCAGTAAATAAGTTGCAAATCATGGTATTCGTATTAGAGTAGGTTTAGTTTTGTTTAACGTTGCAAAGGTAAGTGAAATTTTAGCAAGTTTTGTTGTGATTGGTTGGGCTTTTTTCCTATACTTTCGTTAACGGTTTATTTAAACGTCCTTGTACTTAACCCCTCTAATTTTGATGAACAAGATCATTCTTGCGTGCTACGTTCCTAACGACATACCTACTTTCAACTAACTAATTAACCCTTATACAAGAGTTTAGGGTCTGCTGGACTCTTGAGTACCTACTCTATCCAGGGGCCAAGCAGAGCCTAGTAAAAAAAATAGTATTGCTTTTATATAATAAGTTGTCTACTTCTCACAGCTAATCCATCCAAAATGGAGTCATCTTTGAGTACAATCTCTACATTGGGTGATGAGCCTGATTTATCCTACCTGAATATATACACAGACCCGAGAGTACTATGGTTTAAGGAAAGAGTCCTCTCCTACATAGGCATGAATGATGAAGAATTATTCTACAACATGCTAGAAGGGGAGGAAAAACAAAAGTTTATGAACTTCATTATGGCACCGATGAAACCAAACGAGTTGTCCCTAGATAAGAGAACTTTTTATATATCTAAGATCATTGTGGACAAGCTCATTCATGAGGATAAGGAGTTTACTGAGTGGCGTAAGTATGTTTTTTCTTAGTTTTTTAATATGCCCACACAGCGTAAACAATATCAAGTCAGAGTCCAAATGCTATCTATTATGTACCTACATAATAAGATTTTATTCACTTCAGTAGAGCAACAGTGCTGATTGAACTCAGCAATAAAAAATATGGATTCTATTTATATTTCTCATAAGGGAATGGTTGATCAGTCATCAATGACAAATTCGATCCATTGGGAACAAGAAATGCATAAGATGACATCTCCCTGAGGGAGGAGCCGTCCGGCAGATGGAGGCAGGTGAATCAGCAAGGGCTGGAGATAGTGAAATAATATTACCTCTTTATTACACTATGTACATTTAAGAGAATGAAGCCTTACATATATTATGTAGCTTGTTATATACAATCTTATTTTTAATCTCCAGAACAAATCTTGATAATGTAGCCATAAAATAACAGCATCAAGGTATAATATCACCGGAATATTCCTTACTGATGTTACAGGTATCATCCCACCACCACCGTCGCCACCCCCACCACCACCTAAGAAAGGCAAAAAGGGCAAGGGCAAAGATCCTGCAGCTGCAGCTGAACCTGCTGGGAAAGGAAAGAAAGGTAATATGTTATTACTTATCAATACATATAAAAAAACTTGGCTGAATCTAGGCTAAAATTAATTCTCATCATATTCAGGAAATGTACAGACAACGACCTGTGAGATCTTTGTTCTTCATGATTAATAATACCTAAGTTCCTCATTCAGGCAATGGAAGGCTGCCCATAACATACAAAACAATTAAGTATGAAATAATATAAACTAGTTACAAGAAAAAATTAATAAGTAGTAAAATAAAGATACATTTTAATATGGGCATTTTTAATGGCAGTATTTAGCTTAGTATGGGGCTAGATGGCGCTGTATGTATGATAATATTTATTTATTCATATATTTGCTGGCAATTCCAGGAAAGGAGGCAAAGAAAGAGCCGGAGCCTCCACCACCAGAGCCAGAGGGCGAGCCAGAACCAGCTGAACTCACCAAGAAGAGTGTGAAAAGCTTGAAAAGTATGAAAAGCTTGAAGAGCCTGAGAAGCTTAAAAAGTTTGAAAGGTAAACACACATTGAAAATACATATTTCTGTTGATACAAATAGTAGTCCTTTCAAGGAAGTTTACTGTATTATTTTATATTTATAATAAACTGTAATGAAAACAATTTGATCTCAAAATATCAGTAGCCTGACATGTGACTATAGTATATTACAGTGAATGTAATGAAAATACTACATAGGTAAAGTTTTTTTTTTAATCTCTTTTGTTCCTCTGTATCACAGGCACAAACTTGTCACCTAATAAAGTTTTTTAAAATATTTTTATTTTTTTGTTTCAGATCTTGACATGGATGAAGGTGATTTTTTCTTATGTATTATAATTTTGAGTTGGCTAGTATACTAGAGGTATGCAAGATAAGATTATATTACATACATACATATTTTTTTTATCTTTATCACAAGCCCATATACTGGATGAGCCTTGGTACTAGTCATTGCCTGGTCTTGATTTAGGCTTAAATAATTACAAGAGTTTATAAATTTCAAAAGTTGCTTTCAGTTCTATAAGTCGCTGGTTCGATTCTCACACAACACAAATAAATGTCTCTTTTTTTTCTATTTGCATTTTTTCTGTTGAGTCTGGTTATTTTCATGTACTTATAACTATTTACTTACAAAAGAAGAGTATGTAATATATTTTTGATAAATGATTGGCCAAAAGGGAGATGGCCCGCGTAATGGTAAGCAATCACCGTTGCCTGTGAACACTTGCAACGCTAGAGTATAAGTATTATATGCGTTATCTATCTAATAGACTAGCGTTCGCTTATTATGGGGATAGATGGCGCTGTCTACAATATCTTAGAATGTATTTTCAATTGACATTAAATTTAAGCATTTTTGATCCAGACATACATTTTTGCATACCAGTGGTTAAGATGTATGATTCTAATTCTTTGCACTTAACATCTGTTTTATCTAACTAAATCTTGCAAATAAATATGTATATCTTTACCTTTATCATTGTATTTCTTTTTAACCGACTTCCAAAAAAAGGAGGTTATCAAGTCTTCTGAAAGTTTGTTTTTTGTGTGGGGATGTTACGCGATTACTCCGTTGTTTATCAACCGATTTCAAAAATTCTTTTTTTATTCGATGAGTATAGTTTTCGAGATGGTCCCATAAAAATGGTTTTTCATTCGGTTCAGTACTTTTTGAGAAAAAACCAATAAACCAACAAATTGATAAAGTTTATGCAAACCAATTTTACCCATATTTCCAAAACTACTAGTCGGATTTTGATACAGTTTTCTGTAATGTGTTGAGGTTCAATGGGTGCATCTTTTTAGCTGTGTATTACGATGACAACTCACCAGGGGGCGCTGCTGTATACGCTATATCTTCTGAATTATCAGCCCGATTTTGATGAGGTTTTCTCTGATAGGCTTAGTATTGTTTAGCAAATGAATTTATGTTGTAGTTTTTTTTGTTGATAGGCTTAGATTTGTTCAGTAACGTGACAGTAGAGTTGAAGTCGGTTTTTGCTTTTGTTTAAAATAATTATTTTAATTATGCCAGGTGGCGACGAGCACATAGAGACGGCTGCGTCAGCGGTGCCCGACGTGGCTGAGACCGAGGAAGAGCTAAAGGCCACCTCCATGGACCTGCACGTGGAGGAGGAGGAGCTCCCCATTGTCGCTGAGGACTCCTATACTTTCCCGCCTCGTAAGAATTTCATACATATATATTTTTACTTTTCAAATTGTCAGCAGTTGACCGCTAGGTATTCTGAATTGACAATAGGACTCTGTAAGAAATGAAGATGCCTATCTCGGATTAAGTAAGTTTGTATGAGAGTGGCCAACTCTGGTGTCGAGATATTTCAAACTGCCTGCCCCTGACGTGCTTGAATAAAAATGGCTCTTATAAGAAGTTACTTCTTCTTATCGAATGAGAGTGGCCAACTCTGGTGTCGTGAGTTTATCAAGCCGTCCTGAGGGCCTCTGACATGTCCATAAGAGGTTACTGAAGACACTGTGAAAACACAGGTGCTCATACGTTTGTAGAGATTGCAAACAATCTTTCTAATAGTCACCTTGAGGCATGCTAAATTTTTGGTTATGATTATTTTTTATTGAAGTCAGACAGATTGTGATACTATCAATTTCACAATCCATGACGACTATGCATTTTTTTCTATAGCTCCGGAAGATTTGGATCCAGAAGTGGACGGCACCCTGGAGTTCTATACTATTATTGTAAGGAGTTTAATACCCGTAGATCATTTTATTAACCGCACAGTTGTACCTACAGATGATTTGTTACTTTCGAACGCACTATTTAGTTAGTAGCACATAATAGATAGATAATATTAGGTATATAACCACATACGAGTATACTAAAACAACAGTAGATAAAGATATTGTCTGTTGCACCTTTTCAAAAAATTGTAGCTTTGGTAACTATTTTGAACAAACTCTTTTGAGGCCACTGCTAAAATCTGGTTTGCTCTACTAAACAAATTTGGCAATGCCTACTAATAAACTTATTTTATTTATTATTCGGCTTACAGAAACACACATACCTTTATAAAATGCACTTACTACTCGTAACTTGTCATGAGTCGTCATATTCATTTAATGTGCTACTGATTACGTTAACATAAATTTAACCCACGTTTATTCCACAGAGGGCAGTACCACGGGTCATTCAGTACCCAAAACTGGTCCCAGTGTTTGGCGCGTTCACTCCGCAGACGATTCATCGTAACCGCCGCTACATTTACTTTGTCAGGCAAAGCCAGGAGGGCATACCTATGTCTGATAATGATAACTTCACGAAACTTAAGATGCCAGAGTATGTACTTTGTGGTATTACCACTGGAAGAGTGCTGAAGAGTCTCGGGTTGCAGTTACAGCAGGTTTGTTTGATTGTGGTTGTTGATAGCTTTTAACTGACAAGAAAAGCCAGTTATAGTTATTTCGAAAGGCAAAGCTAAGAGGAAGGGCTATAGTTACAGCAAAAATATTTTCTTATGAAAGGCCACACATAAGAAGCCTTTGGGTTTCTATGATTGGAGGGTAGTTATCTAAAATATGTCGTCGTAATTTAAAATATGACAAGCTAGCGGTGCCCCGCGGTGTTATCCTCGCTAATCCGAGATTCAAGTGATGTATATGTTAGTCCAAGGTGTAACCTATCTACATACCTAAATTCCTTCTAAATCTATTCAACCTTTTGAGCGTGAACTTTTTCAAGTGAAAAGTTCCCGTTAAGAATAGCTATGCTGATGACCAAATTCCCGACTGTGACTAAAACTCCATGTATTGTCTCTTCCAGGCGTTCATCCGTCTGTTCAAGAAGCAGTTCCGCGAGATCACGGTGATGTCGAGCGAAGAGTCCAGCGCCATGCTGTCCAGACAGGTGTCCTTCGCGGGCACCCATCACACCATGGATGAGACTGCCTCGCAGGTAACAAAGAGGGGTGTAGAGGTTGATGTTATAAGTTTTATATGGTATTCTTCTTCATCATCTTATAGAATGAGCGTGGACAACTCTGTTGTCGAGAGTTTATCAAGCCGCCTTGAGAGCCTCTGATATGGCTCCCAACTGCCGTGCTGTGAGTAACAGCCGGGGCCTACAATTTAACGACCCACGGAAGCGCCCAGAACAGAATGCCACTTTTTTGTCTACAATTGCTGAACATTGGTAATCGCAAGCGATTGCTTCCGCCAGCTGACCTACGGGCGCTTATTCTTATGTGGTCTAATCCTCCTCCTTACGTCGTGTTCCTCATTACTGAGGTTCGTGACTCCTCCGCAGATTTTACTCACTGGGGAAATTTTTCATTGGGCAAGTATGTTGCGTTAAGCGGTCAGATCATTCCACGGAAGGTCTAATGTGGTCCTTCTTTGTATGTATTTAGGTACATATGTAAAAGTAAATAAATAGTATATATCCGTATCTAGAACTCCTGACATAAGCGTTAGCTTAGTATGTATGACAAAAGCGTTAGCTAGATGGCGCTGTGGCGCTGTCTGAAATGGCCTGAAATATTTATATCTTTATTTCTTTAATTTTCAGGTAAATTACCTGAGGCCGTCAGACTATCGGAGAATGTCGAATATTGCGAGAGGTGAAAATGCTGAGAGAAGGTAAATATTCTATTTATTACGAGCTTTGTAAACCTGGCCGCTATGATTACCAAATATTGGAGCAAATAAATTAAACCAAAGTTTATTACAATTTGTACTTACTCGTATCATGGACAAAGCATAACTAGTAAATTTCTTGTTTTTCAGGATTCAAAATATGCGGTCTGATTCCGACACGAATATAATGCACACGTCTTTTCACAAATCCAATTTGGAAGAGGTTTGTAATAATCACGCATTGTTTTAAAACTGTTTATGTCCATTATTGTTCATCTTGCATTCATATTTAAAACTTTTGTATACCCACGGTTTTGATCGCGTTTTTGTGATATTAATTTTAATGTTTCTACTTATCTGTAAGAATGTAGTGGGCGTAACTCTCGGATCTTTATGCAAAGGTTCCAAGAGTGAAACGCACTACATCACCATGCAAAAATAATGAGGATCCATCGCCACATTATTCCGCGAAGAGTTAATAAAACATCAACAAACCAACTAGCAAAATCAATCTCTTTAATGTATACCAAATGTACCTAATATTTTAATGTTTACTCTTTAAGTTAGATGCTAAAGTTACTAAATTAAATCAGAACTTAAAATTTGAACATTTGAATGCTGTTTAATTTAATTCCAGGAAACCTCTTTCTTCGATGAAATGGAAGAAAAGGACATAAGGCTCGACAGACAGAAGTCCACCGCAGATGAGGTCATACGAGATATAGTTGATCTTGTATCTACCGTAAATTGGTAAGCAAGTGACACTCATTTTGCTTTCTTCTAATAATATAAGTAATTTACGACGTAAAGAAAAAGTATGTACATGTTACGGCTAATACCCGAAGTGCGGCTACACCTAGTTTTAGCCGGTTAGAACTAGGTGTAGTAGCCACTTAGTCTTGGTTAAACCTAGTACGAGCCGATTGTTTTCGGGTAAAACTAAGTCCTGTTGTAGTGCAAGTGTTGGACTCGAAGTCACTTGTCTGTGACAGAAGGTAGATTAGGTTCGTTAGGTTGCTTTCTACCACGCACATGCGACGACGAGCGAAGCGAGGAAGAGCCAAGAACCTGTCTCGATTCGGGGTTTAACCAAGACTAAGTGGCTACACCTAGTTCTAACCGGCTAAAACTAGGTGTAGCCGCACTTCGGGTATTAGCCGTAACATATACATGAATTAGCAAAAGTTTCTCGTAATATTTTGTATCAATGAATACCTACTGCCACCTGGAATAGAACCATGGATGCCCGCGAGGTAGACTTTGTCACTTTCGGGATTCAACTCAATATCCATGTAAAAAACCCGCTAGATAGATAAGACCTTGGTTCAACACTAACTTGGGCATGTTTTAGTCCATCTAGTGATAACCATCTTCTTCTCCATTTAGTGAAGACTGGCAGACTGGTCTGCATACGTTATTTTTTCAGTGATAGCAATAGATATAGTTACTTAATTCTGATATATCCCTACTAGGACAACAGAGCACATAGAAGGTGAGATCCACCTGCCCATGCCCAACATAGCCGGCATTACGGACGACACTCACCAGCGCGTCGAGACATCGGACCCGGACATCATAGCGCAGTGCGAGGAGGCCGTCATGATGTGGCAGGCTCATATAGATACTACCATCGCAGCTAGCCTGGCCAAGGTAAATTGGACACTAGTAAAGATCATTTTGCTATGAAAAAATAATTGTTTTTATTGCCATTTTCCCGAAGCGAAAAGGGAAAAGGTGAAATAGAAGAAACGGATCTGAACTGAAAAGTAAAACCAAAAATAATTGTGATAGGACTTGAATCTCTTTTCTTCCGTTCCTTTTTAAATGCTCGAACATTTTTTTTTCTTTCAGACTCGTGATGGAAAGGGGCCGGTAGCTGAGTACAGGTACTGGCGCGAGAGAGACGCCGAGATATCTCTCATAGTGGAGCAACTCAAGCAGCCGACAGTTGTGAAAATTTTGCACATTTTGTACAAATGTGGCTCCACCTATCTGGAAGTAAGTGTACTAATCTCTTGGTATATGATATTGTAGCGCTATTTTGAATTTCCCTTCGCCAACGTCCATACCACGTTGAAAACACCGGTTCTCGTCCGATCACCGAAGTTAAGCAACGTCGGGCGCGGTCAGTACTTGGATGGGTGACCGCCTGGGAACACCGCGTGATGTTGGCTTTTTGCTGCGAAAAATCGTTTATTGAAACATTTGTAACCAAATAAAGTGATGTACCTATTGTTTTTTATTTTATATATTTGTTATATTTTTATTATTTGTTATATTTATATTATATTTGATATTTTTCAGGGATTCAAAAACTACAGAGCCACGCTGTTGGAACAATACAATTTGGCTGGTGATAATCTGAAGTTCCTTTCTACGCTGATGAGATTCTTTACAGTAAGTATTTTTAAGTTTTGTATGCACATGTACAATTAAAAGAATTTGATTTTTATTTGGTTTACAATCTCATAAAGCGCCTGTCTAAAACACGTAAGCAAAATCAGATATCTGTAGTTAACAGGCGCTTGATATCTTGCATATATATACAATCATTTTCTCCCCATTCTACGGTCACCGAGAAGACCGTTTTTAGCAGTAAATAGTAGTTATACTTAGTACTAATTATCAAGAAATTGTTTTGTCATTTATATTATCATTTCATTTAAAAAAGTCTTATATAGAGCTACTTCGGTTACAGAAGGTACATGTAGTTGCTTCAAGCGAATTGAAGTTGCTCAAAGCGAAAAAAAGCAAAGCGAAAGCGAAAATCTGATGTTGAAATGGCTAACTGTTCAGTGTAAAAAATGTGGTAGTCAGTTTAAAAAAAACTATTTTAATCCTATCTTATATCATATCCCCAGGTGATAGAAGATAACAGTCCTTTAAAGCAAGTGATAGAGGTCCTCCCCGAGTTAGTGGAGAGTATCTACATGATGTGGGTGCTGTCGAAGGGGTACCGCACCGACGAGACCATGGTGCCGCTGCTGGCCAGGATATCATGGGCGCTCAGCAAGAAGCTGGAGATATTCCTCAATGTGCACAAGTTGTTTGAGTGAGTAGGTTTTTTTTAATGTTTAACTGACTTCAAAAAAAAGAAGGTTGTCAAGTCTTCTGAAAGTTTTCTTTTTCTTTTTTTTGTGGGGATGTTACGCGATTACTCCGTGATTTATGAACCGATTTCAAACTTTTTTTTTCTATGGGAATTGTTTCCAAAATGGTCGCATAAATATTTTTTTAATGCGGTTCAGTACTTTTTGAAAAAAAAAAACCAATTAACCAACAAATTGATAAAGCAAACCAATTTTACCTATATTTCCAAAACGACTACTCGGATTTTGACGCAGTTGTCTGTGATATGATATAATGAGGTTTGATTGGTGTATGTTTCTATCTATGTGTTACGATAACAACTCACCAGGGGGCGCTGATGTATATATTATAATATAATATCTTCAAAATAACAAGCCCGATTTTGATGCAGTTATTTTCGATAGGCTTATAGTTGGTTCACAAAAGTGACAGTAGACTTGAAGTCGGTTTTTTTAAATAATGATTATTATTATTTGTGAGGCTTAACTGTCTTAAGACAAGATAATTGATAGATCTACTAAATTGACTGCAAATTGAATACTATTGACTGCTAAATTGTGGAACTCCCTGCCTGACTCCCTGTTCCCCGCGGAATATAACCTTGCGATCTTCAAAGCGAGAGTGAATCGGTTCTTACTGGGTAAGCACGTTCCATCCTAGACCGTAATGATTGCTTACCATCAGGCGAATTACGGTCAAGTGCAAACCCATTTATTGTAAAAAAAAAAAAGATCCTGGATGATTATTGAGGTTTGAGTGAGTATGATTTACTGTATGATTAGAAACAAAAAGATAGTCTGAGAAGTTGGTCAAAAATACTTTGAATTTCAAAATAATTAACATTAATATTGTGATTTGGATGTAGTTACTAATTATCTGTAGCAAAAAGCCAACATCACGCGGTGTTCCCAGGCGGTCACCCATCCAAGTACTGACCGCGCCCGACGTTGCTTAACTTCGGTGATCGGACGAGAACCGGTGTTTTCAACGTGGTATGGACGTTGGCGAGAGCGTGAACGAAATTTAGCATCATATTTCAAATAGCATGTTAAAACGTACATGACGTCAGCAATATTGATTTAAAGACAATATTAATATTAACAAAGATCGCGCATTTGGACCAAACGTATGAAAGAAAAACCTAAATTATATTGTCAGAGGCTTAGTAGTTTTATTTTGAGATCATTTCTTCATAGTATAGCTGTCGATGAACCATGTCAGCTACCCCTAGGATGGTTCGAATATTCTGCTACCAGCGTTGGCTCACTACACTCAAATGTACATACTGCTATTAGGAAAAATTATCTGAATATATAAAATTAAAACATCAAAAAGCACTATTTATTGTATGGATAAAAATATGATTTAGCAAAAAGCCAACATCACGCGGTGTTCCCAGGCGGTCACCCATCCAAGTACTGACCGCGCCCGACGTTGCTTAACTTCGGTGATCGGACGAGAACCGGTGTTTTCAACGTGGTATGGACGTTGGCGATTGCTGATCCGAAACACACAAACAAACAGCATAATCTATGTGCATCATATATGTATATACTGTGACTTATAATAAAATAAAATAACAGTAACCACACGTTGCGCCCACTAAAACATTTGAATTTTTAGTAATTTCCAAGTTTACCACTCTATTTTTTATACTATAAGTAGTTTTTATTCAACATGTATTTTTTTTTCAGCAAATCCAACGAAGAAGTGTACACGTTATCGCGTCAAGGGCAGCAGATAATGGAGATGTGGCACGAACTGTACAGACAGACGAGACGCAACATCGAGATCAGTGGCAAGGGAGCCAGGTGGGAGTTCGACCAGCCATTCCTGTTCACTACCACAGACTATATCGGCACTGTGGCGAGGGACTTGGGGGATGTCACTCAGGTACTTACCTGTTTTCACACTAGACATTTGGACATTTGGCCACTAGCACCAGGTCACTGATCGAAGGTAAAGCATACCCATACTGAAAAAGAAATGGGTCTCGAATGAGGCTGTTGAATCGAAATAAATTAGGCGCTTAGTGACTCTTTTTACATTTGGGTGGTAGCTAGCCAGGCGGATACCAGACAATACTTAGCACCGCACTGTAGATCGATGATTACTAAGATATACAAAAAAGTAAGTTACTGTAAGTCTTACTTTATAACCAGTTTATTTTTATGTAAAAATTTGTTCGACTTAATTTTACTCCAATTAAGTAAGTATTATTTTCTCCACAGGTTCTAATAGACTTCGATCGCATATTCGGCCAGGAACTAAAGTCCATAATCAGCGACCCCACTCAAATTGATGACGTCCGCAAACGGGTGAAAAACCTAGTCTATCCTATACGTACGATCGATTTCAGCGTGTTTGTGTTCGATAATAAAGAGAACTGGGATGTCATCATGGGAGACTTCTGGGCAGAGGTGCGCTATTTAGAAGAGGAGGCCAAGAATTATATCAACTCTAGTTTTGGGAATCTTAGGTATGTCTTCGTAATAAAAACACTCATTACTACTGTCTACTGTATATTTCGTATCGCTAAAATATTTTCATGGAGTTGAAGGGACAAGGTGCTAAATCAAGCAAATGACGGCGCGCGGCGTTGAATCGAAATATCTACGTTTTGTTTTTTAAATTTATGCTACTCCAGCTATATTAATTTTTAATTTGCGTCTCTTTAATAATAGAGTATTTTCCATAGTTATCAAATAAATAAGTTTTCTATTGAGTATTATAGAATTAAAGGTCCTAATTAAGAATATTTGACTTAAATTACGAATAAAAATTATTTAATATTTTATTTTCCTAAATAAAAATAAGATTTTTTTAATCTGAACATCATTGAAACGAAACGCCTCAACGACCAATCAGACCTCGTGACGTCACATGTAATAAACAAAATGTCTTGTCATTCACAAATAGTGATGTGGTTAGGTTGAATGAACGACAATTTGAATTTAGCGAATGAACATATTAATCTAATCTCTTATATAATTATTTTAGTTACAAGGATGAACAAACTTTTAATAAATGTTTGCTCGCGGTTCAAAAAAAGGGGTGGATTCATTAAGCTTGTACTGAATGTTAATATATATTATGATACGAGTGTGCAAGAACAACATCATATATATTGTGACGTAGAACCTCTTTGAATGTAGGTGTAAGAACTATTTTGTTTAATGTAAGGTATACAACTCTTTTGTTAAAATGTAGGTATAGGAACTCATTTGTTTTTGTAAATAGGTTAGTAGTTTATTTTGACATGTGAATTTTGGCGGAAATGGAGTAATGAAAAATAAAGGTTGAGTAACGTTGTGCAAAATGAAAACGGTGTTTCTTGCCTATCCCTGAACCCGCTTTCGTAACAATATTACATTAAAAAAGTAAGAAAATATTATAGATTTAATAAAAAATAATCTAAATGTGCTTAAATCTAAATGTGTGTGTATACTTTCTGTGTAAACTTTTTATAAAATGTATTACCATAACAGTATTTTGATAATATGTTGCAAATGAACGCATTCATTCTCCTAGTCTTATTTTACGTTCATTCTTTAAATACCATTCCCATCACTAAAATGATGTTTGAGTGACGAGTCTATCATAGAGTGTTTGTCAAAAGATTTTGCTGTTTCGATAACGTCTTCGTATTTTAGTGAAATACAGCGTAATTATGTTGAATCAAAGTGTTTTACGTGTGTAAATAGTAGCATACATGAACCGTTTGTGTACAAGAACTATTAAAAATACCGAAGCGGAGTGATTTCATCAAAAATTTTGTGATTTTGTGAGAGCCGACGGTTTGTTTACTAATTTTTGCAAGTATAGATGAATATACTATGCTGTGCTATTTCTTACATATTCTGTAAGACTTTGAATCCATTTTTACATAAATCTTGAACAAAGAACGTAACGAATTAACCAATACCTATCTACGCGTAGCCCTGTCGTATTGTTTTTTTGTTTGTTTTTTACATTGTGACGTCACGCCTCTGACTTTCACGTGACCTAGCGTTTTAGCGGGAAATACGAAATGTATTTGTTAAAACTGCCTTTTGCTTATTAAAATGGCTCAACATTTAAGAAAAACAGTCGTAAAGCGTTTCTTTTAGTGACTTATAACATTTTGGAGTAGTTTACGAAAATTAGTCAACAACCGAATTGCAATACAAACTCTTATACTGCTTGTAAATAATAAATGATATATTTTTCCCATTGACGCCTCATATAAAATCGGAATTTCGCATCTTTATCAGCATCTTTTTGGTCAATAAATGAATTTGAATCATCCACTGGTATTATATATTAATCCACTAGGTAGGTACTAGTGGTAATTAACGGTTAAATTGTCTGGTATTTCATTCTAAAGTTACTTATCATTATTTTGTTACAGATCTTCCGAAGAAGCTCTAATAGTTCTGCTTAAATTCCTAGAGTTTGACACCCGGGAGTCGATCAAGAAACAGTTGTCAAGCAAGTTTGACCTCATCATGAGACAGTTTATCAAGGAAATTACTGCAGTCGAGGACAAGTTTACTGTGAGTACCTACTAGTTATGTTATTTTTTTTTTATTAGGTAAGTATATCCTAAAACTGAGCAGAAAACTTAAAAAGTCTTAGCAGTGCATACTGCTAAACTCATTTAAATTTGCTGTTAGAGGCGCAAGTGTAGCCGCCTTAACTATCATCCCGAAATCTTAACTGATATGCTTAGCGCCAAAACTTCTCTAAATTACCGCTAGAATCGCTCCAAGATTTGGTATGATCAAATCTAAAATAAAGACAATCCATATTGCTAAAGACTCGTAATCAATTACAACTATTGTAAAACGCTTAATTATTTATTCCAGCGTTTCCGCAAAAATCCGCCATTGCTACGGAATCACCCGCCGATAGCAGGCGCCATCTATTGGGCGCGAGCTCTGTTCAATAAGATGAAACAACCCATCATGAAGTTTCAAAAGGTAAAAATAAATAAAGACAGATAATAACAGAAATCGTGTTAAACTAATTGGTCTACGCAAATTGCCCTTGAATTTTCAGAGATGAAAATTTGACTGTACTATGGCGTTTTTCCATCTGCTTTAAAAAAAAATATAGGTACACATCCTTATGCTTAGGTATACCTAGTGTAGACTCTATTTTGAATCTCGAGTTGTCGATAACAAGTTTACGTACCTTTAACCTGTTGTCAATTTTCCAGGTACCTGAACTAAATGACTGCGAGCAAAAGAAAGAAGCTTTCCTGCAATACAAGGCGTTCTCTAAAGTGATCAAAGAATACGAAGAATCCAAGTATGAAGAGTGGGTCCACGGAGCGTCCAAGTTTGTGGATAACATGATGAAGAAGAACATATTGAAGGTGGTTTTCAGGAAAGATGAAGGTATGCGTACTTTAGGTAGGATGATAGATAATATTATTACAAACTATGCCTGCTGGGAAAAGCTATCGCCATTTAAGAAAGTCTGAAAATATGTCATTGAACAAATTGTATTGTCTTTTTACTGTCGGTTTCTTTTTCTGGCGTGGCAATATTTTTTCACTAGAATACTATATTTTCCTGTGTTCATTCATGTTTTCATCTGTTACAAGCTGACTCACTTGATGACGACTGTAAGTAATATTCTTCTTCTCGTTTTCGGCTTCTCTTTCAACCAATTCAGTTTTGCTATCAATTAAAATGTGTTTGTTGTTTTCTATTATTTTTAACAAGTAGGTATATAGTATAGTAGAAAATGGCGAATTGATATAAAAAGCCTTCGCCTTTGAAAAGATAGGCAAGCTGGGTCTGTGTAGTCGAGAAATATATCTAAATTCACACTCTTTGCAGATCTTGATGCGCATATCCGAGTGACTAATATATACGAGTAAAATAGGTACATACTTATAGCTTTATACTTTCAGGTGCGCCAGTAGAAAAAGAAAAGCCCAAAGAAGGCAAAGGCGGTATGAAGCTGACAGCGGCGGGCAAGGCTATGGTGGCCAAGAAGAAGAAAGCATCGCAAACCTCGCTGCGACCCATGGATATTGTAAATAAGGAACTTGCTGAGAAACGGAGGAGGGATAAAGCATGTATGTAATTAATGGTTTATTTACACTGGGTAGTCTTGATAAGCAAGTGTAAAAAAAGTTTAAAGGAAATGTCTGAGAAAGAACAGAAAGTGAGTTCTTAGGAGAGACTCTGGTGCCAGAATTGGCAAAGCATACAAGACTGGGATTATTGGCGTAAAAAGCAGGATGCTTATGCCCTGCAGCGGCCTCTGGTATGCTGATGATTATCGTGATAACTTGACTTCTATTTGGTTGTGGATCAAACAAAAACGGCTAAACGGGTTTTCATGATTTTTGGTATGTAGATGGTATGAGATCCTGGGAGTGACAGGCTACTTTTATTCCGAAACGAAATAATGAACCACCCACTAAAAAAATAATAAATAATATTGATATATTTTATAGTGTGTTGTGTATGTTTCAGTGATGCTGATGAGGATCCCCGGCCAACATTACGAGAATGTGCGCTCTCCCAGCTCTGTCTCTTTGCTGGCTAAAGAAGGATTGGTGAGCTTATTTTTTGAAGGAATATGTTTAAGAGTAATTGTATATTCTTTTGATAGTTATTAAAATAACTCTTTCGGCTTTGCTCGGTGAGCCATAAGCTATTCCTATTTTATTAAAATTGTTAGAGTTTTTCCATTAAAAAAAAATCACATGCAACAGAAATAAATGTTTCTTTTCTATTTTTTTCTTTTAAACTTGAATATTGTTAGATACTTATTGTATTTTTTTTTTAGAATTGGACACGTGATTATATTTTTTTTACATGAAATAGGCTCACGCTTAATTACAACTTGCCTGATGTTAAGCAACGTTATAATCTACGATCTAGCGCGCTGAAACTTTAATAAAACAATAAAACGTGTTTCGATTCATTTCAGACTGACGTAACATGGCGAGATTTGACCGTACACAAATTGATTCAAGAATACAACCTGAAGTTCGAAACCCAGTTTGACAGGCACATATTTCAAGTAATACATGAAGCTGAGCTTTTGGAACAACTTGGTAAGCGTCTTTTAAGTAAGGTTAATTTTTTCTCATTAGTCTATGACCTCAAGAAACCTTGGCAATAGTTATTAGCAACTATCAACGGCATCAGTCCTTGGGTTGGCTCAATAATTGACGATTAGGTACATGGGCATTTCCGTGGATCTTACAAGACGTTAAATTACAAGTTTCGCCTGTTGTCCGAAGCCAGAAACTTTGTTGGGCTGATCTATAACTCTCAACACTTGAATACAATCTCAAACAAAACTCTTTACTCTTATGTCAGGATTCCACCTCCCCTCAAACATCCGCGACGTATCGATGCAGCGCTCCCGTCTCTACTACGAGCTAGAGGCGCTAACTATCGTCATCGCCAACTACAATCACAGTGTGGACTCTCTCAGTGACTCCGAGACACATCTTATGAAGAAACATCTGTTAGATACTGAGAGGCATATCCTGCCTGGACTTACTAGGCTGACATGGACTGCCTTGGGTATAAAGGACTACATCGCTGATATTAATAAATGTGAGTCACTTTATATCTACCCTTAGTCGTCCAGGAATTGGACCACTACGTCTCCTGAACAACAAAAAAATTAAACACAGGCGTTACTGTGGTCTAAGGTAGAGTGGAGCATATACTGGAATGGAACAAACACTTAAACGACTCCTTGCGTCAAAATGTAGTTGGAAAAACAATTCCCATCGAATAAAAAAAGATTTACCTATTGAAATCGGTTCATAAATAACGGAGTAATCGCGTAACATATCCATAAAAAAGTCTTTCAGACGACTTTATAACCTCCTTTTTTTAAAGTCGGTTAAAATATGGACTATTTGTGTGTCAAAATCTGGAAGTACTAGGACATAATAATAATAACGGTAAGAACTCTATTATGTGTACATACATTGAGAAAGAGCCCTCATCAACGAAATAGCAGCATTGCATTGCATTGGTTATCACAAAGAAGAACAATCTAGAACGTTAAAATATAAACATTTCAGGTACAAACTCCCTTCGCGCGGTGCACCAGCAGCAGATAATGGTGGAGAAGGAGATACAGAGCCTCATTGACCAGATCGAGATGTTCGACCTGTTCCCGGTGGAGAAGCCCAAGGACTACGTGGACCCTGACACGGGAAAGCCGGATCTTACCTGGCTACATCCTTGTAAGGTAAGTTAGTAGGATAAGGAAACCCAGGGCCTAATGAGCCAGAACTACTGATATGAGAGTGCCGAATTCTACCTTTGTACCTTTGTAGCAACATCTTTACAAGGTCAGATTGTGGGAAAACATCTCCATAATTGTACAGGCAGCTCTTTTTTCGACCATGTTCGTTGGTGTCACAACATCTTAATATACAACATCTCGTTTTTATTACCTTTTCAGACGTACTTCGTAGAAGTGGAAAACGAGCGTCTAGAACGAGTGGCGATCCTCTCCCGTATATACGAGCGAGTCGGTCCCATCCTGCGCAAGCTTGAGTACTTGATCTTAGGCGCCAGCACGGGACGCTCGCCTGTCATGCAGCACTACTATAGCTACTGGGAGAAGAAGATATTCAACTGTTTAGTCACGTGAGTCATTATATTTGTTTGACACTGTCACTGTAAACAGTTTAACAACTTCCCAAGTAAGTACTGTTCAGATAATGATGGTTAAACTTTCTATTACATATAAAACAGCAATATAGCTTCTCTTGGGGTGCATTGTGCTGTGCCGAGTAATAATTTTTGTTTGCTTGGTGTTAGTGATGCGAGTAGGAACTTCTTTTTTCCAAAGAAGCCTCCTAAAATTGTAAACATTAATTTCAAAAAAAATCTGCTGTAAATTACTTACCTATATCCTTCAAATACTTCACCCCGAGTCTTGGTTCTCACTTTAAAATATTTGCACAATGATTAAAAATGCATATCATTGAATTCAAAGTCTTCAGTTACTGCAATTAACATGAGACCAACACGACCCTCTTCAACAGATTCACACTGGAGAACCTCGAAGACTTCCAGCAGATGCTTGCAGGCAAGGAGCCGATGTTCCAAGTGGACGCCATCTTGGTCCCGCCAGACATCACCGTGCGCCCCACGCCGCCTGAGATCTGCAACATCCTGGGGTACAACATCAAGCATTTCCTAAACAGGTCAGTTTATTACTAAGAAGTGTCTAGAAAATTTCGAAAATTAAATAAAAGGCTAACGTGCTAAGCCTACTCTTGCTTGCTGGACATCAAAACGATGTGTCTCATCGACGGATTTTGTATCTCAATCAAGATGATTTATTAATTTAGTTAATTACTTATACAAACAAATCCTAACTACACATAAGTGGCGTTATCGACCTCTTAGCCCGAAAGCCTGGAAATAGATAAATTTTTTTGCGCCTGACATGCTTGCCACGAACAAAGACTAATCGGTAAGGTATTGGATAGGAGAATTCCAAAAGACACAGATTCGACTGCCGGTCGCGATTGTTTTCGCTCATTAACAAATAAGAATGTATGATTGATTGAACATAAAGTGAAGCTTTCCTCATTAACCGACTTCCATAAAAAGGAGGTTTTGAAGTCTTCTGAAAGTTTTTTTTGTATATTTAGCTCACCATGAATTTTTTTTTTTTACTTCCAGACTAACAGCCTTCCCCCGCTGGATGAAGCAGACGTGCCTGCCCTGCCCCCCGCAGCGCATCAAGGAGGCGACGGGCAACGAGTTCTATGTGTTCTCCTTCTTCGAGGACATCCTGCGGGTGGTCTCCATCAATGACATCACGCTGCTCATCCAGGATACCATATACAGGCTGTCGCAGGATATATTTACTTATGCGCAGAAGTAAGTGTCTACTGTACTTGTCTATAAAAAAAAATGTGCCAATATTTTTAGGTTTTTTTTTAATTGTGTGTTACTTTGTTCTCAAACCTATCTAAAAAGTATCGAAACTTGCATACCTACATACATATATGATTTATAGGCCAAACTCTTACTTAGATAAAAGAAGAGTTCAATTTTTGACATCTGATTGCATGTCCGCGGCATAGCATTGTAGTAGTTTGTAGATTTTGTCCTTTGTGTTGAAAGAAATATGTTACTTTTTCAGACCGGCACAAAGTAGTAAAAAAGTGTGATTTAAAATCTCTGAAAATTAAACTCACTGTTTTTTTCAGATGGCACAAATACCAACATCTATGGGCGTTCGACAAACACCTATCCTGCGAGAAATATGTACAAAAATACGACGAACAAATACAAAAGTATGATGAAAAATTCTTCTTCTTTGAGGACATTATTGCTGATTTGGAAGAGCATGTGAAATTTGTCGATATGGGCTCTATTAGAGTGAACTTAAGGCCCATTATTAAACAAATACAAGATCATTCGCAAGAGTGGAAAGATATTTTGGGCAACTGTGTCGCGACCAGAACTAGAATGAACATGTACGATTTGAAGAACCAAATTGAGGTAATGTAATTTTTTTTGTAATATAACGTAAAAAGGAAATTTGTGTATAAGTACATTAGAATAACTTTAGACAAATAAAAAACATTACTTATTAAAACCCATACTACTATTTAAACTTAGACCCCAAGACGCAGGCTTGTGTAGTGTGGGAAAAACGCACGCCAACTAACTCGTAACCACAAAAACTAAAACACCTCTTTTCCATCGATAGGTCGATGCTCATGTCTTATAATTTGGTTTAAATTGCACAATTAATTAAGGAAGAAAACAGATTAAAATTGAAGAAAACATTCTTCTCCTGTTTTTGTATATTATTATTGTAAATAAAGTTTTATATGATTAAGGAAAGATTTCTCTATTTACTATCCCAGAACCTCCGCATGACAATGAACATGAACATCAAAGGTCTGGAGGACTTCAAGCTGGTGATGGCGACCATAGCGCTGGTGCAGGCCATGACCATCACGGCCGAGGTGAAGTACCGGGGCATGCAGGAGATGTTCCATATGCTGAGGCAGCATAATATACAGGTACTGTTGTTGTTAAGTAATATAATTATAATTTGTCGGTCTTCAAGTCGAGAGTAAATCAGTTTCTTCTAGGCAAGCGCGCCAGATCGTAGATTATAATGTTGCTTATCATCAGGCAAGTTGTAGTCAAGCGTGAACCTATTTCATGTAAAAAAAGTAGCCAGTAGTATTTTCGTACAAACCGTTCTTACTATAAGTAGGTAAGTCTCAAAGACGAAGCACAAGATTGAGTGGATCAACTATCAATCAATCAATCAATATAGCTTTATTGTACACCAGAAAACAAAAATACAAAACAATTTACAGTAAAATTACTTAACCTAGGTACATTGGGCGGCCTTATCGCGTAGAGTGATCTCTTCCAGGCAACCTTAGTAAAGATCCCTAGGAAAGAAACATGTAAAAGTCGGTGGCGTACAAACAACAACATAAGAAATACCTTAACAAACAAACATACCAAACACTAAATTATTGCTAGGAAAGCACAAAAAAAAACAACAAAATGTAAGCAAAGGGAAAATAAATACATTGTCTCATGCAAAAGAATGACACTACCTATGTCTTAAATCGTGACTAAGGAAGTTTGTCTCTAGATAATTGACTACAAATGAAAAGGATTTGTAGTTTTCGTACCTATAAACTTATTGGATGGAAACCCTCAATATGTTTTAGGTTGATTTTTACGGCTTCTTTCAAAACGATACAGTATCATTATTATTATTCTTTTTACTAATTAATTGACTAAATACTTAACAATTTGACCTTTTCTGATGTTTGTAATTGTACTATATTTAATTTAATGTAATGTAATTAAATTCTAAATTCTATTGTGTAAAAGTAAATATTTAAAATGTATACTTTCCAAAAATAAGACCCCGGAAGGCGCTAATCACCGTGTCACAGACGCACCGGCGTCTAGTACGGTGCTTTAGAGATATTCTTGTATGTATGCATTTTTATGAAAATAAAATAATTTTGAATTTGAATTTTGAATCATAATTACATAAGAATAGATAACTCGTGACCTGTCTAACATTCCGAATTGTATTCGATCCATGTTTTCTTTATAATTCATTTATTTCTCTGCGAACATGGGTGCTAAGTACAAGATCTTAAATATAACATGAATTTACAAAAAAATATTTTTTGAAATCGTTTTTATAAATAATGGAGTAATCGCGTAACACACCCACAAAAAAAACTTTCAGAAGACTTGATAACCGCCTTTTTTTGAAGTCTGTTAATAAGTGCTCCACATTCCGCCTACAAAGACATGCAAAGATTTGTTACAGAGGACTACTTACAACTTACTGCATCATGAAAACGGATTACTTTATTATTATTATTTTCGCTGTTCAATTAATACGATTGTCAATTTTTCACAGGTTTCAGACGAAGACCTAGAATTCGCTAAGAGCCTAGAAGCAGCGTGGGGCGGTCTCTACCAGACCTCGTTATTCCGAGCGAAGGCTCTAGAGCAGACCAAGGAGAAGTTCTCCAAACTGAGCGTGGTCGAGATAGCCAACTTCCTGCGGGAACTGGACGAGTTCGTGGAGAAGTTTGATGCAGTTGGCCCATCCACTGTGGGGGATGATCTGGATAGAGGGTTGTTGCTGATGGAGGTATGAGGTTTCATACCTTTTTTTAAAGCTGCCTTTTTTCCTGCCTTAGCTTGAAGATTGAATTAACAACCACACTCACTCAAACTTTCACCTTCATAATATGAAATATTTTTAATTATTTTGCCGATAACTGGCTAGAAGCTTTTCAAAAAAAAACAAATCAAATCCATTTATTTGCGTATAAGTATGTAAAATAGAATTACAGCAGATGGTTTACGTTTTATACTTCGCCTTGCGGCAAGCAAAACATTCGCTTTATTTTAGTAATTGTTGTAGTAGAACCACAGAAATCTAAATAAACAGGTGTTTATTTAGATTTCTATGAGTAAAACTGTAGATATACCTACAGTTTTACTACAAAAAATATTTGTTCTACAAAGCGCGTGAAACGGCCCGCGCTCGCGGTTGGAAGTACGTCTGGACGCGAGGCGGCAAAATTTATGTTCGTCGAGAGACTGGAAAGGCGTCATTTCGGGTGCGATCTGAACAAGATATTGAAAAGATTTTTGGTGGAGAGCGTAACTGAGTTATTTTTATTGTCATTGTTAGGTGGGTTGTTGTTAGTGTTATATTTATATGTCATGTTATTTTATAAACATACGAAAATAATTTGGTTTACTTATTATATGTCATACACCTTACTAATGTATACCTTCTCTGAAATTCGGGTGATTTTGTATATTTTTGTCTCATTTATTCTTATAATATTGCTGATTGGAACATTATATTATATTCAGATTGTGTTAAGAATAATACTGATTGAACTTACTAAGGCATTGTGGTCTGTACTTACTATTAAACACGTTGTGATAACAATGTATATTTACTCTTATAATGCTTATAATAATAGCGCTGTGTTATATAAAGTTGTATTTGTAGATATAATACATTTACATAGGTACATAGTTTTATTGATCTGTTTTATAAATATTGTTATTCAATTAATGTAATGGCGACCAAGAATCTTAAGGTTGGCCTATATAACGCAGGTTCCCTTGGCACTAATCATGACAACATAATAGCAGCTGTGAGCGGCAGTGGCGTGGACATCCTCGCTGTGAACGAGACCTGGATTCCCGAACAGAGTGAGAGCGGGCGCGCCCCGACCATCCCCGGGTATCGGCTGAGGCACATCCCGCGGCCGCGCGGACACAAGGTGCGGGGCGGCGGGGTGGGCTTCTACCTGCGCCAAGGGGTGGCGGTGCGCTCCTGGAGGCACCCGGTTGAGCCGGCGCACGCGGCGGTTGAACAAATGTGGCTCTCGATTAACCTGAACGGTAGGAGATTAATGGTTGGAACCGCGTACCGTCCTAACTGGGTAAATGTAAATATTTTTTTAGACGCGCTCACAGATAGTATCAGCTCGATTGAACAATTTGATAACTTAATATTGTTGGGGGATTTTAATATTAACTACTTAGACACAGACGATTATAAGACTAAAAAGTTGGTATGTTTCCTATCACATTTTGATTTACAACAAATTGTTACCCAGCCGACTCACTACACTAATAAGGGCGGAACTCTAATTGACCTTGTATGTACTGACCTCAGTGCTCGAAGTACTACTCTGCATCATGTGGGGTTACTTACTGGCCACTGTCTTGTACTTACAGAGTTTCATATAAAGCGTCCCAAATTGCCACCCAGTGTTGTTACATACAGACCCATTAACAATATAAACTTAGAAAATTTTAAAAATGATTTGATGTCAATTGACTGGGAATTGATAACGCAATGTAATGATACAAATGAAATGGTTTGCACTTTTAATAACTGTATTTTATCCCTGTTTAATACTCACGCGCCTATTAGGTCAATTTTAATTAAAAAGCAGTCACATCCCTGGATCACAGACACTGTCAGGCTAATGATGAGGCTGCGTGATGAAGCTGCCTCAGATTATAATAAAACGAGATTGGATAGCAAGAGAGATCTTTATAAACAATTGAAATCCACAGTTAATAGGGCAGTTTTTGAAGAAAAGAAAGCTTTTTATAAATATAACATCAATTGTTATACACATGACCCTAAGTCCTTGTGGAAGAACCTTAAAAAAAGTTTATTGCCTAAGAAAAATAATGATTTGCCGGCATCGTTTAATGACCCGAACCTTATAAATTTAAATTTCTTAAATATTCCTAGCTGCAAAAGTACAACAATATCACATCTTACTTTTTTTGAGTTTAATAGGTATGCCAATGCAGAATTTCACATTAATAATATAAGCCTAGACCGACTCATTAACATAATCAGAAGCCTCAAGTCTAATGCTGAAGGTAGTGACGGCATAAGCCTTAATATGTTATTGCTTACTTTTCCTTCTAGCATAGATTCTATTTTAGCAATTATAAACTCCTCTATAGATACATGCACATACCCTGACATTTGGAAGCGGGCTGTGGTCCGTCCGTTGCCTAAGATTGCGGACCCTACACACTTGAAAGATCTTCGCCCGATTAGCATATTGCCCTGCATGTCCAAAATCATGGAGAAGGCAATTTGTATGCAACTCACTGACTATATAGAAAGACATAAAATTCTACCACCTGTGCAGTCGGGTTTCAGAAAGGGTCGCAGTACTACTAGTGCACTGCTGGATGTGACGGACAATATCCTGTGTGCCCAGGATAAGGGTATGTGCACAATATTAGTCCTATTAGATTATTCACGTGCCTTCGATTGTTTGAACTCCAGTCTCCTGCTATCTAAGCTTAGTTATTATGGGTTTGATTCCGCAGCGCTTCGTTGGTTTGACAATTATCTGAACCACCGCGTCCAACGCGTTAAAGTTGATCGAGGTGATGGTACATCTGTGCTCTCTGATAATTTGCCTGTCACACATGGAGTACCACAGGGCTCTATTTTGGGTCCTATTTTGTTTATTTTATACACTGCTGATATAGGTACATCAATTAAATATAGTAATTATCATATATATGCGGATGATACTCAATTATACCTGTCTTTTAAACCTAGTGACGTTGATGAAGCCATATGTAAATTAAATCATGATCTTGAAAGCATTGCTAAGTGGTCGTCCAATAATTGTCTTTTGTTGAATCCATTGAAAACTAAGTACATCATATTCGGTAGTAAACACCACCTGGCAAGTCTGAGCATAACTCAACGTGTCATGTTAATGGGCCAGACAGTAGAGCGAGTATATGAAGCTCGTAATCTTGGTCTCATAATGGACAGTGAGCTACGGTATGAAAAACATGTTGCCCATTGTATTCGAGTTTGTTTTTATAGGCTAAAAATACTGTACCGTATGAGACCATATTTGACAACAACTCTTCGGATTCTGCTTACAGAATCTCTGGTGTTGTCAAAACTAAATTATATGGACACGGTCATACATCCTCGGCTATTTGCAAAAACTAAAAAAGTATTGCAGAGAGTTCAAAACGCCTGCGCTCGTTTTTGTTTCTCGATCCCACCTAAAGCTCACGTAACTCCTTTTTTAAACCAGCATTCTCTGCTCAAAATGATGCACAGACGTAAGCTTCATTTAGCGTGTCTACTTTTTGGGGTGATAAAATTTGAGGAGCCATCGTACTTGTACTCAAAGTTGAGATGGAAACCGAGCCGGAGCTCTGCCGGCGTCCGCGCCTGCACCGCGCCGCTTCTTACACACAGACATGCCACTGCCGCTTTCAGAGGCAGCTTCCGCTATGCTGCATCGAAATGTTGGAACAATATTCCACCGCCAATAAGGAACCTGCGTTCTTTGCACAATTTCAGAACCAAACTTAAGGTCCACATTTTTGAGCATCAAAAACAGGAAGCCCTGCTCGTAAATGACACCAGCGCAATATAGATTATGTATTCTTATATATATACTTTGTAATTTTATAGTGATATTGTTATTTCTTCTGTTGTATTATGTTTTGTTGTGTGTTTTTAACTGACTTTGATTGTAGTAATGTACCTAATTGTAATCATAGATTAGCTAAGTTCATTCTAATAAGTGTTAGTGTGTAAATTTCGTGTATAAGTATCTGCTATATTTAAGGTTTATGTTTCTTGTATCTATTTTGTATTTTTTATTTTTGCTGTATCATTTCATTTATTTAAAACTTAATCATTGTCTCGTACGTGACGTCACAGCCAGCCCCAACGGAAGACCAGCGCTGATTACTTCCAGTAATCAGCATTATGCTGAGTTGGGGCTGTGTTGAGGCAGCCTTATTTATTTATTTATTGTATATATATGTGTGTGTGTATGTTTGAAGACTGTCTTAATAAATGATTTTCTATTCTATTCTATTCTATTCTACTTACATTGAAAACGATACAAAACACTGCCCACCGACTTTAAAATTAAGTATATTATCAACAAAATCTTTGCCTAAAAATATCATCTACAACAAATTTTATGTGTTTTAATATCTAAGTATTCGTAGGAATACACAAAATACTTTGACGAGCTGGAAGCCCGCAAACGTGTCCTCCAAGCGGCCGAGCAGTTGTTCGATAACCCCTTGGCCGATTTCTCCAACTTCAACCGAGCCAAGTCAGACTTCCAAGCTATGGAGCAAATTTATAAGATTTACAAAGCACAGAAGAATGCTAGAGAGATTTGGGCGAGAACTCTGTGGAAGGATCTTAACCCACAGGCTTTGGTTGATGGCATTGAGCAATTCTTTAGGGAATATAGGTAAGTGATTTTATGTTATGATTAAATTATTCTAATAAATCATGATTGAGCATTACTTGATCCCAAATTTGAGCATCACAAACGCCAACGTCCATACCACGTTGAAAACACCGGTTCTCGTCCGATCACCGAAGTCAAGCAACGTCGGGTGCGGTCAGTACTTGGATCGGTGACCGCCTGGGAACACCGCGTGATGTTGGCTTTTTGCTACTTAACATTTTTCTCCATAAACTAAAAAGTAATCTTTTTCATGTTTTTACTAATATTATATTCATACAAAATATATTATATTTTTTTTGCAGAAAGTTGGCAAAACCAGTTAGGCAGAGTCCAACAGGTTTGATGCTCGATCTAAAGTTGAAGCAGTTCAAAGGAGTAGTGCCGCTCATGGTGTCGCTCAAGAACGAAGCTATGAGGGAACGCCATTGGAAGGAACTAATGCATAAGACTGGTAAGATTTTTTTTAGATAGTCTAAGCAAGTGTAGTACTAACTCTGTTAGCTAGATGGCGCTACTATGTATGGGTATTTAAGAGTTGTGAAAAATGAAGACTTGACAAAAATAATTTGAGTCCACGGATAATAGAAACAATGACTTCATAGTAACGAAACGGCAACGGTTTCTAGAGTCAAATAAAACTTTTTGAAATTGTATTGTAAGTTTACTAGTTATACCCGGACCAAATAGTGTAAAACATACAGCGGCGCCATTTGCAATACTTGTATTATTAGATTCATGGATAGATATATAGATAGATAAAACTCTTCGTTGTAACACATATACAGAAAAAAGACAAACATAAACATAAAAGACTTAAAAAAAATAGTACCACAACTGGCGGCCTTATCGCTAACAGCGATTTCTTCCAAGCAACCGTAGGATGGAGAGGAGTCAAAAGTAAAATAAAGGACGGGGTCGTTAGACCTTTTCCTGATGATTTAGGTAAACAAGTACTTTAGAAAAAAATTGTTTCATGTACACTTTTCGGATTTATTGTGTAATAATAATTATTTGATATAAGCTGTTACTACTTCCAGGCCAGGATTTCGACATGTCGCCGGATCGGTTCACACTAGACAATATGTTCTCTATGGAGCTGCATAAGTACATCGATATTGCTGAGCAGATCGTCAACCACGCTATCAAGGTATAGTCCGATGAGCATTTTTAAAATAAAGTCATTTTGGCGAAAAAAAAAAATACAGAGTCGGTTAAAAAATACATTACTCGAGACTTGAGTTTCATTGGATGATTGAGGTTGAAACCTTTTTTTAGAAAAAATATTAATCGCGCACATGAGCCGAACCTCTTGAAAACTACATTTTGGCAAAACCACAAATACTTATATGAATGATGCATCCCTGGAAAAATTGATATCTTTCTTCCTTTTATTTCTAACTGTGTATGTTTTTGTAGCTCAATCATAGACACACATAAAGGAAAAAAAACTGTTATTTTACAGGAATTAGCGATAGAACGCGGAGTGAAAGAAGTCCAAGACACGTGGGCGCAGATAGCGTTCACAGTGGCCCGCCATTTTAACCGCGGGGAAGATAGAGGTTACACATTAAACCCTTGCGATGAAATCACTGTGAAACTTGATGATGACGCTATGACGCTGCAGAGTATGGCTGCCTCACAGTAAGTAGATTTAGACACCAGTTACTGAACAGTATGGTAAATTTTACTATGCTCACAGACCTTGGAAAAAGAGATAGCTGCTCTCTTCCATGATTCACACGCTAAATTAAAGATTTTATACTGAACACTAGCGGTGCCACAGTCCGTCTTATTACAAAACGCGGTTTAAATGTCCAGGACTTAAAACTCGGTTCTTGTTGTTCAAACAACACATACAAACAATCAAAATGTCAACTTCAAATTTGAACGTTGATTTATCATTGGTAACATTTTGATAATTTGATTATTATGACCATTATGACAGAAGAAAACAAATTTTGTATATCAAGAACGGACTGCATATTTTCTAAGTTCTGGACTAATAATTAAACCACGTCTTGTAATAAGACCCATAGAATCTAGGTGATATATAAGTATGTACAACATTGAAAATCTTTTGACCATTTTACCCATTCATTTATTTCGATAGGGATTCAAATAGGGAGTTTAAATTATACAGTTATAGTCAACCAAGTCTTCCAAATTCGGATACTGCTGAGCGGTTTGCCCAAACATTCGAGCGCTCCAGACAGTTTTGCTTAGTGTAAACATTTCTTATGGCAAAATGATATAAATAAATACCTTATATCGAAAATTTTATAATACTGACAGAACTATACAATAAAATAAATAAACTCTTATTAATCATAATCATCATATCAATTTATTGGTAAAGCCAATTTACACGTCACATTGGTACATATTCATATGCAATTATTACATAATAACAAAGAACATAATCATTTATGAAGAAACATGACAATTAAATAAAAAAAAATTACATGTCAAATTGTGTACATAAATGTCAAAATTAATAATATTGATATAATAATTTTAGTCATATAAGTACTTAAATAATTTAAAAATAATATTAAACAATCAAAAGTTGAAATAAATTACAACTATTCTTCATCATTTGATATTAGAGAAATGCTATTACAAAGTACAAGACTAGAGAATAAAAGAATATAACTGTTATGATAATATATTTAATTGATTATGTTAGTACACCCGTCAGGGTATAAACTAGAGATACTTGTAACTATTTTTAAAACCACTGTAAAGAAACCTAGTGTAAGGTTATTTTTAAATGGATCAAGTTTTTCAATACTGTAATTGTTTTTTTATAAATTATCTGCCATGCTGCGAATGCCAGCACCTTTAGTCATCGCTCACAATAATATTAAAGTGTCATGAACATAGTTGTTTATTTGATTCTCAAAGACTAGCAAAACGGTGAGTGTGGCGATGACATAGAGGTGGGGGTATTTGTAGTCGTATAAAGGCAGGAGAGAGACCCGCGACGGAGTTAGTTCCTGTTGAGTCGTCGCGCTGCAGAGTCGTCGCGCTGCAATAGCCGCTCCCTCCCGTGAGGTTGCGTGCGCCGTTCGTCGTGCTGCTGCTCCCGAGCGGGAGGTCGACGCGCCTGCACCACCTCCAGGAACCACCGCCTGTCGTCCCGGCGCTATAGAAAAGCGTCGCAGCGACAGGCACATCGCCACATCACCTTCATCACGTCGAACAACGCCGACCGTTGCTGGTACGCCGCCGGACGGGCGACTCGACGTGATCTGCGAACTTCCCCGGGGTCAGTGTGCCCCGGAGCCCAGCCCCTCAAATGAGATTAATCTCGATGAGGTTCCTACCAGCTCCCCTCGGGGGTTGGAAGACGACCCGACGTTCGTTCGCGACGGAGTTAAGTTCCTGTTGAGTCGTCGCGCTGCAATAGCCGCTCCCTCCCGTGAGGTTGCGTGCGCCGTTCGTCGTGCTGCTGCTCCCGAGCGGGAGGTCGACGCGCCTGCACCACCTCCAGGAACCACCGCCTGTCGTCCCGGCGCTATAGAAAAGCGCCGCAGCGACAGGCACATCGCCTGATCACGTCGAACAACGCCGACCGTTGCTGGTACGCCGCCGGACAGAGCGACTGGACGTGAACTGTGAACTTCCCCGGGGTCAGTGTGCCCCGGAGCCCAGCCCCTCGAAAGAGATTTATCTCGTAGAGGTCCTACCAGCTCCCCTCGGGGACTGGCAGACGACCACGTGACTGCGACGGAGTTAGTCGACCGTTGGCTTCCGCGTTTTATTACTTGCCGCTGCTCATCGCTGTTGGTATTACTTTTGGAGTTGGTGTTTAATTTATCCCTGTAAAGTAAGGGTAGTCTTACACTAGTTTTACTAACAATAAATGATTATCACTTACTAACTTTCCTTCCAGATTCATCGGTCCATTCCTCGCCGTGGTCCAGAAATGGGAGCACACACTATCTCTGATCTCTGAGATCATAGACGAGTGGATGGCGACGCAGCGCAAGTGGCTCTACCTGGAGGGCATCTTCGTGGGGGGAGACATACGCGTGCAACTACCTGAAGAGGCCAAGAAGTTTGATGATATCGACAAGGCGTTCAGAAAGGTGGGTAGGATTTTCTGTTTTAGGAATGTGAATAATCAAAACGTTTTGACATTTAAAGCGTGAAATGTGGGGATAGACATCATTTTTCTGGGATAAATTGTATGCTATGTTTTGGATTAGGTTGTAAGCTACATCCTTGTTAAATTTCATCGAAATCGATCCAGCCGTTTGAGCGTGAGAGAGCAACAAAGAAAAAATCTAAATAAATCATCAATAAGTAGGTACAGTGATTAAGGCGTGAAAAAATAAGCAACAATGTGTATGTACAATGTTATACGAGTATAACTTTATTCCCTGTCGATTTGTTTTACAGATTATGTTGGACACTGCGAAGAGACTAAACGTGGTGGACTGCTGCATGATTGGAGGAAGGCTTGAAGAATTTATTAATTTGGGATTAGGGCTTCAAAAGTAAGATATACCTAGTTACTTTGTAATTATTTGAACTGTGTCGAATAATTTACTTATCAGATAGTTGTCCAAATTATAACTATGACCATAAGTTCGCAATTGTATACCTGTAACTCTTGTGATACTCAACAAACTCCTGAAATTGTTACTCTTTGGAATGAAAGACTTCGATTCAGACTGGGTTCCGCCTTCAGTTAAATTTTCGCCTTTACCAAATATAATAAAAAAATAGTACCTACTTAAATTATATAAACTTTCATGATTTATTTTTTTAATTCATGATTATCAATTCTCAGATGCCAGAAATCCCTGAACGACTACCTGGACTCAAAGCGGCGTATATTCCCGCGTTTCTTCTTCATCTCCACCGACGAGCTGCTCTCTATCCTCGGCAGCAGTGAGTGCAGCTGTGTACAGGAGCATATGATTAAGGTATCATACAAATTAGTTCCAGGTTTTTACACATAACAGTCAAATGTCGCCACAAGTGAGACCTGCATAAAGTGAGACCTACATAATCGACTGTGCAAAAATAAAGCATTCCTTTACTGGGATGTAGCTCTCAATGTTGATTATTTTTTGATAGCCTGATGATATTTTTGAATTTTTATGGTAAATTGATCATGTAATTTAAGTGAATTGTATGTAGGTATGTATAATAAACATGAGCCTAATTATATGTACCAAAGAAATTAACGTATTTATGAATAAATGAATATTTTGATTATGATTATTATGATTATGATAAGCATGCTTTTGTCTAAATCGCGTTTGCCCAATAGAAACCTCTTTACTCTAGATTTGATTTCAATCTACCAGTATTGTCTTTAAATAATAGAAAAAATCTTAGAACAAAGTTTGTATACGTGATACTAAAAACCTAACCCGTCTACTGCTGCGGCCTCATTTGAAAACAGTAGTAACAGCTAGTTTACGGTTTTGTTTGAATATCACTGGATAAGAAGTCGTTATAAATTTCGTTTTGTTTCCAGATGTTTGACAACATTCGATCGTTGGACCTGTACGTGGATCACACCAACCGCCCCGTTGCTGCTAAAATGATCTCAGCTGAAGGAGAGGTATTTTTTGTACCTGAAATACACATACAAACACACACATTCACACTGAAGTTTATGTGTACAAATTACCTTCAGTGTTTTATTGTTTTTTTATAATTTAAGGTCTGTTTTTTAATTTGTATATGAAATAATAGTCCATCATTTTACTCCCCGTTTTTATCAAATAACGTAATGCGAATCAAATAGTACGTAAGCTCTAAGCGCTCCTGGCGGTGTATAGCGGAACTAAAATGATTAATCTTGAAATGTTTTCTATTAAGAAAGTTTTTCTTTACAAAAACTTCAATTTTGCTCTTAGATAATGGAGTTCCGTCAAGTGGTGTACACGGAGGGCCGCGTGGAGGACTGGATGAACAGCGTGCTGCAAGCCATGAGAGCCGCCAACAAGTTCATCACTAAGAAGGCCATATTCTACTACGGGAAGAACTGGAAAGTACCCAGGTACGTTTCAAGAACATTCTAGTCAAACTGGTACACGAGCCAAACATAGTTTTGTCAATATTCACCAGATGGCGCTATAACGAAATAAATAAGTAAGGCTCGCTAAATATCAGAACATTAACGTTTCTCAAACCTCACGCTGCACTAGCGCTTTTTGCAGTGAACTCACTTGCCGGAACCCCATTCCAAATAACTCCACTAATTTATCTATCCTTATCTTTCTCAAATCTTGCTTCGTTATTGTTAACAGCTAACCAACTCTATTGTTTTTGACACAATATACAATTTGTATTTGCATTGAATCCACAGGACGGACTGGATCCTAGAGTACCTAGGCATGGTGTGCCTGGCGGCCAACGGAGTGTGGTGGACGGCGGAGACTGAGGAGACCTTCATACGGATCAGGAAGGGGAACAAGCGGGCCATGAAGGAGCACCTGGCGCAGCAGAACGAACAGCTGGACGGACTGGTTGTTAAAGTCAGGCAAGGTAAGTCTATTTTGTAGACAAGGATATACAAGTAGCAAGAATATACTCGATTCGAAACAGACCCAGAATGTCCTATGTAGTGATTGTTGTGATTCGCGTATATAGTATTTTTAGTAATGCCATTGTATTTAGCTCCAGCGATGCCTTGCATGTCGCCTGTAGCGGACAGACCGTCAGGTTTTATATTGCCAGATAATTCAGCTGTTAGGTCCAAGTGGCTTTCTTTGACGATAGAACCGCCCCAGCCAAAAGATGACGGAGCGCCTGTGAAAAAATGAATAGTAAAGTTTAATTGAATTTACTGAGGGAAGAAAATAATTAAGTACGTAGGTATTTTAACAGATGAGAGGATAGGCCAAAAGAAATATTTATTAATGGGTAATAGTTACCGACCAAAAAAACGATGTAGATATTATTTTCATTGGTCAACATTTTCTTTGTCGGATAAGAGATAGACTTTGAAAAAAGGTTGAATGATTTCGACATTAGAGTTAACTCTGAAAATTCTGAAGAAGTCTAACGATAGAACAAGACTAATAATTTCGTTGTTTTATGTATGTGAAATGAAATGTATATAATTGATATTATTTTGTCCCTAGATTTAACTTCAAACGACCGGCTGAAGTTCCGCACCATCACGACCATCGATGTCCACGCTAGAGACATCATCGAAGGATTTGTTCGAGATAACGTGACTGAAGCGGCCGAGTTCGAATGGGAGAGCCAGCTGCGCTTCTATTGGCTCAAGAGAGATGATAATTGCTGGCTAAAGCAATGCACTGGTAAGCATAAATTTTCATTTTCTAAGGCTTTGTTCTATATATTTACGAGAATTGATCTGAATTATTTACTGTATCTATGGAACAATTAAATCAATCAATGATACATGATCGAGACATCATAGAAGGATACAAAGAGCAGAAACAGCCGTGTTCGTATGAGAAAGCAAATGTGATTTCTTTTCAATTTCTACCGGAGGCAATTTTTTTCGATAGCAAGGCATAGGAGAAAGATACAAATGAATCGTCGAATGAATGTTTTTTTTTTTTTTGCAATCTTCCTTTTTCGGTGAACATACGAGTCTGAAAAATTAAATCTCTATTGAAATTTAACTCTTTTTCCCCAGGTATATTCGAGTACGGCTACGAGTACATGGGTCTGAACGGCCGGCTGGTGATCACGCCGCTCACCGACCGCATCTACCTCACCATCACGCAGGCGCTCACCATGCAGCTGGGCGGCGCACCCGCTGGTAAATAACAAAAAATAAATAATACATTGTGTTATACACAGGACACAACAATACCTATTTGAAAGAAAGAAAGAAAGAAAACATTTATCATAGCAGATTTATCAGAGAAACAAACACAAGAAAGAACATAATAAACAAACAAACATAAAATCTGCCACAACACAACCCCAACTCAGCATAATGCTGGTTGTGTGGAAGCCACCAGCGCTGGCTTTCCGTTGGGGCTGCGTATTTACCTACGTACAAAATTTGAAAAAGTCCCAGGTTACATAGTAAACGTTGTTTTGATATAATTGTCTTACATAACCTTATACCTACTTATTCTCTTCCTTTACTTTCGTGTTCCCGTGAGTCTCCCGCAGTGATTTTATTAGGAGGTGTTTTCATGGGCAGATACAAACGTGGTGGGCGCCCAGGTCCTTCCACGGAAAACACATGTCCTCGGATATTGTAGTCTTCAACCATGTCAGTTTCCTCACGATGTTTGCCTTCACCGCTAAGCGAGTGCAAATCCATACATAACTTGAAAATACAAGTCATTGGTGTAGGGCTGGATTCGAACCGGGGAGCGTTTGGATGAAAAGCAGACACTGGAACCGCTAAGCCACAGTGTTCAATATGGCACCTCAATTAAGTCTAGGTATAATATCTTACATCATATCAATCTCCTGTCTCCCAGGCCCCGCCGGCACCGGCAAGACCGAAACGACCAAGGACCTGGCCAAAGCCTTGGGCCTGCTCTGCGTAGTGACCAACTGTGGAGAAGGCATGGACTTCCGCGCTGTGGGTCAAATATTGGCCGGCCTCTGCCAATGTGGCGCCTGGGGCTGCTTCGATGAATTCAATAGGATTGATATTTCAGTATTGTCTGTCATATCTACTCAGCTGCAGTGTATTAGGAGCGCACTGTTGATGAAGTTGAAACGATTTACGGTAAGAAGTTATACCAGTATTTTGATTAATCTGACGCCAACGTCCATACCACGTTGAAAACACCGGTTCTCGTCCGATCACCGAAGTTAAGCAACGTCGGGCGCGGTCAGTACTTGGATGGGTGACCGCCTGGGAACACCGCGTGATGTTGGCTTTTTGCTGTAGAATATTTTTCTCCATACACTACTGATTTTATATATTAGTTTCGGTTAAGTATATTTTTAAAATTAAGTTACTCTGAAATTAAAATATACTTAGTAAGCCATATTTCAGTAAGCTTTTTTCAATAAAATTCTGGTTTGAATCTCACACCCACGGTACATATGCTATCTTTGCAATTATATTTGTCATTAAATTATTGACTTGTAATCAATACTGATGACGTCATGTTTGTTTTAAAAAGGTATGCAAGTTCGAACTTGTTGCAAAATTTCGTTCTTGCTATCGCCAACGTCCATACCACGTTGAAAACACCGGTTCTCGTCCGATCACCGAAGTTAAGCAACGTCGGGCGCGGTCAGTACTTGGATGGGTGACCGCCTGGGAACACCGCGTGATGTTGGCTTTTTGCTACTTTTTGTGAATTTTTACAAATTTCTACACTAAAATATCACAAAAAAAACACATTTTGCTTAAATTTAAGTATTTCATTAAATCTATATTTCAAAACTTTCATACGGCGCCATCTAGCCCCATTCTAAACTAACGCAAACTTACTAGGTAGGTATCTATAGGCCCATATTTTTTAATTTACCTAATCCAAATGTTCATAGTTAGTATAAAAGATATTTATTCTAGTCCACCTAAAAATGTTCTTTCCTCCCCACCAGTTCGAAGGCCAGGAGATAGCCATGGACAGCAAGGTTGGCATCTTCATCACTATGAACCCTGGGTACGCGGGCCGCACGGAGCTGCCCGAGTCTGTGAAGGCACTGTTCCGCCCCGTCGTCTGCATCCTGCCCGACCTGGAGATGATATGCCTTATATCGCTGTTTTCTGATGGGTTTCTTACTGCTAAGGTACTTTGTAAAGATAAGATAAAGATAAAGATAAATTTATTGTAAACAAAACAATATGTTACACTTTACAAATAGCTCTGCCTCTTACATTAGTAAAAAACTGTGTCGTAGAGAGGCAGGTTCTTCCGGGGGTTCTAGTTTACAACTTAGTTTTATATTAACAACTTAAAATAATGTAGTATGTTAAGTGATTACAAAATAGTCTATGTCTAGTTATTGCTTATGCATAATATGATATTACTTAATCTATTTGTATCCTAAATTGAGTTTTATATAATATAATATGAACAGCTATTAATATATTTACAATGATGTTATGCGTGGAGGGCGATTAGTTCTGGATGTTTGTGTGTGTGTGTGTTTGTATGTGCATATGTGTGCGTTCGCGTGTGCGTATGGGTGTGTGTGTGCTACGTGTTTATGTGTCTTTTGAGATTGCGTATACTGGTGTGTTTGTAAGTGTGACTTAAGGTGTTGTTGATAATTGTCTTTTTTACTTAATTTGTTTTTCTAGTATATTCTCTATATGTCAATTAGTGTTTGGGTCTCTTCATTTTTCATGCTATTTGTCACCAGTGACGCCCCTGTGATACCTGTATTAATCCAGGATAAAAGTAGCTCATGTGTTTATTAAAAAACCAATCTGTACTGTATCCACAGTCAACTTCAACCAAGTCGGTTCAGTTGTTTGAGCATGAATAAAGAACAAGGATGTTCTCTCACAATCATGTTTCATTCATCAAATATTATGAACGACTGTACGCATATTATACTCGTGGTTACTTCAAATGCAATGCCCATTCACCGTGAAAACTTATTTTTTTAAAGATTTAGAAAGTCAATTTCTACTGTAAAAATAAATTTATAGAAATTAAAACATTACATACATTTCATGGCATTTTTTTATTCTACTAGCCTTTTATTTCCACCGCAGGTGCTGGCAAAGAAAATGACAGTTCTATATAAGGTGGCCCGAGAACAGCTATCCAAGCAGTCGCACTACGACTGGGGCCTGCGAGCGCTCACTGCTGTGCTGCGGATGGCTGGCAAGTTGAGGCGAGAGGCACCCGGCTTGAGCGAGATTATGGTCCTTATGCGAGCTCTAAGGTATATTGTTCAAGCACAATTTTTAGTACATGCTATGCAATATTTTACTAAAGTCATAAAGTTATATCAACTAAGACAGACAACCCAAAAGCGCCTTGCTTGGAGCAAAATTGTAAGTAGACCAGACCGCAAATAATGGGACCAGGGAAGACCAAGTAGATAAAATTATATACCACTTTTCATCCCACATTTACGCCGGTAACACCACGAATCGTTATACTAAGTATAGTTTTATCATGTAAACATTTATTGATATTTTTTTATTCTTCCAGAGACATGAACCACCCCAAGTTCGTGTTCGAAGACGTTCCCCTGTTCCTGGGGCTGATCAAGGACCTGTTCCCCGGCCTGGAGTGCCCTCGCGTCGGGTACCCAGATTTCAACGCGGCGGTTATAGACGTGCTCGAGACTGACGGATATTTTGTGCTGGATCATCAGGTAAGATATGTTTTTTTTTATTATCTATTAGATACGTTTGTGGGTTTCTTTTAATACTTATTCTTTAATTGATTTCAAGACGAGCAAGACCGGAATGCAGTTTAGTGCATAGTACTTGGCTTGGTTAACTTGTGAAAATGCCTCTTATATAAGAGCTTCAGACAGAAAACGGCCTGCATTTGTAAAGGTCTCTCGCTTTTGATGAAATTTTACAAAGTAACAATGAATTGTCACACATTTGTAAAGACTAATTAATTTAAATTTCTTTTTCTACTGCTCATTTTATTGACATTACCAGGTGGACAAAGTGGTCCAACTGTACGAGACCATGATGACCCGCCACTGCTCGATGCTGGTGGGCCCGACGGGCGGCGGCAAGTCCGTCATCCTGCACTGCCTGATCCGCGCGCAGACCAACCTCGGCCTGCCCACTAAACTCACTGTCGTCAATCCTAAGGTAAAATATATCCTAAACTCTATCCATCGCCAAGATGGAAAGGAATCGGATTCTCCTTGGCTTGTACCAACCATAAAGGTAGACCACCAGGTCGGATAACATTTCTAAACAAGTAGGTAGGAGATGGATCAGACAGGCTGAAAACCGTACTATGTGGCACGTTGGAGAGGAGGCCTATACTCAGCAGTGGGTGAACACGGGCTGGCATGATGATGATGATGATATAGGTACCTACACCATTTTAAGACCATAATATGACTTAAAATGATCGTTCAGTGAGCCTATTCGTTACAGATTACCTACCTTCTTAACATTTACTACCACTGCGTATACATTTTTAACAAGTTTAAGACAGTTTACTAATCTATAGTTTTATTTTTGTAGATCTATAAATAATTGTTCTTGGTGATGTCATGGTTATGGCATTATTTCAGGCTTGTTCGGTGATTGAGCTGTATGGAATCTTAGACCCTGTCACAAGAGATTGGACTGACGGGTTGTATTCTAAAATATTCAGAGAAATGAACAGGTAAATGACTTTAAGACTACTTACAAATTTTGTATACATACATCTAGAAAAATGACTTGGTTTTTAATCAGTTTACATATTTTCAATAGCAAATAAAATGACTAAAAAATCGCTACGTTTCAAATAAAACGAATTATCAGAGTTAAGCAAAACTTAATAAAAGCTGTACATAATCTTCTAAATCGCTTTTCATCTATCGCCAGGCCAGCAGAACCGAACGAGCGTCGCTACTCCCTATTCGACGGCGACGTAGACGCCCTCTGGATAGAGAACATGAACTCCGTCATGGATGACAACAAACTGCTCACGCTGGCCAATGGCGAGAGGATCCGCCTCGCTCCATACTGCTCGCTGCTGTTCGAAGTAGGGGACCTGAACTATGCCTCGCCGGCCACCGTGTCCAGAGCTGGCATGGTGTTTGTAGACCCTAAGAATTTGGGATTCCAACCATATTGGGACAGGTAATTTATTGATTGTTACATTTCTAATTACATAATCGTCTTCATTTTATTTCTTGTGCGAGTTGAGTACCATAATAGGTATGGAGGAGGTTCTCAATTTGATGGTATGATGTTGTCACAGTGCATCAGTTATGAGACTATTTTAGCAAGTAGTCTAAGAGGATGACTCTGCATTCCACACCACAGAATTAGCCTAGCTCGGAGAACAGAGTATACCATGTATTGGTAAATAGAAAGTAAAAAAACTAAGCCATAAAGTTAGGAAACCAACCAAAACTATATGAGGTAATTGTATTTTTGTTAATAAGTACTAAAATTGTTACATTGTATTATGTATTGCATTAATAAATAAATAATACTATTATCTACGTGTCTTACTTATTAATTTTGACGACAAGTTATATTTTTAAAGGCTTAAAATGCTATTAAATGGCAACTTACATTAAAAAAAAAATAATAGGTTCTTTTTATTTTGCGTAGATGGCTCCGCAGCCGCAACAACGACGAGGAGCGCGAGCAGATGAACAGCCTGTTCGAGCACTACGTGCCCGGCGCCATCAACTACATCGTGTTCGGCATGTTCGGCCTGCAGCAGCAGACGCCGCTCAAGACCGTCGTACCACAAACACCGCTCAACTTGGTATGTACTATGGCTTGGTATTTTTAACCAAAAGAGTCTTTAGCTAAAAGGAATAACCCCTCATGTGTCTCGTGTCATCTGTAGAACGATCAAAAGCCAGAATTTCCGTTCATTTCATGCCATCAACTACATTTAACAAAAGTTGTCTCTTCAGTGAAGAGAACTGACGCTTTAGTGCGTCGCGTGCTGTTACTTCTGAATACACTATACTTACCTTGTCAAAGTTCAGAGTGATCGTTTTGAGCTAACCACTCGCCCAAGAGTACTGATCTTGAAAGATCAGTCACTGAAGTGACGTAGTATTTGTATTCTCTTAGGCTCACTGTTTCGTTAGCAATCACGCAATTTTATGCTAAGAAAGGGTAGCATCCAAGTTTCAAAATTATGACGTTTTAGTTATTTAGGAGATCTTCAGTTATTTTTATGACGACATTCACGTGCAAAGTTGAGTTTCAAAATTGTTTTTAAAGGGCCCTTAATTCGTTGGCAGGTAGTGCAACTATGCCAGATGCTGAGCGGCCTGCTACCGAACAGAGAAGATGCCAACGAACCTATCGACTCCACTGTCGTTGAATCCGCTTTCATGGTGGTAAGTACTTTTACACATCTTTGTAGTTGGATAGGAAGTTTCTTAAACAACGATATTATAGTTAAGAAAATATATGATATTCCATTACTTAGGTAATGTTATCAAATAATTATCTTGGGTAGATACCTACCTACATCTAATAACGCAGCTCGCTTATTCACTTAGGTACCTACTACAATAATTTACATGTCGCAAACTAGATCGTACAAACAGCTTGTTACCTTACGTAACACAACTGGTTTTACAACAACAATAAATCGCTCTAATGCTGGGGCCACACTAACGAGAAATGGCATTAATTATCGCGATAATGAACGTTAACCGTAGGTGTAGCCACGACTAAACGTCATAATTTGACAACGGCATCAACATTGCCGTTTGGCGTTTGGCGATAGCTCCAGTGGCGGTACATCAAAGAGATGAACGCGAGAATTAATGCGATGAAGCGGCCACACTACGTATTTCAGTATGCGTCGTGAGCGCGACGGGATCGCACGTGTTTTCGACGTGTTTTCCAAATTGTATGATTTTTTGAATACGTAGGTACCCCATAGCCGTTATGGAGTGGAGTAACGAGAAAGTGATTTCGTTTCTTGAAATTCTTCAAACTGAACCATGTTTGTGGGATACAAAAATGAAAAGTTAATGATAAAAGGTAATGATTCAGTAAATTCAAATAATAAAAATTTGCACTCATGAAATACAGAGCTCGGTCAACGTCCATCTTGCTTGGGATATAAGTAAAATCAACGGCGTTTTTAACGCCAAAAATGGGCGTTCACGTTGACCATTCAAGTGTGGCCACCCACTTTAACGCGGTAAAAATTATCGCAATAATTGTCGCGTTAATGGGCATTGACGTTAAGCGTTAGTGTGGCCCCAGCATAATAAATTACCGCTGATTAAACAAGATTTATTGACATTTACATCATGATAAAACTATAACTGTCTCAATCTCAGAAACCGGTTGCTCTATTTTTATCATCAGGCGGATGACACATGATAATTTGGCGGCTAACGGTAACGGGGGTGTAGCTCAGATGGTAGAGCGCTCGCTTAGCATGCGAGAAGTACGGGGATCGATACCCTGCACCTCCAAGTTGTAATTTTGTACTTTTTATTTTTGGGATTATTTTATATTACAGGACAGAATACAAATTACAGTCCATAGTCCCCTAAAGAAAAATGTCTTCTGAAATACACAAATAGATATTATGAAATTATAATTTTCCTGGGAATAGAAATTTTATTGTAATGCCTTTCCTAATTTACTTATAATTCATCAAATTATCAATAAAATGTTTATCTGTTTATCTGGTTTACTCTTACAGTAGGTACCGAACTGCATGGAACTTATAAAAAATACTGATTTCCGAAACAAATCAAACTATTTCAATGCAAGTTTTTAGTTGTTTGAAGGCTTATCTTTTCGGCGCATTGGATTTTCCACGGAAGACACAAGTCTCAAAATGTTGTGATTCTCAGGCACGCTAACATTCAGTCAGGACAGTGATTTGAGGCCGACTTGTGACTTGGATTTTTATATGTCTTTTCTTTAGCTATATGTTTTGTTTTCTATAGCAAATATATAGGTATATATAGGTATGTAGGTATATAGGTATATATATATTTGCTATCTATCTACATACTTGATCAAATTATGCCTGTTACAGTCGCTATACAACAGCCTGGGGGCGTCCATCATAGACGACGGTCGGTTCGACTTCGACGTATACATCAAGAAGGCTTGCCCCATGATGCTGGTCGACGATAACCCGGAGAAAAAAGCTACTACCAGTAAGTAAAAGCAATATTATAGAAATTTATTTGAAAAAATAGTGCAAGTATGTATGTATTCGATTTTATGACGTCATGAAGGTACGCCTAATGCGCTGTTCCTGGGTAGTGTTCTGACTGAGGTGGTCTTCCTCTTTCTGAGGGTACACGCTTCAGGCCTTTAGCCTCTTATGTGGGCTGGGCGCCGGGGCACACGGTCCCCGGGGATGTTGGTGCAGCACCCGGAAGCCCTTAGGTAGAGCTCGCCTGAGTGCCGGTAGGTGACGATTGATGGTATGGTGTGATACTGCGGTAGTAAGGGAAAAAAGTGGAAAGTGTTATAAAATTTAGACTCAGCTATCGCCAACGTCCATACCACGTTGAAAACACCGGTTCTCGTCCGATCACCGAAGTTAAGCAACGTCGGGCGCGGTCAGTACTTGGATGGGTGACCGCCTGGGAACACCGCGTGATGTTGGCTTTTTGCTGCGGAATATTTTACTTCATTCACTTAAAAGTGATATATATCGTATATCGGTTACATTTTAATAGCAATGTAGCATTTTATTCAACAAAATATTAACCAACACTTATTACGTAGTGTTATGTAGTTTTTTTGTCCATCACAAAAAACGATAATCTGATTTGTGGGTAGGTACTAAGCCCCGTTTGCACAACAGTTCCTAAACACATGTAGGCATTACTAATTAGATAATTTTGTGGTTAAATAAATTTATACGTCCAAAAATTGTACCTACATGTTAAACTAAAAGTCGTTTATTCGGTGTAACTCTGATCTTTGTCATGTACACTTCATACACTAATAAGAACTTTTGCGAAATTTTTACTTTGCTTCCGCCGACGTCCATACCACGTTGAAAACACCGGTTCTCGTCCGATCACCGAAGTACTTGGATGGGTGACCGCCTGGGAACACCGCGTGATGTTGGCTTTTTGCACGATTTTATTATATTTTGTATCATTCGTACCTACTAATGTTCATGTAGGCAGGCTTTAAAGTAATCTCAGAACTGATTTTTTTTATCATAAATATTTATATGATGCTGTGATTTTTGTAAATTTACTTACTGTTTCCTACTAAAGTAAGTAAATCATACAAAAATGCCATGTTGTTATTATTAGTCAGTCTCAACAAAGTAGGTACGTTGTTAAATAAAAAGTTAAGCACATCTATTATATTAATCTGACTATTAGACCAAAATATTTATGCAAAAATTACCTGTAAAAGCGCGTAACAAATTACGAAAAACTTCGAACGTTGCGCCGTCATACATTGCTGCCATGTCAAGTTTGCTCAGCAATTAAAACACTACTTTCTATCTGGGGAACATTTAAATAAGACAAACAAAAATGATACTTAACCGGATCACAAAATATATAACGAAATAACAAGATGCGCGTTACAATCCGGCCCAACTCAGTATGTGCTAGATTTAAGCATCCAGCGCTCCTCCATTGAAACCGTCAGGTGGCATCACTTACACATTCGTCAAATTTTACACATCTTAATATCACGCACGATGCTATCACCACCCACGAGTAATGTATACAAAAAAAATTGTTCATATCACTAGTTAACCCTAAAACATTGTACCCCCAGAACACTTCCCCATGGGCTTCCCGACCCTCTACGACTACTGCCTGGAGATCTCGACCAAGTCGTGGGAGGCGTGGGAGTGGCTGGTGCCGGAGTACATCCACGACAGGGACAAGAAGTTCCCCTCCATCCTGGTGCCGACCGTCGACACGCTGCGCCTCACCTGGCTCATCAGGATCATGGAGAGCGTGAGTGTGGTGGCTTGTAGCTAGTAGTGTACATAGGAAAAAAAGAAGGAAAGAAATAAGTAAGCAAGCAAAGAAGGAACGATGGAAGAAAAGGAGAAAGGGAAGAAAGAAGCAAGCAAGGAAGGAAGAATGGAAGAAATGAAGAAAATAAGGAAGGCAGAAGTAATGGAAGTAAGCAAGCAAGATAGGAAGTAGACGGCAAAGAAGGTAGACAAAAATAATGAAAGAAGACATAAAAACAATCATCAAGATCATGGAGAGTGTGAGTGTATTTGTCTGTATCTATTTGTTTAGGAAGAAAGGGAAGAAGCAAGTAAGGAAGGAAAGAAGCAAGCAAGGAAAAAAGCGAGAAAACTATTAAAAAGGGAAGGACAGAAAAGAAAGAAGCAAGCAAATAAGAAAGAAAAAAAACCCATGAAGCATTAAAAGTTAGACAGAAATGATAGACACAACCAAGGAGTTAATCCGCCAATGGTGAAGCTTTTGTTAAAATGGTGGTCCCATACCTACATTTTATAAAAATCAGTAGTCTCGTAATAACCACGAAGTCACTTTACATTGTTTAAATTGCGTACTATTTTTTACCAATATGTACTTACCGTGTAATGTTTTTAATCAAATATGTAATTATTCATATTACCAGGTGGAAAGACCAGTGCTACTAGTCGGAGACACTGGGACATCTAAGACAGCCATCATCACCAACTACCTGCTTGGATTGCCTCCTGAAAGATACGTGAGTAGCTCAATACAGAAATTGGTTTTTAAAGATCCTTTCAGGCTTTACAAATGGAATGAAATTAGGTATACATTTCGTATACTTAGTAGGTATAATCGGAGAATTTACACGAAAACTCTCAAAATATATCGTCAGGAACACTTTATCACGATTATGTAACGCTATCTGAGAGTTGCTTATTATTGCATTTTAATGACGTCACTAAATAAAGTTTCTATAACAATATTTTGACGTCCATACCACGTTGAAAACACCGGTTCTCGTCCGATCACCGAAGTTAAGCAACGTCGGGCGCGGTCAGTACTTGGATGGGTGACCGCCTGGGAACACCGCGTGATGTTGGCTTTTTGCTAAATCATATTTTTATCCATACAATAAATAGTGCTTTTTGATGTTTTAATTTTATATATTCAGATAATTTTTCCTAATAGCAGTATGTACATTTGAGTGTAGTGAGCCAACGCTGGTAGCAGAATATTCGAACCATCCTAGGGGTAGCTGACATGGTTCATCGACAGCTATACTATGAAGAAATGATCTCAAAATAAAACTACTAAGCCTCTGACAATATAATTTAGGTTTTTCTTTCATACGTTTGGTCCAAATGCGCGATCTTTGTTAATATTAGTATTGTCTTTAAATCAATATTGCTGACGTCATGTACGTTTTAACATGCTATTTGAAATATGATGCTAAATTTCGTTCACGCTTTCGCCAACGTCCATACCACGTTGAAAACACCGGTTCTCGTCCGATCACCGAAGTTAAGCAACGTCGGGCGCGGTCAGTACTTGGATGGGTGACCGCCTGGGAACACCGCGTGATGTTGGCTTTTTGCTACAGATAATTAGTAACTACATCCAAATCACAATATTAATGTTAATTGTTTTGAAATTCAAAGTATTTTTGACCAACTTCTCAGACTATCTTTTTGTTTCTAATCATACAGTAAATCATACTCACTCAAACCTCAATAATCATCCAGGATCTTTTTTTTTTTTTTTCAATAAATGGGTTTGCACTTGACCGTAATTCGCCTGATGGTAAGCAATCATTTCGGTCTAGGATGGAACGTGCTTACCCAGTAAGAACCGATTCATTCTCGCTTTGAAGATCGCAAGGTTATATTCCGCGGGGAACAGGGAGTCAAGCAGAGAGTTCCACAATTTAGCAGTCAATAGTATTCAATTTGCAGTCAATTTAGTAGATCTATCAATTATCTTGTCTTAAGACAGTTAAGCCTCACAAATAATAATAATCATTATTTAAAAAAAACCGACTTCAAGTCTACTGTCAAAGGTCCTTGCTGCGGAAAATTGTTATACAGCGGTTCTACATTATTTTACTTAATTTGTGTTCATACATTTTCTTATAACGTATTAAAATTTGTTTATTATTGCGGTATACATCCTAGTATATTGTTTTCAGCTTACAATAAGAAATGTTACACAAGCGTGTTAGCGAATAATATTATTATGTTAATCAAGATAATTTAGTTCTAATTTTATCATGTTTATTATACATGTTATTTGTAAATTTATGATACCCGGATATCTACAGGTGGGTGATTGCAAATTCCGGCGCCGCTCACATCAGGGGGTGTAGCTCAGATGGTAGAGCGCTCGCTTAGCATGCGAGAAGTACGGGGATCGATACCCCGCACCTCCAAACTTTTTGCCCATTTTTTTAGCGTATTTCTTTTACAGATTGTCCAGCAAATGAACTTTTCGTCTCGTACGTCGTCTATGGACGTGCAGCGTAACTTGGAGTCTGTGGTGGAGAAACGTACGAAGGATACATTCGGACCACCTCTTGGGAAAAAAATGCTGGTGTTTATTGATGATATGAATATGCCTATCGTGAGTAAATCGAATTACATACATACCTAATGAAGAAATCCAAATTTTTACCATTTTTATCACTTTATTGTTGCACAGATATATTTTTTTCATTCAGGCTAAAAAACTGCCATAAATATGAATTGGAAACTGAACACATAAATATTTTAATTAGCATATAAGTTCTCCCCTGAAAGTACTATTCAAGCAATAATAACTAGTCGTATATTATGTCTTGCGCATACTCGTAAATGACTTAACAATACATGGCACAATATATTTACTGGAAGTATCCTAAGCAATTATATAGGTAATAATTACTATTTTATTCTAGCGATATTTTAAAACTAATTTTATTTTTAAGTTTTTTTGTATAATCTTGTTTCTGGGCAATAAAAGGCTATTTTATTTTATTGTATGTTATTATCTATTTTTTAAATACAATTTACCCACAATATATAAAACTGGTTAATAAATCTGTATCAGTAATTACTATTTCCATCTCTAACTCCCTCCCAGGTGGACACCTACGGCACCCAGCAGCCCATAGCTCTCCTGAAGCTGCTGTTTGAGAGGAAGGGCTTCTACGACCGCGGCAAGGACCTCAACTGGAAGAACTTGAAGGACATCGGCTTCCTCGCCGCTATGGGGAAGGCTGGGGGTGGCAGGAACGATGTTAGTTACTATTATGTTTTTATTGACTTAAAGATAATAAATCCGACTTCTTTCTACACTTTACAGTCAAGCATTTGAACACTAGATTACCTAAAGCGATAGGAACCCACACAAGCGATCACCGAACCCTGAACTGGATCATGTCTGTACTGGATTGGAACTGGCTCTAAACGAGGCTACCGGAGCAACCTGGTGGTCAAATGCAACATTGCAGGCCGGCACTATTAGGACTTATCATAATTCTGCTTTCTTACAAAACATTTGGTTCATGCCAAGTGTTTGGAAGCAGTATGAATCACCCTCCTGCCACGCACATTTTAATATAATTTATGTGAATGAATCAACTTGATTCAAATTTTGGTAATAAGTAGGTAGGTACTAATGACGAAAAGTAGAGTTACTCAACTATTATTTTGTTACAAATTACTAACATATATTACTCCCTGCCTCCCAGGTGGACCCCCGCTTCATATCGATGTTCTCCGCGTACAACCTGCAGTTCCCCTCGGAGAGCACGCTCCGCCACATCTACACCTCCATCCTGACGGGACACTTCGAGATATTCCCCGACGAGATACGCGACATAGTCGACAAGATAGTGCAGATGACGCTGGACTTGTACAAAGTTAGTATGAATAATTAATAAATAAATATTTCAGGACATATCACACAGCGCCATAGCCCCATACTAAGCTTGCGCTTGTATCATGGGTACCAGAAAACGGATATAAGACATAATACACTTTTTTTGTAAATACATACTTATTATACATAGAAACGACCAGACTCAACACAAGAATTAACAAATTTTAATATTCATAATTACTTGTGATAAGCAGGAATCGAACCCGCACCCCTAGATTAAAAGGCAGAGCAACTACCAACTAAGCTAACAGAGCAGTCATTTTAACTATTGCTTATTTCCAGATAATAATAGTAGAGCTGCCCCCCACGCCGGCCAAGTTCCACTACATCTTCAACCTGCGCGACCTGTCTCGCATCGCGGCCGGCCTCTGCCTCACGCACCCCAACTACTTCAGCGAGAAGCGAGCAGTGGTGCGCTGCTGGAGGAACGAGTTTACGCGGGTCATATGTGACAGGCTTATTAGTGTGCAGGTTAGTATGTAGAGACTAGAGACACTACTATGGGGCGTTTTTACCCTGTAAGCCCAAGTACAGAACGAGATAACTAACGCCGAGACCGAGGTACACGACCACTCGAGATTATTAGGTAGGTACGTTTCTTGTTCTTAGAGTTCTTATGGGAAAATTTGGTACCGAGCCTTACCTATGGAGAATAAAGCCCTTTTGCTCTAAGAAGAAATCCTACAATACTTTAGAGGTATCTCGTTGAATCTGCGCGATCTGTCTCGCATCGCGGGCGGCCTAATTATTTATTAGTGTGCAGGTTAATGAACTTGTCCCCATAAAGTAGGTTTTAGTAGATACCCATACAGTCTTATTACATAACGTGACAGTAGTAGACAGACAATTTTCGAACAACTAAAACGGACTTGGTCTAGACTGATATTTAAACCATGTTTTCTAATAAGGCCCATTAAGACCAAGTACGAAAAAGGTAAATACAAGGAACGAGATAAAAGACCATGCGAGATTCGTGCAACGTTTTTCGTTGAAAGATAATTTAGCGTGCAGGTGAAATAGATTGGTAGGTACATGGTTACGATGCTTTTTATCCTTGGTTTTTTTTAAACCTAAAATCATATCTGTGTTAGGTATCATATATAGGTACATATATGGCCATTTTCAACCAAGCGACAATCTTCTATAGTTAGCATTATTTTTGTCTATTTTTTCACTGAATACCTACACTAATTTACCATGACGTGGTTTATGTAATGGTATGATATGTCTGTACTTCCAGGACAACGAGCTGATGCGGCGGCACATCCAGGAGCACATCGCGCGGTACTTCCCCGAGGAGGAGCCGGTCGTGCTGGAGGAGATCGTCGTGCCCGAGGAGGAGCCCTTCCAGCAGGAGGAGGAGGAGGTCGACGGTGAGGGGGATTTATAAACTGTATGAAATTATGAACTTACGGTCTTATTTTCAAGTTCATGTTCTTTTCTAAGCAATAGTTCTGCGTAGGTAATATTAAATAAGGAAAAATATATGTTTAGATAATCGGTCCCTCTGGCGGCAATAAACTTAGTACTTACAAGTGCGTATAAAGCAAAAATACCTTAATAAGTACCTGTTATCTAAAATATGTATTGTGTTAATCAGAATTTGCCGCGAAACCAGCCGTAGAAGAAGCACCCAAGCCCGCCGAGGAGACGGTCGAAGAAGAAGAGGAAGAAATGGAACCGGAAGTATACTTAACGGTACAAAACCATGATGTTATCAATTACGAATATTCGAAACAGTTAAAATAATTCAGATTTAAGTAAGTAAGTACCTATAATGTCTTAAACTATGGCATGTTGCCTTGCCATTAAATATTGCATCACTTGAGACGTCATTAAATATAAGCTTATTATTGTAACTTATTTTGGAGTCAACTGTTGGCAACGTCCATACCACGTTGAAAACACTGGTTCTCGACCGATCACCGAAGTTAAGCAACATCGGGCGCGGTCAGTACTTGGATGGGTGACCGCCTGGGAACTTTTGCTACTTTTAATTTTTATTAAATTAACTTTTGACTTTATCTATGTTATAATATTTATATAATATTGATATTTGACTGATTTATTTAACTTTGTATTTTTATAGTTGGAAGAGTATGCTCTGCGCGATCCTTTGCTCTTCGGTGACTATCGAAACGCATTGGACGAGGAAGAGATTCGATATTACGAAGATTTACTCGACTATGAAGCTGTGTACTTCCTTTTCCAAGAAGTAAGTGGTTTTTTAAAATAGATTGATTTTGAAATAATTTGATTACTGAGAAGGTATTAAAAATTATTATGAGTAGGTGGCAATTATTATATCATTTAGATTTACGTGTAAACGTAGTGTAGAATGGCTTTCATAAATTTTTCGTGGAACTTTTTTTTAATTTTGTGAAAAAGTACAGAAAGGCTATGAAGAATTAATAAAATAAAATGTTATAGTTTTAGTAATCGGTTCATTTTACTTTAGTTTATCAGATGAACCTGTAGAAACCAATATATATTTTTTAAATTAAATTAATGACAATTGCTATGTTGCAACCCGCTTCCGATTTTAGTTATATTGTAAATCGTTTTTTTTTTGTCAAATTAAAGTTATTTTTTTCTTAACTTTACAGATTTTGGACGAATACAACGAGCGCAACGCCAAAATGTCCGTGGTTCTCTTCGAAGATTGCCTGGAACATCTGACTCGAACCCACAGAATCTTGCGCATGGATCGTGGCAACGCGCTCATCATAGGTGTCGGCGGCTCGGGCAAGAAGTCTATATGCAAACTCGCTGCTTTTGCTGCAGGTAAATATATACCAGATTTTGTAAATAAATATCAATAAATAAATATTTCGAGATATTACACACAGCGCCATCTAGCCACTTACTAAGCAAACGTCATGGGTACTAGGTAACGATATAACACTAATATACTTTTATTTGTAGATACATATGTAGGTATATATTGTACATAGAAACCACCAGATTTAACACAGATACTTACTTGCATGGTGAAAAGTTAAAATAAAGTATTTGTCTTGTGACTTGTGCGGGAATCGAACCCGCGACTGCTTACACTGAAGGCAGACAATCTATCAACTGAGCAAACAGGCCAGTCAAAATATCTTCTTGTCGGGATAAACAATACCTACTAGATTTTGTATAATATAGATATAAGTCGTACTTGTTTGTATCTCATATTACTGTATTTTTTGTTCCAACCAGGTTGCGACATGTTCGAGATCACGGTGACGCGCAATTACAACGAGACCTCGTTCAAAGACGACATGAAGAGAATGTACAACTCTCTCGGCGTCGACAACAAGAAGAATGTCTTCCTCTTCACTGCGGCACAGGTCTGTAAAGAAAACTTTCAGAAGACTTGATACCCTCCTTTTATTGAAGTTTAAAGTTGGGTAAATAGAGCCACACTAGAGTTGGCCACTCTCATACGAATTTACTAAGGCCTTTGTAATACTTGCCAAGGTTGTGTGGAAGAGGTGTGATGTGATCCTCCGCCTAGGTCGTATTCTTCGTTACTGAGGGTCGTGACTGCTGCATTACTTTGTTAGAGTGGTATCTTCAGACAGCTAAATAAAGTAGGTACATTTACTGTTGAGATGTTTAAATACGTTCGTTTCTTTACGATGTATATTACTAGGATTCCACATTAAAAAAAACGACGTTCTAAAATACATACATACCTACTGTCGGTATTACAATCCGAATAAAAATGTGACGTCACAAGTTTTAAGCATGTTGTGATATTAAATTTAGGCTAAGCAAACGCCAACGTCCATACCACGTTGAAAACACCGGTTCTCGTCCGATCACCGAAGTTAAGCAACGTCGGGCGCGGTCAGTACTTGGATGGGTGACCGCCTGGGAACACCGCGTGATGTTGGCTTTTTGCGCATATTTTGTAGTCTTTTTGCATCATAAAATGCGTTTTTATTCTATTTCCAAGACAAATTTAATGAAATAGGTATTTTTCTTTTATAGATTCTTGAGGAAGGTTTCCTAGAGTTCATCAACAATATCCTGATGATCGGTATGATACCTGCTCTGTTCAACGACGATGAAAAAGATGCGATTATCAACACTGTGAGGAATGCTAGCGCGGAAGCTGGATATGGTATTGCAAAGTAAGTATATTTCATGTGAAAAATTTATAAAATTTAATAAAAATATAAGGTTGACGACTTTTTTGTTTAAAATAATGAGGGCGCCACTTGTAGTAATTTTTCAATATATTACAAACTTTTACTTGTTTGCAGATTACGTTGTAGTTATCGCAAAAGAATAAAGATTATCTTAGCAGTAATAGGTTAAGCATTGACGAATTTGTATTTAGTATTTGGTTATGATACAGCCACGGCTTTAGATAAGAATGGCCCACGAAATGGAGCTTTGTATCAAAAATATTATTTATGCTATGCTTTTTTAAGTAGGCGTTTAACTTTTGTTCCTCCTAGTAGATCATTGTGAATAAGAGCTTTATTCGTAAAAGTAAGTAGTAGTAATAATATGACAAGTGTTTCCTTTTTATGGAACTAGATGGCGCTGTGTAAAATGTCCCGAAATATTTATTTTATAAACTGTTGCAAGAAACACTCAAATAAATAGATTTACTGATTACACTGTATACGTAAAATATTGAAGTTATTAGATATAATGCTGTGTTTCAGGGATGCAGTGTGGAGTTTCTTCTGCAACCGCTGCGCAGATAATCTGCACGTTGTGTTATCTATGTCCCCGAGTGGAGATATATTGCGGAACAGGTACTAATATTACTATAAAGAGATACGATAAAAATGCTTTCATTGTGCTATCGACTACAAGCTATTGACTGTTGCATTTATTAGAATGTTTAAACATTGCATAATGTTATGACGTAGGCATCCGCTAAAAAGGTATTTTTAGAAATTCCACTTTTAAAGGGGTGAAATAAGAGAAAAGCGAAGCCGCGATCATCGACTAGTGCTTAGTAAATACTTAGATAATTACGCTTTTATGACGTTACATATATTTTAGTGGATATTTTTTCTCTGCCAATAGTATTAAAATATTAATATCTGTTATACCCAGATGCCGCAGTTTCCCGGGCCTGGTGAACAACACCACCATAGACTGGCAGTTCCCGTGGCCCAAGCAGGCGCTTCTTGCCGTCGCCAACGTATTCTTAGCCGATGTAAGTCACGTTTATTAAAAAAATGTCGACTGACAGGAGAATACCTTTAGTACATGTTGTCTGCCATCATTCTGTTAACACTATTAAATGTACGTTTAATTGAGAAGAAGTGTGGTTTGTCTCGTTTTGTACTGTCAAAATGGATTAAAACTCTGAAGAGGGTCGAAAGTCTGAACTTTGAGATATTTAAGAAAAAAATGTTTGAATATATTTCAAATTGATAGCAGAACACGTTCCAGCAATTTCTAGATATTGTATCTGTTTCTCTGTTTACTTGTGTCTCTGTTTGTCAAAGGCTTCTTTTTATCCTTTAAGGTTTTTATTCTCATGTACCTATAATTTTTTTGTAAATATTAAGCGTTTATTAAACGATCTCAATAAAAGTGTTAGGTATGATAACGCCGTAAATTTGCAGGTGGACAAAATCCCCGAAGAATTTCGACCGATCATCGTGGAACATGTCGTCCACGTACATCTTTCTATCGCCAGGTTAGTATTCGTACTTACTTCACCTTATATTATTATTTTGTATACATTATCTTATTATCAGATTTTTGTTTGATTTTTTTTAAACTAGATAGGCTTACGGTTGACTACAACTTGCCTGATGTTGAGCAACGTTGTAATCTACGATCTAGCGCTATTGTTCTGTATTCAGGAGCCGTAATAGCGTGAATGTCGTTAACAAGCAATATTATTAGTAGAGATACTACAACATATGAAAGGATTAATTAAACAATATACTAAGAAGGAAGAACCTTGGTAGACCATCCATTCTGTAACAATGTTGTCAACTACAGCAGAAGCACAGAGCTTTGATTTTTAATATAACATTTTGCAAAATATTATATTATGTTCACTCAAGAATAACCACATTAATAGTTGGAGTCCTGTACCACCTCAATCTCCTATAGCTATATGTTCTCCACTCGTCAGGTATACCCAGGAGTTCCTCCTGCGGCTGCGCCGTAACAACTACGTGACGCCGAAGCACTACATGGACTATCTCACCAACTACCTGTCTCTGCTCAATGAGAAAGACGCCTTTATTGTGGCCCAGGTATATATAGTACATACATCGATTGAGATATGTTTTATGATTTCGTGAAGACGTATTTCTTTGATAAAACTACAAAACCTATGCTTTTTGTTTTATGGAAGCACGGTCTTTGTTGAGATTCAAACAATATGAGATATAAACCATCAGTCTATCTGCCAAGTTGATCTTCATTCGCTTTAGCTTCTTCTATCAGCTTGTATAAAAATAACGCACGGGCGACTGCACCTTAAACTAACCTATGCTCATGTCTTGTATTATATCAGAAATGAGTCCTTTATTCCAGTGCGAGCGTCTGAAGGGAGGTCTGGCCAAGATCGGCGAGGCGAACCTGCAGTTAGACGACCTGAACGCCAAGCTGGCTGTGCAGAAGGTGGTGGTCGCGCAGGCCACCAAGGAGTGCGAGCTGCTGCTCACTGAGATTACTACCGGTCAGTAAAGAAAAATATAATACCTGCATTATCCGAAAATCATTGAAAATGAAATTAAATAAATATTCCGGGACATAGCACACACCGCCATCTAGCCCCAGACCCTTGTGTCGTGGGTACTAGATAACGGATATAATATTTATTAATTTAGGATCAATGGTTAAAGTACTGCTAGTTAAACAGTATAAACAGAAAAATCTGCTATATGTGTTGTAAATCTACAAGTCTGTATTCAGTGCCTGCAATAAAGCCTGATATTTTAATGATTGCTAGTGATAATAATAGTTATTCGTTATACAAGAGTGCAAAGTTGCTTTTTAACCGCGTGCTCAATTTTGATGACCGAGCAACCGAAGGATTCTAAAATTGAATCACGAGCGCAGCGAGTGATTCTAAATTAGAATCCTGAGCGTTAGCGAGGGAATCAAAAGAGCACGAGGTGAAAAATCTTTGCACTCGAGTGCAACGCGTAACTTTTCATTCCACCTCAGCGAGGAAATGACTAAATGCAAAACGCGTGATTGTTGAGGGAGAAAGCTCATTTGCGCATTATTAACAGTTTCAGTCAATTCTGTTGGCGTCAAACAAACTTCCTCGTCGCTAGAATCACTCATTTTAGTTTTTTCACTGGTTTTCAAGTTTCTTGTTTTTAATATAAGGTTTAACAATGACGTGAAAATATGCCGCGTAAAGAACCGCGTACAAAGCAAATTGAAAAAAAGAACACCAAGAAGGTTCCGTGTCTGAGTTTTTAACAAATTTAAAAAAAAGTTGTATGATATATTCGGCACCATAGAGGTAGCAGTAAATAGGTTTAATGATTTTTTTAATTCAAAAACTTGTAACACACGATGTTCTAAATTCAATTTACTTTATCCTCTAGAGAATAAAAACGGCTTTTGCACTCAGATATTGAAGAGCAAAAATATTCTTTCCGAGATGGTGGGATGAAAAAAAAATTTAACGTCCTTATTACGTTCATAACAAAAGTACTTTATAATGTAACTCAGTCTTCCCAATAAAGTAATAATAAACAGCAAAAAGCCAACATCACGCGGTGTTCCCAGGCGGTCACCCATCCAAGTACTGACCGCGCCCGACGTTGCTTAACTTCGGTGATCGGACGAGAACCGGTGTTTTCAACGTGGTATGGACGTTGGCGATTGCTAAGTCTAAATTTGACAACACATCAAGCTTAAAATTTGTGACGTAATAAATAGTATTACGTTCTATGCCATTTTTTATACAACGCGGCTCTAAAATTATGTTTTTATTCTATTAATAAAAAAATATGCATCATCTTACTTGTACGGCTTCTGGCGGCGTGGCAAAGGACCTAAATATGCATGAAAACTCTCGTTGTTCAGCAACCTGAGGTGCTCCTGCTAATATCCAGTTACTATCAAAAGCTCGTTTGACAATAGGTATATAATGACTACATCACTTATTGATGTCGTTATATATTTCACCAAAAAATAAAGAATTCAGATCGGCGACGTGAACGTGCAGTCGAATTATGCTTAGACAGGTTCAGGTGCAAACTTATTTCGTAAAATTCTTATTTGCGTTGACCAGTTGGATAAAAATGCCCGTTATTTAGCGAACTGAGGTGCTCGTAAACAAATTCCATTTCGCAAAGTCCGTTTGACTAGAACTTTATTTGCAACATTTATCAACTTACTAACAGTGACATTCATATTATTTGTCCTCCACAGCAACCGAAGCTGCATCGGGCAAGCAGCAAGTGGCCGCCATCAAGTCGGTCGAGATCACGGAGCAGAGCAAGGTGATCGCCGTCGAGAAGGGGGAGGCTGAGGAGGCCCTGACCGCAGCCCTGCCCGCCCTGGAGGCGGCCCGGCTGGCGCTCGCGGACTTGGACAAGAACGACATCACAGAGATCAGGTCCTTCGCCACCCCGCCGGAGGCAGTGCAGGCGAGACTTGATAATTCATTGTTTATTAATACATATAAAACAACATAAGTTTAGTGCCGCGTTGTATAAAAGATAGTGTAGAAAGTAATACTATTTATGACGTTGCATATAAGCTTGTTGTGTTTTAAAATTTTGACCCAGCGTTCGCCAACGTCCATACCACGTTGAAAACACCGGTTCTCGTCCGATCACCGAAGTTAAGCAACGTCGGGCGCGGTCAGTACTTGGATGGGTGACCGCCTGGGAACACCGCGTGATGTTGGCTTTTTGCTATATTATTACTTTATTTGGAAGACTGTGTTATAAGTATATGTTTTTGTTCAATAAAATGCTTTCGTACAGGATATAAAAAGGTTGTTCAACATTTTGTTTGCTATCAGTTGCGATCATTAAAATATCCGGCGTTTTTGTATGTTAATTTATTTATTTATTTAATTAATATTAAAACGGTCGCAACCAATTTAATTACATTATTTATTTCATTTACAAATATTCAAATACCTTACAATCACAATATTTACAATCACTTAACAAACAATGTCACATAATAATTAAAAGATATATAATTAACAAGTACAGAATAAAGACTGGTAGATATTTGTATAACACTGAGCTTTGTTCTAACTACACGCTGTTTACAAGCAATTTAAATAATAAATTAATTAAATTATATTCCGGGACATTGCACACAGCGCCATCTAGCCCCGCACTAAGCAAACGCTTGTGTCGTGGGTACTAGGTAACGGATATAATACATATATAATTTTTTTGTAAATACATACTTAATATACATAGAAACGACCAGACTCAACACAAGTAAATATAAATTTTTAAAGTTCAAAAATACTTGTGTCTTGCGGGAATCGAACCCGCAGCCTCTAGATCAGAAGGCAGAGCCACTACCAACTAAGCTAACAGGCCAGCCAAAAAATTGCATGAAATTCCTTTTTTACTAATAATTTTATTTATTTATTTATTTATTTATCCTGTATATAATACATACCTACTACATTTTAGAACTAAAAAAAAAATGTTGTGTGACCCTGTTGCTTGCTTGAAGTTTAGAGCATAGCACTTTTCTTACAATTCTGTTGTAATCATTTGGCAGGTGGTGTGCGAGTGCGTGGTGATAATCCGCAACATCCGCGACGTGAGCTGGAAGGGGGCCAAGGCCATGATGGCGGACCCCAACTTCCTGCGCAACCTGCAGGAGATGAACTGCGACCTCATCACCCAGCAGCAGGTCAAGGCAGTCAAGACTCACATGAAGAAGAGCAAGAAACTGGACACTATGCAGTCCATCAGTAAAGCTGGGTAGGTCAATTCAATTTCAATTTCAAAATATCTTTATTCAATAATTATTATATCTACATACAGTCACTAGTGTACATTTTATCCTAGTAATGCAAAATCATAAAACATTACTTAGTTCGTTTAACAAGCTAAGGCTTTATTTATAAAGTTTTGATATTACATTTTATAAATAACTTTTACTATGCGTAGGCTTTGATTATTTACTTGTCTAAATAATCAAAGTGCGTAGGTGCTATACGTCAAAGTAACACATATTGTGTCATGTGTCAACAACTAGTCAGAAGACAGCAGAACGAGTAGGTCACGGCGGCAATATGGCCGATTTCGAGTAAAAAGGTTCTAAACTTCGGGGGGTGTGGTATAAAACTCCTTGGTCAACAGCTGAGTAGGTCTGTTTCTAGGAAATTGTTTTGATACAGGTAAAAGTAGCTGACATCAGTCTCGGAACCAGATAAACGATTGCCAAAATCACGATTATGTGTTTTTCTGCAGCGACGTGAAATTACAAAAAAAAAAGCATTTTAGACCTTGTTTTCAAACGTTTTTTTATTTCTCTTTCTTGCTTATAACTTCTTTAATTTTTAATTTATGGCAAAAATTATATCAACATATTTAGGCAAAACAATTTGCTACAAATTATGACACAAATTTTTTGTAAGACGCGTAGTTTCTGAGATATAGCGATAAAAGCGTTTTTACTTCTTTTTCCAAGATGGCGGCCGGGGGACAAGAGTGGCGACCCCACAAACTTTAAGTTAAGCTTCTATTGACCCCCCAAACATGCCCCAAAAATAAAATTGCGTCCTCTAAAAAATGCAATATTCGGACCTAAAATTGTAACATTTCAATGGACTATACACAAAATATTGTGACTGTTGGAGTTATATCATTAATCTTAAAATCCTTGAAACATAGTAATTAAACAATAAATATTATCCTGATACTCGCATACGAAGCTCTCGTGTCTTGATGTGAGCTTGCAATATCTTTTCTCGGTTAACAAAGTTAAGCATCTGCCACCGCGGTCAGTCTTTGGATGGGTGACCGCTGCAAAAATAGAATGCGCTATGTACTTCCTCGCGCTTTGATGAACTATAAGCGAATGAATACGCGATAAAACCATAGTTTCATTATATACGTCTAGTAAAATATATTTTTACTTTTCTTTTCAGGTACGGCCTTCTAAAGTTCGTAATCGCCGTCCTTGAGTACTGCGCTGTGTACAAAGAGGTGAAACCCAAGAAGGACAAAGTGGAAGCCCTAGAGAAGGTATTTCTAAAGTTAAAACTTTTAATAATGTAGGAAGGCTATCATCATCGGCGTATAGCAGAGATATTGTAACCACCTGTGCAAACTAGATGGCACTGTCTGTCGTTAAAACACGCAAAAATAACTGGCGCTTATTAATGGTTATACCAATGTCTAGGCATTATTTGCATGTTGTATTTCACAATTGTTAAAACAATTATAGAGGCTTGTTCAGTACTAGCCAAAGAGTTAACAATTAACAATGTAGTTTGCAGTTGATCTGGATTCTGGAACAGGTATATTTCGGTCGGATAATACCGCGGATTTGAAAATCCCATCACTAGTGTTGACCACTCAAATATAGAAAAAAGCCCTAATATATGAAGTTGTAATTTTTTTGTTATTGTACATTATATGAATGCGTCAAATGCCACCAGTATTATGCTGAGTGGTGGCTGTGAAAGGGTCACTTTTATATTTATTTACCATTTGTACAATTAAATAAAAATAAATAAATACTCCGGGACATTGCACACAGCGCCATCTAGCCCCACACTAAGCAAACGCTTGTGTTGTGGGTACTAGATAACGGATATAATACTTATATACTTTTCTTTTCTAAATACATACTTATTATACATACAAACGACCAGACTCGACACAAGCAATTATATTTTTTAAATGCATAAATACTTGTGTCACGCGGGAATCGAACCTGCAACCCCTAGATTAGAAGGCAGAGCCACTACCAACTAAGCTAACAGGACAGTCGATTGACTTCATAATCTCTCACTTGAGTCGAATTTCCGCATGACAGAAGGTCGTGACTCCCCCCTGCAGAGTTAATTTATTAGAGGAGTTCTTTTGAGCAGATACCTCGTGGGCGCCCGTGGCCTTCCACTCCACGGAAGAGCTCTGATAACTCATCACTTCGTAATACATTACCTAGTTATTTGTGCTTATGTTTGTGAGTGTAAAATATTTCTGTTTCTACATAATATGATGATTAGGTATCTAGGAAGAAACTGTCAGTGCTAAAGTAATTTTAAAATCTCATCATAGACTATTCATGGTGATGAATTGATGATACAGAAGAGATTTTGATATTAATGTACTGAATCAAGTACCTACCTAATAATTATAATTTTAACTGGTATCTGGGTGCTTTGATACAGGCTTTCAGTCTAGCGACTGCTTCACTAGCTAGACATACCTACCTTTCAATTTGTTGGTTTTCGATTTAGGCTCTGTCATTATTTGTAAGGTATACATAACCTTTATTATAATTCATATAGATGTTATTTTAGTTGACATAACACCTTGAAAAGTAAAAAAAAAAATTTTTTTCATGTTATTGCTGTACTTACTTACTGGTTTTTTAAGTAAATAAATAATAAGTACATATTTTAGTAAATTACGCTATTTTACTTACTTCAGGAATACACGGAAGCCGTGAACTACTTGGACTCGTTGAACCGCGAGATCAACCGGCTGCAGAAGACCCTGGACGGCCTCAACTCCAGATACGACACCGCGATGCTGCACAAGCAGGAGCTGCAGGAGGAGACCGACCTCATGATGAGGAGGCTGGTCGCCGCCGATAAACTCATGTCGGGTGAGATTCCACTTAACTGCTTTTAATGAGGAATGAATAACAAAAAAACTTTTGGAAGACTTGATGTTCCGTTTTTTTAAGTCTGTTAAAAATATGAGGACGTGTAATTTCTAAATTATCTGTAATATAAGAATAGTAATTGCTCATACAACTTTGATTCTAATTTGATCGTGAAACATGTTTATGTGTGAGATTCGACTTTACTGCTTGTAGTGAAGAATTAATAACAAAAAAAGACACTTTCAGAAGACTTGATGACTTGTTTTTTGAAGTCTGTTAAAAAGTGTTTATGAGGACGCGGATACGGTTCTAAATTAGCTGTAAAATAAGAATAGTGATCTAGGAGCACGGCAATACCCCCGCCAAGTCGAGCACGAAGCAATCACTGTCGTACCATCCTTTATTGGAACCATTTCGCCGCATTGCTTACTTACTACGTTGAATTGAAAATACAATGATTAAATAACGTTGAATATTAATAATTTATCGTAAAACATGATTATGTGGCATTGTTTGAGTATATATATCGTCAACGTCCATACCACGTTGAAAACACCGGTTCTCGTCCGATCACCGAAATTAAGCAACGTCGGGCGCGGTCAGTACTTGGATGGGTGACCGCCTGGGAACACCGCGTGATGTTGGCTTTTTGCTACTTTGTACTATCAGAAATCATTTGCTGAGCATTTTTCTAGCACATTTCATAGTAAAATATGATGAAAAGTTTAATTAACTTTTTTTTCGTCAGGTTTGGCGAGCGAACAGATCCGCTGGACGGCCGATCTCGCAGCCCTCTACGTGGAGCAGTCCCGTCTCATCGGCAACTGTCTCCTGTCTGCCTCCTTCCTCAGCTACGCAGGACCGTTCTCCTTCTCCTTCCGCCAGACCATGATCTACGAGGATTGGTTCGGAGATATCATGGAGAGAGGCATCCCATTGACGTTGCCGTTCTCTATTGAACGGAATTTGACCAATGAGGTCGAGATTAGCGGGTGAGATATGTTTGATATTTTTAACATCAGGCAAGTTGTAAGAAGAAAATAAAAGAAAGAAAAATATCAGAAATGACAGGTTTAAATGTAGGCATATAAACAAAACTTAAAGACTAATATAAATAATATGTACCTATATCAATATTATTAATCAATAAGTGTGTTTGAAATCCATTTATTTAAATTTAAAAAATATTGTGTAACGTTTGCGTACCTCATGTGAGGTTGTAATGGCGGATATACTTATATTTAATGTGATCTTTATGTACCCATTTACATGCAAATAAACAAATGAATCTGAATCTGAATAATCTTAATAATCTACCTATTTTTTTTATGTAAAGCTTGTAGTCAAGCGTGAGCCTACCTCATGTAAAAAAAAACTTCTTATAAAAAATATGCTATCCATTTATCTATTAAAACTTCAGTAGGTATGGTGATTTATTTAAGTTTCTAAAGAAATGTGTTTTACTTTTTGCAAACTCAATTTTGTGTATGATTAATGTTGATATGTGGTGTTATATATTCTCAGGTGGAACTCAGAAGGTTTACCTCCAGATGAGCTCTCAGTCCAAAATGGTATCCTAACCACCCGAGCGTCGCGCTTCCCTCTGTGTATCGACCCACAGACACAGGCGCTCTCCTGGATCAAGAAGAAAGAGGCTAAGAATAATCTCAAGGTAAGCTGAATTGGCTTACGTAGATTAAAACGGTGGACTTTAGTGCTCGAAACGATAAACAACTAAACTGTTTAAACTCAAAAACGTCCCAACTATTTGAAACCCAAGTAAAAGGTTGGTTCTCAATTCTACTGAATGTTTTTTTTTTCACAATCTGCCCATGAGATTTGCCCCAAAGTCTTTATTCTGCGAGGGGGCTGCCTCCGTTATAAAGACATAGGGCTTGAAGAGAAATGCTGCATTGCATACATATCTCGACTGACTAGCCACGAAGCTTGAACTCGCTTTTACGAGAGCTAACAAACATTTGAAAGTGAGTTATGTATTATGTTGACATGTAATTTTTTTATGATTAATGGGTTGGTGTAATCTCGTATGTTCCAGGTGCTATCGTTCAACGACCCGCAGTTCCTCCGGCAGCTGGAGATGGCCATCAAGTACGGCATGCCGGTGTTGTTCCAGGACGTCAACGAGTACATCGACCCCGTCGTCGACAATGTGCTCGAGAAGAATATTAAAGGTAACCCATACGTACCCATGCCACGTCCTCATACATCATCTTTCACGTAGCTATGGGGCGACGGATCATCGTGTGATGTTTGGTATGGTGATAGTATAGGAACATGAGAGGAGACATACGTTACTTATGACACCGACACAACGCGAGCTTGGTCTCAGACATCCGGTTTATTGATTTTGTGAAGTTTCATAACAGAAACTTATGTGTGTGAATTTCCCGCTAACGCTAAACATCTACAATAGTTTGCAGTAATTAATTTTGATTAAAAATTTCGAGAATATTCAAAAGTGGAAGACCATAAATTGTGATGAATTGAAAAGGTCATACGTGTACCCTGTAGTATGGTAGTGTGATTTAGCAGATCCTTGTTCCACAAGCGTTGTAAGAAGACTAACAGCATGATCTCTTGTTCCCAGTGGAGAGCGGCAGAACCTTCGTGATGCTGGGCAGCACGGAGGTGGACTACGACCCCAAGTTCCGCATGTACCTCACTACCAAGCTCGCCAACCCGCAGTTCAACCCGGCCGCCTACGCCAAGGCGGTCGTCATCAACTATACTGTCACACTGCAGGTACTAGCTGTTTATTAATTTTATTTTAAATGTAACTTACAGACTCACCTAATCGCTACGTCGTTAAACTGTAAAAAATATGAACTTATGTCCCTCGTAAAATCAAGCTGTTTTCTACGAACTATTCAAAGGTTTTCAAACCTTCCATGTCGACCACTCTCATTAAATAAGAAAAAGAGGCTAAGTAAGCGTTTAACAGTACCTAATGCTTAACATCAGGTGGGCTATAGTGTAGCCAAACGCGGTCTGTGGGTGTGATATTAAGGAATTTATACATTTGTGTAGCAGGAGCTTTTCCTTGAATCTATATGGAAAGAAATAATTAATGTAATTCTCTTAGTTATCTGTTTATTAATAATAATCTCTCTCGTAATCAGTGATTGTCTCCTTCCAGGGTTTAGAAGACCAGCTGCTGAGCGTGGTGGTCCGCGCCGAGCGCGCCGACCTGGAGGAGCAGCGCGAGTACCTCATCCTGGAGACCAGCGCCAACAAGAGCCTGCTGTCGGGGCTGGAGGACTCGCTGCTGCGCGAGCTGGCCACCTCCACCGGGAACATGCTGGACAACGTGGAGCTCGTCAACACGCTCGAGAACACCAAGTCTAAAGCGGCCGAGGTCAGTTACTTGTGTCGTCTATTCTATGTTATACGGAGAAGTCATTCGAATATACCTAAGTCGGTTAAAATAAAGGTGCGGAACGCTATCCTATTATACATGTCAGCCTAATTTTACTGTGTATGTGTGTGTCTGTTGCTACCGCGCAAGTGTGAGTAGGCATCTATTGTAATGAGCTAGCTGTAATGAGCGTGATGACAATACATTTACACGACATCAGCGAAGTTCAGATTTTGGATTACATTTTTTCTGAACATACTAAAGTGGCGCCATCTTCAACTTAGTAGATATGAAGGCCAGAAAATTACTTTGGATTTTCACGCCTGGCTGTGAACCGGCCGTGATTTGCGGTTGAAGCATCTTGAAGGTTTATCAGAAATATACCGATAGAAATCCTGCCGATCGTGATCATTTTTACCCGTTGGTTAATTAATATAACTTCGTACAAATTTGGCAATAAGTACAATAAAACAATTTTACTAAATTCTACCATGTATTCTGTTCCCAGGTGATGGAGAAGTTAGAGCTAGCAGCGGCCACGACCAAGGACATTGAGATCCTCCGTGACGGCTACCGTCCGGTCGCCAAGAGAGGGTCTATTCTGTTCTTCGTACTGTCTGACATGGCGGGCGTCAACTCCATGTACCAGTACTCGCTGTCTTCTTACCTTGATGTGAGTAGATAGATTATTATAATACTTGAAGTTGTGTCAAAGATTTTGTTTATCAAAACAGGTTTAGGTACACTTAACCATAATTTGGCAGATGGTAAGCGATAATTATGATTGAGATATTTACCCAGTAAGAACCGATTTACTCTCGCTTAGTTAAGTTTAAAAAAAGTTTAAAATCAATATTTTATTAATAACTTTGTATATTTTGCAGGTGTTTTCATTCGCTCTTCGCAAGGCGATGCCCAACGTAATTCTAGCTAAGCGTCTGCGCAATATTATTGACATGCTCACCAAGAATGTCTACGATTATGGATGTACAGGTAAATTAGTAGCTTTTCCTGCATTATTTACAGTTACACAGAACTGTTGTAATAATCAGCGTCGTGAACTCTTGTCATAATCATATTACAAACACATTTCATGTTACTGACAGATTTTGAAAATATGCAGATTACTTCGAATTTTGTAACTACGAGACTCGTAACAAGAGATGCAATAAGCTTGATTTAAAAAAAATGATTCAAAGACGATATAAGTATTTTATGTCTTTTGAGAAAGAGGGCCAGTGTTCTCTTGTGAAGGTAAGTATTGCTTTAGGTGAGGTTTAAATCGAGTTTATAATTTTTCCCAGGTCTATTCGAGCGTCACAAGCTATTGTTCTCGTTTCAAATGGACATAAAGCTGGAGCAGAGCGAGTCTGGCAACGTGAACCAGATGCAGCTCGACTTCTTCATCAAGGGGAACGTGTCTCTGGAGAAGGCACAGCGCGCCTGCCCCGCCACCTGGATACCTTCGCAGGTATAAACTAATAGAAAATTAAACAATAATTATACTTCGGTCTTCAAGTCGAGAGTAAACCGGTTTACTCTAAAAAAACATCTAGGGCGCTTGATCGTAGATTATAACGTTGCTTAACATCAGGCAAGTTGTAGTCAAGCGTGAGCCTATCTCATATAAAAAAAATTACCAACTTCTTTCAGAATTTTCTTTCTATTTCTTTCCACCGCACCTACATACGTTCCAATTCCGGAAATGCTTACATACCTACACAATACATATTATATCTGTACGACTGGAAGAGTTCCGTTCTAAACAGTATAAAAACCCAAATTGATACCTATCAATATCATTTATGGTAACCAAAGTATCGGCAAAGCTTTGGAACACTTTACCAGAAGCTGTGTTTCCTGCGAACTACAATCCAGGGGTTTTCAAATCTAGAGTTAATAGGTATCTTCTAGGTAAACGTGTTACACCCTAGGCTGCAGCAATGCTTACCATCAGGCAGGCTGTAGTCAAACGTAAACCTATCCCACGTAAAAAAAAAAAAAAACCTACACTTATACGAACATATTACACTTAAATAATTCAGCACACTTGTTTACTAAATTTGGTCCCCAATTCTGTCAATATCACATACACTCACAAAGCCATGTCAGAGGCCCTTAGGGCGGCTCGATAAACTTTCGACACCAGAGTTGGCCACTCTCATTCATAAGAACATACATTAGTATCAAATTGATAATCACAGCACACACTTCTTTTGTATTATACCTACTGTGTATGTTGTTACAGGGCTGGCAAGACATTATAAAGTTGTCTACTGATTTCCCGGATTCATTCGCTGAGCTGCCAGATCTAATCTCCAGACATCTAGACGCTTGGCAAGAGGTAATCAATTAAAATAAACACTAACTAACTATGAAATTTGTTGATAACTTTAAATAACGTTTTGTTTACGATACAATATGACCAGATCAGCAGACTAAGTAACTATTTTGTAAGAAAAGCCATGTAGGTACTTACTTCTTGTATGAGTTTGACTTTATTATTATTGTTTTAATATACTTTAATTGTTTCCAATTCCATAGAATTTGTGACTATGGATTTAAGATTTACATAGTACTTAATTTAAAAATAATTTCTAGAACTCGTAGATATATACTCTAAATTATCAAAGTTGTTAGAAAAACACAGCTGTAAAATGATTGTATTTCTTCCTAGATTTCGAACCAACCACGTCGAGGTGCCTTTTTTAGATTTCTTATTTACCTTAGACATCTTGACCTAACGATAAGTTTGTATGTCTTAAATATTTTTGTAAAAATATCAACTGTTTATTCCCCAGTGGTTCGACTCGGACACGCCGGAATCGAACGAGATCCCAGACCACTACCGAGACAAGTTGAAGCCGTTCGAAATGCTCATGTTGTTGCGCTGCTTCCGAGTAGACCGCATCTACCGAGCCATCACAGACTACATCACTGTCACTATGGGGGAGGAGTACATCACGCCGCCGCAAATAAGGTGTGTACTAAAAATTATATGATAATGTGTAATATTACAGGTTATATTCTTAGTTTTTGTTTAGGGAAGAATCTGGGAACCTTCAATTTCATATTCATTTTAATTTTAAATAATTAAATGTGTATGACGTCACGTAATTCTATGTGCTTATTGTATTTAATAATTTTGTCGATGCTCTCGCCAACGTCCATACCACGTTGAAAACACCGGTTCTCGTCCGATCACCGAAGTTAAGCAACGTCGGGCGCGGTCAGTACTTGGATGGGTGACCGCCTGGGAACACCGCGTGATGTTGGCTTTTTGCACTTCTATTTTGATTTATATATTTTTTACAATATAACTGTTTAGTTATTTACATATAGCTACTTAAAATAAAAGAAAAAAATTCAGTTAGGTAATGCAAGAGCGCCACTGTTGTACCAAATTGTCTAACTCTAATAATTTTCATATAATGTCTGATGAAAAAATATTTTTGCTAGCCATGATATTGAAGCAAACAACAGCGTTAAATCCGGTCGTGTTTCGTATTGTGGAGTGTAGTACTCAATTGTTATACATACCTTACACATCGATTAAATAACATTACTGTACTACATAATACTACATTAATTGACTATAACGCCTGACAAAACAATGTTTCTCCTTGCAGCTTGGACATGATAGTAGAACAACGACTGCATTCATTCCGATAGTGTTCATGTAAATGGCACTCGTTTAAAAGCAAAATTACCACAAGCAGTACCTACTATTTAATAGGACAGATGTACAGAAGAAAACACTCTAATTTTCGATAACGCCTGATGAAATAACGTTTCTCTTGCCAGCTTGGATATGATAGTCGAGCAAATCACTGCGTTCACTCCGGTGGTGTTCACCTAAATTGTACTCATTCAAAAGCAGTACCGTAGGCAGCACCTACTATTTAATATTACAGAAGTACAGAAGAAAACACTCTAATTTTCGATAACGCCTGACAGAATAATGTTTCTCCTCCCAGCTTGGACATGATAGTGGAGCAAACCACAGCGTTTACTCCGGTGGTGTTCATCTTGAGTCCCGGCTCGGACCCCACGTCGGACCTCATGAAGCTGGCGGATAGGTGCGGCTTCGGAGGCGGCAAGTTCAAGTATCTGTCTCTGGGCCAGGGGCAGGAGGGGGTGAGCTGGTTTATAGTATTTTGGGCATTTTTAACTAAAAACGCCCCTGGCATCGCTCGCGTTGTTTCGGGATAAAAAATAGCCTGTGTTACATTTAAGACCCTAATCTACCACCATAACAAAATTCTCGATGATTCATCGTTCCGCTGCGGCGTGAAAAAGGAACAAACGTATCAACATATTAACATGTAACAACATAACATGAAATCAGACTTTTCGTACAAAAAGTTATTTGTAGTTTAGTAGTTTCAGAGACACCTAAGCCGATTTGAAATCTCTGCAAACAAATTGTGTGAATATGCCTATGTTAATCAAAATTTCATCCAAATTGGTTTAGCCGTTTGAACATGAATAGTAAAAAACATACACAACACACACACACTCACGCACTAACTTTTGCCTTTACAATATTAGTGTAATAAATCTTTCTCCCATCTAATTATGAAATCTAAAGTGATTATTTCTCCTGTGCAGGCAGCGCTCGCCCTGCTGGAAGGCGCGGTGTCGCACGGGCAGTGGCTGATCCTGCAGAACTGCCACCTGCTGGTGTCGTTCCTGCGCGAGCTCGAGAAGCAGCTGGAGCTGATGGAGAAGCCCAACCCGGAGTACCGGCTCTGGCTCACCACCGACCCCACGCCCACCTTCCCTATTGGGATACTGCAGAGGTCGCTCAAAGGTAATTGTATACTGCCAATATATCAAGTAAAAGATATATAAAAACGTCTCACTAGTAAACTTTTATACTGGATTGATAGGTACTCAGGCATTTCAAAGGAGACGAATAATTGGCATATAAGTACATGTGACAGCGTACTTATGTTAAATTGTATTTTCCGCCCGTGTGTTGCAGTTATATACGTGATGCTGACAGGGCTTTCACGATGACATTCTATATCGGAAAGGAGAGTGTTTGTGTCGTAATTCAATTCTTAATCAAATGGTTTTCGTCACTTTCGGCTGGCAGTCACTGGTCACGCTCCGCGATTGTTGTATGTCTAGAGGCTTTCTCTCTTTGCTTACTAAGACACATCTATCTATATCCATTTCTAAATGTTGAACGCAGCTTTTGATAGCAATTTTATTTTTATTAAAGTTCATGTAATTAAAATAATATTGCTTATTATATGTGTACAGTGGTGACGGAGCCCCCTAACGGTCTGAAGTTGAACCTGCGCAACACGTTCTTCAAGATGCGTCCGCACGCGCTCGAGGAGTGCCCGCACCCCTCCTTCCGCAAGCTCATCTACGTGCTGGCCTTCTTTCATGCTGTCGTACAGGTACATTACAATATGTAACAGACAGAAGAAAAGAGCGTTATACTAGCTGATACATATTTGTCTATGCTGATACTAAAAGACGTGAAGTAAAGTTGTGAGAGACGTAAAATCTAAAAGCTGTGTTTTTAGCAGAATTTGCTACAATTGTACAAGAACTACTTAGTGATTACTACAATTACTACTACTACTACTTAGAGCTACTTACCTAGTAAGTTACTTAAATGAGCGTACAAACTTTCTTTGGAGTTTGTGGCATTTGAACGGACTAGAGCCTTTACTGCATCTTATGTAGGTAGGTACGTATCGCTGAACCTTTTTCTTCGTTTAACTATTTCTAAATCACTTAGTTATTGCTAGAGCAAAATTTAGTAGATCGTTTGACCTATTATTTGTTTAATTCGCAGGAGCGTCGCAAGTACGACAAGATCGGGTGGAACATCTCGTACGACTTCAGCGAGTCTGACTTCCTGGTGTGCATGCAGATACTGCAGTGCTACCTGGAGCGGTGCGCGGCCGCGCGCGGGCCTATACCCTGGGCCACGCTCAAGTACCTGTTTGGAGAGGTAAGCACATGCATAGTAAAAGTATCAGGCAGTCGTTAAGCCATGTCAGAGGCCCTTAGGGCTGTTTGAAAACTCTCGACACCAGAGTTGGCCACTCTCGTTCAACAGGAAGAAGTAAAAGTATCTATACATTATTACACAGGTACTTGATGGTACAACGCGTCTTGGTGGAAAGTCTATACTAATGAAAAAAAAAGTTGTTGGTTCACTGCAATAGATACCATATTGGGTTCCTATTGTAGTTTGCTAACTAATCACATCGCCACATCAATATTCGATCATCATTTGTTTAGCAAAACTTGATTGCACGTGCACAGAGCACGTGCAATCAAGATTTGCTAAACACGGGTTGGTATTTCACCTCGGGCGGTAGATCACTATAGGTATGTATACTACATATGTACCTACTAGTAACTGTTCGTCATAGTACCTATAGCAGTTATATTACCTGTGAGAGGCGATAATTATGAGTAGGTCTATTTTGCAGTGTGTAAACTCGGCAACAGAGTTCACCATCTTATACAAAGCTAACTTCCAGGTGATGTACGGCGGCCGGGTGATAGACGACTTCGACCGGCGCGTGGTGCGCACCTACATGGAGGAGTACCTCGGCGACTTCCTGTTCGACAAGTTCCAGCCCTTCCACTTCTACCACGACCACGTGTTCGACTACGTCATACCGCCCGACATGGTAGAGAAGGAGGAGTATATCGGTGAGGGGGAGAGGGATATAGATTCAGATGGAAAGATTCTGTCTCTTTATTATAATGACTGTTTGAAAGTCGTTATATACCAAATTGAATTACGTCTAGTCTGAATTGTCGACTTTCCACGTGAAAAATTACACAGAATTACTTGAAAAACACCAGTAGTCTTGCAGTACTAGGTAGCCAAACATACGTATGTAGGTACTACAACGTTTACTCAGCAATTTTTTTTGAGACGTTTTTTGGTCTGGTTTCTAAACATACAACTTTGTCATCATATTCAAAATCAAAGCAATACATATGCGGTCCCGAGAGTGCTAAGACTTATTTGTATCCCGGTACTCCGCGAGCGAAGATCCACCAGTTCTACATAAAGCTACATGACTACATAATAAATATCTATCCTTCTGTTTGCAGAGTTCATAGACACGCTCCCGCTGGCGAACACGCCCGAGGTGTTCGGTCTGCACCCCAACGCTGAGATCGGGTACTTCAGCCAGGCGGTCCGGGAGATGTGGGGACACCTCATCGAGTTGCAGCCGCAGACGAGTAAGAAATAAAATAATTATAATTTTTTATTGGGGGTCTTGGTCAGTGTTAAGTAATTTTGAGATTTAGGAAATAAGGTAAGAGTGGCGCAAATTCCTCATAAGTCGATCAACTTTCGATCTTCCCTTCTTTTGTTTAGGTGGGTGTATATCGTTTTAAAATCCCGCGGGTTCTAATTGGGGTGTAAAGTTAAGTTAGTTTACATTAAATTATAATAAATATGTAAGTAAATAAAAATCATGTTCATATAAACAATACAAAGTTAAAGATTTTATAAAAAAAGTCGAAATGTCTCTTTTTTATTATAAGTTAGTTCAATGTAAACTTCGTATTGAATAGTTCGAATGAAATTTAACCATTGTCATTGTTGTGTAACATGTCTAAACATTATTAAAATAACTTGTAATTTTTTCACGCTTCATTAGTAACTGTCGCGGAGGGTAAGTAATAAATATATACTATCCAGTATGCATTATATTTATAAAAAAAATAAAGTACTGTGAACGTACCTTTCAGTTAATGAATATTACAATTTTTCATTTGATGCTGCAGTGAGAAATGTTGGTAAGTTTTTAGAGATAATGTACTTAAAACTGGTTCTTGTGAAGGATGATCACCTATTTTTGTTTTTGCCATCAGTACTGTACTGACGATTTTGGCTTGTTATATGATTTTCGAAAGTAGCACTTGCATTTTGTGTTTGTTGTGTGTTAATTTCTGCACTGGATGTTTCTAATTGATAGATTGAAACTAACGATTGTAAGTTGCCACTGTGCCGCACGCTGAGAGATGTTGACGTCATAGTTATATTGCTACAATTAAACATGCAATGTAAAATTTTGCCTTATCAATCGCCAACGTCCATACCACGTTGAAAACACCGGTTCTCGTCCGATCACCGAAGTTAAGCAACGTCGGGCGCGGTCAGTACTTGGATGGGTGACCGCCTGGGAACACCGCGTGATGTTGGCTTTTTGCACTTTATTTTTACACTACTGCTCTATAAGTATATCTATGTATGTATATTTCCATAGAATAGAAAATGTTTCGTGGATATTTTCACATATTGAAAAATAAAATGGTAAATACTGTAAGTGGCGCAACTGCGTGAACGGACTGAACTAAGTTTTGTAACGCCTGACGAAATAATGTTCTTTTGTCTTGGGCAAGGAATTGTAGGTATTAATTGAGTTAACCGAGTTAATGGTAGGTACCTACTTAAAGCTTGGTTCAGACCTAATCATTACTATAGTTTTCTTTTATTATAAACAAAAGTACGTGGTTTGTTAGTAAGTTGTTTGTAGTAAACAAAGTTTTTTTCACGCCGAAACGAATTAACGGATGATGATTCTCCATTATTTGTGATAGTATGACAGTCTCTAAGCCATGTCAGAGGCCCTTAAGGCGCTCTGAAAACTCTTACACCAAAGTACTCTGATACGAACATACTTTAATTTAAGATTTGTGTGGAAGTAAGTAGTTATTATAGGGAATATTCTAGAAAGAAATATTTATTAAAATCATAAACATTATAAATAATTAATTTATCCATTATGCAACACTATGATTTCTTGTTATAATTGTCATGTATGTCATATACATTCTTACAAAATATTTAGGTACAGGATTTCTCAAACTCATGAGCATCGACTAACTCAGTCTATTACATACTATATATCACTCTATTACAAACATTGGTACTGTTGTGCCTTGCAGGCGAGGGCGGCGGTGCGATGAGTCGCGAGGAGTTTATCGATACCATCGCTATCGACGTGATGACCAAGCTGCCCGTGCCCTACGAAATCTGGCGCGTGCGCAAGCAGTTCGAGATGAACATCACGCCCACGCTGGTCGTGCTGCTGCAGGAGCTGGAGAGGTATATCACCACAGAAGAGAGAAAACAATGGAAGTGGTGCTCGTATCTCCTGCCTGTGCCACAATTAAGCAGAATATCGCAACATTCGCGGCGACCATGCCAGCTCAGCTACGTTAGCTAGAAAGACGTTCCGCACTCGCACAAAAAACATGTTTAAAAATAATTCATGCCTTGTTGTGCAATTATTACGTGTCAAAATGAAAGCAGGACGAATAATTTATTAAATGGAGATGTAGGTATATTTTGTTTTACTTATGTGTGAGTTTGGCGACACCGGTACCCATACTAAGTAGTTATAAGGGCACTTCCATTGTTTTCTATATTTCGTGTATATCACCACCTAGTGAAGAATGTTGTGTGTTACATGACCAGTTCAAATACTTCAACACACCTGCTGGTAAATCGACGTCCTTTCCGACTTATTTTTGCTTTAGTGATGTTTTTCAAGTTATGTGTGCACTGTGCACTCACGCCCCCCCTGGTCGTGCTGCTGCAGGAGCTGGAGAGGTATTTAGCCATCTACTAGAGAATGATGATGTAGGGAATACGGATACTCATAATACAGACCAGTTCAAATACTGTTCTAAAACTGATCGTCATCGTTGTCCTTTCTGACCAATTTTTTGCTTTGACGTTGTTTTTCAGTCTATATGTGAATTTGCACTCACTTAGCGATGAATAAAATGCAAATGGAAACTGTTATGTTTCATACGTCCATAATCATAGGACGTGTCATCCAGATAACTCCTCTAATGCATCAATTCTGCGGGGAGTCATGATCTTCATGACTGCAGGACTGCTACAAAAAAAATTTATTTTTAATACATTTGTAACTTCCAGATTCAACCGGCTGATAACCCGCATGCGCACCACCCTGTCCCTGCTCCGCAAGGCGCTGGCCGGTGAGATCGGCATGGACGCGGTGCTGGACAACGTGTCGTACTCGCTGTTCAACGGGCAGCTGCCGGCCGTGTGGCGCTCGCTGGCGCCCGCCACCTGCAAGGGGCTGGGCAGCTGGATGGACCACTTCATAGCCCGGACCAAGCAGTACTCGGACTGGGTCAGTGCTAGTACTGGACAAATACAACACTAACGCTTTATTGCAAACGAATTGTTGGTGCTTTTGCATTTTTATAACACCTGCGGAAAATAAATAGATCTATTTAATGGCATCATATATTCAACTTCTTCTCTGGTCGTATAGGTCGCTCACATTTAACCACAACTTGTTCCAGACTTTTCCAGAATAAACCACGGCCTGTTTTAGTTTTATATGTCGATATAGCTCTTAGGCATACGATGTCATGTTTAAAATTATTGTGTTTGAAATGTTATTGTTGTTCGTTTCAGGCAACCATCGAAGAGCCAATCGTGATCTGGCTGTCCGGCCTTCACATCCCGGAGTCGTACCTAATCGCGCACATCCAGATCGCGTGCCGGCTCTACACGTGGCCGCTGGATCGCTCCACACAGTTCACCAAAGTCACTAAATGGGCGCATGCTGATGACATCGAAGAACGTCCTGTTACTGTAAGTTCGTCTTCTGTTTTTCTGCTTACTTACCTATGCTCGTAATTCGAGTGTTTAGTACTATACTCGTACTACTATGTACGTGAGGTATGTAGTATGTAGTATGTATGTATGTAGGTAAGTGATCTTTAGAAGTCACGAATCCAATTCTGGTGTCGACAATCTCTATAAAACAGACAGTGGTAGTGGTGAATAGATTCAGAGCGCAGATATAAAGACCATATAAAGAAATCTGTTCAGTTTTTTCCGAAAAATAAAATGCAGAAACTTGTTGTTACGCCTACAGACAGAGGTGAGCAATCTGAACGAAAATACTAGCAACGAATAATAATCATAGCTAACACACTATCCCTTTTTTTATAAAAATGGGAGTATGAGTAGTTTTAATTTTTTTTTTAAGTCACGTATATGTATTGTGCAGGGTTGCTACGTGCGCGGGCTGTACCTGGAGGGCGCGCGCTGGGACCTGGAGGAGGGCTGCCTGCGCCGCTCGCACCCCAAGGTGCTGGTCACGCAGCTCCCCATCATGTACATCATACCCATCGAGTTCCACAAGCTCAAGCTGCAGGTCAGTGCCACTAAACTACGCTCTCGGAACAAATAGAATTTGTCATTCTGATCGTCCAACATATTCTGATTTCAAACAATTTCAGTTATGGTTTTTGCAACAACGCTTTTAACATGAGCCAATGCGAGAGCAACAGGAATTTGTGAGAATGAATTAGCTTGATAAATACAGTTATTACGCTTTTGAAGCACTATTTTTTAAGTCTTCTGTGTTTCTGTTCTTCATGTCTTATGTATAATGTGTTGCAATAAAGAGTTCATCTATCTTACTTGTGTTCCCTCTTCCAGAACACGCTCCGCACGCCAGTATACACGACGTCAATGCGCCGCAACGCCATGGGAGTGGGGCTCGTGTTCGAGTCAGACCTGTACACGGCGGAGCACTGCAGCCACTGGATACTGCAGGGCGTCTGTCTCGTCATGAACACTGACTAGATTACAATACTTCTTCCACGTCCCGTTTTGAATGAATGAATGAATGAATGTAACTAATACGGTTTTCACTCACGTGTAATTTCGCGTATGTTGTTTACGCGATTCGGGTGTGATGACACCCATCAACAGATCGTAGGTACGTTCTGGGACCGCGGCAGCGCGCTGACCACACGTAAGTGAAAACCGTGATAGTTACATAGTGTTTAGCTTGTTGCCCCAATCTCTGTCGACAAGAGAGCTGGCAGCAATTGGCCTAAAAATTAACTAGTTACATCCTTCAATGTAAAGTCTGTTACTAAGCTATAATGGCAGATTTATTTGAGAGCCTTGTCCATCTTTAACCTAATTCTGAGTAAAGGTGTCACTTCAGGCGTCCTAGTAGTCAATATGCCTGGTTACAGAAAGCGAGATTTATGGATGTTGATGTTGTGAGGCACCTGAGAAATAATAATGATTTGCGTTGAACAAACTATGTATTAGTTTTGTGCCTTATTATGGGATTTTACTGACCAATTTTTCCTAATATTGGTGTGATTAGTATTATTACTTTTAATTGATATTTCCTGACTGATATTACTTTTTGAGGCTTTGAAATATGATCTCATTTTGTTAAGATTGAATTTTATTAGTTTTAACTATGAACTTATTTAATAAATAAAGGCTGATAGAATTTAAACAATTGTTTGATTTTTATAAAAATATATTAAAATTTGTATCACAAATAGTCATTTGAAAAACATAAATATGCCTATTTACATAAAATGTGGTGACAGAGCACATAGAATCTCAGTATATGACTGCCTCTATTGTTTTTTAAATGTGTGTGAATGTGACACGCCAGTATTAATATATTCCTTTAGGCTCTTTAATCAAAGGTCAAATGACTGAGATTCTACAAATATTGCTACAAGACAATTGTTTCTACATACATTTAGCTTTAGCTTGAGGTAAGCACAGGTTGTAGAAGGATGAAGTAAGGAAGTCGCTGAGTGGTTGCCACTTCACCCAGCCTTTCTTCTGAAGGAAGTCTTTGGACTGCTCCTCACCAACATAATGGGGATCCTGTAAATAAATAAGGTAAATTGAAAATAATTTGAATAATTAATTCAGTCTACATTTAATAGTTGCGCTGTGGTCTGTGGTAATCTGGAGTGTACACCATGCTTTTCAGTTTTAAGGCATTTTCCATGCATCATGCATTCTTACACTTCTTGTTTTGTTTATTGTGTTTGAATGATTTTAATGTCTGACAAAGTTATATAGATGTATGTTATGGGGACTATACTATGTGTAAAGTACTGAATATTTATAATTGGATATATGCAGCTATTAACACAAAAATAACAAAAAAAAAAATTTTCCATGTCTCATAATTAACATCAGTCAACACAACTCACCACAACAAGCAAGCAAGGCTCGAAGCCTCCCACATCTATCCCCATGATTCCCTTGGAGGAGCAGTCCATGTCTCCACCCATCATCACGGGGCTGCCAAACTTGTCAAAGTGGTTCACCAGCTCCACCACCACACCGGGCAGCTCATCACCCTTGTTCACATGGAGGATCTTGCACGGAACATCATACAGTTTGTCTATTACTAGGCACACCTGGAAGAAATAATACTCAGGTTCCTTGTTGGATTTTTGTAGAAGGAACTTGCTCCTACAAGACTATGAACTACGAATCAACATTATGAAAAGGTACTGTGTTCCGGGTGTTGAGATAAAAGTAACCAAAACAAGGTATTGGCAAATCTATTTCAAATTTTGTGATCAATAAGTTTGTAAGCCAACAAAACCCATGTGTTATAAAAACAATATTTATATCTATGTTAGGTACATATGTACTTACAATTATAATTATGAAATGACAAATAATGATTACTTACCTCTACACTACCAATCCATTGCCTAGAGCCCATGAAGCCCCGAGGTTTGTCTTCCAGCTCCACTAGAATGCTCTGTATTTGTCTAATGGAAGGCACAGGCGTGTCAGGACAGCAGTTGTCTTTCATCCAGGAGCAGATTGTTTGCAAGGTCCTGTAGCCACAGCCCCAGCCCTGGACACGTTGAACCAGAAAACATTGTTTTACAGGAATAGTGACAAGTTTAGATAGTCGTCACGGCTTTAATATAGAAAAATGTTAAGTAATATTGAGGAAGAGCACGAAGTATAAGGCACTTGTTAAAACTACGTACAATTTTGTGTCAGGAATTCTTTTCTATCAGTAAAAATAAGTACCTACTGATAACAAGAAAGTAGCGGCCTAACCTATAATTTTCTTTAAGTAGTTTGTATGTTTCACATCACAATATACATATTTTTACCTTATCGTCAACGCCATCGCAAACGTAGTGATAATAATCATATCTTCCGGAAACTAAATGTAATTTTTCCGAATTTTTGTGTAAACAAACAACTTCGTGAACGTTTGACAACAAGCTTGACATTTTTACTGGTGATTGTCTTGTCAAAGTTGTCAACTTCACTTCATAGAGATAAATTACATAATGTCAACTTTGACATAGTCTTTGCAACTTCTGCATAGTGATTAAGAAGGTTGCCTATTAGGTACAGTTTTCGGGTATAACATAAAACCGTTAGTATTATAAAAAACCACAAGATGTGACTTCTGAAACTAGTATGCCCAAGGAAGTTTTATGTCTCATGTTTTTATTTACCTTTAAAGTTATAACTTGAATAATAATTACTTACCTACCGGATAGTACTTGACAACCATGCTATCCATACGTTTTTCCCTACGTTAAACATTATCATGATGATATCAAGGGTAAATTATGTATTGTATATTATGTACTTCAGTCTGTGATCTACTTACACCAAATTAATTGCGGTCACATACACCCAAAGATATGCCTGTCTCGTTCCACCTCGGTTTAATTATTGTCACACATTTTTAATCATGTAGGTAATTATGTGTTTAGATATATACTTATATCTACCCATATCTTATGTAAGTAGGTAAGTGAGTACCTACTATACTGTCTATACTACCAGTAGGTATAGTAAATAAACATAAAATAAAAATAAGCAGTCTCAAATATCAATTTTTTTTCAGCGAAAGTATGACTAACATAACAATAGTTGTTTTATGAGGAAGTAAACAAACTGATTTAAAAATATTTCTTAAAATTTCGCCAATAGCACGTATTAAGCATAGGAATCCCCTGAACAAAACTATACAAAAAATACAGTGCCTGCTCAAATTATTCGCCGATTGGCTTCGAATTAATTGTTTGAGCACATTGGTTAATCATATCTGGTACCTATGGCTTGAAAATAGAACTCTATCCTATTAAAAACTATCTATCGTTGACAACACAGAGCTTTGAAGTCCATGCTTGTCGCCCTGTGACTAGAGGCGAATTCTTTCTTTATTCGATACAAAACAGGTGTCACCATTTACTAAAACTAACACACTTTCAGCACGCACACTACGACGCACGAGATGTTCATGTACACAGTACACTTCAACTTCATCGGCTGTGCAATGTCGATATTTTTTTATCGATTATTTACACATTTACTTCGAAGATGGAAATATATGTCTTTATTATAACTATATTATTTAAGTACAAATTATAGTTAACTAGCTATGGCCCGCGGTGTTATCCGTTGTAAAAACTTTTTTATCCCGTGGGATAAAAACTATCCTATGTCCTTACCGGGGACTGAAACTATCACTATAGCAAATTTATTTTTATTTATTTTATTTAATTATCAAATCATCTTCAAAATGACTGGAGCATATTCTGGCATTTTTATGAGGAAACCAGTTGTATCTACCGGTCGCCAATATCCATTTATTTTATAACACTGGATTTTTTGGAAAATGTAAATTAAGTATGTGTTAAATAAAAACCGTAATCCAGAAACATTTCCATACAAATCCATAAACATCATATACATTATATCGATTATCGATAATTTGCTAGGTTCCATTTACACATCACTTGGCTATCGAGAAGTAGCGTCGTCATGACAACGAATGTGTTAATGCCATTCAAAATGTCAAAAGTTTTATTTATTAAAATTACGAAATTTTACTACTTACCGATGGTATTTCACGCCGGTAACACTGGAACTTGTTCTTACAATTTTTAACTTGACACCAGGACATATTTAATAGTTTATCATGCTGTAAAACCGAGTAAAACGATCGAAAACTCTCTCTCGCTCGGACTATGTTTGACAACAGACTGACAAGCGCTGTCGTAGGTTAGGTTGGCCTGTTTACTGGTCCAAACGAGAACCACGTATTATTAGTCATTTCGCTTCTATGGGGGGGCGCGCGCGGGGGCGATGTGGCCCGATCGTTGTTCTGTGGTTGACAAGCTCACTGCCGAGGGACAAAGTCATCAATGATAATGTTGTACGTTGTAGATTGTAACGTACATACGGTGTCATAATAGGTACGCTATTATCTACTAGATGGCGTTTTAATAAAGACAAATAAAACAAGTAATTTATGACTTCTCAAGGTTTTATTTTATCTCATATCAAAAATTCAACGTTCTTGCCTCGAGCAGTAAAGTTTCTTAGAGGTAGCTGTTATCCAATCACAGTTATATCCAACATCGGCATAAATATTATTAATAAATCCAACAAATGCTACAATTTTTAGGGTACACCACTAGCGGAGCTACGGCCGATGTGCCAATAATGTTGTCTGCAACAAAACAAGTGCCGCGAGATATTTGCCCATCTCGACCAAATATGTACTCAAAATACTCGGAACATACATATTTATTTACTCGGGTCGCTCGGGTTATCTCTAGCCAGCTATAAAAGAGTACAGGAAAATTCAAACGACTAAAGTGTTTTTGGCACTGCTGGCGTTTTATAGCTTATTTTTGTGAGACTTACCTTTATATAAAAACCATGAAGACTTTTTTGGTAAGTTATTTAATCTTTATTAAACAATCTCACTACAATCAATAGTTTTCATAATTATCACTATCATAAACATACACCATATAGATTATAACAAATATAGCCTTATTTCGAAATTTGACTTATATTACCTATCCTATCGAACTTATTTCTAACTTAGGAGTTCATGTATATTTATAAACTACTGGATCTATCGTGCTCAAATTTATCATGCAGACAGCAGATTTGGATTTTTGAGAATTTTACTTTTGAGGGGGTGAAGTTAACGAGTTTGTGACAAGTTTGTCTGGAACTTAAATTGAATAATATCTACTTACGAATGGAAACGAAGCAGCGGGCACCCACTAGTATCTTCTAAAGTTTGTGAGGACTAGAATTTATTGTTACCTACGTTTAGGCTTACGCGTACAAGGCATATTTATTTATTTATTTATTTATTTATTTATATATGCTGTACACAATACAAAATTACATTTTAGAACTTATTCTAATAAGATTGAATTGTATGACCCTGTTGCTTTGTTGAAGTTTAGGGCATTGCACTTTTCTTACAATATCAACTTAAACACTATTTTACTTATACTATTTTAGTTACTTACATGGCTAAATACTTAATAATATCCTTTAAAATTTATCGTCTACGATGTAGCGCGTTTGCCTACAAGAAACCTAAAACCTTAAAGTTTTTTTTAACACGGAATAGGCCAACGTTTGACTACAGCATGCCTGATGTTAAGCACCACTGTAGTCTAAAATGTTACTACGTTATGACCAGTCTCTTCTATCGTTTTTTACAGCAGCAAGAATAGGTCCTTTAGGCAGTTTGTATAATTATAAGTGCTTCCCTAGAAAATATTTTTCCTGGAAAACTTAACTTATAACACTAATTTACATAAATAAAAATAGCCTTTATTTCCCTATTTAAAAAGTTTTACATTACAGTTTTTGATGTCACTTTGTTATTATTCAAATTTTTATAATATTTAGAAATAATATTATATTTCTTTATACATTATAATGTAAAAAATTTAAATGTCAGATAGAATTTACGATGTCAAAATAGTCAAAATAGTTAAAATTTGACATCAATACATTAGTATTGATGTCAAATTTAAATTTTAACTAAAATTTCTTCAATTATCTCGGGATCGTCCAACTTTGGACGTAGGCTTCCTCCAACTCTTGCCATGTGCTCCTCGTCAATGCAGTTTTAGTCCATAATTTTCCCGCCACCAGTTCTATGTCATCTCTCCATCGTCTGACAGGGCGTTCGCGTTCTCTTTGTCCATTTCGTGGTTCCCAGTGGAGTATTTTTTCCGACCATCTATTGTCTTTTTGTCTCGCCGTGTGTCCCGCCCATTTCCATTTTAACTTTAATAATTTACATAGTGGCATAATATTATAGTAAAAGTAGATAAGCAAAGTCATCAGAAAACCAACGTTTATATTTATTTATCTCAACAATTGAACGGCCCTGACACCATGACCATGTGATAAAATTAAGTAAATATTATATAGATATGTATTATGTTTAACAGACTCTTGTAAATACTCTGTTAGGTAGGTATGTTCAAGGCAGCTGATGTTTATTTTCCTGCGATTTATTTGTTCCTTTGCCTGTTTAAATTTCGTTACAGAGCGTTGTTTAAATCATCCATCGTATATTGCTTATGTTTAATATAAAGCATTAGCTTTATATTTTTATATTTATATGGAGTTTGTAAACTCAATTAGTGAAAAATGCTACATATTTTCTAGAAAAATTTAGTAATAAAACTTTTTGTATAATGGCTTGGGTATCTAGTTAAGTGTTGCTATTTGTTGTAATAGTTTTAAGCCTGGATCGTAGGTTTGAGCGTCGCCATCGTCTTTTTTCACTATTTACTTATATTATACCTACATTAGCATATCCATAATGAGTTCTATAAAAACCTCATCATCATCATTTATAAAAACCTGTATAGTTAGGAATCTAAAACAATGATGAAATAAATCACATTACTGATACAATTCAATTCGTGATAGACAGTTTCCTGTAAGAACCTTTGGTCACCTCTTGATCTATATACTACCGTAGATAAGATAAATCACATCAAACTAAAAATATATATACAAATACCTAATACTGTGTGCCATCATTCCGAGTTGTTAATCATAAGTTTATCACAATGCACTAAACAGTGGGATTAAATTGTACTCATTTTATAAAAAAACAGAGTGAAAGTCGATAAGTTAGTGTTGACGTGTAACAAATAGGTGAAGAGAAAATGAATTATTTATTAATTTTCCAGGTAACCTTAGCTGCGGTGTTCGCAGTGGCGCTCGCTCAGGACTACTCAGGTATTTATAAATGTCTCCCCCATACGTACATATAGAAATAGCTGTCTCTGTTTCTATTATTAACCTTATTAAATGTATACTTATGTGGCAATAGAGCCTTAACAATATTTAAGTAATTAAGTAAGGCTGAGAGACTGACTAACTTATATATGTATAGCTGTATCCACTATTTAGTCTTTTTCACTAATTTTCAAAACTATAATTTAACTAAAACAGATTCCTACCTAGTTAGTATTTAGGTACATATATTATGTAATGTACCTAAATACTAACCTTATATACCTACATAGGTACAAAATATTAATCATTCATTTATTAATTTCAGTGAGGGTTGCTGAATCACCTGACCAAGGTAAACAATAAAATATGAATTAAATGCTTACAATACATAAAAGCTTAGCAATTTAAATATAATGTATTCATTCGGTTGAAAAATTGTGTATTTTTTTACTTTTTCATATATTTTACAAGTTTTTTTTTATTTACAGGGCCTAATATTGTATAATGAGTGCTAGTACAATATTATTGATACATGGTTACATTTTTGAGTAAACACAATATATAATTTATTATATAATTTATTTGAATTAATCTGTAATTTAGAACAAATGATTAGTAAATCTGTCCTTTGTTTCTTTATAAAGAATATAATATAAAAAATTTCAATTACTGAGTGTCTTAGCTTTAAGTATTTTGTAAATAAAAAGTGATTTCTTATGTAAGTGACCACATATCGTGCCATTTGAACCAAAAAATTAAGGTACGCTAGTTAATTTTTATTGTATAAATTTTTGGTAATTTCTTGGGTCTGACATATTCATATTTAAGGTAATCAAGAACTTCTTAAAGATATAAAGATGCTTGTATGGTGTTTTATTTAGTCTTATGTATGGATTAGTTTTCTTATAAATTTACTATTTTTCGTTTGTATTAACAGCTGATGTATGTGGTATGATTTCAATGTAAATAAATTTTAAATAAATAACAATCGAATTACTTTACGTTATACTACAGAACTTGTACAAAAGTTACAAGAACATATTCATAATCAAACAACTATGAATATTGTTCCATTAAACAAAATGAATTGAGCTCTCATTTTAGTTCTATCACAATGATAAATGAAATTTGCATTTTTGCGTACATTTGTTGCCAAAATAAGAGATATAATTCATGCTTGTAATATTTAAGCGTTAAGTCAAAATTACCTGAAAATGCTAAAACAATCATCATCATCAAGTAACATTTTTACGTCTAAGTTGCATTTAAGTATTAAAAATAAAATTTGTTGCCTGTAAAGTCGGTATACGGGCGAAAGTTTTACGTGACAACGACTTTGAGTTAATGTGAATATTCATTCGTATAGTAGGAAGAAGGATGAAATAATAGTAACAATTTAAAACATTTATTTATACAAAGAATTATATTTAAAACATTAATTTATACAAAGAATCTCGCACTGAATTTCATATTAACAAAATTTTATTTTTACCTTTACACATACATACGTATTTATATACAAATATACATCACTTTTTATGTCTGTCTCTCTCGCTCTTAGGCGGGCTAACCATGCCCGAGTGGAAGGGACGCGTGCCTCTCACTCGCTCTCATTGTGAGCGCATAACGTGAGCGGAGCGTAACGCAGTTTCTTGAAGTGTCACCCGGCAAACCAATTTATAAGACGTTGTCACGTCAAAAATCGAAACTCATACAAGTTTCATTCCGATATACAAATAATAATTGCCAATTTCACACTGACGTTCGATTATTACATATTATGAATTGCAAAACTATATAATAAATTTACTGATCTCTTTTTATTTTTTTATTTATCCCAATTAAAAAAAAAACAGAACACTGTTCACTTAATCACTTGAGCTTGAGCTATATAAGTTTATTACTAAGATTTTAAATATAAAATAAGAAATTATGAAGTTTTAACGAATCACTTTATCCCTAGCCTTTTACCGTCCTTCCACTGGCAACGGTAAGTTTGATTTTTTCTTTATACCTACGTTATACATAAGTATACAAAATACTTCAAATGCTGACATTAGCCTGATGAGTTGTAGGTTTCCTAACACGAGAACAAGTCTCCTGGAAATCAACCACAAACACTTTATGGTCTAACTTTTTGTACTTACCTATGTTTTTTTTTATAAAACTACGATACCCATTGTTACTCCTATTCATATGTTTATTAGCGCGAGCACGGTATGAGTTCGGATACATGCAATTTGAAATATAAAATTAACTACTCACTCCTGTGGGTGTAAAAGGATGGAGATGTTTAAAGTTTTTTTTTTAACCATATATTTTTTTGCAGGATTTGGACCCACTTTCGTAAACAACAGCCAGCGCCCCTCTCAATACCCCATCAAGTGTAAGTATTTTATACGAGTAATTCAAATTAGATCTTGATTAATATGACAATGAATAAGAACACCTCAAACTGATAGGTACTCGTTAGTTTAAAAAACATAATATTACTTCTATATCTGTAAGACTTGGAAAAAAGTGACAGCTTTGATGTAAGAGTACTTCCTACATTTTGAGAATAATTATATAAGTAAATAGTGTTCTGTTTGTTTCTTAGGTTTTGAAAATTATTAAAATTATATACCTGATACTGTTCAGCCGTAATTCGTAGATTCCAATTGATAAATAAGTCAATTACCAATAAAATATATAGAAAATATGCTGTGAAACTATGTATTTACTTACGTTATTTTTATTTTGCAGACGACAACCCCTACGCTCGTGGCGGAAAATGAAGATAGACTGAAAAAACCGAACGAATATTACCTTGTTTGTGATAACTATGCATGACTAAAAGTAGGTAATTAATTAAGTGAATAAAATTATGTTAAGCTACAGAAATATTTTATTTGTATCTAATACAATGACTTTAATCAACATACATATATTCCTATAAGTAGGTAATAGCAGTAGTGGGCACGTAGTAAATAATACAGAAAGAAAGTGCTAATTTTCTTAAAAACTCTACAAGCTTTATAAATTTATAATAATTTACACTTTAGTATACTTTTATACTCCTTACGCCTCACTACCCTGGTTATGATTAATATTTTATTAATTTACAGACTATCTTACTATTTATTTATTAGTCTAGGTATCTGGATTGGTCAAGCTAAACCAAAATTCATTTTACTCAAGCCATGTGTGACAATTGCACATTATTTTGCTTTTACATCGATCGGACTTTTTCTGTAAAGTAATACACAGATATAATTCAGACAAACGTTTTTTTAATCCATTGATGTACAAAATACTTGTGTACAACTCTCTAAGTACAAATCACCACTATTACGACTACTATCAATAAATACGAGCAAAGCCTGACTGAAATAAATTTATCATCATCTAGAAAAGATAAATTAATGAATACAATTTTTCTAAGAAAATAAAAATGGCCGCCTTGATTGGCAGAACACTCAGGTCTCAGACTAATTAAATGGACATCCTATTTATTATCCTATTAGAAGCAATTATTGTATTGTATTGATTTTTTCACTCGATCAAATTGTCTCGTTAATTTCTTGTTCAGATTTATAAACGGACATGTAATCGTATAAAAGGACTAAATTAATAGTTACAACCATTAGTTTGTGAGGAGATAAGGAACAAAATGTCCCGATTGGTGGTGAGTACATTTACAACTTCTTTTTGAGTAGTTTTTCCTCATGACTGAGGGTCGTGACTCCCCCGCAGAATTAATTCGCTACCCCTTGTTCTCTTGGGCAGATACATTATATACATATCTCTCTTTAAAAGTTTCCCGACTAATTTTTTAATTATTTTTTCTTATTTACTGCTACTTTATCTCTAGACTATCTTCTTTTATATCTACATTCTACAAAACTATGAAAGAGTGAAATTATACCTTAAATCAAAGGAATCTAACCCAATAAGTTTTATGGTTTGTGTTTATGTTAAAAAAAACTAGTATGTATTTATTTTATAACATTAATAATTATCTTTATCTTTTACACACACACCACATATCACACACACACACACCATACACACGTAGGTTAGTGCGCTGTTGTAATACACGTACTTATATCCTATAAGTTTGAAAATTTGGTGGTCGATTCAAATACAATGTAATAATGAGTAGGTTTGATTAGAGTAATTTTATTAATGTCATAATGTTCAAATTAGGAATTGGTCTTGTTTTTGTAATCACTTTGTTTATTAGAGTAAGTGATCACTTACAATGGAAATCCGCGAATCACTTAGTAATATCCCATTTTGGTTACTCTCAGTCATGAACCACCGAGATACAGGCCCTGGCCTAGTTCGGGGTTCACAAGAAACACACATTAACATTGTATACATTAATTTAGTAATAAGTTATGTTAAGTAGTACCAGTGTTTTGTCAAATAAATATCTTTATCTTATCTTATCTTAACTAGATAACATTTAAATCTACATGAGAATAAAATGTTGAGCTCAAAAACTACAGTAATGCGGTTACTTTTGTAGAGGCGAGGTCTCGGTTTGGATAGGTACCTACAATATTTGATTGTTAAATTCACTTCCTGTATTTTAGTTTATTATGCAACAGTTAGTATGAAATTATTCGCAGTACAATGCACGCATGGCTCTGAGGTTCCCATGACAATTCAATTCAAACTTTAACTATACTCATATATTTTCATAAACATAGTCATAAAAGAGTTACCAATTCTAAACTGACACAGTTTTATAAGTTATTTTTCAAAAATAAAAGTATTTTTTAAATATACTACTTAAATGAGAGTTTTTAAATAGCCCTAGGAATCAACCACCCGGCTCATTATTTATTAGTTTTTATTTATAAAAGTGCAAAAACCTAATCATGAGCAATTTTTAGAAGATACAGGTTCGAATTCTATCGTTTGATTATATTCGCTCACTTTCCACATAGTTTGATGATTCAACATATCTAGAAAAAACTCAAAACTAACATTTATACAAATTATCATATTTTATATAGCTAACTAAAATATTTTTTGTAACAAATATTCTTCATATTCTCTTTGTAAATGAATAGTCATAAGCCTTTGTAGTAACAAAAATGCTATGTTCATATCTACATAAGTATTATACAGCCAATAAAAGAAAAATCTATATGAGCTAAAGTATAATTTATTGGTTAATAAACATATTTTTCGTGAGAGGAATTCCTCTAACGAATTCTGTGGGGAGTCACGACCCTCACTCATGAGGAAATTTATACGACTTGAGAGAGAGAGAAATTTATTTTTACTTTTACTATATCTGCAGATCCTAGTATGCATGTTTGTGCTGGTCTCCGCGGTGGTGAGCGCCGACCTGCCGGGCGGTCTGAAAGCGCCTGACCTCCCAAAGACCCCCGACCTGCCAAAGGCCCCTGACGCACCAAAACTGCCCGACGCTAAAGGCCTGCAAGACCTGGATGGGAAAAGCTAGACCTAAAAATGCTATAATGACCTATAATTAAGATCTAACGACTTTTATCATAATCGGATTTCGATGTGCAAACATTTTGTATATTATATTTATGTATGAAGCATAATTAAAACCAGCTGCAGCTGCTTTACATTTGTTTTTATTCGTCACTTGATCGTTTAGTACCTCGGTAGAAATCTTGTTTCAAAGTATAGAAAACAAATAATAATATAAGTAAAGATTTATAAATGCTGAAGACATTCTAACCTACAAGTAAGCCTATTCTATATAACTATTACTACACAACTATTTAGTAGCGAAGTGATTGTGACTGAAATTAACCTTTCGACTCGGAACGCGTATACATGTATACGCGTGACACTTGGCAACGGTAAACTCGGAACGCGTATACATGTATACGCGTGACACTTGGCAACGGTAAACTCGGAACGCGTATACATGTATACGCGTGACACTTGGCAACGGTAAACTCGGAACACGTATACATGTATACGAACACACTACTAATTTAATCTTATTCTAATTTCCTTAAATAGATTCAGACATAACATTACTTGGCTAACATTTTACTAGAAAGAGAATGATACAAGGCGTTTAATTTTCATTGTAATATTCTGACAAACATCTCAAATTTCCATTACAAAGGTAATAATATATATAATATATATATCTTCCTATAAGTAGTAGTAGATATAGCGAGTGTGGCGTAGCGGTTCCAGTGTGTGCTTTTCATTCAGACGCACCCGGGTTCGAATCCGGCCCTACACCAATGACTTGTATTTTCAAGTTATGTGTGGATTTGCACTCGCTTAACGGTGAAGGAAAACATCGTGAGGAAACCGACATGATTGAGGACCACAATATCCGAGGATATGTGTCTTCCGTGGAAGGACCTGGGCGCCCACCACGATGTATCTGCCCAAGAAAACTCCCCTAGCGGATTAATTCTGCGGGGGAGTCACGACCCTCAGTCATGAGGAATACGACTCAAGAGAGATAAGTAGTAGTAATAGTAGTAAGTAATAAAGTAATTGAAACAAGCAAATATCTTAAGAGTAATATTTATTTAATTTTAATTACAGCTTTGTCCTAACTTAGTATCCGTGTTGTTTGTACCCTTGTCCTCCATTGCCTCCAAAACCACCCTGTTGGCCTCCGTAACCTCCCTGACCACCTCCCTGGCCACCTCCAAAACCACCCTGTTGGCCTCCGTAACCTCCTTGACCACCTCCCTGGCCACCTCCAAAACCACCCTGTTGGCCTCCATAACCTCCCTGACCACCTCCCTGGCCACCTTCCTGGCCACCTCCAAAACCACCCTGTTGGCCTCCGTAACCTCCCTGACCACCTCCCTGGCCACCTCCCTGACCACCTCCCTGGCCACCTCCCTGACCACCTCCGAATCCAGAATCACCCTGGCCTCCATATCCTCCCTGGCCTCCCTGGCCTCCGAAACCACCCTGGCCTTGGCCTCCGTGACCACCACCACCGTAATGAGGAATACCTGAAAAATAACCAGAGTAAGTACCAAGACATATTTACATACAAGTACTTATTATCTTATTATACTTATTAACTTGTATTGTCTACTAACAGACGCGTTTTGGAATAAAAAGTTATATATTAATTATGTCATTCTCACGACCCTATTAGAGCATTTGCGAGTGAGTTTTTTTTCCATACAACGTATTATACTGTTTTCCCCTTGCTTACTGCTAATATTGTCATTTACAAAATTCAAAAATGTTTTCATTCTCAAACGAAGGCTGATACCTTTTCATCGTGAGAATAGCTCATGTGCATATTATGTAATCACGATATATACATACGAGTGTTCCTTTGTTTACCTACCTATGAATGTACAAAAAAAAGCTTGGTCAAAAAACTATCAAAGGTCCATTAAATTTTATATATTTTGTCAAACATTGCTGATGATGTATCCTAATTATTTTAATTTCAATTTAAAATAAATATAAACATATCATATATTTGATTAAGAGTATTTTTTCATAAAAAACAACGCAGCTTAGAAGAAAGTAACTTACCGTGGACAGCTACGGCTACGGCCAGCAGAATGCAAGCTACCTAGAAAAGAAGAATACATAACATTGAAGATTATGCACTGTTATCACATAGAATATAACAGAACTACAATCCAGAGGTCTTCAAATCTAGAGATAATAGGTATCTTCTATGTAAGCGTGGTACACCCTAGGCTGCAGCAATGCTTAACATTAGGCAGGCTGAAGTTAAACGCAAACCTATCCCACGTAAAATAATGCAAGTTAAAATATACAATTCATAGAAGTTAAAATGCTAAGTTAAGTACTTTTACTATTCGTGAAATCTCCCAAAAACAGTCTCACTGTATCACATTTCTTCGTTTCACAAATAAAATGCTGTTGTTTTGGGTGAAAATAATCAATTAATTAATAATAAGAAATAATTACGGAATTTATTTAAATAAGTACTTACATTAAATAATAAATTAATTCTCTTTGAAGAATATGGGAATATACATTCCCAAGAAAACATCCCCAATAAGAAAAATCTGCGGAGGAGTCACGACCCTCAGTATTGAAGGACACGAAGCAACGAGGGGAATTAAATTCGTGTACCATATTATTTTGTTAGGTCCCTACATTAAATTTAAAAAGGTACTTACTTTGAAGGCCATGTTTTTAGAGTAATTAGTAACGTTATTCGATGAGAATCACAGGCTTAGTACATACTTAATTCTCGGGATATCATTATTTATACCACAGATTTATCAACATATCACTGACCCCTGGGAAGGAAGGTGGTCAAAATATAAACAAACTAAAATATGTTATCACACGACGGATAAGCGCGAGATTATTCTAAGAATTGTGATGCATTGTTGTTTATGCTGACTTGTGTGCGTTAAATGTGTTCTTGTAAATGGCTATTAATATTAAAAAAATATGAGGAAATGTTGTCAGAAATGTTTGGTGAAAACAACATACCTAATCTAGTAAATGATAGTGTTCAAAACCCATCTCACATAAGAACTTATCTGTATTACATATGTTTTATCTGTCCTTGGTTTCATTCTACCATTCTCGAACTTTTTGTGTTGCTTTTCTCTCCGCAACCATGTATTTTAATGATAAAGTCGTGTCCATTCTATAAATATCTATAAAAATATATTCAGTTCAAACTTTATCCGGACCTTTTAATCCACGCTCGAACATAGTTTTTTTTTCTTTTTTACACTTCGAGTTGGTGGAATGAAGGGTTCGAGCACTTGGGAAAAGTCATGTGGCGTGCCCAATCCGAAGAAACGGCCTAGTTTAGTGTTTTTTTTTCACGAGACGGCAAATGTAGTTCATGATAACGGGTGCATATGCAGCAAACAGTAGGTACCAGTGTTAATACAAAACGTAGTTTAAATATTAGTCTAGTCTAAAATAAAAAGTCGGTTCTTCATGTTCAAACATCACTTACAAATAATCAAAAAGTCAAACCTGTCCTATCTCTAAGCTGTCCTAAAATAGTATATCATGATCTTATCTAGACGAGAGACTAGATCTTATCAAGTTCTTTATCTAGACGCATTAATAAGTACAAGTAACACTAAAACAAACAGATAACTAACAATCACATACTTATTATTAAATAAATTAATTTAATATTAATGAAATTAATCTAACATTACAATCTAGTAAGGCACTGCCTCCCCGCCGCCTTGTCCGAAGCCCCCCTGCCTATTAGGGCCTCCAAATCCTCCAGAGCCTCCTTGTCCCTGTCCCCCAGTGCCTCCTTGACCGCCACCGAAACCACCAGGGCCTCCTTGGCCGCCACCGAAACCACCAGGGCCTCCTTGACCTCCACCGAAACCACCGCCAAAGCCGCTGCCGGGACCGTTTTGTGGAAGACCTGTAAATATTTGACAATATGAAATGTATGATATTACATTAAATGTTAGGCTATCGATTGATATTATTTACATTGCCTCCCATATAAAAAAAATAGTAATTTGTACTTAGCTTTATTATTAATGCTATGATTTTTAGCTATACCTATTTATCAAATTATTTTACTTACTCTTTAGTCTAGATTTAATTCAATTTAACTATGGTGTAAATAAATATAGGTAGGTACTGTGCAATTACACTGTTAGCATGCAATAAGATATTAAAGAACATAGGTATTATATTTTAACTTACCCAGACAAGTAGCTGCTACCAGCAGGAACACCAAGCAAGTTACCTGAAAATCAAACATTATTTTAATTAAGTATTATTAGAACAAAACCGAAAAACATTAATCTAATCTAAAACGAACGAACGAAATTCACAAGGACACAATACTAATTTTAAAGTGCTTAGTGGATAAATATGGAAATAACAATTACTTGAATTATTTCAAAATTAGCTTTTACTTACTTTGATAGACATTTTATTTTGTATGTAATTAAAGCAAATAATTTAAAAGAAAGACTTGTAAGAATCGTATGCGGAATATTCGTGAGCCCCTGCTTTTATATCACGCGCATATCTCTGTATTATCTTCTTTGGCTGAACTTTACAAAAAACTAAATGATAAGTATTTCTTTTAGTGCATTGAGGAAAAACATTGCTAAGTATTTCAAACTTAACTTTAACTTTTATTGGAAATGGCCACTCTCATTCACTGAGAAGAAAATTAGAAAATAAGCGAAAATAATCACGACCGGCAGGACTCGAACCTTAAATTAAACAGCCTAGTGCGGGTTGACAAAATTTCGAACTTATTGCTATAAGAAGAAATAATTTCTATCAGCAAATTGATGTATCCAAATTATGAAACAACTAAGTAACCTATATAGTATTCTACTTGCGTCCTAATCATTGCATATAAATAAATAATAATAATAAATAAATATTTCGGGACATTGCACACAGCGCCATCTAGCCCCACACTAAGCACGCTTGTGTCGTGGGTACTAGATAACGGATATAATACTTATATACTTTTATTTTGTAAATACATACAAACGACCAGACTCAACACAAGTAATTATACATTTTTAAAATGCATAAATACTTGTGTCACGCGGGAATCGAACCCGCAACCCCTAGATTAGAAGGCAGAGCCACTACCAACTAAGTGTGTGTTTCCTAATTCACAACGAGAGTCCTAATACTTTTAAAGCACTGCCGCAGACAGTTATTTTTCACGATCAAATAACTTCCTGCTGCACAAATATACTCTTTTTATATAATAATAATAATAATAAATTTCGTTTATTGCTCCAAAAACATAATATAACTAACACCGCACTAGGCGAACCTGTGTCGCGGTGTGATTGCCTTCTCGTTCCAGACATTACTAGTAACAATTACCTACTCTACTTATTATTATGTTTTATCTATTATTATTTATTACCATATTTAACCAAAATGGCAGTTGTAAAATGTAATGCTATCAAGGTAAAATGAAAGGAAATTTAATAATGATTTTTTATCTACTATGTAAGATAATGTAAATGGCAGGTATAACATAAAAGTGACTCTAATTTATTCAGTTGAAGAAATTTTCCAAGGAGGGTGACGTGTCACGTAGTGGTGGTAACAAAACTCTGCGAGGGATTTAGGTTGCCAAGTGAGTTTATTGAAATTTGATACTATGACACTAAGACACATTTTGGAATCCAAAGGTATTTTGAAAATAACTGAAGCTTTGCCTTTAGGTTCAGTTCAATTATCATACCTACACGAACTAAAACTTAATATTAAAACAAACAACAAATAATTACAGTCAAAAATTATTTAATATGAAAAGTCAGTTTGTTCATTTTGTCTGTCAGGGTTATTTTCATTGTGTTGTGTTGTTGTTGTTTCACCACACGTCGTTTAAAGAATAATCAGTCTAACAATAGTTAGTACATCAGTTTATCTGCGCCTGTGGTGGTTCAGCCCCATACATCATAGCTCGCTGCCAAGCCTCCTGTCCGGTATACACATGAGCTTGAGGGTCAATGTACGCTCCATTCTCCACCGTCATTCCCGGCTCGAAAGCAATGGGCACGCTTCCTTTGCTATTTACACCACCGGCGTAATGACCACGGGTATTCAAATAGTTCAAAATAAACGCACCTAAAGCACCATCAGCTACATACATATTGTCGTCATTCTGAACATATACTCCGCCATAAAGCTTGGGTTTCCAAATAGCGCCAGTTCTGGACTTCCCGTTGTAGTCCAAGGACATACCGTCCCGGTCTATCTGGCCTTGTCCCCCGATCTGTGCGTCAATCACGTTGGAGTAGCCGAATTTACCACCAGCACCCCAGTTCCTGGGAGCGCCTTGAAGAGGAATTATTTGTTAAAGCAGAGAAATATGTACCCATACTATGTATACTTGAGCTGGTGCAGATACAGCTTATGAGGAAATCATTTTCTTAAGTAACACAAGAGACTGTCTTTTGAACATAGACTCTAAATAAGGTGCTTTAACCATTTTTTCTTGCCCGTGCAAGCAATCTTCATCTTTGATCACAATGTTGCTTATGATTCACATCATGTGACTGTTATGTGTAAAAGAAAACATACTTACAAGATACTCCTACGAGCAGCAGTATGAAAGGAAAAATTTTGTGTACAGCCATCTGAAATAAAAGCATAATTTAATAAGTAAACAAGAATAATCAGCTCACGACAAATAAGAAAGATGCATGAATAAATAATTTACTTGTGACCCTGGGAGCATGTAGGCTTTTGAGTCATAGACTGATTTCATCATCACTTATTGATCATCCCTCGTAGAGACTTAAATATATTTAAAGTTCGGAAATACCTGAGTTGGTAAATACAAGCAAGCAAATAGGATAAAGCAATATTATGACCTAAGACAAAGTGTCAGGAGAAAGTGTTTTACAATTCATATCATAGCTTTTAATTTTCTTACTAAGAAACTCTCTCTCTGGAGTCGTATTTCCTCATGACTGAGGGTCGTGACTCCCACGCAGAATTAATTCGTTAAAGGAGTTCTCTTGGGCAGATACATCGTGGTGGGCGCCCAGGTCCTTCCACAGACGACATGTCCTCAGATATTGTGGTCCTCAAACAAGTCGGTTTCCTCACAATGTTTTACTTCTCCGTTTGCGTTGTTGTTATGTTGCGTTTCTCGCGTTTGCATATTCACACTTATCTTGAAAATACAAGTCATTGGTGTAAGGCCGGATTCGAACCAAGGTGCGTCTGGATGAAAAGCAGATACTGGAACCGCTGAGCCACACTCGCTTAACTAAGAAACTAACTTAATTATGATTTAAAAATTAACTTACATTTTATATTCCCGCCAAAGATGTATGCTAAGATGACAGACCAACAACCAGTGTCTGAGTTACTCTGTGTAGTTTATGTAATCCAGTCCCATTTATATAGTAATTCCGTAATAATAGCAATATAATTCTACAGGAATTAGGTACCTACTTTACATTTAGATGGTTGTCTCATTTTTTTTGTTGCATTAAAGCATTGTATTAAGTTAACTAGTTTAATTTATTTATTTTATTAAAGTGGCATACGGAATACACAAAATTGTGTGTCCTACAAATCTGATAATATAAATGGTATTTATTTCTTTGTCTACTTTTTATTTTTGATCGGTAATTTGTATGACTTGTATAATAAGCCTAATAAAACAATGTTATTATAGTTCCCGTAAGGCATGATTAAATTTAGTTGTTTTCCGAAACATGTCGAGCTAATTTTCGAAATAATTATTGACGTAAATGCTAGCCGGTAATTTTATTACTTAACTAAGCCTAGTAAATGCTTAGATAAAGCTAAGGCCAGTTCTTATATCACACGTATTAATGTATTATATAGTAGTAGATTCTTTATCTTTATCTTTTATCTTTATATTTTTTGTGATCAAACCTAAATTTTAGTTTTTGAAGCGTTTGTAAAACAGTTTAAACAAATGCCTCATTTTATTTTTAAACATAGCTGTCCAGTTTTATTACAAATTTTCTATACATGTAATAAAACTGAAGAGGGTCAAAAACCTGGACATAGAAGATATTAAAAAAATCGGGTATACTTCAAATCTAAAATAAATCACGTTTAGCAGTTTTTTATAATTTTTGTGTTTCTCTGTTTATCTTTGTCTCTGTTCATTTAAACGCACAAACGGCTGAACGAATTATCATGACTTTTGGTACATAGGTACTTTTTATTTTTGCTGAAATAGTATCTACATAGGTACCTAGTTTTTATTTTTGCTGAAGCCGCGGGCGTGCACTTGTATGCAAAAAATCAAAATATTGTCTTAAGAATGTTCAGTGATGTTATTAGGTACTGTTATTTACATATAATGTTATAACCTATACACTATACATACATTTAATATGTAACCCTTTACACAATGACGTAATCAAGGAATTACAAAATAAAATGCTAGAAGTACTTATGTTTTTTTTTTTTTTAAGTAGTTTGTTTAGTTTTTCTTCCCTTGTTTTTATATTTTATTATTGTAAATAAAATTTTCCTAAATGCTAAAACAATAACTAGCATCAAAACAGGAGCTAGGTATAGGAATATAAATAGTTAGTGTCAAATCTGAATAACCCATAAAGACAGTCCTAATGCTGCTTGATCATTAATTATTGTTAGAACATACCTATCAACAAACAAACAAATAATTATAATATTACTAATGTTTAGCAATAAATAACTTCATTTTCATGCTTCATAAAACTGCAAATAAAAGGTAGAATACAATTTAAATTTAATATAATATTTATGAATTATAGGATTACGTAGGTATCATTATTCTACAGCATATAGGCATTGTTCCATTTAGTTTAGATATTTTTAGTTGTGAGTTATTCGTTTTCACAAATATGTAACACACAATTAAAAATATCTCAGGGACGGTTTAAAAAGTAAGAAAATAAAAAATCGAATATAAAAAAATATTGATTCAGAGGTTGTTGGGTCAGTACTCAGTAAGTTTATAATATTGCACACCGAGAGTAATAATGTTTGATGTTAAATGAAATTGGCGTGAATTTCCTTGACCTTGCTTGAATTTTCTAAATATTGTTTTGAAAAGTATATAAAAGCAGTACGAGTAAGTAAATACATGAAAATCATATATACCCTTATACAGGGCTAGTACGTTAAAAGCAACGACTTTAGAAAATTCATGAAAAAATCAACTGTTCCACCATACAAAAAGTGCAACGGCTGACAGTTCAAGTTGACAGTATGTATGGAGAATAAAGTTTTTTTTTCGAAAATTTCCAAAAGTCGTAGAACAACAATTTTTGCTTTAGAGGTACCAACCTTAAAGGTTTTGCGTTAGTTATTAGTAACTCTGTAAAGGAAAGCAAAAGGGTGTTTGTTGGCCTATATGCACGACGTATTACAGAGCGTGCGACGGATCATTAAGATTTAAATACAGTCCAATGAGGGTGGCATAAGCCACTTTTTATCTTGAATGCACTATTTCCACTACTAAGTATCTAATAGGTAATAATAATTCCCTAAACAAAGTGATACTGGCCTATAATGACAAACATCTTTTTCTAAATTTATTTCATACAAAACGTAGCATATCTCTATCAAATTTGATAAAAAAACAATGATAAGAAACATAATTGGTCGTTTGTATGTATATAAGTATTATATTATCCGTTATTTAGTACCCACGACACAAGCGTTTGCTTAGTGTGGGGCTAGATGGCGCTGTGTGCTATGTCCCGGAATATTAATTTATTTATTTTATTTATAATATACACACATTGTTATGATGATGATCTAGTATACTTATGTGTAGCATATGTTATGTTTAAACAAACATTGGTTGCAACATCAGATCACGTTCAGCTTCGCCAGCGTCCTACATTCCGCGGCAGATGAGGTGCTGATTCGCCAGTAATATTTGTATATAAGATGAAGATTGTTAGAAATAAAGGTTGTTATGATTGAGAGTTCACGGTTGATTATTACAAGAGAAAGTATTGTTTCAATTCACATCCCACAGTCCCAGTAGATTTATAAGTAGTAGTTGCTAGTAAAAGTTCTGCTACTAGTCAGTTAGAGGTAGTCAGGAGTGTCAGTACCAGAGCAGCAGAGAGTCGTCGTGGTAGCCACATCAGGAAGAGGAAGCCGGCTGCACGGACCTGTTCCAGAGGCGCACACTCGACTAAGAAGAAGGTGGAGAGTCATCACGAAGTCGACGAGAGGAACCACACCAGGAGGAGGAAGCCGGCCACACGGACCTGCTCCAGAGGTTCTCCGTCAGCAAGTCAAGGAGCTACGGGTCATCGGCCCGTCCAGCACCACTCCCACTGGAAGGGCGCTACGAACCCTTCCCAGTCCTCCCACCACGGCCAAGACTCCCTCGCCGTCACCGTAAGTGATCCTGTGTATGAGCCTGTGCACAGGGTGGTGGGAGAATCATTTCCTTCCTTCTGTCCTTCCCCCTTCCGCTGGGTGTCTTAGGTCTCGTGGCACCTGGTATCCTGCACTTATCTATCTGTGTATATATTGTCTGTGTAGGTATCGGTAGGGCTAGGGTTGTAGGGCAGTAGGTGGTTAAGAGTGTTAACGTAGAGAGTAGGTAGGAGTTAGGGTAGGTGGTGAGTATTCCAGACTGTGTGTTAGAAGATAGGAGTAGGGTGTAGTACGTAGGTTATAGGGATAGGTTGGTTGTAGGTAGGAATACAGCTGGCAGGTCCCTATAATTTCTCTGTACGGGCTTAGCTCCGTACATTTTGGTCCTTCGAAAAGTTTGAACCAGTAGGTAGTTACCGCGGTCCCCAGTAGGTGACGACAAAACAGACAGACACTGACACGTATTACAGGCCAGCGTACCTCAAACGCGTTGGTTTTGTTGTGCGTGGAAGTACAGACGTCGCTTGACTGTTTTTCGGACGGTAGCGGATCGGGGGTCGGCCTCCCACAAGCGGGAATCACCGATACTTTGAGAAGTCGCATATACCGTCTCGAGGACAAGATCACAGTCAAGTGTAGTTATAGCTGTTAGGGGTAGGCTAGGGCATCAAGAAAGAAGACCGAAGAAAGAAGAGAGAAGACAAGTAGTACGTGAAAATGGTGGCACGGCGATTGCTGGAAGTTCAGAACGAGAACATCGATCGGTTCGTGCGATTATGTACCAACATCAGCAAAGACTCCAAAAAGAGGAAGACATCACAATACGTGTGCGAAAAACGAAAGCAAGTGGAGGAGTTGTTTGCCGCCATCAAAAACGCACACGAGCGACTCGAAGACGAGCCATGGTATACGAACGCAGTGAAATTTCAAGCAGCGCAGAAGTCATACAACGATATTATTGACCACCTTGAAGAGTTCACTGACTGTGATTCGGACGCGAGTCAGCAAGGATGCAGCTCGCAAGTCTTCAAGCAGAGTGGGAGATCAAATAAAATGAACAAATACAGATACCAGATAGCTGCGCTTCGCAATAAATTGCAGAGGACAAAAGAAGAATTTCAAGATGAAAGTCTCGGAGCGTTCCATTACCAGACTTCACATACTGCGATATCGAATATGTGGCGTGACATCGACCTCGAGTTTATGTCCTTAATAGAAAATGATGAGTTGCAACCGGAGCATTACGACGAAATGCAGTTATTGAGGGCAGACACTGAGTCAGTTGTTTATAAATTGTGTAAAAAAATTGATGACAGCAGTGTAAGCACAAATAAGGTGACGCCATCTGATAGCACGATTAATTTACCGAAATTATCAATACCTTATTTTAGTGGGAATTATGAGTTATGGCCAGCGTTTTGCGATTTATTTACACAATTAATCCATAACAACAAAAAACTTACGAACGTTGAGAAAATGCAGTATCTGAAATCTTACGTGAAAGGCGAAGCAATAAAAATTATAAGTCATTTAAATGTGTGCGATGCGCATTATGACACGGCGTGGACGTTATTATTGGATCGGTATCAGAATGAACGAATCTTAATTTACCGCCACATTGATAATATATTAAACGTTCGGAGAGTAGAAAGAGCTGACGCAGCAAGTTTGAAGACGCTACATGACGTAATTAAAGAGAGTTTGCGAGCATTGGAATCACTGGGATTAAATGTCAGTACGTGGGATCCCTGGTTAACTAGGATAATTTGTGTAAAATGGGACTATGATACCAACGAGAAGTTTGAACAATATGTTATGCAGCCGAAAAAGATACCAAAATTACAAGATATGTTATCATTTTTAGAGAAGAGGTTTATGTGTTTAGAGGCATCTGGTAGCGGCACGAGTAATAAAGAATTTATGCCACGGAAGCAGTTTAGTCATGTGCCACAGATTAAGCAACAATCAATCGAGACGGTAATTTGTTGGTACTGCAAGTCACGAGGTCACGATATTTATCGATGTGGGCAGTTTAAGGCGCTGACTGCACTAGAGCGTAATAAAGAGGCTAATGTTAGAAAGTTATGTAAGGTGTGTTTGACCCATGAAAAATCGGAAGGCTGTAAAAGTTCTAAAAGCTGTGGGATATGTGGGAAATATGGCCACCATACGTTAGTGCACTGCGGGCAGCAAATACAGCCAAAGCCAGCAAATAGTAGACCTCTAGTTAGTAAAAATTATGAGTCTGGTAGCAAGAAACTGACATCTAACGTCGTAACGAGTTTGTCCAGTGAGGTGGCATTATTGGCAACTGCGTTGGTGAGAGTCCAAAGCAAGGATGGTATATGGTATACGTTACGAGCACTTTGCGACCCAGGTTCGGAGGCGGCGTTTTGCACAGAAGATGTAGCACAGAAATTGGCGTTTCCTCGGGCAAAGATCAAGGCCGAGGTGAGTGGGATCGGTGGTGGGGGTGTTCGTACCTCCCGCTATGCAGTCCAGTTTGCAGTAGAGCCAAGGTTGCCAGACGGGTTTAAGTTGCCTGTAGAGTTTATGGTACTGCCGAAAATAACGAGTCCACTGCCGAGTACCGATGTGCCTCAGCTAAAATCAGAGTGCTTAGAAAGCAAGTTGTTGGCGGACGACGTGTATTATAAGAGAGGGGATATCGACATTATGCTTGGAGCAAAGGAGTGCGCAAGGATTCAGCAGGGACAAATAGAAGAAGTTCAGGATGGCGTGATCACACAGAGAACTAGATTTGGCTGGATAATTTACGGTGCGTGTAGTACAAATATCCCTGTCAAGCAAGTGAAAGTTTTGAGTTATACTACGAGAGCTGAGGAAGTTCAGCAGTTGCAAAGATTTTGGGAGCTTGAAGAGGTAACGAATGAAAGTACGTTGAGTACGGAGGACCGTCTCTGTGAAGAGTATTATAAAAGAACTACAACAAGAGGGTCAGATGGCACGTACACAGTTCGATTACCGCTAAGGAGGTCTGAAATAGAGTATGGAGAGTCTAGAAGGAAAGCTGTGGCAAGATTGCTATCGCTAGAGAAGAAGTTAGATAAGGATGTGCAGTTACGAGCGAGATATCAAGAGTTTTTGAATGAGTATCTGAAAATGGGTCACATGAAGAAGGTAACTGGAAGTGAGAGGTATCAAGGAAAATATTACATACCACATCAGCCAGTTATTAATGAAAACTCACTCACAACGAAGTTAAGAGTTGTTTTTGATGCGTCAAGCAAGGCGTCGAGAACAGACTGCAGTTTAAATGATAATATGTACAAAGGTCCACGGTTACAGCAAGAGTTAGCAACTATACTGTTACGGTGGAGAAGACATCGAATAGTATTTATGGCGGATATAGAGAAAATGTACCGATTTATTAAAGTACATGAGAAGGACTATGATTATCAGAGAATATTATGGCGAGAGTCACCAAAGCATCATATTGATGAATATGTATTAACAACAGTGACGTATGGGACAGCGTCAGCACCGTACTTAGCAGTAAAAACGCTTCAACAATTAGCTGTGGACGAGATGGCGAATCATCCAGTAGCTAGCAAAGTAGCGTTACGGGATTTTTATGTGGATGACATATTGTCAGGACACGATAAGTTGGAGCAAGCAAGAGAACTACAGTTAGAACTAATAAAAATGTTAAAGAAAGGCGGATTTAATTTAAGAAAGTGGTCTTCAAACAGCGTGGAACTTTTAGAATGCATTCCAGAAGAGAATAAAGATGAAACAATGATGAAAATACCTTTGGATGAAACAAGGAAATCCTTAGGTGTCATTTGGTCGCCGTCAGACGATACATTCCGGTTTCAAGTTACGGTCAATAGAAGTGACAAGCCGACAAAGCGATATTTATTGAGTGAAGTCGCAAAATTATTTGATCCGTTAGGTTGGTTGGCGCCGATTGTGATAAACATGAAGTTGATGATCCAAGAACTTTGGACCAACGGCAGTGAGTGGGATCAACCAGTAGATGAATCGATAAAAAGAAGATGGCTAGAGATTCAAGATCAGTTGAAATCAATTGAGAAGATTTCCATTCCGAGATGGTGTAATTTTACGTCGACACAAAGAGTGGAGTTGCATGGGTTTTGTGACGCTTCGGAGAAAGCGTATGGAGCTGTTGTGTACTGTAAGACACAGGTCGATATGACGTACAGAGTGACGTTATTACAAGCTAAATCCAAAGTAGCACCTAAAAAACACAAGGTAACTCTTCCGAGGTTAGAGTTGTGCGCAGCAGTCTTACTCGTACAGCTGATGGACAGAGTAATAGAAGCCATGGGATTTACAAACCTAGAAGTGTTTTGTTGGACGGATTCTATGATTGCACTTGGTTGGATAAGAGGTGAAGCGGAGAGATGGAAAACTTTTGTGGCAAATAGAGTATCAGAAATTCAGAAATTGTTACCAAAAGCCCAGTGGAATCATGTAGTATCGGCCCAGAACCCAGCAGACATAATTTCAAGAGGAGTATCACCAAGCAGTCTTGAAAATATATCGTTATGGTGGAATGGTCCACAGTGGTTGGTTCAAAATAACATTCCAGTAACAAAATCGATTCCTGAGGTCAGTGAAGAGCTTAAGAAAATAAGTCTTGTCACCGTCAATCTCGAACCGCAGAGTAATGCGTGGGAAAGATTTTCAAGTTTTCAAAGAATGATACGAGTATTAGCATACTGTCGCAGAATGAAGAATAAACAGTATAGGGGACAGCCGTTAAGCTGTGAAGAAATAATGAGTACAGCCTCTTGTATACTCAAGCAAGCGCAATTGAATGCGTTTGAGGATGAATATAAACTACTGCTGAAGGGACGACAGTTGAGTAAGTCGAGTCGTTTAGCAAGTTTAGACCCATTTATCGATGCAGAAGGACTGATACGGGTCGGAGGAAGGTTGCAGAACTCAGAGTTACCATACAATCAAAAACATCCAATAGTGTTGCCATATAAACATCGCATATCGCTAATGATTATACAAGACGCTCACTTGAAGATGCTTCATGGTAATAACAATCAAACTTTGGCGTATATTCGACAGAAATATTGGATCCTTGGAGGGAAGAAGATGATCAAAAAGCAAATTAATGAGTGTGTCAGATGTATAAGGTACAAAGCAACTTCGTTATCACAGAAAATGGGGGATTTACCAAAACCACGAGTTACGCAATCGTTCCCGTTCAGTCATACAGGTGTGGATTATGCAGGACCTATCCAAGTGAGAGCAGCAAAAGGCAGAGGTAATAGATCCTTCAAGGGTTACATAGCGGTGTTTGTGTGTCTCTCGGTGAAGGCAGTACATTTGGAATTAGTGGGAGACTTGTCAACAGAGTCGTTCCTCGCAGCATTAAGAAGATTTGTAGCACGAAGAGGACCTGTATCACACTTGTATAGTGATAATGGTACGAATTTTGTAGGAGCAGCGAATTTAATAAATCGAGAAGTTTCAAAGATTATAAAAGAAGATATTGCTAGAAATGCAGTAACAAATATGGGTATAAAATGGCATTTCACGCCACCTTCATCCCCACATTTTGGTGGAATATGGGAAGCAGGAGTAAAGTCTATGAAATATCACTTAAGAAGAGTAATAGGAGAACAAACTTTAACGTATGAAGAGTTGACGACTTTGTTACAACAAATTGAAGCATGTATGAACTCAAGGCCGTTGTGTGTAGTAAGCGAAGAGCTGAGTGGTGAAGTAGTATTGACTCCAAGTCATTTTTTGACTGGTAGAGAGGCAGTAAAAGTGCCCGATCCATTGGAAAATATTGAGATGTCACTTTCAAGCAGATGGAAACAGGTGCAAAAGATGAGAAGGGAGTATTGGAAGAGTTGGTCTAGAGATTACTTACATCAGTTACAGCAGCGTTATAAGTGGAAAACAAGCCAAGATAACATTAAAACGGGCTCGATAGTGTTAGTCAAAGACGACAATCAAAGTCCGAGCCAGTGGCCGTTAGCGGAGATAATTGAAGTTCATAAAGGCAAAGATAATTTAGCTAGAGTAGTATCACTTCGGAAAGCAGCGGGAACAATAGTAAAAAGATCAGTTCACACGCTGATACCATTACCAGTACAGGAAGAAGTCGCGGACAGAAATCAAATAGTACAAACAACGAATGCAAACGTAACAAGAATCACGCATAATCATCCAAAGGCCTCGAATAAACGAAAAAAAGTAACGAGATTCCAACATATATCTCAGTTATTGTTTTCGTGTTTGCTGTTGTTGCAAATGTTCGGAACAGGGTTAGCGTCGTACACTATGAAGGAAGTTCCACCCGGACTGTATGTAGAGCAAGTCGGAACAGCCGGTATAGATCGTGGAGTGTTCCGAATCGAGACATGTTTTGAAGGAAGTCGTCTAGAGCAAGATATGACAGGCATTAGCAAGGTAACACAGAGATTTCAAGAGTTATGTAACAGGGTAGAAGGATTAACAGAAGAAATGAACTGCAGAGAATTTTATCATCACTTGCAAGAACACGAACAACGATTTTCAAAAACCAAAGAATTTTTAGTAAGCGGAAGTCATAACCGAAAGAAGCGAGGTTTACTAGGTCAGCTTTTGACGTCAGTATTCGGAGTAAATGATGAGGTATACCGAGATATCAATTCACTCAATGAGAATCAAGAGAAGTTAATCGAAGCAGCACATCATCAAACTAAATTTATGGTGTCCGCACTAGCGCATTTAAATGATACTGAAATCAGAGTACTTAGTAAACTGAATAAATTCAATACGAAACTTAACCTAATCACTAATTACTTGAATGAAAAGGATCATTGGTACGCCAAGGTAGACATAAATAAAGCAAATATTTACATTATGCAAACATATTTGCTAGCAATCAATTATGTCGAAGAGATTATGAGTCATTATTCAGGGTTATTAGAGATCTACTTAGCAAAAGCAACGTTATACAGTATATTATCACCTAGTAATGTTACTGATATTATCAAGGCAGCAAATCAGAAATTGCCGTCGAATTTGCGAATTGTGCAAAAGTTGTTAATGGACACAAAGTTAAAAGAAAATTCTACACACATACAAGTATATGGCTATTTTCCTATCGAAGAAATAGCAAAATACACTTTAGTATACGTCACTCCAGTCCCGAAGAAAACAAATAATAATACGTTTGTGAATATCGATGTGTCCAGACCTTACATAGGGGTAGATTACAATAATGAATTATATTTTGATTTAAATCAAGACGAATTTAAAAACTGTTTGAGAATTTCCATACATTTCATTTGTTTTCCGATAGCTGTGAAGAACATGCAATTACATGACAATAATTGCATTGTTAATCAAATTTTTACAAACAAAACACAGAAGGAATGTCTGACTACCTCATTCCACATGACTAATCATATAGTATGGAAACAGCTGTTCATAAAAAACACGTGGTTGTTTATAGTAAGAGATCAAATTACAGCATCGGTAATTTGCGACGGTCAAAGAGAGGAGTTCATATTACAAAACGTTGGTGTGTTACAAATCGCAGAGAACTGCATAATTAAAACAGCCACTCATATTTTAAATGCTCAAAGGTTAGTAACTACGGAAATTGTAGCGTCATTTATAAAACCAGTAGACTTTGTAGTTTATAACTCAAGCTATATAGGTAGGTCGTTTAATATTACAGAAGATACAGTAGTAGATATGTCTAGCGATAAGTTTCACAGCTTGTTAGGTAAGGAGATTATGTTACAGCAAACATTACACAACACAGTCTGGAAACAGATTACTGACCATACCTATGTTACTAGCTTTATATCGTCAGTAGTCAGTATTATAGTAATAGCTTTCTTGTACTTCTTGGGGTTAAAAGGGTACCGGAAATTGAAAAGAAGGCGTTCTACGACCTCACCGCAAGAGCAATTGCCAGCCGTCAAAGAAGACGCCGTTCCCAGAGAAACATCACCAGGGCGTCAGAGCACCAGCGCAGAAAACACGAGGAGCAGCGTGACCGTCAAACATCCACAGAAGAAGAAGAGGAAACCTCTCGACATCGAGTACGAGCTACAAGTGTTGCGAGGGGTACCAGATGAGTCGCAACACCAGCCCAGTCCTGCTCATCTTCCGAGGCGGCAGGATGTTTAAACAAACATTGGTTGCAACATCAGATCACGTTCAGCTTCGCCAGCGTCCTACATTCCGCGGCAGATGAGGTGCTGATTCGCCAGTAATATTTGTATATAAGATGAAGATTGTTAGAAATAAAGGTTGTTATGATTGAGAGTTCACGGTTGATTATTACAAGAGAAAGTATTGTTTCAATTCACATCCCACAGTCCCAGTAGATTTATAAGTAGTAGTTGCTAGTAAAAGTTCTGCTACTAGTCAGTTAGAGGTAGTCAGGAGTGTCAGTACCAGAGCAGCAGAGAGTCGTCGTGGTAGCCACATCAGGAAGAGGAAGCCGGCTGCACGGACCTGTTCCAGAGGCGCACACTCGACTAAGAAGAAGGTGGAGAGTCATCACGAAGTCGACGAGAGGAACCACACCAGGAGGAGGAAGCCGGCCACACGGACCTGCTCCAGAGGTTCTCCGTCAGCAAGTCAAGGAGCTACGGGTCATCGGCCCGTCCAGCACCACTCCCACTGGAAGGGCGCTACGAACCCTTCCCAGTCCTCCCACCACGGCCAAGACTCCCTCGCCGTCACCGTAAGTGATCCTGTGTATGAGCCTGTGCACAGGGTGGTGGGAGAATCATTTCCTTCCTTCTGTCCTTCCCCCTTCCGCTGGGTGTCTTAGGTCTCGTGGCACCTGGTATCCTGCACTTATCTATCTGTGTATATATTGTCTGTGTAGGTATCGGTAGGGCTAGGGTTGTAGGGCAGTAGGTGGTTAAGAGTGTTAACGTAGAGAGTAGGTAGGAGTTAGGGTAGGTGGTGAGTATTCCAGACTGTGTGTTAGAAGATAGGAGTAGGGTGTAGTACGTAGGTTATAGGGATAGGTTGGTTGTAGGTAGGAATACAGCTGGCAGGTCCCTATAATTTCTCTGTACGGGCTTAGCTCCGTACATGTTATCTAAAACAAAAAATAGTACTTACATATTTAAAAATATAAGTATGTCGTTTAAAAATATATTTACTTATAACACATTATTTCCATACGAGTATGTTATTTCACCAAACTTGAGAATAAACTTTCCGCTTGTAACTGGTCTCGTTAATATGAATACATAATGTGATAAAATTTATTTAAATATTTGTAAGTACTATAATAATACATAGGTATTGCCTTAGTAAAGCTTAGAACGGTCCTAGAAAAAATCGGGCATCTACGTCTTCAAGTTCTGGTACTGATCTTGCATAAGGATTAGGATAGAAGGGTGGGTTAGCTCCGTATTTGGCCGCTTGTGCCCAAGCGTCGTCATCAGTGTAGAATCCCACCTTAGGATCGACAAAGCCAGTCGACTCCAATTTGATCCCCGGTTCGAGTGCTAGTGGGTTATTTCCGTTGCTATCAATACCGCCGGCGAAGTGTCCATATCGACGTAAGAAAACGTATTTGCTGTAAGTAGCAAGAATGGCGTAAGTAGACTGAATACACAGCTAGATTCAGTTTTTTTTTCTGCGTCGAATGGTCTGGGTCTCATATCGCTACGACGACAAAAATTCAGAAAATAGGGTATAATTTTGAAAAGTTTACGTGTTAAATTTGCTGTAAGTCACTAAAAAAACGGTGTTATATCACTCTTTTACTTACAGCATAAGTGCGATTTATTATTAAACATCTGATGTAATTCACAGCATTCTTATGGAATGAACTAACAAGTGAAAATATTACTTACAGCATTCTTTTGGGGTGCGAATTAAATACGAGATTACTTACAGCATTCTTATGGTTTGCAAATTGAACACAAGATTACTTACAGCATTCTTTCAGTCTGTAATTTAAGTTTGTCATAAGGTTACAGCACTTTTCTAGTGATGCTTTTAAAAATATTTTCCTTTTACATCATTTTATCGAGTTATATTTACTTAGAAAATAAGTAAAAGTACATTGTTTAAGGTAGGAATCATATAAAAATTTTACATTTAAGGCATTGTTTTGTGACATTTTACTTACAACGAAATTGGTTACGCCGTCGAATTTTAGCCCGCGCTTCCTTTTATACCTACTTACAGTAGTATTGTGGTGCGGCGATAGCACAAAGCGAAGCTGGCTGGCGCGCGCGCCGCGAAAAAAGAAATAATTTTCCGAGACAATGTAAAAGAAAACTAGAATTTAATAAAGCATTTCGATTTTCTTGGTGACGATGTTGACGATAATCTACTAAATGAAGCTTTTCCATCAGAAGATTCAGGAAGTTGGAATGAAGAGGAAACATCAAGTGAATCAGATAAAGACGATAGCCAGCCAAACGTCGAAAAGAGAAATAAGAAGTCTAAGAATGGAAAGAAGAAGTCAAAAATAACTAAAAAGGCGGAAATAAACGTAATAAATATCGGAAAAAGCAAAACTAAGTCACTCATAAAAAAAGAAAATAATATTAGGAGACAAAATGGAAAAAGCTATTATAATGCAAAAGGAAATCTTATTGAAGCAAAACAGATGAAACTTAACCCCTGTATTGGAAAAAAATGTAGGAATGGCTGTGGTGAGATTTCCGCAGAACGTCGGCAGGCTTTATTCCAATTTTATTGGAATCTTCAAAACCAGCAAAGGCGTAAGGACTGGATCGCGCAAATAACTGTTAAAAAATCTGTTTAAAAAAGTACTTTAAATAACGCAGACACATCTAGGCGTGGTATTACATACGAATACTACATTAATGATGGGGAAGAAAGGCGACAAGTTTGCCAAAAATTTTTAATTGCGACATTGGATATCTCCCAAAGATTTATATTGTATACAGCAGAAACGACTGTAGATGGCTTCGCAAAGTTAGATAATAGGGGTAAACATGGTTCCCACAATAGAACTCCATATGAAGTAATTCAGCATGCTATACTGTTTATATCATCGTTACCACTGCTTCCTTCACACTACTGCAGAAAAGAATCCAGTAAGCTTTATTTGTCAGAAGATGTTAAGAATTTAACCAATTTATATGACATTTATGTTACGCGCTGCAATAACGATAAAACAAAGCCGATGTCGCACAAAGTTTTTTCAGAATTCTTTAAAAAAAATTATAATATTGGATTTCATATCCCCAAAAAGGACAAATGTAATCTGTGTTCGTCCTCCAAAACGTACTTACGACGTGCAAGCAAAAGAAGATATAGAAAAAATGAATATTCATTTAAAAGAGAAAGAAGAGTCTCAAAATAGATTCCTTTTTCATCAAACACTTTTTGAAAAAGATAAGAGTGTAATTTGTGCAAGCTTCGACTTGCAAAAAGTCTTAAATACACCGCATGGAAGTAACATGTCCCTATACTACAGCCGCAAAATAGCTGTTTACAATTTTACGGTTTATGAAAGTGGTACCCGATTTGGTTTTTGCAACATTTGGTCTGAAACTGACGCTCATCGAGGAGCAAACGAAATATCTTCTTGTCTGCTAAATTATATAAAGAATGTTGATAGCAGAAATGTAAAAACTTTGCTCCTTTACTCAGATTCGTGCTTTGGTCAAAATAAAAATAAAACCGTACTAAGCATGCTGCGATACGCATTGAAACGCTGCATAAATTTAGAAGTCATTCAAATTAATTTTCTTCTTCCAGGGCATACATACATGCCAGTTGATAGCATGCATGCAATTATAGAACGTGCAGTCAGGAAAACGACGGTATGGGCTCCATCCCACTGGGCAACTGTCATAGAAATGGCAAGGAAAAATCCATTTCCCTACAAAGTTACCGTGCTTGAAGGAAAAACATTCATGGGGTTTGAAGATGTTGTTAATAAAACATTTAAAAAAACTCAAAAAATTATGATGTCTCACATACGCATCGCAACTTTTCAAAAAAGTAAGCCAGATGTACAGCTCGTAAAACACTCCATGGCCCCTGATGCGCCTTATATTGAAATTAAACTTGGCGAAATTGGAGACACAGAACCAAAACTTAATTTATACCCAGCAAAGTTGCCGATTTCTGTCCAGAAGTAAAACGATTTAAAAAAAATGATTGATAATAAAGTGATACCTAGCCATTGTGCTAAAGGGTATTTAGATTTGAAGTTTAAAAAACAGACAGTCGATTGTTTAGCAGACACTGATGAAGAAGACTAAATTAAGGATTCTTTTATGAAAAAAGAAGATAAGAAGAAGTTTGATTTTTTTGGTTCTGTTTTTTTTTATGAAAAAGGGTGAAACGTAGCATTGTGCTAAAGAATAATTAGATTTGAAGTTTAATAAAAAGACAGTCGATTGTTTAGCAGACACTGATGAAGAAGACTAAATTAAGGATTCCTTTATGAAAGAAGAAGATAAGAAGAAGTTTGATTTTTTTGGTTCTGTTTTTTTGTTTTTATGTAAAAGGGTGAAATGTAGTTAGGGACTGATCTGTCAGAATTAAAATTCATCCTATTTCATCCTATGTTTGCTGATTGATAATAATAATAATAATAATAAAAACGTTTATTTGACCTTATTAGAAAGAAACAGGTAAGTATAGCAGTAGTGAACATAAAATTTTACTATGAGATAGGGCTTATAACTATACAATAGTTGGTGAACCCTGGACATCAAAGTAGGTCATCACCTGTGTGATGATGTCCAGTTTTTTCTAATAAACAACAACAAAGCTAGTTGTTATATTAAGGAGGAAAGTTGTGAGTTAGTGTGGTTTTACATTGAGCAAACTTTGCACAACACAGCAACAATCTTTCCAAACGAAAACTTTTTAAACTACTGAATGATTGTGTGCTTAAAACTAAGTAGGTACCTACCTGTAGTGCCTTGATTTCAATCCAGTAAACACTATAGTTAGACACAGTTGTTAATTGTTGAATCACAAACAAGTTTTAGCAAAACAAGGTTTGGTTTGGCCTGATGCCTTAGTTTTACATGTGATTCTTCGGCAACACAAACTAATAACATAATGTTTAGCAAGGACACAGGCATAGTTTTTAGTAAGTAACTATTTACATGATTAATTTTAGTGAAAAACATAAAAAACAACACATTCATTGAATTTCTTATAAGGTTACATACAAGTTTTGTCGGTACTTGCATAAAAAAGTGAGTGAATTAAGATGACAAGTTAAATGTTGCCAGAAGGCTGTTTATACCCTGCCTACTTCAGAAATTGAGTAAATTTGTGAGTATAAACTTCTGTATGTATTATCATGTACTTAATTAATAACATTATAGACATTATTATTTGAAAGCTGGTATTAATATAATTAATTGCTAGGGTACATATAGATAGTGTTTGTTTATATAAATATTATTAGGTAGTAAAAAAATATGTAATATATTATTTATTGATAAGATAAATGTTGGTTCAAGTGAGTGAGAATGTAAGAGTATATAGATAGATGCGTACTTATATATAATAGATAAAGGTGTATATAATATATAATTATCCATGCCCTTAAAAATAAAATTTTAATTTCTGCCTGAAAATGCTAGATGGAGATTACGAGAGCTAAATTAGGAGATTTTGAGAGATAAATAAGGAGATTTTACACGTCAGGGTTTGGTTAAGTTTCATGATGTTGTTATGTATAATATGATTAGGTGGTCTTTGTATTGGGGTCTAATTTAGGGTGAATAAGTAAAAAGTTTTTGGACCTGAGCCTCAGCCAGCCAACACACCTTGTGTGACTTAGTGTATAATATATACATACTTTCTATATTATAAGGAGCTGTGTCGATACACAACAAGGGTCATTGGCTAGCTGGAGTTCAGGCCCATTACTGTCATATCATAAATTTAGGTTTGGTGAAGATTTTTTCAGTGTCTTCATAGCCGTGTGTTTTGAGCCATGCCGTGATTACTTTTTTGCAAACATATTTTGATAGGTGGAGAATGTGAAGTTCACGATCAGCTTTTTCATAAAGATTGGGCCCTTTATATGAGAAGGCTCGGTGAGCGAAGTCAGTTCTAGTATGCGGAGCACGCCACACGTTTTTTCGAGATGATTTTGTGACCTCAAGTAGTGCTGATTTATGATATCGAAGAATAACCGATTGAATATAGAGCTGGCGTACTGTTAAATGGTTCGTGCATCTGTAGAGCTCGTCAGTCGGGAACCTGAACGTTTTCTTGTAAGACACTTTGAGAACGGCTCTTTGGGCTCTTTCAATGTCTATTATCTTAGTTTTTACTGCTGAGCCCCAACTAGCGATGCAGTAGCATAAGATAGACTGGCATAACGCCAAGTATACTAGCCTCACTGTCTGAGGATCAGCAACAGTTCCCAATCTTTTGAAGATGTGCAGCATCTTTCTCAGGCGGGTACGAAGCATCATTATATGTTTTTCAAAATTTAGTTTACAGTCAATTGTGACCCCCAGATACTTGATGTTGTCAACACATTCAAGTTCAGGACAGACGCAGTTTGAGTTGGAAGCGGAGCCACATGAATGTAGCCTAATTGTTAAGGGCTTTGGTTTTGTTCTCTCGGTAATTCTGAAAGCAATACATTTCGATTTGCTAGCATTTAGAGTCAGTAGGTTTCGTTCAAGCCAGCTTGTTATCTGGGCTAGTCCCGTTTGAGCTACATTAGCAACTTCAGTCCAACTGTCAGAATCAAAAATTATTGCCGTGTCGTCTGCAAAGCAGTATATACTGGCATTTGTTAGCTTCAGGTCACATAGGTCATTGATGTAGACTAGAAATAATGACGGTCCAAGGACACTGCCTTGTGGCACTCCAAAGTTGACTTGGTTATATTCGCTGTACTGATCTGTCAATTTTATTCTTTGCTGTCGGTTACACAAGTATGATTTAAACCAATCTAGGGCTATACCACGGATGCCAATGGCTTCTAATTTGCGGAGCAGGATTGGCCAAGAAACTGTGTCAAATGCCTTGGCCAAATCGAGAAAAGTACCCACAATTTTTTTTTTCGAGTCTAAAAGATTTGAAATTTTGTCTACCAGCGATATTACAGCGTCCTCAGTAGACTTTTTGGCTCTAAAACCAAATTGGTTGTCGGACAATATTCCATTTCCCTCTAAAAATCCAAGAAATCTTTTGTTAATAATTTTTTCAAGGATCTTGGATAAAGAGGGTAGTAGCGAGATTGGTCGATAGTTTGTTACGTCTGAAGTGTTTCCCGATTTATATATGGGGCATATATCTGCAGTTTTAAAGCAATTTGGTACAATGCCTTGGCTCATACTCAAATTGCACATATGTGCAATTGGAGTCGCCAGGATGTGAGTGGCTCGTTTTAATGCTTCATTACTGATTTTGTCACAACCTGGTGCCGAAGCAGTTTTAAGACCTAAGATGTTTAGATTTATATTCTTATGATGGTATATGATGAGAGCAAGTAAAATTTTTATGTAATTTTAATTAACAAAATAATATACTTACAGCATTTTATTTGTACCACACATACAAACAATTCTTTATTTATACCAATTAAGTGGTATCAGTATTTTTTTGGAGTAAGTCTTACATCTCTTCAATAGCACGTAATTAATTAAATATTTCAAGTACAGCGTTTTAAAGGTTTGGAAAAATACGATACTTTGCTATCTCCATAGAAGTACGTTAGACGTTCTTCAGGTCTTTAAAATGAACAGTCAATTGCTGTAAGTAGTGAAAAACCTACTGCTAATAACTTTACCAAAAATATTTTCATTGCTGTTCATGAGTATTTTTATAACAAAACTGTGTTCCAAAATTCATGTTTCTGTCACTGATAATTAAAAAGATATGATTTTTTTTCTATTTTTTTTTAAGTTTTTTGGCCTTGGTGAAAAGTTGGGTTTCGGCTACTTACAGCAAATACGTTTTCTTACGTCGATATGGAGACGCGTAGTTAGAGATATAGGCTCCTAAGGACCCGTCGGCAGCGTACATGTCTTGCCCGGTCTGTAAGTATCCTCCGGCGAAGACCTGTGGTCTCCAGGAGGCGCCCACGAGGCCCTTGCCGGTGGCGTCCAGGGCGAGCCCATCATACGTGATGGTGCCCTGGCCGCCGATGGTTGCGTCGATATTGCTGGAGCCGCCGAGCGTGCCGCCCACTCTGTAAGCCTCTGGAGCACCTGGCCAAGGTGCAAAACAAAAAACATTCTATATTTTTAACAATATGACAATGTTCACATCCTTAACTCTAATCTAACCATATCCTCTAAAGTTTTTTTTATCCTTGTATCTGCGCAGGTATGGCGTACAAGAAGAGCGGCCTATGCTCAGCAGTGGGCGATAACAGGCTGATGATGATGATTCATCCTATTAATATTCATATGATATTATCTATCTATTTAGATAGATAGATAGATTAACGCTTTATTGGACACACAAATAAAATATAACACAACACAAACAAGAGAAAATTTAAATCTTATGCCACAAATGGCGGCCTTATCGCTAAAAGCGATCTCTTCCAGGAAACCGTATAAAAACGATGTGCCGAACAAAGCTCAGTGAATTCAGATCAATATGTTTGTACGTTTGACACAATTAATAACTAATATATATATATAATAATAATATATATATTATATATATATTATAGACAATAAATGATTTTGAATTTGAATTACTGGAATCACATAAGAATGATATATAACTGATATTGGTACCAGGTGTCAATACTTACAGTAGCATTTCGTCGTCACTAACAACAGTGGTAGTAAATTAATCTGAAACCATTAAACTGTTTAGACTCGTGATTTAGACAATTAAAGTATTCGCATTAAGACAAATAACACGTGGAGTAAGGAGCTGCATCATTATTAGTGACTTAAAATCACAAAATGTTTACATTAGTTTTTATTTACATTTCATTCATATTGTGGCACCAAACCTACTAAAAATACACAAAAGTAACATATAACAAGGCTTACCCAAGTCATAGCGAAACTATCCAGGGAATACTGAGAACCATCTGCAAATATTAGGTTTTTTCTTTCGTATATATAGTATAGGTATAATATATAATTGTAGGCAATGTATGTAGGTATATAAAATATCATGTATTACAAATCAGCCAGTAAATATGTTTATTTATATTATAATAATGTACTTTACATACTCCTCAGTGTAATAAGTTTGTTGTTGTTTGTTTTTGTGATAGAATTCAACAGCTTAACTAGCCTGGTTATTGAAACAATTACTTTAGGTGACAATCTGTCTTAATAATAGACAATTTGAATAAAATAATCAATTATTTTCTATTCCCAATTCTATGTTGTACCAGCCAGAACGGTTGCTTGGAGGAGATCGCTTTTATCGATAAGGTCGCCGATTAAGATGCTAATTTTAAGTTTCCTTGTTTTATATTTCTATCAATTTTATTAAAGCTATATTTTTAATAATAAATAATAATAATAATAATAACTTTTTATTGCAGACACTGAGATCCATATCACACACAATCACAAACAGAGAATATATACAATATTATATAGAAAGGTACATTTTAAGTTGCAATTGCTACCCATCGTTCATATGTTGCAGACAGCAGCTGCCGGTCCATAAGGCTTCTGACAATCTTATTTTTACACGTATCAATTCTGAACATGAAGGATGCGATGCGTTTTCTTTGTTGATAAAAGATATTAGTTAGGTATATTGTTTACTATTTACTTAATATGTAGATATTTCTGAAAAAAAAAATGCAGGTAGCGAATAGGAACTGTGTAACGACTTAGTTACAAGGCTCTGAAATATGAATCAAATAGAATACCTAAAACCAGCCTGATTCTTAATTAATTGTTTTTCAAACATTAAATACAGCTAAGTTTGAATGACTAACTCACCAAGAGATAAAGGAAAACGTAGGTAAATACAACGCTTACATAGTTTATACATAATATAAAACATATATAATAATATATTAAATGAAAATGTATGTATACAAACATATGTAGACGATACGCTGATTTGACTATTGGGTACGTTCTTTTTGTTATTGTCTAACTTTGCCTTCGTATGTATTAAATTATGCATGTATAATTGATGAAAATGTTATGAATAAATATGAATTTATTTCATATAAAACAAACAACAACAGATTTTTGCTACAAAAATATTTATTGACACTTTTAAATTCAAATACAAATTTAATATGTTTTTATTTGGACAGGTACATGACATGAGTCATGAGTTAGTAATAAATGCAAAGCAAACGTAATATCTAACGTAACCGTAACTTTTGAGAAAAAAACCATGATGAGAAGATATCAAATCAAAAAAATCGTCAAGAACCACAGGCGTTGTCTTCAGGGAGCAAGAATATTTTATAAGCTTTTAATTCAGTAGATGTCGCCACTGGGTCTCCAAGGTTGCATGTAGTCTGGTAAACCTCCTCCGTAGAAATTAGCACGTTGCCACGCCTCTTCACCAGTGTGCACACCCGCTTTAGGATCAATGGAGTTATCATTGTGTACTCTGATTCCTGGCAGGAATTCGAGCGGTAATTTGCCGTCGAGTCCACCGCCGACGCTTAATCTGGGGTTAATGTAATTCTCGAGGTTTGCTCCCAAAGATGTGTCAGCTACATACATGTTCTTATCGTTTTGTACGTAAGCCCCTCCGTAGACCTGTGGTCTCCAGGATGCTCCAGCGATACTGCTGCCCTCGGCCCTCGCTGACAGGCCCTGGTGTGTTAAGTAATTCTTGCCACCAAATGTTCCGTCGAAGTCATTGCGAAAGCCTATTTTGCCGCCCGTGGTGTAGGAGGCTGGAGCACCTGTAAAGACATGTTACTTAATGTAGGCGCTACGCTAATCTCAGAATAATTAAACAAAGATTTACATGAACATACATATATATTTCTTATTTTCCATTTCATTGATATCACAGTACAATTATTTTTCTGTCGGTTATTTCCATGGTATCTAACGATAATAATAATCTAAAACTGTCAATCTTGCGACTGTCATTGGTTTCGGGTTTGACTTTTTCAAGTCAAACCCGAATACCTTAAGCATACATTATTAATGAGGTATGCTTACAGTAATACATTGAATTGGTCAATACAGTTACATAAATGAAACGTAAGTATTGATTCAATAAGTTTCACAATGTAAATTTTTTACTACAAAGAAAAATTCTGAAATATTCTCATGAACATTGTTTAACACAATAAATAAATAAGCATGGTCATTGCACCTACGAGTGGTTACTTACAAGTACATCCTGTAGACAGCAACAACAGCGGTAGGAGATATGACACGTCCATCTAAAATTCAGAAAAAAATTATCATTTCGAATTCCTAGCGTTGAGAATTTATTATATAACAAGTGGACGCCCTCGCCTTCGCTCGCATAATTTTGTGATTAAAAGTGGTCTTTGACACTTCTAAGACCTCATTCTACCTACATACCAAAAATCATGATCATCCGTTCAGCCGTTTTTACGTAAAAATAAACAGACAAACGGATAAACAGATAAAAATTCTGAAAACTGCTGACACGTGTTCTGTTATGGATTTAAGGAGTACCCAAACTTTTTTTTTTCAATCTTCTATGTTCAGATTTTTTAACCTCTACAGCTTTATTAATTTTATTATATACTACTAGCTTTATTATATACGTATACTAATGAGTATTCTTGAGCAATTATTACATCGTGGTGGGCACCCATATATATATATGTATGTATATATCTATTTATCTGTGCGCTGAATCTCAACGCAGTTTGAGGGTGACGAACCAACCAACACAACACTCACACACTTTTGTCATTACAATATTAATGTGATGGGAGACATGTATGCAAACGTACGATATTATAATAACAAAGTAAGCATTACAAATCTGTTAAAACAGATAAATAGATAGATTCAAATAATATAAGTAATCATATTTTTTTTACAAAAATACGGTGTCTGTTTATTACAATAATTACAATTAATATTAAAGAATAAATTAACTTTATTTACAATAATAAAATATAAAAACAAGGGAAGAAAAACTAAACATACTACTTCTAACTACTACAAAAAGGGGCACTTAGAAAATCTTTAGAAAAGCCTAAAGATAATCTAAGTGCTCCAGCCCACTACAAGAGGGCAGCGTGCCCAGCATTAAAAAATTAAACTCACCATATAGCCGTATTAAATATGCAAATACTGCAATGCCTGTCAGGAGCAACTACGTGATTAATATATGCAACATGACTGTTTATATACCTTTAGGATGTTGTTGACATCCCATGACGCTGAGATTTGAGTCAGCAATGGGAAATTATGGGGATAATTAGAAATAGACTTTACGCTATTTAATGGAATGGCTGATATGTCAACTTTTAAAAATATTCTCAATAGACGTAGCTGGTCATTGAATATTTTTATAATGCATTCTGTTCTCAATGATGCACTTTGTTCATACTGTCTACGAACTTGTTGTGTTATAATATTAACATTATTTTAACTCGTCTGTAAGGAGAATGAATGTTATCAGATTACTAACTACTTATACTAATAGATGAGCAAAAGAAACAAGACAAACAAAGACCACAAACAACAAACCTATCCCACGTAAAATAATGCAAGTTAAAATATACAATTCATAGAAGTTAAAATGCCAAGTTAAGTACTTTTACTATTCGTGAAATCTCCCAAAAACAGTCTCACTGTATCACATTTCTTCGTTTCACAAATAAAATGCTGTTGTTTTGGGTGAAAATAATCAATTAATTAATAATAAGAAATAATTACGGAATTTATTTAAATAAGTACATTAAATAATAAATTAATTCTCTTTGAAGAATATGGGCACCCATCACGATGTACATTCCCAAGAAAACATCCCCAATAAGAAAAATCTGCGGAGGAGTCACGACCCTCAGTATTGAAGGACACGAAGCAACGAGGGGAATTAAATTCGTGTAGGTACCATATTATTTTGTTAGGTCCCTACATTAAATTTAAAAAGGTACTTACTTTGAAGGCCATGTTTTTAGAGTAATTAGTAACGTTATTCGATGAGAATCACAGGCTTAGTACATACTTAATTCTCGGGATATCAATATTTATACCACAGATTTATCAACATATCACTGACCCCTGGGAAGGAAGGTGGTCAAAATATAAAGAAACTAAAATATGTTATCACACGACGGATAAGCGCGAGATTATTCTAAGAATTGTGATGCATTGTTGTTTATGCTGACTTGTGTGCGTTATATGTGTTCTTGTAAATGGCTATTAATATTAAAAAAATATGAGGAAATCAATATATTAACTAAACGGTTTTCACTCACGTGTAAATCGCGTGTGTAGTCTGCGTGCTGCCGCGGTCCCAGAACATACGTTCTGAAGATGGATGTCATAACATCCGAAACGCGTAAACAACTTACGCGATTTACACGTGAGTGAAAACCGTTTAGTTAATATATTGATAAAATGTCTCACGAAAGTTTTAATATTAAAATATGAGGAAATGTTGTCAGAAATGTTTGGTGAAAACAACATACCTAATCTAGTAAATGATAGTGTTCAAAACCCATCTCACATAAGAACTTATCTGTATTACATATGTTTTATCTGTCCTTGGTTTCATTCTACCATTCTCGAACTTTTTGTGTTACCCTTCTCTCCGCAACCATGTAATGATAAAGTCGTGTCCATTCTATAAATATCTATAAAAATATATTCAGTTCAAACTTTATCCGGACCTTTTAATCCACGCTCGAACATAGTTTTTTTTTTCTTTTTTACACTTCGAGTTGGTGGAATGAAGGGAAGCACTTGGGAAAAGTCATGTGGCGTGCCCAATCCGAAAAAACGGCCTAGTTTAGTGTTTTTTTTTTCACGAGACGGCAAATGTAGTTCATGATAAGGGGTGCATATGCAGCAAACAGTAGGTACCAGTGTTAATACAAAACGTGGTTTAAATATTAGTCTAGGACTTTGAAAATAAAAAGTCGGTTCTTCATGTTCAAACATCACATACAAATAATCAAAAAGTCAACTTCAATTGGAACGTTGATTATCATTGGCAACATTTTGACAGTTTCATTATTATGACAATAGACAGACCAATTTCGAACAACGAAAACGGACTAAGTATTTTTGAAAGTCTGGACTAATAGTTAAACCACCTACAGAACCTACTTGTTCCTACCATATTAGACATGTTACCGATTTATGGTGATACCTATGGTGGTCACTAGTAGTGAAGGAAACAATAAATAACATTAATTTTATTGACTGAAATAAAGTGAAGTCTTTTCATGCGAAACACCTTTGCTGAGAAGTATTTATTTTTCATTTATATGTCTGGCAGTGATTTGAGTAGGTACTGTTAATCAATACAGAAGGCCAGATGGTTAGGTTACTTTAGTGCAATATTTTAAGTTCTTACATTTGTATTATTATATGTTCGGTCGCTGACATAAGCCAGATAGCTAAAGAAGTTGTCTTATCAATACATACTTAGATCACAGAAATCAACATAGGCGACTTTATTTAAATTTCTTTGAATAAATGCATTTATTTGTTCAAGATTTTACTTGTCTTTATACTAGTGGTTTACCGCGGTGTTACCCGCGTCAATCCGCGATAACAAGCCCGTATGTTAATCCAAGGTTTAATGTTTGAATCTTCATACTAAATCTTAATCAACATACATTGAAAACCCTATTTGTATGACCCTAACGAATTAATTCTGCGGGAGAGTCACGGCCCTCAGCTATGAGGAAATGCGACTCACAGAGAGAGAGATACCTACATATGTGTATATGATCATGCTCTAATTAATTACTGTAGTCTAAAAATCATGATCTCAGCAAGATGAGCTAAAACGTTCATTCATAATATGTTCATTCCATAGATGTAAAAACAGGTTCCTTCAACCAACTCACTTATTGCATACAAAACACTTCAACGCGTAGGTACCTATCTCGAGAAACGCGTTGAAACCTTTTACTTATACTAAGTATTCATACCGGGCTACCTGAAAATACCAGCATTCTCCAGGACTATGCACCTGACATCATATACAACAACATTTGTTCGACGATATTTGAACTCGCCAAAAATATCAGATGTTCCATACAAAAAGTCGATAGCTCCTGCAGAAATCTATTAACGAATACGGAAATTACATGTTTTTTTACTTTCGTAATCTAGATTGCATACTAATGCTACAAAATTTGAGTCTGGTGGTTTCTATGGATATTATGAACGAATTCATTTAAAAAAGTCGATTATTACATCCGTTGGGTTATCTAGTACGTGTAGGTTTATACATAACACGTTTGGTTAGTAGGGAGTAGGGACTAATACTTTAATATACTTCAATAATATTCTTTACTAATTACGTACGATGTGTAAATTGTCACAAAATATTTATTTATTTAAGTTATTTGCTCTAATGTACACATTACACATATAAAGGTAGGTAAGTAATTAAAATAACCTGTCCTATTTCTAAGCTGTCCTAAAATAGTATATCATGATCTTAATTTTGTCATCAAGAAGCACACATTAATTTATCCATGTTTAACAACTCACTGTTGTAACGCCTATTCTTAGCTGTATAGCAAATCACGACGAGGAGTAATGTGTTAGTGATACTTATAGATATACCAACCGGCATGTCGTTTTTTATTTATTCATGATTTTAATTATTTATGTGTCAAATTAGCTTCTTGTCTAATAAAGTTATACCATTTTCTTCCTATTTACTCCAATTCGTTGGTATATCGTTGAACCTGATTCAATTAAACCTACAGGTACCTAGGTCCCTATACGTAGACAGAAAAAATATATGTTATGTTTTGAAATATTTATTAAAGTTCTTTATCTAGACGCATTAGTAAGTACAAGTAACACTAAAAGAAACTATAGAATATAACTATAGATAACTAACAATCACATACTTTTAATTAATCTAACATTACAATCTAGTAAGGCACTGCCTCCCCGCCGCCTTGTCCGTAGCCCCCCTGCCCATTAGGGCCTCCAAATCCTCCAGGGCCTCCTTGTCCCTGTCCCCCAGTGCCTCCTTGACCGCCACCGAAACCACCAGGGCCTCCTTGGCCGCCACCGAAACCTCCAGGGCCTCCTTGACCTCCACCAAAACCACCGCCAAAGCCGCTGCCGGGACCGTTTTGTGGAAGACCTGTAAATATTTGACAATATGACATGTATGGTATTACATTAAAGTTTAGGCTATCAATTGATATTATTTACATTGCCTCCCATATAAAAAAATATAATATTGAACTTAGCTTTATTATTAATGCTATGATTTTTAGCTATACCTACTTATCAAATTATTTTACTTACTCTTTAGTCTAGATTAAATTCAATTCAACTATGGTTTAAATAAATATAGGTACTGTGCAATTACACTGTTAGCATGCAATAAGATATTAAAGAACATAGGTATTATATTTTTACTTACCCAGACAAGTAGCTGCTACCAGCAGGAACACCAAGCAAGTTACCTGAAAATTAAACGTTATTTTAATTACTATTAGCACAAAACCGAAAAACATTAATCTAATCTTTGTGGCTTTTAGCGATAAGGCCGCCAGTTAAGACACTAGGCTTAAGTTTTAATATTTTTATGTAAATTTCTGTATTGTGCTGGTGTTTTTAATAAAGTGTATATCTATCTATCTATCTATCTAATCTAAAACGAACGAACGAAATTCACAAGGACACAATACTAATTTTAAAGTGCTTAGTGGATGAATATGGAAATAACAATTACTTAAATTATTTCAAAATTAGCTTTTACTTACTTTGATAGACATTTTATTTTGTATGTCATTAAAGCAAATAATTTAAAAGAAAGACTTGTAAGAATCGTATGCGGAATATTCGTGAGCCCCAGCTTTTATAACACGCGCATATCTCTGTATTATCTTCTTTGGGTGAACTTTACAAAAAACTAAAAGATAAGTATTTCTTTTAGCGCGTTGAGGAAAAACATTGCTAAGTATTTCAAACTTAACTTTAACTTTTATTGGAAATGGCCACTCTCATTCGCTGAGAAGAAAATTAGAAAACGAGCGAAAATAATCACGACCGGCAGGACTCGAACCTTAAATTAAACAGCCTAGTGCGGGTTGACAAAATTTCGGACTTATTACTATAAGAAGAAATATTTTTTATCAGCAAATTGATGTATCCAAATTATGAAACAACTAGGTAACCTACTATTCTACTTGCGTCCTAATCCTTGCATGAAAATAAATAATAATAATAAATAAATCAATATTTTGGGACATTGCACACAGCGCCATCTAGCCCCACACTAAGCACGCTTGTGTCGTGGGTACTAGATAACGGATATAATACTTATATACTTTTCTTTTGTAAATACATACAAACGACCAGACTCAACACAAGTAATTATACATTTTTAAAATGCATAAATACTTGTGTCACGCGGGAATCGAACCCGCAACCCCTAGATTAGAAGGCAGAGCCACTACCAACTAAGTGTGTGTTTCCTAATTCACAACGAGAGTCCTAATACTTTTAAAGCACTGCCGCAGACAGTTATTTTTCACGATCAAATAACTTCCTGCTGCACAAATATACTCTTTTTATATAATACGAGTAATAATAAATTTCGTTTATTGCTCCAAAAACATAATATAACTAACACCGCACTAGGCGAACCTGTGTCGCGGTGTGATTGCCTTCTCGTTCCAGACATTACTAGTAACAATTACCTACTCTACTTATTATTATGTTTTATCTATTATTATTTATTACCATATTTAACCAAAATGGCAGTTGTAAAATGTAATGCTATCAAGGTAAAATGAAAGGAAATTTTAATAATGATTTTTTATCTACTATGTAAGATAATGTAAATGGCAGGTATAACATAAAAGTGACTCTAATTTATTCAGTTGAAGAAATTTTCCAAGGAGGGTGACGTGTCACGTAGTGGTGGTAACAAAACTCTGCGAGGGATTTAGGTTGCCAAGTAAGTTTATTGAAATTTGATACTATGACACTAAGACACATTTTGGAATCCAAAGGTATTTTGAAAATAACTGAAGCTTTGCCTTTAGGTTCAGTTCAATTATCATACCTACACGAACTAAAACTTAATATTAAAACAAACAACAAATAATTACAGTCAAAAATTATTTAATATGAAGAGTCAGTTTGTTCATTTTGTCTGTCAGGGTTATTTTCATTGTGTTGTGTTGTTGTTGTTTCACCACACGTCGTTTAAAGACTAATCAGTCTAACAATAGTTAGTACATCATTTTATCTGCGCCTGTGGTGGTTCAGCCCCATACATCATAGCTCGCTGCCAAGCCTCCTGTCCGGTATACAAATGAGCTTGAGGGTCAATGTACGCTCCATTCTCCACCGTCATTCCCGGCTCGAAAGCAATGGGCACGCTTCCCTTGCTATTTACACCACCGGCGTAATGACCACGGGTATTCAAATAGTTCAAAATAAACGCACCCAAAGCACCATCAGCTACATACATATTGTCGTCATTCTGAACATATACTCCGCCATAAAGCTTGGGTTTCCAAATAGCGCCAGTTCTGGACTTCCCGTTGTAGTCCAAGGACATACCGTCCCGGTCTATCTGACCTTGTCCCCCGATCTGTGCGTCAATCACGTTGGAGTAGCCGAATTTACCACCAGCACCCCAGGTCCTGGGAGCGCCTTGAAGAGGAATTATTTGTTAAAGCAGAGAAATATGTACCCATACTATGTATACTTGAGCTGGTGCAGATACAGCTTATGAGGAAATCATTTTCTTAAGTAACACAAGAGACTGTCTTTTGAACATAGACTCTAAATAAGGTGCTTTAACCATTTTTTCTTGCCCGTGCAAGCAATCTTCATCTTTGATCACAATGTTGCTTATGATTCACATCATGTGACTGTTATGTGTAAAAGAAAACATACTTACAAGATACTCCTACGAGCAGCAGTATGAAAGGAAAAAGTTTGTGTACAGCCATCTGAAATAAAAGCATAATTTAATAAGTAAACAAGAATAATCAGCTCACGACAAATAAGAAAGATGCATGAATAAATAATTTACTTGTGACCCTGGGAGCATGTAGGCTTTTGAGTCATAGACTGATTTCATCATCACTTATTGATCATCCCTCGTAGAGACTTAAATATATTTAAAGTTCGGAAATACCTGAGTTGGTAAATACAAGCAAGCAAATAGGATAAAGCAATATTATGACCTAAGACAAAGTGTCAGGAGAAAGTGTTTTACAATTCATATCATAGCTTTTAATTTTCTTACTAAGAAACTCTCTCTCTGGAGTCGTATTTCCTCATGACTGAGGGTCGTGACTCCCACGCAGAATTAATTCGTTAAAGGAATTCTTTTGGGCAGATACATCGTGGTGGGCGCCCAGGTCCTTCCACAGACGACATGTCCTCAGATATTGTGGTCCTCAAACAAGTCGGTTTCCTCACAATGTTTTACTTCTCCGCTAAGCGTTTGCATATTCACACTTATCTTGAAAATACAAGTCATTGGTGTAAGGCCGGATTCGAACCAAGGTGCGTCTGGATGAAAAGCAGATACTGGAACCGCTGAGCCACACTCGCTTAACTAAGAAACTAACTTAATTATGATTTAAAAATTAACTTACATTTTATATTCCCGCCAAAGATGTATGCTAAGATGACAGACCAACAACCAGTGTCTGAGTTACTCTGTGTAGTTTATGAAATCCAGTCCCATTTATATAGTAATTCCGTAATAATAGCAATATAATTCTACAGGAATTAGGTACCTACTTTACATTTAGATGGTTGTCTCATTTTTTTTGTTACATTAAAGCATTGTATTAAGTTAACTAGTTTAATTTATTTATTTTATTAAAGTGGCATACGGAATACACAAAATTGTGTGTCCTACAAATCTGATAATATAAATGGTATTTATTTCTTTGTCTACTTTTTACTTTTGATCGGTAATTTGTATGACTTGTATAAAAAGCCTAATAAAACAATGTTATTATAGTTCCCGTAAGGCATGATTAAATTTAGTTGTTTTCCGAAACATGTCGAGCTAATTTTCGAAATAATTATTGACGTACTTAAATGCTAGCCGGTAATTTTATTACTTAACTAAGCCTAGTAAATGCTTAGATAAAGCTAAGGCCAGTTCTTATATCACACGTATTAATGTATTATATAGTAGTAGATTCTTTATCTTTTATCTTTATTCTGTGATCAAACCTAAACTTTAGTTTTTGAAGCGTTTGTAAAACAGTTTCAACAAATGCCTCATTTTATTTTTAAACATAGCTGTCCAGTTTTATTACTAATTTTCTATGCATGTAATAAAACTGAAGAGGGTCAAAAACCTGGACATAGAAGGTATAAAATAAAATCGGGTATACTTCAAATCTAAAATAAATCACGTTTAGCAGTTTTTTATAATTTTTGTGTTTCTCTGTTTATCTTTGTCTCTGTTCATTTAAACGCACAAACGGCTGAACGAATTATCATGACTTTTGGTACATAGGTACTTTTTATTTTTGCTGAAATAGTATCTACATAGGTACCTAGTTTTTATTTTTGCTGAAGCCGCGGGCGTGCACTTGTATGCAAAAAATCAAAATATTGTGTTAAGAATGTTCAGTGATGTTATTAGGTACTGTTATTTACATATAATGTTATAACCTATACACTATACATACATTTAATATGTAACCCTTTACACAATGACGTAATCAAGGAATTACAAAATAAAATGCTAGAAGTACTTATGTTTTTTTTTTTTTAAGTAGTTTGTTTAGTTTTTCTTCCCTTGTTTTTATATTTTATTATTGTAAATAAAATTTTCCTAAATGCTAAAACAATAACTAGCATCAAAACAGGAGCTAGGTATAGGAATATAAATAGTTTGTGTCAAATCTGAATAACCCATAAAGACAGTCCTAATGCTGCTTGATCATTAATTATTGTTAGAACATACCTATCAACAAACAAACAAATAATTATAATATTACTAATGTTTAGCAATAAATAACTTCATTTTCATGCTTCATAAAACTGCAAATAAAAGGTAGAATACAATTTAAATTTAATATAATATTTATGAATTATAGGATTACGTAGGTATCATTATTCTACAGCATATAGGCATTGTTCCATTTAGTTTAGATATTTTTAGTTGTGAGTTATTCGTTTTCACAAATATGTAACACACAATTAAAAATATCTCAGGAACGGTTTAAAAAGTAAGAAAATAAAAAATCGAATATAAAAAATATATTGATTCAAAGGTTGTTGGGTCAGTAAGTTTATAATATTGCACACCGAGAGTAATAATGTTTGATGTTAAATGAAATTGGCGTGAATTTCTTTGACCTTGCTTGAATTTTCTAAATATTGTTTTGAAAAGTATATAAAAGCAGTACGAGTAAGTAAATACATGAAAATCATATACGTACTAGCCCCAGCTTTTTACGTACTAGCCCTGTATAAGGGTACTTATACAGGGCTAGTACGTAAAAAGCAACGACTTTAGAAAATTCATGAAAAAATCAACTGTTCCACCATACAAAAAGTGCAACGGCTGACAGTTCAAGTTGACAGTATGTATGGAGAATAAAGTTTTTTTTTCGAAAATTTCCAAAAGTCGTAGAACAACAATTTTTGCTTTAGAGGTACCAACCTTAAAGGTTTTGCGTTAGTTATTAGTAACTCTGTAAAGGAAAGCAAAAGGGTGTTTGTTGGCCTATATGCACGACGTATTACAGAGCGTGCGACGGATCATTAAGATTTAAATACAGTCCAATGAGGGTGGCATAAGCCACTTTTTATCTTGAATGCACTATTTCCACTACTAAGTATCTAATAGGTAATAATAATTCCCTAAACAAAGTGATACTGGCCTATAATGACAAACATCTTTTTCTAAATTTATTTCATACAAAACGTAGCATATCTCTATCAAATTTGATAAAAAAAACCAATGATAAGAAACATAATTGGTCGTTTGTATGTATAATAAGTATGTATTTACAAAAGAAAAAGTATATAAGTATTATATTATCCGTTATTTAGTACCCACGACACAAGCGTTTGCTTAGTGTGGGCTAGATGGCGCTGTGTGCTATGTCCCGGAATATTTATTTATTTATTTTATTTATAATATACACACATTGTTATGATGATGATCTAGTATACTTATGTGTAGCATATGTTATCTAAAACAAAAAATAGTACTTACATATTTAAAAATATAAGTATGTATGTCGTTTAAAAATATATTTACTTATAACACATTATTTACATGCGAGTATGTTATTTCACCAAACTTGAGAATAAACTTTCCGCTGGTCTCGTTAATATGAATACATAATGTGATAAAATTTATTTAAATATTTGTAAGTACTATAATAATACATAGGTATTGCCTTAATAAAGCTTAGAACGGTCCTAGAAAAAATCGGGCATCTACGTCTTCAAGTTCTGGTACTGATCTTGCATAAGGATTAGGATAGAAGGGTGGGTTAGCTCCGTATTTGGCCGCTTGTGCCCAAGCGTCGTCATCAGTGTAGAATCCCACCTTAGGATCGACAAAGCCAGTCGACTCCAATTTGATCCCCGGTTCGAGTGCTAGTGGGTTATTTCCGTTGCTATCAATACCGCCGGCGACGTGTCCATATGGAGACGCGTAGTTAGAGATATAGGCTCCTAAGGACCCGTCGGCAGCGTACATGTCTTGCCCGGTCTGTAAGTATCCTCCGGCGAAGACCTGTGGTCTCCAGGAGGCGCCCACGAGGCCCTTGCCGGTGGCGTCCAGGGCGAGCCCATCATACGTGATGGTGCCCTGGCCGCCGATGGTTGCGTCGATATTGCTGGAGCCGCCGAGCGTGCCGCCCACTCTGTAAGCCTCTGGAGCACCTGGCCAAGGTGCAAAACAAAAAACATTCTATATTTTTAACAATATGACAATGTTCACATCCTTAACTCTAATCTAACCATATCCTCTAAAGTTTTTTTTATCCTTGTATCTGCGCAGGTATGGCGTACAAGAAGAGCGGCCTATGCTCAGCAGTGGGCGATAACAGGCTGATGATGATGATTCATCCTATTAATATTCATATGATATTATCTATCTATTTAGATAGATAGATAGATTAACGCTTTATTGGACACACAAATAAAATATAACACAACACAAACAAGAGAAAATTTAAATCTTATGCCACAAATGGCGGCCTTATCGCTAAAAACGATCTCTTCCAGGAAACCGTATAAAAACGATGTGCCGAACAAAGCTCAGTGAATTCAGATCAATATGTTTGTACGTTTGACACAATTACTGGAATCACATAAGAATGATATATAACTGATATTGGTACCAGGTGTCAATACTTACAGTAGCATTTCGTCGTCACTAACAACAGTGGTAGTAAATTAATCTGAAACCATTAAACTGTTTAGACTCGTGATTTAGACAATTAAAGTATTCGCATTTAGACAAATAACACGTGGAGTAAGGAGCTGCATCATTATTAGTGACGTAAAATCACAAAATGTTTACATTAATTTTTCTTTACATTCATTCATATTGTGGCACCAAACCTACTAAAAATACCAAAAATAACATATAACAAGGCTTACCCAAGTCATAGCGAAACTATCCACGGAATACTGAGAACCATCTGCAAATATTAGGTTTTTTCTTTCGTATATATAGTATAGGTATAATATATAATTGTAGGCAATGTATGTAGGTATATAAAATATCATGTATTACAAATCAGCCAGTAAATATGTTTATTTATATTATAATAATGTACTTTACATACTCCTCAGTGTAATAAGTTTGTTGTTGTTTGTTTTTGTGATAGAATTCAACAGCTTAACTCTGGTTATTGAAACAATTACTTTAGGTGACAAACTGTCTTAATAATAGACAATTTGAATAAAATAATCAATTATTTTCTATTCCCAATTCTATGTTGTACCAGCCAGAACGGTTGCTTGGAGGAGATCGCTTTTATCGATAAGGTCGCCGATTAAGATGCTAATTTTAAGTTTCCTTGTTTTATATTTCTATCAGTTTTAATAAAGCTATATTTTTAATAATAATAATAATAACCGCAGGGGCGACTTTATGGCGAGTCGTCGGTGAGTGGCGTCACCGCGGACCCCGATTCCCTGGGGGCTAAATGAGACCTCCTGCCTCCCGGCTTGCCTTGATTGGCCGTCCGGGAGTGGAAGACGCAAGAGCTAAGTACCTAAGCTCCAGGGTGGAAGTGTTAAAGGGCATAACGCCGCTAGTACCGCTCAGAGAACGCGCAGCACACCTCTCGACACCCTAAGCCACGCACACCAATGTTGCCCTTCCGGCGTCATCTTAGGCTGCCTTTTGTGGAGGGCCCATTTAGTGAGTGGCAAGTCATCACCCGCTATAATTTTTATGAATGAGGCATAACTGGCGGGTGCCGTTCCTCGTACAATAGACCAGTTTAATTAAGTCAATGAACAACTCAACACAATAGCCTGTAACATTAATACCATGTCTGCAATAGTTACTTTATATAGGTACCTAACATCCTCTATCTGTAATTTTTACTTAATTTTAAGTATAATATTGTAAAAGGCCTCTCAGTGTTGGCTACGGCCCCACTGATGCCTTAAAAATACCGGGCGTACCTAAGTCCCGAGAATCTGTGAAGAATAATAATAATAATAACTTTTTATTGCAGACACTGAGATCCATATCACACACAATCACAAACAGAGAATATATACAATATTATATAGAAAGGTACGTTTTAAGTTGCAATTGCTACCCATCGTTCATATGTTGCAGACAGCAGCTGCCGGTCCATAAGGCTTCTGACAATCTTATTTTTACACGTATCAATTCTGAACATAAAGGATGCGATGCGTTTTCTTTGTTGATAAAAGATATTAGTTAGGTATATTGTTTACTATTTACTTAATATGTACATATTTCTGAAAAAAAAATGCAGGTAGCGAATAGGAACTGTGTAACGACTTAGTTACAAGGCTCTGAAATATGAATCAAATAGAATACCTAAAACCAGCCTGATTCTTAATTAATTGTTTTTCAAACATTAAATACAGCTAAGTTTGAATGACTAACTCACCAAGAGATAAAGGAAAACGTAGGTAAATACAACGCTTACATAGTTCATACATAATATAAAACATATATAATAATATATTAAATGAACATGTATGTATAGGTACAAACATATGTAGACGATACGCTGATTTGACTATTGGGTACGTTCTTTTTGTTATTGTCTAACTTTGCCTTCGTATGTATTAAATTATGCAAAAATTTTATGAATAAATATGAATTTATTTCATATAAGTAAAACAAACAACAACAGATTTTTGCTACAAAAATATTTATTGACACCTTTAAATTCAAATACAAATTTAATATGTTTTTATTAGGACAGGTACATAACATGAGTTAGTAATAAATGCAAAGCAAACGTAATATCTAACGTAACCGTAACTTTTGAAAAAAACCATGATGAGAAGATATCAAATCAAAAAAATCGTCAAGAACCACAGGCGTTGTCTTCAGGGAGCAAGAATATTTTATAAGCCTTTAATTCAGTAGATGTCGCCACTGGGTCTCCAAGGTTGCATGTAGTCTGGTAAACCTCCTCCGTAGAACTTAGCACGTTGCCACGCCTCTTCACCAGTGTGCACACCCGCTTTAGGATCAATGGAGTTATCATTGTGTACTCTGATTCCTGGCAGGAATTCGAGCGGTAATTTGCCGTCGAGTCCACCGCCGACGCTTAATCTGGGGTTAATGTAATTCTCGAGGTTTGCTCCCAAAGATGTGTCAGCTACATACATGTTCTTATCGTTTTGTACGTAAGCCCCTCCGTAGACCTGTGGTCTCCAGGATGCTCCAGCGATACCGCTGCCCTCGGCCCTCGCTGACAGGCCCTGGTGTGTTAAGTAATTCTTGCCACCAAATGTTCCGTCGAAGTCATTGCGAAAGCCTATTTTGCCGCCCGTGGTGTAGGAGGCTGGAGCACCTGTAAAGACATGTTACTTAATGTAGGCGCTACGCTAATCTCAGAATAATTAAACAAAGATTTACATGAACATACATATATATTTCTTATTTTCCATTTCATTGATATCACAGTACAATTATTTTTCTGTCGGTTATTTCCATGGTAACGATAATAATAATCTAAAACTGTCAATCTTGCGACTGTCTTTGGTTTTACTCAATAAGTTTCACAATGTAAATTTTTTACTACAATGAAAAATTCTGAAATATTCTCATGAACATTGTTTATCACAATAAATAAATAAGCATGGTCATTGCACCTACGAGTGGTTACTTACAAGTACATCCTGTAGACAGCAACAACAGCGGTAGAAGATATGACACGTCCATCTAAAATTCAGAAAAAAATTATCATTTCGAATTCCTTACCACTAAGCGTTGAGAATTTATTATATAACAAGTGGACGCCCTCGCCTTCGCTCGCATAATTTTGTGATTAAAAGTGGTCTTTGACACTTCTAAGACCTCATTCTACCTACATACCAAAAATCATGATCATCCGTTCAGCCGTTTTTGCGTAAAAATAAACAGACAAACGGATAAACAGATAAAAATTCTAAAAACTGCTGACACGTGTTCTGTTATGGATTTAAGGCGTACCCAAATTTTTTTTTTTCTATCTTCTATGTTCAGATTTTTTAACCTCTACAGCTTTATTAATTTTATTATATACTACTAGCTTTATTATATACGTATACTAATGAGTATTCTTGAGCAATTATTACATCGTGGTGGGCACCCATACATATATATATGTATGTATATATCTATTTATCTGAGCGCTGAATCTCAACGCAGTTTGAGGGTGACGAACCAACCAACACAACACTCACACACTTTTGTCATTACAATATTAATGCGAGACTGGGAGACATGTATGTAAACGTACGATATTATAATAACAAAGTAAGCATTACAAATCTGTTAAAACAGATAAATAGATAGATTCAAATAATATAAGTAATCATATTTTTTTTACAAAAATACGGTGTCTGTTTATTACAATAATTACAATTAATATTAAAGAATAAATTAACTTTATTTACAATAATAAAATATAAAAACAAGGGAAGAAAAACTAAACATACTACTTCTAACTACTACAAAAAGGGGCACTTAGAAAATCTTTAGAAAAGCCTAAAGATAATCTAAGTGCTCCAGCCCACTACCAGAGGGCAGCGTGCCCAGCATTAAAAAATTAAACTCACCATATAGCCGTATTAAATATGCAAATACTGCAATGCCTGTCAGGAGCAACTACGTGATTAATATGTGCAACATGACTGTTTATATACCTTTAGGATGTTGTTGACATCCCATGACGCTGAGATTTGAGTCAGCAATGGGAAATTATGGGGATAATTAGAAATAGACTTTACGCTATTTAATGGAATGGCTGATATGTCAACTTTTAAAAATATTCTCAATAGACGTAGCTGGTCATTGAATATTTTTATAATGCATTCTGTTCTCAATGATGCACTTTGTTCATACTGTCTACGAACTTGTTGTGTTATAATATTAACATTATTTTAACTCGTCTGTAAGGAGAATGAATGTTATCAGATTACTAACTACTTATACTAATAGATGAGCAAAAGAAACAAGACAAACAAAGACCACAAACAACAAACCTATCCCACGTAAAATAATGCAAGTTAAAATATACAATTCATAGAAGTTAAAATGCCAAGTTAAGTACTTTTACTATTCGTGAAATCTCCCAAAAACAGTCTCACTGTATCACATTTCTTCGTTTCACAAATAAAATGCTGTTGTTTTGGGTGAAAATAATCAATTAATTAATAATAAGAAATAATTACGGAATTTATTTAAATAAGTACATTAAATAATAAATTAATTCTCTTTGAAGAATATGGGCACCCATCACGATGTACATTCCCAAGAAAACATCCCTAATAAGAAAAATCTGCGGAGGAGTCACGACCCTCAGTATTGAAGGACACGAAGCAACGAGGGGAATTAAATTCGTGTACCATATTATTTTGTTAGGTCCCTACATTAAATTTAAAAAGGTACTTACTTTGAAGGCCATGTTTTTAGAGTAATTAGTAACGTTATTCGATGAGAATCACAGGCTTAGTACATACTTAATTCTCGGGATATCAATATTTATACCACAGATTTATCAACATATCACTGACCCCTGGGAAGGAAGGTGGTCAAAATATAAAGAAACTAAAATATGTTATCACACGACGGATAAGCGCGAGATTATTCTAAGAATTGTGATGCATTGTTGTTTATGCTGACTTGTGTGCGTTATATGTGTTCTTGTAAATGGCTATTAATATTAAAAAAATATGAGGAAATCAATATATTAACTAAACGGTTTTCACTCACGTGTAAATCGCGTGTGTAGTCTGCGTGCTGCCGCGGTCCCAGAACATACGTTCTGAAGATGGATGTCATAACATCCGAAACGCGTAAACAACTTACGCGATTTACACGTGAGTGAAAACCGTTTAGTTAATATATTGATAAAATGTCTCACGAAAGTTTTAATATTAAAATATGAGGAAATGTTGTCAGAAATGTTTGGTGAAAACAACATACCTAATCTAGTAAATGATAGTGTTCAAAACCCATCTCACATAAGAACTTATCTGTATTACATATGTTTTATCTGTCCTTGGTTTCATTCTACCATTCTCGAACTTTTTGTGTTACCCTTCTCTCCGCAACCATGTAATGATAAAGTCGTGTCCATTCTATAAATATCTATAAAAATATATTCAGTTCAAACTTTATCCGGACCTTTTAATCCACGCTCGAACATAGTTTTTTTTTTCTTTTTTACACTTCGAGTTGGTGGAATGAAGGGTTCGAGCACTTGGGAAAAGTCATGTGGCGTGCCCAATCCGAAAAAACGGCCTAGTTTAGTGTTTTTTTTTTCACGAGACGGCAAATGTAGTTCATGATAAGGGGTGCATATGCAGCAAACAGTAGGTACCAGTGTTAATACAAAACGTGGTTTAAATATTAGTCTAGGACTTTGAAAATAAAAAGTCGGTTCTTCATGTTCAAACATTACAAATAATCAAAAAGTCAACTTCAATTGGAACGTTGATTATCATTGGCAACATTTTGACAGTTTCATTATTATGACAATAGACAGACCAATTTCGAACAACGAAAACGGACTAAGTATTTTTGAAAGTCTGGACTAATAGTTAAACCACCTACAGAACCTACTTGTTCCTACCATATTAGACATGTTACCGATTTATGGTGATACCTATGGTGGTCACTAGTAGTGAAGGAAACAATAAATAACATTAATTTTATTGACTGAAATAAAGTGAAGTCTTTTCATGCGAGACACCTTTGCTGAGAAGTATTTATTTTTCATATATATGTCTGGCAGTGATTTGAGTAGGTACTGTTAATCAATACAGAAGGCCAGATGGTTAGGTTACTTTAGTGCAATATTTTAAGTTCTTACATTTGTATTATTATATGTTCGGTCGCTGACATAAGCCAGATAGCTAGAGAAGTTGTCTTATCAATACATACTTAGATCACAGAAATCAACATAGGCGACTTTATTTAAATTTCTTTGAATAAATGCATTTATTTGTTCAAGATTTTACTTGTCTTTATACTAGTGGTTTCCCGCGGTGTTACCCGCGTCAATCCGCGATAACAAGCCCGTATGTTAATCCAAGGTTTAATGTTTGAATCTTCATACTAAATCTTAATCAACATACATTGAAAACCCTATTTGTATGACCCTAACGAATTAATTCTGCGGGAGAGTCACGGCCCTCAGCTATGAGGAAATGCGACTCACAGAGAGAGAGATACCTACATATGTGTATATGATCATGCTCTAATTAATTACTGTAGTCTAAAAATCATGATCTCAGCAAGATGAGCTAAAACGTTCATTCATAATATGTTCATTCCATAGATGTAAAAACAGGTTCCTTCAACCAACTCACTTATTGCATACAAAACACTTCAACGCGTAGGTACCTATCTCGAGAAACGCGTTGAAACCTTTTACTTATACTAAGTATTCATACCGGGCTACCTGAAAATACCAGCATTCTCCAGGACTATGCACCTGACATCATATACAACAACATTTGTTCGACGATATTTGAACTCGCCAAAAATATCAGATGTTCCATACAAAAAGTCGATAGCTCCTGCAGAAATCTATTAACGAATACGGAAATTACATGTTTTTTTACTTTCGTAATCTAGATTGCATACTAATGCTACAAAATTTGAGTCTGGTGGTTTCTATGGATATTATGAACGAATTCATTTAAAAAAGTCGATTATTACATCCGTTGGGTTATCTAGTACGTGTAGGTTTATACATAACACGTTTGGTTAGTAGGGAGTAGGGACTAATACTTTAATATACTTCAATAATATTCTTTACTAATTACGTACGATGTGTAAATTGTCACAAAATATTTATTTATTTAAGTTATTTGCTCTAATGTACACATTACACATATAAAGGTAGGTAAGTAATTAAAATAACCTGTCCTATTTCTAAGCTGTCCTAAAATAGTATATCATGATCTTAATTTTGTCATCAAGAAGCACACATTAATTTATCCATGTTTAACAACTCACTGTTGTAACGCCTATTCTTAGCTGTATAGCAAATCACGACGAGGAGTAATGTGTTAGTGATACTTATAGATATACCAACCGGCATGTCGTTTTTTATTTATTCATGATTTTAATTATTTATGTGTCAAATTAGCTTCTTGTCTAATAAAGTTATACCATTTTCTTCCTATTTACTCCAATTCGTTGGTATATCGTTGAACCTGATTCAATTAAACCTACAGGTACCTAGGTCCCTATACGTAGACAGAAAAAATATATGTTATGTTTTGAAATATTTATTAAAGTTCTTTATCTAGACGCATTAGTAAGTACAAGTAACACTAAAAGAAACTATAGAATATAACTATAGATAACTAACAATCACATACTTTTAATTAATCTAACATTACAATCTAGTAAGGCACTGCCTCCCCGCCGCCTTGTCCGTAGCCCCCCTGCCCATTAGGGCCTCCAAATCCTCCAGGGCCTCCTTGTCCCTGTCCCCCAGTGCCTCCTTGACCGCCACCGAAACCACCAGGGCCTCCTTGGCCGCCACCGAAACCTCCAGGGCCTCCTTGACCTCCACCAAAACCACCGCCAAAGCCGCTGCCGGGACCGTTTTGTGGAAGACCTGTAAATATTTGACAATATGACATGTATGGTATTACATTAAAGTTTAGGCTATCAATTGATATTATTTACATTGCCTCCCATATAAAAAAATATAATATTGAACTTAGCTTTATTATTAATGCTATGATTTTTAGCTATACCTACTTATCAAATTATTTTACTTACTCTTTAGTCTAGATTAAATTCAATTCAACTATGGTTTAAATAAATATAGGTACTGTGCAATTACACTGTTAGCATGCAATAAGATATTAAAGAACATAGTGTATTATATTTTTACTTACCCAGACAAGTAGCTGCTACCAGCAGGAACACCAAGCAAGTTACCTGAAAATTAAACGTTATTTTAATTATTATTAGAACAAAACCGAAAAACATTAATCTAATCTAAAACGAACGAACGAAATTCACAAGGACACAATACTAATTTTAAAGTGCTTAGTGGATAAATATGGAAATAACAATTACTTAAATTATTTCAAAATTAGCTTTTACTTACTTTGATGGACATTTTATTTTGTATGTAATTAAAGCAAATAATTAAAAGAAAGACTTGTAAGAATCGTATGCGGAATATTCGTGAGCCCCTGCTTTTATATCACGCGCATATCTCTGTATTATCTTCTTTGGGTGAACTTTACAAAAAACTAAAAGATAAGTATTTCTTTTAGTGCATTGAGGAAAAACATTGCTAAGTATTTCAAACTTAACTTTAACTTTTATTGGAAATGGCCACTCTCATTCGCTGAGAAGAAAATTAGAAAATAAGCGAAAATAATCACGACCGGCAGGACTCGAACCTTAAATTAAACAGCCTAGTGCGGGTTGACAAAATTTCGAACTTATTGCTATAGGACAAAGAAGAAATAATTTCTATCAGCAAATTGATGTATCCAAATTAAAAAACAAGTAACCTACTATTCTACTTGCGTCCTAATCATTGCATGAAAATAAATAATAATAATAAATAAATCAATATTTTGGGACATTGCACACAGCGCCATCTAGCCCCACACTAAGCACGCTTGTGTCGTGGGTACTAGATAACGGATATAATACTTACTTATATACTTTTCTTTTGTAAATACATACAAACGACCAGATTCAAAACAAGTAATTACCTATACATTTTTAAAATGCATAAATACTTGTGTCACGCGGGAATCGAACCCGCAACCCCTAGATTAGAAGGCAGAGCCACTACCAACTAAGTGTGTGTTTCCTAATTCACAACGAGAGTCCTAATACTTTTAAAGCACTGCCGCAGATAGTCATTTTTCACGATCAAATAACTTCCTGCTGCACAAATATACTCTTTTTATATAATAATAATAATAAATTTCGTTTATTGCTCCAAAAACATAATATAACTAACACCGCACTAGGCGAACCTGTGTCGCGGTGTGATTGCCTTCTCGTTCCAGACATTACTAGTAACAATTACCTACTCTACTTATTATTATGTTTTATCTATTATTATTTATAACCATATTTAACCAAAATGGCAGTTGTAAAATGTAATGCTTTCAAGGTAAAATGAAAGGAAATTTTAATAATGATTTTTTATCTACTATATAAGATAATGTAAATGGCAGGTATAACATAAAAGTGACTCTAATTTATTCAGTTGAAGAAATTTTCCAAGGAGGGTGACGTGTCACGTAGTGGTGGTAACAAAACTCTTTTTTGTAACAAAACGCGAGGGATTTAGGTTGCCAAGTAAGTTTATTGAAATTTGATACTATGACACTAAGACACATTTTGGAACCCAAAGGTATTTTGAAAATAACTGAAGCTTTGCCTTTAGGTTCAGTTCAATTATCATACCTACACGAACTAAAACTTAATATTAAAACAAACAACAAATAATTACAGTCAAAAATTATTTAATATGAAGAGTCAGTTTGTTCATTTTGTCTGTCAGGGTTATTTTCATTGTGTTGTGTTGTTGTTGTTTCACCACACGTCGTTTAAAGACTAATCAGTCTAACAATAGTTAGTACATCAGTTTATCTGCGCCTGTGGTGGTTCAGCCCCATACATCATAGCTCGCTGCCAAGCCTCCTGTCCGGTATACACATGAGCTTGAGGGTCAATGTACGCTCCATTCTCCACCGTCATTCCCGGCTCGAAAGCAATGGGCACGCTTCCCTTGCTATTTACACCACCGGCGTAATGACCACGGGTATTCAAATAGTTCAAAATAAACGCACCCAAAGCACCATCAGCTACATACATATTGTCGTCAATCTGAACATATACTCCGCCATAAAGCTTGGGTTTCCAAATAGCGCCAGTTCTGGACTTCCCGTTGTAGTCCAAGGACATACCGTCCCGGTCTATCTGGCCTTGTCCCCCGATCTGTGCGTCAATCACGTTGGAGTAGCCGAATTTACCACCAGCACCCCAGGTCCTGGGAGCGCCTGGAAGAGGAATTATTTGTTAAAGCAGAGAAATATGTACCCATACTATGTATACTTGAGCTGGTGCAGATACAGCTTATGAGGAAATCATTTTCTTAAGTAACACAAGAGACTGTCTTTTGAACATAGACTCTAAATAAGGTGCTTTAACCATTTTTTCTTGCCCGTGCAAGCAATCTTCATCTTTGATCACAATGTTGCTTATGATTCACATCATGTGACTGTTATGTGTAAAAGAAAACATACTTACAAGATACTCCTACGAGCAGCAGTATGAAAGGAAAAAGTTTGTGTACAGCCATCTGAAATAAAAGCATAATTTAATAAGTAAACAAGAATAATCAGCTCACGACAAATAAGAAAGATGCATGAATAAATAATTTACTTGTGACCCTGGGAGCATGTAGGCTTTTGAGTCATAGACTGATTTCATCATCACTTACTGATCATCCCTCGTAGAGACTTAAATATATTTAAAGTTCGGAAATACCTGAGTTGGTAAATACAAGCAAGCAAATAGGATAAAGCAATATTATGACCTAAGACAAAGTGTCAGGAGAAAGTGTTTTACAATTCATATCATAGCTTTTAATTTTCTTACTAAGAAACTCTCTCTCTGGAGTCGTATTTCCTCATGACTGAGGGTCGTGACTCCCACGCAGAATTAATTCGTTAAAGGAGTTCTCTTGGGCAGATACATCGTGGTGGGCGCCCAGGTCCTTCCACAGACGACATGTCCTCAGATATTGTGGTCCTCAAACAAGTCGGTTTCCTCACAATGTTTTACTTCTCCGTTTGCGTTGTTGTTATGTTGCGTTTCTCGCGTTTGCATATTCACACTTATCTTGAAAATACAAGTCATTGGTGTAAGGCCGGATTCGAACCAAGGTGCGTCTGGATGAAAAGCAGATACTGGAACCGCTGAGCCACACTCGCTTAACTAAGAAACTAACTTAATTATGATTTAAAAATTAACTTACATTTTATATTCCCGCCAAAGATGTATGCTAAGATGACAGACCAACAACCAGTGTCTGAGTTACTCTGTGTAGTTTATGTAATCCAGTCCCATTTATATAGTAATTCCGTAATAATAGCAATATAATTCTACAGGAATTAGGTACCTACTTTACATTTAGATGGTTGTCTCATTTTTTTTGTTGCATTAAAGCATTGTATTAAGTTAACTAGTTTAATTTATTTATTTTATTAAAGTGGCATACGGAATACACAAAATTGTGTGTCCTACAAATCTGATAATATAAATGGTATTTATTTCTTTGTCTACTTTTTATTTTTGATCGGTAATTTGTATGACTTGTATAATAAGCCTAATAAAACAATGTTATTATAGTTCCCGTAAGGCATGATTAAATTTAGTTGTTTTCCGAAACATGTCGAGCTAATTTTCGAAATAATTATTGACGTAAATGCTAGCCGGTAATTTTATTACTTAACTAAGCCTAGTAAATGCTTAGATAAAGCTAAGGCCAGTTCTTATATCACACGTATTAATGTATTATATAGTAGTAGATTCTTTATCTTTATCTTTTATCTTTATATTTTTTGTGATCAAACCTAAATTTTAGTTTTTGAAGCGTTTGTAAAACAGTTTAAACAAATGCCTCATTTTATTTTTAAACATAGCTGTCCAGTTTTATTACAAATTTTCTATACATGTAATAAAACTGAAGAGGGTCAAAAACCTGGACATAGAAGATATTAAAAAAATCGGGTATACTTCAAATCTAAAATAAATCACGTTTAGCAGTTTTTTATAATTTTTGTGTTTCTCTGTTTATCTTTGTCTCTGTTCATTTAAACGCACAAACGGCTGAACGAATTATCATGACTTTTGGTACATAGGTACTTTTTATTTTTGCTGAAATAGTATCTACATAGGTACCTAGTTTTTATTTTTGCTGAAGCCGCGGGCGTGCACTTGTATGCAAAAAATCAAAATATTGTCTTAAGAATGTTCAGTGATGTTATTAGGTACTGTTATTTACATATAATGTTATAACCTATACAGTATACATACATTTAATATGTAACCCTTTACACAATGACGTAATCAAGGAATTACAAAATAAAATGCTAGAAGTACTTATGTTTTTTTTTTTTTAAGTAGTTTGTTTAGTTTTTCTTCCCTTGTTTTTATATTTTATTATTGTAAATAAAATTTTCCTAAATGCTAAAACAATAACTAGCATCAAAACAGGAGCTAGGTATAGGAATATAAATAGTTAGTGTCAAATCTGAATAACCCATAAAGACAGTCCTAATGCTGCTTGATCATTAATTATTGTTAGAACATACCTATTAACAAACAAACAAATAATTATAATATTACTAATGTTTAGCAATAAATAACTTCATTTTCATGCTTCATAAAACTGCAAATAAAAGGTAGAATACAATTTAAATTTAATATAATATTTATGAATTATAGGATTACGTAGGTATCATTATTCTACAGCATATAGGCATTGTTCCATTTAGTTTAGATATTTTTAGTTGTGAGTTATTCGTTTTCACAAATATGTAACACACAATGAAAAATATCTCAGGGACGGTTTAAAAAGTAAGAAAATAAAAAATCGAATATAAAAAAATATTGATTCAGAGGTTGTTGGGTCAGTACTCAGTAAGTTTATAATATTGCACACCGAGAGTAATAATGTTTGATGTTAAATGAAATTGGCGTGAATTCCCTTGACCTTGCTTGAATTTTCTAAATATTGTTTTGAAAAGTATATAAAAGCAGTACGAGTAAGTAAATACATGAAAATCATATATACCCTTATACAGGGCTAGTACGTTAAAAGCAACGACTTTAGAAAATTCATGAAAAAATCAACTGTTCCACCATACAAAAAGTGCAACGGCTGACAGTTCAAGTTGACAGTATGTATGGAGAATAAAGTTTTATTTTCGAAAATTTCCAAAAGTTGTAGAACAACAATTTTTGCTCTAGAGGTACCAACCTTAAAGGTTTTGCGTTAGTTATTAGTAACTCTGTAAAGGAAAGCAAAAGGGTGTTTGTTGGCCTATATGCACGACGTAACAGAGCGTGCGACGGATCATTAAGATTTAAATACAGTCCGATGGGGGTGGCATAAGCTACTTTTTATCTTGAATGCACTATTTCCACTACTAAGTATCTAATAGGTAATAATAATTCCCTAAACAAAGTGATACTGGCCTATAATGACAAACATCTTTTTCTAAATTTATTTCATACAAAACGTAGCATATCTCTATCAAATTTAATAAAAAAAAAACAATGATAAGAAACATAATTGGTCGTTTGTATGTATAATAAGTATGTATTTACAAAAGAAAAAGTATATAAGTATTATATTATCCGTTATTTAGAACCCACGACACAAGCGTTTGCTTAGTGTGGGGCTAGATGGCGCTGTGTGCTATGTCCCGTAATATTTATTTATTTATTTTATTTATAATATACACACATTGTTATGATGATGATCTAGTATACTTATGTGTAGCATATGTTATCTAAAACAAAAAATAGTACATATTTAAAAATGTAAGTATGTCGTTTAAAAATATATTTACTTAGAACACATTATTTCCATACGAGTATGTTATTTCACCAAACTTGAGAATAAACTTTCCGCTTGTAACTGGTCTCGTTAATATGAATACATAAAGTGATAAAATTTATTTAAATATTTGTACTATAATAATACATAGGTATTGACTTAATAAAGCTTAGAACGGTCCTAGAAAAAATCGGGCATCTATGTCTTCAAGTTCTGGTACTGATCTTGCATAAGGATTAGGATAGAAGGGTGGGTTAGCTCCGTATTTGACCGCTTGTGCCCAAGCGTCGTCATCAGTGTAGAATCCCACCTTAGGATCGACAAAGCCAGTCGACTCCAATTTGATCCCCGGTTCGAGTGCTAGTGGGTTATTTCCGTTGCTATCAATACCGCCGGCGAAGTGTCCATATGGAGACGCGTAGTTAGAGATATAGGCTCCTAAGGAGCCGTCGGCATCGTACATGTCTTGCCCGGTCTGTAAGTATCCTCCGGCGAAGACCTGTGGTCTCCAGGAGGCGCCCACGAGGCCCTTGCCGGTGGCGTCCAGGGCGAGCCCATCATACGTGATGGTGCCCTGGCCGCCGATCGATGGTTGCGTCGATATTGCTGGAGCCGCCGAGCGTGCCGCCCACTCTGTAAGCCTCTGGAGCACCTGGCCAAGGTGCAAAACAAAAAACATTCTATATTTTTAACAATATGACAATGTTCACATCCTTAACTCTAATCTAACCATATCCTCTAAAGTATTTTTATCCTTGTATCTGCGCAGGTATGGCGTACAAGAAGAGCGGCCTATGCTCAGCAGTGGGCGATAACAGGCTGATGATGATGATTCATCCTATTAATATTCATATGATTTTATCTATTTAGATAGATAGATAGATTAACGCTTTATTGGACACACAAATAAAATAGAACACAACACAAACAAGAGAAAATTTAAATCTTATGCCACAAATGGCGGCCTTATCGCTAAAAGCGATCTCTTCCAGGAAACCGTATAAAAACGATGTGCCGAACAAAGCTCAGTGAATTCAGATCAATATGTTTGTACGTTTGACACAATTACTGAAATCACATAAAAATGATATATAACTGATATTGGTACCAGGTGTCAATACTTACAGTAGCATTTCGTCGTCACTAACAACAGTGGTAGGTAGTAAATTAATCTGAAACCATTAAACTGTTTAGACTCGTGATTTAGACAATTAAAGTATTCGCATTTAGACAAATAACACGTGGAGTAAGGAGCTGCACCATGATTAGTGACGTAAAATCACAAAATGTTTACATTAATTTTTCTTTACATTCATTCATATTGTGGCACCAAACCTACTAAAAATACCAAAAATAACATATAACAAGGCTTACCCAAGTCATAGCGAAACTATCCACGGAATACTGAGAACCATCTGCAAATATTAGGTTTTTTCTTTCGTATATATAGTATAGGTATAATATATAATTGTAGGCAATGTATGTAGGTATATAAAATATCATGTATTACAAATCAGCCAGTAAATATGTTTATTTATATTATAATAATGTACTTTACATACTCCTCAGTGTAATAAGTTTGTTGTTGTTTGTTTTTGTGATAGAATTCAACAGCTTAACTAGCCTGGTTATTGAAACAATTACTTTAGGTGACAAACTGTCTTAATAATAGACAATTTGAATAAAATAATCAATTATTTTCTATTCCCAATTCTATGTTGTACCAGCCAGAACGGTTGCTTGGAGGAGATCGCTTTTATCGATAAGGTCGCCGATTAAGATGCTAATTTTAAGTTTCCTTAAATTGTTTTATATTTCTATCAGTTTTAATAAAGCTATATTTTTAATAATAATAATAATAACCGCAGGGGCGACTTTATGGCGAGTCGTCGGTGAGTGGCGTCACCGCGGACCCCGATTCCCTGGGGGCTAAATGAGACCTCCTGCCTCCCGGCTTGCCTTGATTGGCCGTCCGGGAGTGGAAGACGCAAGAGCTAAGTACCTAAGCTCCAGGGTGGAAGTGTTAAAGGGCATAACGCCGCTAGTACCGCTCAGAGAACGCGCAGCACACCTCTCGACACCCTAAGCCACGCACACCAATGTTGCCCTTCCGGCGTCATCTTAGGCTGCCTTTTGTGGAGGGCCCATTTAGTGAGTGGCAAGTCATCACCCGCTATAATTTTTATGAATGAGGCATAACTGGCGAGTGCCGTTCCTCGTACAATAGACCAGTTTAATTAAGTCAATGAACAACTCAACACAATAGCCTGTAACATTAATACCATGTCTGCAATAGTTACTTTATATACCTAACATCCTCTATCTGTAATTTTTACTTAATTTTAAGTATAATATTGTAAAAGGCCTCTCAGTGTTGGCTACGGCCCCACTGATGCCTTAAAAATACCGGGCGTAAGTCCCGAGAATCTGTGAAGAATAATAATAATAATAACTTTTTATTGCAGACACTGAGATCCATATCACACACAATCACAAACAGAGAATATATACAATATTATATAGAAAGGTACATTTTAAGTTGCAATTGCTACCCATCGTTCATATGTTGCAGACAGCAGCTGCCGGTCCATAAGGCTTCTGACAATCTTATTTTTACACGTATCAATTCTGAACATAAAGGATGCGATGCGTTTTCTTTGTTGATAAAAGATATTAGTTAGGTATATTGTTTACTATTTACTTAATATGTAGATATTTCTGAAAAAAAAATGCAGGTAGCGAATAGGAACTGTGTAACGACTTAGTTACAAGGCTCTGAAATATGAATCAAATAGAATACCTAAAACCAGCCTGATTCTTAATTAATTGTTTTTCAAACATTAAATACAGCTAAGTTTGAATGACTAACTCACCAAGAGATAAAGGAAAACGTAGGTAAATACAACGCTTACATAGTTTATACATAATATAATACAAACAACAACAGATTTTTGCTACAAAAATATTTATTGACACTTTTAAATTCAAATACAAATTTAATATGTTTTTATTAGGACAGGTAGATGACATGAGTTAGTAATAAATGCAAAGCAAACGTAATATCTAACGTAACCGTAACTTTTGAAAAAAACCATGATGAGAAGATATCAAATCAAAAAAATCGTCAAGAACCACAGGCGTTGCCTTCAGGGAGCAAGAATATTTTATAAGCCTTTAATTCAGTAGATGCCGCCACTGGGTCTCCAAGGTTGCATGTAGTCTGGTAAACCTCCTCCGTAGAAGTTAGCACGTTGCCACGCCTCTTCACCAGTGTGCACACCCGCTTTAGGATCAATGGAGTTATCATTGTGTACTCTGATTCCTGGCAGGAATTCGAGCGGTAATTTGCCGTCGAGTCCACCGCCGACGCTTAATCTGGGGTTAATGTAATTCTCGAGGTTTGCTCCCAAAGATGTGTCAGCTACATACATGTTCTTATCGTTTTGTACGTAAGCCCCTCCGTAGACCTGTGGTCTCCAGGATGCTCCAGCGATACCGCTGCCCTCGGCCCTCGCTGACAGGCCCTGGTGTGTTAAGTAAATCTTGCCACCAAATGTTCCGTCGAAGTCATTGCGAAAGCCTATTTTGCCGCCCGTGGTGTAGGAGGCTGGAGCACCTGTAAAGACATGTTACTTAATGTAGGCGCTACGCTAATCTCAGAATAATTAAACAAAGATTTACATGAACATACATATATATTTCTTATTTTCCATTTCATTGATATCACAGTACAATTATTTTTCTGTCGGTTATTTCCATGGTAACGATAATAATAATCTAAAACTGTCAATCTTGCGACTGTCTTTGGTTTTACTCAATAAGTTTCACAATGTAAATTTTTTACTACAAAGAAAAATTCTGAAATATTCTCATGAACATTGTTTATCACGATAAATAAATAAGCATGGTCATTGCACCTACGAGTGGTTACTTACAAGTACATCCTGTAGACAGCAACAACAGCGGTAGAAGATATGACACGTCCATCTAAAATTCAGAAAAAAAATATCATTTCATAGATAATAAATTAATAATTAATTTTTAATTAATTTTTAATTAATTAATTAATTTTTAATTTTTATAGTTCTATGTGTAGGTAATTATGTTTGTATGTTGTTACTTTGAATGTTATGTTTGTTATTGTGTTTTATTTTTAAATTATCTAATATTGTGTTAAGTACGCCAGCTTTACGGATTTCCTCTAGTGTTGTCCAAACTAGGTTACCTGGAAGAGATCACTTTAGTGATAAGGTCGCCCAATGTCCCTGGTTACCTTCCACCTTTATGTAAATTATGTTCTTTTTATTTGGTGTACAATAAAGTATATTTGATTTGATTTGATTTGATCATTTCGAATTCCTAGCGTTGAGAATTTATTATATAACAAGTGGACGCCCTCGCCTTCGCTCGCATAATTTTGTGATTAAAAGTGGTCTTTGACACTTCTAAGACCTCATTCTACCTACATACCAAAAATCATGATCATCCGTTCAGCCGTTTTTACGTAAAAATAAACAGACAAACGGATAAACAGATAAAAATTCTGAAAACTGCTGACACGTGTTCTGTTATGGATTTAAGGCGTACCCACACTTTTTTTTTTCAATCTTCTATGTTCAGATTTTTTAACCTCTACAGCTTTATTAATTTTATTATATACTACTAGCTTTATTATATACGTATACTAATGAGTATTCTTGAGCAATTATTACATCGTGGTGGGCACCCATACATATATATTATGTATGTATATATCTATTTATCTGTGCGCTGAATCTCAACGCAGTTTGAGGGTGACGAACCAACCAACACAACACTCACACACTTTTGTCATTACAATATTAATGTGATGGGAGACATGTATGTAAACGTACGATATTATAATAACAAAGTAAGCATTACAAATCTGTTAAAACAGATAAATAGATAGATTCAAATAATATAAGTAATCATATTTTTTTTATAAAAATACGGTGTCTGTTTATTACAATAATTACATTTAATATTAAAAAATTAAACTCACCATATAGTCGTATTAAATATGCAAATACTGCAATGCCTGTCAGGAGCAACTACGTGATTAATATGTGCAACATGACTGTTTATATACCTTTACGATGTTGTTGACATCCCATGACGCTGAGATTTGAGTCAGCAATGGGAAATTGTGGGGATAATTAGAAATAGACTTTACGCTATTTAATGGAATGGCTGATATGTCAACTTTTAAAAATATTCTCAATAGACGTAGCTGGTCATTGAATATTTTTATAATGCATTCTGTTCTCAATGATGCACTTTGTTCATACTGTCTACGAACTTGTTGTGTTATAATATTAACATTATTTTAACTCGTCTGTAAGGAGAATGAATGTTATCAGATTACTAACTACTTATACTAATGGATGAGCAAAAGAAACAAGAACTTCGGTAAATTTATAATTGCTAACGTTTTATTATAAGACAGACTTGATTGCAATTGAAAATGGAATACTATTTACATGCGTCCATGTCCGGTCCAAATATCCGTGAGATCTGCCGCTAACCATTTCATCTAGAGGAAGCGAAATGGATGTAGAAATCTGTTTGACTGTTGTTGATGAGAACTCGTTGGTAGGTTAGCTTAGTGTTTGCCGTAGCCCCAGCCAGTGCCGTAGCTTCCGTGTCCGAGGCCGCCTGCGCCGATACCGTAGCCTACTCCGCCGTAGCCTTGCCCGCCATATCCAAGCCCGCCATAGCCTAGCCCGCCGTAGCCAAGCCCGCCATAGCCTAGCCCGCTCAGTCCACCGACAGCTACGGGTGCGACGACGGCCCCGGGACGACCGTAAACCGCGCCACCACCGATGAGACCAGCGCCGCCTCCGAGTAGCAAGGCGCCATCCTGGGCGTTTCTCGCCACGGTGTCGGCGACAGCTTGCGCCTGCGCAGCGCTGGTAGCTACAGCGGCGGCCTGTGCGCGCGCTGCGTTGGCAATACGGGCGGCTTCAACCGCACGAGTGTTGGCGATAGCGACGGCCTGCACGCGGGCAGCGTTGGCGAGTCTCTCGGCTTCGACGGCGCGCGCTACTTCAGCGGCGCTACCAGCAGCGGCACGACGTGCTGCCTCCACAGCACGAGCATTCTCCCAAGCAGCGGCCTGAGCGCGCTGCACGTTGGCTATACGAGCGGCGTCCAGCGCCTGAGCGTTGTTGATGGCGTTCGCTTGACTGCCTCTAGCAGCCACTTCAGTGACACGCGCGCCTTGGATGGCAGCAGCGGCTGAGTTGGCGATCTGTGCCGCCTGGACTGCCTGTGCGTTCTGGATGGCACTGAGTTGCGCTGCACCTACAGCGGCGGCGTTGTTGAGGGCAACACCGCTGCCGATGCCAGGCGCGGCGACCACGGCGCCGCCGAGCCCGCCCAGTCCCAGGCCGCTCACGCCCAGCCCGCCCACGCCGCCCCAGCCGCCGAGACATTACCGCCGTATCCGATGCCGACGCCACTGGCCTCAGCCTTTGAGTCCTTCGCAGCTTCTGTAGACCGAAATCAAAGACAATTATCAAACTTTATGAAAACATACAATTAGCGATATTAGATGCGAGACATAGATGTGTATTTATTTGACATATCAGAACACAGGTGAACTCACCTTCTGCGAGTGCTTCACACGCCACGGCGATGATAAAGAAAATCTGAAACAGAGCAGATTATCAATCTTCTCCAGCGAACCAAGATGCTAAACACAGAAATCTAATCATCGGACTCAGAATAAAGAGTCTGACTCTGAAATGAGAGTCCACAAACACTGGTTACAAAACTGGTACTTCTAAGATTGAGTGGAAATTTCTCATAGATACATATCCATTAGAGAACACCATTCCTGGAACATCCCCTTACCGTGAGCCGAGACATCGTTAATGTATCAAATAAGCACCACCGGATCGGACAAATGGTCTGTGATAATTATGCTAGGTACAACATTGCACGCACTTTTATACTGCACCGAAAATTAATAATCGGCAAATTAACAATGCTAAGTAGGCGATCGAAGCCGCCCTAATTAAATATATTAGGTAGCCACATATTGTAGGTAAAAACTAAACTCGGGCCAGCGGGGCATGTCGGCCGTCGCCGGGAGTTGCGTGTGTGCAGCCTTGTGTACGTCACTGGTCCTAGAAACAGAGGAAACAGCCCTCGCAGAACTAACTGCTATGTCTGATAGTAAACTGTTGCCTAGTAACAAAGCATGGGAAATGAAGGTATGGGGTTGTATCGTTTTAGCGTTCAATTTGAGATGAATCCGAACTGATCGGTCTGTTCTTGTTTCATATACTTATGCCAGTTATACAAATTACAAATTTACAAATTACAAATTTTACTTTTGGAAGCAGTGACGCTTGTGCGAGTCTCATTTCCGAGGTCCACTTCACTGAAAAGACCCTGAAACAGACTAACGTGATACATCAACCAGCATGTCGGTACTTCTATAAAAAAATATAAAGTTGCATCATTCATACAATAGTTTTAGCTTCTAGTATGTATATAATAGAGAGGTTTATTTCATCATCTTTATCAATAAAGTACCTAATCTAATTTTGGGACGTTTTGTAAACCTAAAATCATATGTACCTTCATATAGAAATATTCCACTGAAAATTAATTTGTTGCACTTGTATTTATGTAAAGACTGATTATGTATTTAGAGGCACATAAACTATACAACGTCCGGCAACGCAAGCGGAGCTGGGCGAGGCCACATGTATATTCAACAATTATTGCTAACTATATTAGTAACAACTCTATTTATACATATTAACAATTTTTAATCAAATGACAACAAAACGATATATGTAGGTATCTAAATAAATTTTACATGGTTATTAACTTACATGTAGAAAGATTATTATAAATTTACAATTTCAAAAGAACTAAAAAGTAGAAAAAGGTCGAGCCTGTTAGAAATACAACTCGACAGTTTTAATAATATATTTCGAAGGTAGGTAGTATTATAGCTCTAGACAAAATAGTTAGATGGTAATTGACGGTTGACATCATTCACTAGTGTGATTGAAAGTAGTATTGATATGAACTGTGAATTTTTAAATTTCTCCTATCTAGGTAAGTATTTGTGTAACGTACATAATTGCAGGCACAAAAAGATACAGTTGACCACAATAACTTTACTAGGCATTGCGTGTCAATCGAATGCTAATTTAGAAATACGATTGAAGAATACAAATGTACTAACCGCTGATACTTGATTAAGCGGTGATTATGTATTACTGCATACATTTACCTAATCGTTGTATTTTTTCATGTAATTATTGATCGATGATTAGCATATTGATTGCAGTTAAATAATTATGTGCTCGGGTTTACAGATATTTGTGTTTAAGAATACAATAGACTTGTAAAATATTAAAGGGCCTTGGTTGTGGATTTCGGTCTTTTAACCAAACCTAATAAAAAAGACTTCTTTAAAAAGGGAAGTAATTATTTGAAATATAAAATAGCTATTTTAATATTTTTGGATGATAAGCTTCGCGAGTATTTTTGTATCTGCACAAATAATATACAACAGGTGAAGATAAAAATATGGGTTTATTTCACCTACTTATTTTAAATTACATATAGGTACGTTGGTGTTAATTTTTGTCACAGTCTTCTGATATAGTAATGTATCTGTGTTGAGGAATTCCAGCGACGACTCTGTAAATGAAATATGAAAGAAAATGTAGTAAACAATTAGTAATTATAGTAAATTCTTATGTGAATGAATCTTAGTTTCTTCTTCTTATCCTATGAGAGTGGCTATCTCTGGTGTCGAGAGTTTATCAAGCCGCCCTAAGGGCCTCTGACATGGCTTAACGACTGCGTTAGTAGACAAGCAGCCGGGACCTACAATTAGCTGTGTCGGCGGTATTGTGCACAATGGTTTATATTACGTTTATTTCATGCACTTCATCTTCTCATCATCACATCGTTACTCATCACATACTTATTTTTTTTCTCATTCATATTATTAGTCACAATAAAATAAAAACAAAATGAAATTGAAGTGCCTCGTTATTCCAGTCAAGGACTCTCAGTTTAAAGTTACACGTTTAACGACAATAGATATAAAATTGTGTAGAAACTTCAAATTACACTTACTCGACTAACACAGGGTGCGGGCAAGGCTTCCTCGTAGGTTTAGGTGTGGTGGTTGGTTTGGGCGTGGTGGTGGTTTCCACGTTGAGCACCACGACGCGCGGGGGCGGGCGGAGGAAGTCGCCCACCGCCCGGATCTTGCCGCCGATGGAGTCGGAAATGCCGCCCCAGAGCCGAGCCAGGCGGTCCGTGATGGAGTAGGAGGGGACGGTGGCTAGAGGGACGAGGGTTACCTGGAAAGAGGAGTTTATCATTTTACACTGTAGTTCAGGAATTTGAACACCATGTTAAACAGGGTGTTTTACAAATTCGGTACGTTATCGCCCGAAAACGAAACGCCAATAGTAGAAGCCCTTGGATTTTTTATGGTTAGTGGATGACTGTCATTGGTAAAAATATGTCAGTGTAGACGTCTTTGATTAGCGATTCGTTTCCGAGTGAAACATTCTGAATTTGTGAATCACGCACTGTAGATCACCTGAAATAACAATCGCAAGGAACTCCAAAACTCAGGACCATAATGGAGCTAGTATTATATTAGAAAAATACGGTTATAATTAAGCCCTAAAAGGATGCATGAAATTTCTTGGCCCGGACATGTCTGTATTGGAAGATCTAAAGCCTGTTAACGATTTGTGTCCTTCGTAAGTACGTAATGCGGATTCGACCGACGTGTTGCTTGCCAGTATTTTATTTTGTACTATCATCAGTCAGTATAATATAGTCAAAAAGGTAATAAGGCAATTTCATCTCAATAACGTATCGAACCACAATCTACACCTCTACAGGTACAGATAGCAATCGTTTGTCTTTTATGCATTCTAGGCTATAAAACAAAGCATGCTGTGACCACAAACACAGACCACAAGTTTTTTATTTTACGTTTTACATAGTTTTTATTACACACATAATATAAGTACTTACTGGTTTATGTTGTATGACGACCTGCTGCTGAGGCACGGTGTGCACCACCTGCCCAGATGACTGGATCACCACGGTGTCTCCGCCAGAAGTCAATGCTGCTCCTGATAGAGAGATAGATATTTATTTGTGAGAGGAAACAAAAGTAGATGGTAGGTAGGTACAAAGCTATATGGGTCTCAATACAAAACGTGGTTTAACTATTAGTCCAGGACTTTGAAAATACCAGTTCAGTTTTTGTTAATAATAATAATCAAACTGTCAAAATGTTGCCAATGATGATCAACATTCCAGTTTGAAGTTGATTTTGATTGTATGTGATGTATGAATAACAAGAACCGACTTTTCAAAGTTACTAATATTTAGACCAAGTTTTGTAATAAGACGGTAATGGTACAAAATACAGTATCCTATCAAAAGCATTTTCATGTAAAATATTTTAATAGAGAGACCATGGCTCACGCTGATAAAAGGTTGTTAAGTTATTGTCATAAAGTTTCACAAATTGTGATGATGAATATCGTATTCGACTAACTTTTAACTTACGCGTTTGTTTGGCGCTGCGTTTCGTACAAGTTACAAGATATTTATTTAAAGATAAAGAATCTTTATTGATAATGTAAAGTTGTAACATACATAGGTATAGGTATAAGTACTAATATCACAGAATATGCTACACAAATTACAATATCTCGTCAAATTGAATTTATAACATTTAGTTTTTATAAAATTTTAGAAGTTACATATGTCTAGTTTTATTAATAAAATAATGAAAATTTTTGTCATTAAAATCATGTCAAACATAATAATAGGTATGTAATCATACAATATGTCAACTTAAATAAATCTTGGTACTGTCACTATAGCTGTATAGGGGCTAAAATGACAATTTGGCATCACACTCCTTACCTAGTAGTTAATTACTTAATTTCTAAGCAACATTAGAATCAATTGCTAGTTGACTGTAGTCATTTTCAAAGTATTCTTTAAAACTGTATAGTGTCTGATCTAACAATAATTGTTTGACGCTATTGCAAAATTGGTGATCATTATTCAAAGACTGAATGTGTGCGGGGAGTTATTGAACAGTTTCTCTCCCATTATAGTATATTTTACTATATGAACTATTTTTTGCGCTATCTGTTGAGACTTTAGGCCCGTGGTCTCTGGACACAAAATAATTCGTGAAACAGATAAGCAAACGTTTGGTCCTTGCAACGGGAGATCTCAGGGCTGGCAGCTATTTTTCTCAACGATTAAGTCTTTCCATTCAAAGAGGAAATACTGCCAACATCCTGGGATCCCTGCCGCACAGCGACAACATGAACGGTGTGCTGATTTTTTTGTAAATATCTGGTTTTTGTAAGTTTTTCTGTATGTTTAAGTCATTTTTGTATATAATTGTGGAATATATGTAAATATTAGTTAATAACAATGAACTATTAGATATTTTGATGACAACATAATGCTGTACATATGTATACCTATCCCTACAAAGCGATGATTGTTTAGTTCACAAATATGCCTACTGAAAACAATTCTTTAGGTTACATCTACATTAAATACATCATCGACTCAATATGCAAATTTATATAATTCAATAATAGAAACTTTAATTCCACTGACGCAACCTTATTAAATGCAAAACAGGTAAACAAAGCGTTCTTTGCACAATTTCAGAACCAAACTTAAGATCCACTTTTTTGAGCATCAAAAACAGGAAGCCCTGCTCGTAAATGACACCAGCGCAATATAGATATGTATACTTATATATACTTTGTAATTTTTATAGTGATATTGTTATTTCTTCTGTTGTATTATGTTTTGTTGTGTGTTTTTAACTGACTTTGATTGTAGTAATGTACCTAATTGTAATCATAGATTAGCTAAGTTCATTCTAATAAGTGTTAGTGTGTAAATTTCGTGTATAAGTATCTGCTATATTTAAGGTTTATGTTTCTTGTATCTATTTTGTATTTTTTATTTTTGCTGTATCATTTCCTTTTTTAAAACTTAATCATTGTCTCGTACGTGACGTCACAGCCAGCCCCAACGGAAGACCAGCGCTGATTACTTCCAGTAATCAGCATTATGCTGAGTTGGGGCTGTGTTGAGGCAGACTTATTTATTTATTTATTGTATATATATGTGTGTGTATGTTTGAAGACTGTCTTAATAAATGATTTTCTATTCTATTCTAAACAACATCTAAAATATTAGAAACCAATTGAAACGTTTAGTTTATTGAGATAATAGTATAATAAACCAAGATTTTTATAGCAAAAATAATACATGACTAATAATTAATATACATGTAAATAATACAGGCAAAAGTGTTGTATGTTTAGTCACAATTAAATGGAATTACCAATTACCATGAAAATTTAATATGGTAAAGAAAATTCACTGCCTAATGTACCGTAGGTACTTCTTGTACGAAACATCTTACTAATTAAATAATACTAACCTTGCGCTTGTATTATAGGTACTAGATAACGGATACTGATATTGTCGTGTTTTTGTGGTAATTTTTAATTAAAAGTGGCAGAAGTTATTATTTTTCGCGGCATCGCGCAATCTACTCGTACTGCTGTTTAACGGCCTGTGATTTGATCAACTGAGTTTTGGAGAATAACAGAGCACAGACAAAAAAATGTTTTCTTTTAACAGATTAACCATTTATGTGTAACAAAAGATTACAAGTCAGTTTTATATATTTACCTGCTAGACCTCCAATGACCAGCCCCTTGGATGCTGCAGCCGCGGCCACCAGACTGGTGCAGGCTGCTGGAGCCAGGAGGTGGGCCAGGCACGCTGTCTGTTATGTAGGAGTATTATATTAGAGAGAGGCAGGAAAGATGTAAAGATTTTAAACAGATGGATAGTTATTATAATACAAAAAAGAGATTAAAAATAACTTATACTAGTGCCCTGAGCGGCCTTATCGCTTAAAGCGATCTCTTCCGGGCAACCATTGTATGGAGAGGAATTAATAAAGGATTATAACGGTGGACGTGGTTTACAAAAGAAATAGGTGAGACAAGTTTTTTTTTATTTTATTTTAGTGTGTTTGTTTCGCTTTAACGCCGAAATGGTGATCTGTGGTAGGTATGCAAGTGACATAGGCTTTTTATTTCGAATCAACACAAGAAAACATGCAAGGTTAAGTTAATATAAGCACGTTCTTATTCGAAAAGAAAAATGTTTAAAGGCAAGAAACAAATATGAAATAATGTAATTTAATCACAAACTATTTATAAACAAAGTTTCAGTTGTTATTAAAACACAAATCCAAAACAAACAGATTAACTGAAAGCTATGTAACATGCTTTATCAGAAAAGGACTTACCGCAAATAAAACGAATTTGCACTTCATTTTTGCACTGATGTCAAAACAAAACTAAACTGCCCTAATCAAGGTTAAGGCCATTTTATACAAATACAAGAAATGCCAAAAATTGCATAACAACATCATTAATAGATCTAGTATTGAACCACCGGCATTTTAATGTTAGTACCTAATTGCTTATTCGCAACAAATATTTTAAGTAGTGTCTAGTACCTAAGTGCGTTCTTAATATCAGTAGATGATAGATGTACCTATGAATCAGTATAAGTCAGATCTTACCTTAGCTTAAGTAGGTTCTTCTATCTCAGTGTTTTAAGTAGAGTGGTAGGGGGAAAGCGGAGAGCCCGCGAGAAAAAATATTGAAATTTGAGTGACTCGAATAATAAGCTACCGTTCGAAAACGACGAAATGGGTTTGCATACAATTTGTCTGGTAGTAAGTGGTAATTATGGAGGAGAATTATTAAGCAAATCTAGTAAAGAACTATAGCTATATATCATGAAAATCAGGAGAGATGGATTAAACCAGAGTTACTTTTTATACCGGGTTATAACATTCACACCAGGGCGTGTTATATAAATCATAGTCATAGTCATATCACTTATTTGCAAATTGTAAAGATATAAACACTAAATAAGTATAAAATAACTAATAAAGTAAGTTAAATAAGTTACTTAATAACACTAATAAATCAATTACTACATACAATTGCTACATGATCCCATTTTAGTTACATTAATTCAATTTAGTTTCTTTTTCATTCCCCTATATAAATAAAACAAAGTAGGTAAGTTTTTGTAACATTCAACTAAGGATGTGATCGGAACTGGAAGCACGCCACATTCACCCGTCTTGTTTGTGTTTCCACTTGTCAGAGCAGCTCCAACACGCTGGGCGCTGGCATACTTGACTCATTTCACAGCATGCTGCTAATTGACCTGACACTCTTCGGAAGAGAAACTTTATGGAGAATGTTCGTAGTAAAAAAATCTGATTCTAAAAGTTGTGTGTATATTTCTTTGTGTAAATGTTATTGTATAAACCAAACATCATCATTATTCACAGTGAGAATCCCATTGCTAGGTATAGCACTTCTTTTGAATATGCTGTCTGCGTCGATCCTGTGTACACTTATGTCACCTCGGTGACCTAGGCATCACCTCGGTACCCACCTCTCATTTGCCAGTTTTTGCAAACACTATGTAACTTTTTATTCTCGATTTAAAATTATATTACTTATTTACTTAACTTTTATGATTATAAAAGGTAAGCTTATTAGTAGCGCCAATCATTCGATAAAAAAGTATCATACCCAAGTAGTCCATACCTTTCTTCTTACCAAATTAAACTAAAAACGTCATCGACATCATAATTTAACGTTAACGCACTTTAAAATATATTGGTAGGCACATAAATACACACAGTACAATAATGATATATAAAAATATACCTTACAACTTATTAATTTTTTACCTCTATCGCTTTATCTTACAATTAAAACTAAGTAAAGAGTGGGAGTAAATTGTTTACAAATATCTGCCTCTAATCTGTTCAGCTCTCTGAACACTATTTAATCTGAAGTTCATATGCTATCAGAGTTCGTGTGTTTACAAAATAAAAACGTGAACATTAAATACAGATGTAATAATCAAAATTACAATTAAATAAATCTGGTGTTAAATGATAATTCAGAGTAAACATACCTACGTAAATGTAGTTCATCGTAATTCGTGATGAGTTGTTTGTTTACTTCTGATATTTAAATTTTCGACAATATTACCGAGAAAATGATTATAACTGATCAGATGCAGGATATAAGGAAAAAATACAACCAAAATCGTATTTGTTCTGAGAGTGATTCACACTTTAGTTTCTTACTGAATTTATATAAACAAACCTGCTCTACCCCATTGAGAGCGTTATTTATACTTTTCAAGGTATTTTTTTTTAATATACCTTTTTCATTTAAAGGAATTGTTTTCCACCAATTTCTGATAGGTACCTACCTACTTACACTTCTATACGCCAAACACGACTCCTTCTAAAACAACAGCAACAATCATCTCTACAGTTTTCTCTATTCTTTCACCGAGTGCATTTTGCAAACTTTCAAAGTATAAATAGAAAAGTCAAGTTCATGACAATTTCACTTACAAAGAAATTTAGAACAAGTTGGTGATTCTGTTAAAAACTGGTTACAAAAAAAATAGTTAACAGAATATTGTAAAGTTAAGTTTAAGTTTAGTTTCCTCAGCTGAGTGATTAATATCCATATAAATAACCATGGAAAACGTGAGGCTGTATTTGCTCAAGGTAAATGAATTAATCGTCTTCTATTCCTTGTATTTTATGTATTATTATTTATTTTGTTACACTGATAAAAATAGTTTTATTTATATTTTTATTTGTAGGAAGTAACTTAACAATACAATTTGTATGTATAAATAGTAGATAGGTACTATAGCAAGGTAAGGTATGTAATTTGGACATTTGTTTTTTTTCGTATGATTGTTTACTGCTGATATTAACATTTTGGATAAGTCCGAGGTAATGGTTAGATTCAGAGTTTAAGAAAAAAATACACACTATCAACATTACGTCAAATAAAAGACAATACCAAAAAATATAAGCCAAGTAATACGTAGAGCACAATCACAATCCAATTAAAACCTGTTTTTAAACTCTCGTCAAGTATCGCAATAAACTGCTATTTAGTAATTTGCTAACATTGTTATTAGGAGCTCCATTTGGATTCGTAACTGGGTAAGCGCTAATATGAAATACCTAATCGATACGTATCACCTGAGTGGCATGTATGGAGCTAGCTATTTTAAAGTAGAAATACCTTATGGAAGCCTTGGATTCTGTCCAAGGTACCGAAGTAAAAAAAAATACAGTGTACCTAATCGACAAGTAATTAACTACTGTTTAGATTTTTTCAAAAAACCGAAACAAAACTAGTGGGTTGTACTTAGTGTATGCAAGTTCATTATGATATACGATCACAATCACCTATTACTAATTAATTACCTGTAACTATAATTTATTTTACATCTCTCATGTTCGGTAAGTAGGTCCTTATTACCCCCAAATGGGGCTTGTAAGTAACCAATTAGCGCTCTAGGGTAATAATGTAGCTAGAAAAGCCCTAGGGCGGTAAGTAATAAAAAAAACTTTTCACTCTTTCAAAAAGTTCGGGTAGTAGACAAAGGAGGTCGCTTCGCTATTCAAAGGAGGTTGCCTTGTCTTTGTATGAGTATAATAGTCATCAATTTTAAATATCGAACGGCGATGCTCAATTTCATTCCTGAAAAAAAAAAGATGAAAAAAGGCGGGAATAGAAAACTTTCACTTTAAATATTGTTTGTTTTTGGGATTTTTTTATAAATACGTGCTAATAAGGAAAAAAACATGAGTTCTGCAAGTGATGAAGATATAAGCTGCACTCCTGATTCAATGAAAATGAAAGCTGAAGCAGCAACTAACAATCTTTTGCCTGTAAGTTGTAAAAAGAGATATTTGAAAACTTACGACGAGTTCATGTAGTGGCGAAAAGAAAAACGAGTAAGCTCTGATGTTGTCCATGACCAACAAATAATAAAATAATAATATCACAATCTCAAACTATACCTACATACCCAAAAAACATCTGTCCCTAAAATTTGAAAATTGTTCTAATTTCACTATAAATTTTAACCATTTAAATGTTTTATTCTTGTAATACGGGTTTTTTCTACTTACCTCACAATCGAGATGTAAAGCAGAGTAGTTAGCTCGGGTGTAAGCATCAATTGCACCCTCGAACTGTAGGCGCCCTCGCTGCGCTCGTGCGCCTAAATATCTCGGGCTGCAATTGATGCCTTACAGCCCTCGGCTACTAATCTACTATTAACATGTTCTACTATCAATTCTAAGTATCCCCCATTTTTAGAAAAAAAAATGACTTTCGGACCTCCATTATATCTATACTAATAATATAAAGCTGAAGAGTTTGTTTGTTTGAACGCGCTAATCTCAGAAACCACTGGTGCGAATTGAAAAATACTTTTTGTTTAATAAACCATTTATCGAGGAAGGCTTGAGGCTATATAACATCACGCTGCAACTAATAAGAGCGAAAAAATAATGAAAAATGTGGAAAAAACGGGGAAAATTCATCTTTGAGGGCTTCCGTTGCATGCGCTGCGAAAACGGTTCAAGATATCACAAAAATATGTACAAAAGAATTATTTCTCTTAAAATAATCTAACAAATGGTCCTCAACAATATATGTCTATCTTTTAAGGTTAACTCACTAGAACCGTTTTTATCTATACTAATATTATAAAGCTGAAGAGTTTGTTTGAACGCTTTAATCTCAGGAACTATTGGTGCGAATTGAAAATTTATTTTTGTTTTTAATAGACCATTTATCGAGAAGGCTTTAGGCTTTATAACATCACGCTGCAACTAATAGGAGCGAAGAAATACTGTAAAATGTGGAAAAATTGGGGGAAAATTATTCATCTTTGAGGGCTTCCGTTGCATGCGCTGCGAAAACGGTTCAAGATATCACAAAAATATGTATGAAAGAATTATTTTTCTTAAAATAATCTAACTGAAACTAAAATGTATTCAACAATATACATATGTCTATCTGTTAAGGTTAACTCACTAGAACCGTTTTTACGGTAATAACTATTCCACGAGGACGAAGTCGCGGGCACCAGCTAGTATATACATATGGCTAGAACATGAACATATGTATAGATAAAGCAAAACTTTGTGTCTGTTATTGTGTTATTTGATTTGCTATTTGATGCTCATATTGATTTGTCTTTATTATTTTTGTCTTTCGCAGATTTTACTCATCGCAATTATAGCACTAGTTGCTACGAGCCAAGCTGCCAGCATCAAAAATACTCAATTATCTCAAACAAATCTCGAAGAAACTCACGAAAAAATATCAAAGCGAAGCGCATACGACCGGAACTGGGGCAGATCATCTAGCTATGAACCATCATCATCATCATATACCCCAAAAAACTCGTACAAGAACAATTTCCCGCCATACCTAGTATTTAACAGGAAAATGGGAGCCTATTTTCCATATAGTAACTTTCCCAGTGAAAATAGTGTGAGGAGAAATACCAGAAGAATGGGACAGTCACAGTATAGAAGCAATTAATTAATATATTAAAGTAATCAGGTGTCCTAATTAGTACATTAGAATGTAGGTAATTGTAAATAGTATATATGTAAGTTTAAGTAAAGAAATAGATAAACTACCTACTTAAATGTCTTGTATTGTATTCTCTAATTCCCTTATAAATGCTTAAAAATAAAATTTTATAGATTTTTAAGTTATTCAGTGTTGTTGATGAATAGTAATTTACATGTTATCCCAATACCTCAGGGATGATGTAGGTATTTTTTTTTTAATTGTAAGTGTAAATAACTAAATAAAACCACGGGCAAAAAATAGTACATTAGCTATTTATTTATGTACCAACATTATTTTTTATTAATGTTTTAGTTTTTCTGTTATATTAATGCACATTCCTATTGTAAAAGTGCCCAATAACAATGTTAATGAGATATTATATTGTAGCAGAATATACGTTTCAGTTATTTTAAGAGATTTTGTCTGTTTATACAATACAATACAATATCACTTTATTGCACACCAAAATAAATTACAATATGAAATGGACTTAAACTATAAGTACAGTTCTCCGCTAGCTGTCGCAGCGATCGCACACTCTCGACGCACAGACTCGCAATACCGCGTTCGCTCGTGACTAGGGATGGGCTAGGGTACAGTCGATAAATTTTATTTATCGATTTTATCTTAGCCTATCATGGACAAGTACCTGAAAAAATCGTCACCTGGCTCTCGTATCGCGCCCGGAAAAAGGCCCGCTGATACATCGCCCCCGTCAAAACAGAAGAATAAAATTTTCGCCAACCCGAAAATAGCCGACAAGCATACACCAACGCAAAACCGCTATGGTACACTTCCGGTTGATGAAGAAGACGTCAACGACCCAGAACCCTTCAAGAATGCTACAGAAAAGAAGCAAGCTAATAATACTCCCCCCATCATTATTGAAATAAATGGGTCATGGACTCATCAGAAGATAAAGGACACTATTGAAAAATATACAAAGGACTTCTTTATGAAGTATAGAGGCAGAAGCACCGTAAGAGTCCAGTGTTATACCTCTAAAACTCATCAAGTTCTCAAAGAAGGGTTACGGAATGAAAACGTTACGTACCACACCTTCACCAGAAAAGACGAGAAACTACCCAAAGCAGTTGTGAAGGGACTTCCAAAATTTCTACATGCGACCCTGCCTGAAGAACTTGCTTCATTAGGATTTCCAGGAGTTACTATCACTGAATTAAAGACATTCTACCCAACAGAATGTCCCCCAGCTCTTATCCAGTTTCCAGCTGACACCAACATGTTAAGGGTTAAACAGATACGATACATATCAAACTGCAGTATTGAAATAGAACGTTTCAAGCCAACAAAACGATCAGGCACCCAGTGTTTTCGTTGCCAGGGATTTGGTCACGCGGCTCGTAACTGTAATCGAGCACCCCGATGCGTCAAATGTTCAGAAGCACATCCAACATGGGAATGCCCCAAAACATCGAGAGACTCTCCAGCACGATGTTGCAATTGTCTAGAAGACCATCCCGCGAATTTTGGCAAGTGCACTGAACGGCTCAAATATATTGCCCGGATTGAGCATAAGCGTGTTGCGCAACGCAAAACGGTAGCAAGTGTTCCAGTCCATCCCATCGAGAATGCTCCTAAATCATGGGCACAGGTAGCCCAAACTGGCACTCGCAAAAGAACTACTCCATCGGGTCAGCCACAAATCCCATCTGCAGTACAAATGAACTTGCCCAAAGCTGAGGAGCCAGCTAAAACAGCCCAATTATCAAATCCAATGAGAAAAGCGGAGCCTCAACGACCCTGCGATAGAACACCGTATGAGAAAAACAATCAAGATTTTGAAACTGAAGAGATGTTAGAAATCCTCTCAACCATCCAATCTATCAAGAAAGAGTTTATTAAGTGTGAAACGTTTATGGAAAAAGTGATTCTAATACTCAAGCACCTAGGTCACTATGTATAAGTCCCACGAATTGCGCGTACTCTACTGGAACGCTGATGGCGTCCATAAAAAGCAACATGAATTAGGCGAACTAGCCGTAAGTAAATTAAATGTTGACATCATAGCTGTATGTGAAACTAAGGTGACTGACAGACTTATTCTCAAATTACCAGGTTTTGCATGCTATCGCGCAGACAAACATCGCAATGGTTTTGGCCAGGGTGTGGCACTTTTTGTACGTTGTGATTTGCCTCACAACCAAATCACCTGTCCTAGCACTATCGGTCTTGAAGTTGTCGGTGTTTCTTTGACACTAACCAACGGTAGGGTATCAATTTTCTCAGTCTACCAGTCTCCTAACTCACCTATTGCTATAAGTGATATTGACCGTATCATGTCGGCTGACCACCAAGTAATGGCTATGGGCGACCTAAATGCTAAGCATCCTTTGTGGTCGGCTGGTCCTCCTAATTCACGTGGTGTTTTGCTCTACAACCATATGTCCAACAATGACTATGCTATCCATGCTCCCCAGAGTAACACTCTTGTACATTATATTGCCGGTTACACCCCCTCTACCCCTGACATTCTCCTTACCAAAAATCTTAATCCTCCTAATCAAATCGTCACTTATTCTAAATTATCATCCAATCACCTACCCGTCTTTTTCAATATCAGTAATCAAATTATCCGTAATCCTATACAAAAATACAATTATGGCAAAGCTGACTGGACATCTTACCGCCAACTTATAAATAGCAAGATCTATCTTACCTCTAAGATGTATACGTGCCCAGCCGATATTGATACGGACATATCTAACTTGCAGCGCACAATTATTGAATGTAGAAATGCTTGTGTTCCTCTTACCACCCTAAAACCGTGGAATACTTCTGAACTTCCCCGTACCCTAAAGAGACTGATCAGCTCGAAACATCGTTTTCGAAGATTAGCGGCAAATGAGAAGGATCGTCACAAAAGAAAACTCCTAATTAAGCATGTTAACTATCTAAAGCTTCTAATTAGTAAAGCATTAAAACTTAACCACGATCTCGCTTGGGCTAAAAAGCTTAAAAAAGTTGACAACCCCAGCAATGATATATGGCGACTTGCTAAAACCCTGCGTTGTTCTAATTCTACTTCACTGCCAGCACTTAAACGCAATGATGGCACGCTAACGGCTAGTCAACAAGAACAGTGCAATGTGCTAGCTGATGCCTTCCAAAATAACATGCTTCTTACCCATAGCTGGTATAGTGACGAGCTGCCTGCTATCGAGAACGCTGTGTCTATGCTAAACACAACTGACTGTACTTCATGCCCACTAAATCTGGTTAGGCCAAACGAAGTAGTCAAATGTATCAAAAGTTTAAAACCGCGCAAAGCGCCGGGTCCAGATGGTATCTCTAACCATCTTATCAAAAATCTACCCCAAAAGTGTATTGTTAAGCTAACCAAGATATTCAATGGCTGTCTGCAGCTTAATTACTTCCCGCTACCGTGGAAAAACGCAAAAGTTATTGCCATTCACAAGCCAGGTAAAGATGCTCTAGACCCTAGCTCGTACCGGCCGATTAGTTTATTGCCCTGCCTGGGTAAATTATTTGAAAAAATTATTTACAGCCGCCTAATCCGCGTCTCCCACGACCTACTAATTGAGGAGCAATTTGGGTTTAGACAAGGCCATTCAACAGTTCAGCAGCTTGCCCGAGTTGCCGAATCTGTGTCATACAATCTAAATCTTAACACGTCAACTGGCATGTACCTCCTTGACATCGAAAAAGCATTCGACACAGTTTGGCACTTGGGGCTGCTGCACAAGCTGCTAAAACTGAACCTCCCCATCAATCTAGTCAAGCTAATTCAGTCATATTTGGCAAATCGTAGTTATTCGGTCCACATCAATAATATTTTCTCTTCACCAAAAAATGTTCCTGCCGGCGTGCCCCAAGGTTCGATCCTGGGCCCCTACCTATTTTTGTTGTTTCTTAATGACATTCCTGTCCAAACTAGAACCAGTGTTGCCTGTTTCGCAGATGACACTACCTGCTATACGTCATCCACAGATATCGATTTAATAATAGGACGCTTGCAGCTATCGATAGACAAGCTATTATCATATTTCAAAAATTGGAAACTTAAAATAAACGCATCTAAAACCGAAGCAATCCTCTTTACCAGAAAAAGAACTTTACCTGCTAGAACTTTAAAAATAGATGGATATAATGTACCTTGGAGTCGTTCTGTGAAGTATCTCGGTGTTACGCTGGACTCCAAACTTAATTGGTCAGCTAACACGGCTAAACTTCAACTAAAAGGTATGAAAGCGCTTAACGCATTAAGTCCCATTCTAAACAAAAAATCTTGTCTAAGTTGCCACACAAAATTAAGAACGTACCTCACCCTGGTAAGACCATGCTTCACATATGCTTGTCCTGTATGGCATAGTACATGCAAAACTAACATTAATAAGCTTCAACTAGTCCAAAATAAGGCACTAAGATATGCTTATAGTACACGTCCCAAAACTAACCTACATGAGTTACATCTAAAAATTGGACTACCAAAAATTGATGTATACATGTACAAATTATCTGAGAAATTTTACATACATACTAATCCACGCCATAAGAATACTTTAATAAGTAACATTGGTAAAACTCGACATAAAACTCTTCCATTTATCGAAACGTATAATCGGTACAAATTGCCCCATCACTATTTCCTTCATCACGCGGAGTAAGCGTGTCAACAGCTCTGCGAGCGCGCGAGTCCCAGCCACAGAACAATAGTTCCTATCAGCCGCGACCGCGCGGGCGACTCTGAATCCTATTACCTCGGGTATGCAGATCTTAGTCGCTCGCGGGATCTCGCCCTGGCGACACGCGGGCTCGAACGCTGTCAACTATCGTACCTATTCGTTCATGTTGCCTTTTGTGGACGTACGAATTAATATTAACTTTATTTTGAAAATACCCACAATTTTATCTTATGTTAATTATGATTGTGCAAATTTGTTCTTAGTAACTTAGTGCTATACTTAAGCCTAAGTAGCGGTATTTAGACTACCAATCACATTAAACTTTACTCTGTTTTCATATCATTAATAATCAACCAATTAAAAGCTTTATAGTGGCCTATGTGCTTGGACAAAGTGTTATGTAAACTATTATTAAGTTATATACCACTAGGATACATTAACACTGGTGCTTGTATATATATTGTAAATATTTTATGCCTGAATAAAGATAATTAAAAAAATTGAATTGAATTGATCTCTTCCAGGCAACCTTAGCAAGAAAACTGTGAAAGAAATCAGTTTGGTCGGTGGCGTACAAATAAATAAATAATACTTACTTAAAAATAAAACCTATATCTAAACAGAGAAAATAAAATAAAATCAAACTAATTTACATGTTACAAATAATAATATTAATAAACTATGAACACACACATTTAACACCAATAAACGCGATTGATAGTTTACAACGTAGAGATGTAATGGCTGTACACCATACTCTGGAAAATCGACAGAGATTTAGCCTGCCTGATATTGAGTATTACGACGATGACGGATAGGTAACCATTTGAGCTTTTTGCGAAATTCAGAAAATGTGGTCATATTTATACAAGCCAAATATGAACCTAATAAAGAAATTTTGGAGACGCTCGAGCTTATCGAGCTGCTCTTCGGTTAGGTCAGGATACCAAGCGTCAGCGTAATCTAAAATAGGATGTAGCAGAGACTGAACAAGCGCAGTTTTGGTTGAAATCGGAAGAAAATTACGCAAACGCCTAATAGCTGCAGAGGATGCAAAGAGCTTTCGACTGACCTCATTGAGCTGTGATATCCATGAGAGCTGACTGACAATCATTATGCCTAAATTTTTTACAATATCACTTATTTGAATTGGGACGCCATCAAACAAAATTTGCTGGAGGCGTGACCAATTAATTTTTGAAATAAGTTGTGAACTTCCGATTATTATAGCCTGTGTCTTACTTGGATTAATAGTTAGACCAAACATGCGACTCCAGTCACCAATACGCTGTAGGTCACCATTTATTGTTGTAATGGCCACATCAAGATTTTTGAAAGGTGATTGAGTATATATTTGTAAATCGTCTGCATAGAGGTAATAGAGAGAAGAGAGGTTATTAGATATAGAATTAATGAAAAGGGAAAAATGAAGAGGTGATACCACGCCGCCCTGTGGTACGTCAGCAGAAATGTCGCACCAAGACGAATATACGTCGTCAATGCGAACACGCTGCCGGCTGCCGAACAGATAACTACGAAACCACTCAATTGCTGTTGGAGATATGTAAAGAGAGGACAGGATACCGAGCAGGACCTCAAAATCAATATTATTAAATGCGTTACTAAAATCAAGGAGTAAAAGGACAGTGAGGTGGCAACTACCCATTCCATATCTAATGTCATCTGTGATTTTAGTTAGAAGGCTAGTTAGCCTGGGCTAACTAGCCTTCTCCTTCACACTGTGCAAGAGCATTCAATTATTTAGGGCCTAAGGCCCACTTGCGCAAAAATGATCGAATTATTTAGTTAGCCCAAACTAGTTAGCTTGGGCTAGTTAAATAACTATTTTTTTTTAAATTAATTATTATTTTCAATTACATGGTAATAAATAACCACGATTATTATTTTTAACATTTTTTTCCGCGCTTTGTTTTTTGCTTTTTTGGCCAAACTACGTAATGTGCCAGTTCTCAAGTCAAGACGGAGAAATTTCTTACTTTCCAAAAAAGCACCCTAAATAAAAAAATTATGAAATGTAAAGATCAAGAAAGCTTTACATATAAAACTTAACAATTTGACATCCATCTAGCCAAACTCCTGTACTTATTTACATTTAAGGGATTAGTAATTTCGTTAGGTACGTACCTACGTGATATGGCAAAATTGCAGCAAAGTCGCAAAAAAAATTAGAAATGTCTAATTGTAGCGGGAAAATGTTTAACTGCAAAATTGAGTTGAACCGTTGAAAAAGCAAAGGGATCAATAAAAAATGGGTAAGTAGGTACTTACATAATAAGTACATAAACACGACATAAACCGTAGAGAGAGTATAGTACTCTCTCTACGACATAAACTATCATATCAGTAAAAGCAAGTGTTTCCGAGTTTGTGCAACAAATGTGTCTTAAGTTTATCCTCCTCATGTTCAAACAGTTGAATAACTTAGTATGAAACCTGGCACTTCATAAAAGATAAAGATAAAGAATCTTTATTGACAATGTAAAGTTGTAACATAGGTAGTACCTAAAGAATGAAACAAAATGCAATTGAGTATTGACTCTATATAAGGCCATTTTGTAATGTATTGGGGGGGCTAGATGGCGCTGTGTGCAATGTCCCGGAATATTTATTTATTTATTGGACATTTGCTGTATATAGGTACCTAACCAATAACATATACTTGTCATCTATAGTTATAATAAGAGCAATGTGATCCCTGGTGCACTAGGTGGCAAAGATGAGTGCCAATTCAATATTGTTAGGCTACAGGCCAGCAGAGAGCACCTTTACTACACTGTTGCAAACATTTATATTCATTGAATGTGCATTATGGTATGCAATGTATTACTTTACAATGTATGTACTTAGGTACCATACTATTCAACTGCTGCTACAACTTACTGCTGCATTCATCATCATCATCCACAGCCTTCTGTATCCCACTGCTGGGCATAGGCCTCTCTTTGAATGTGCAAGTTCTGTCTATCTTGTGCAGACCTCATCCATAAAGAACCCACTTCTTGTCTGCCTGTTCTTGGCCACCACTCTGTAACGGGTTTGGCTCCATCTACTGTCACTGCTACTCTAAGGTTATAATAAAATTGTGTGAATTAAAATCACCAACTGGTTTTACAATATGTGAGAACTTGTTTAAATATCTGGGACTTGTGACAGTAACAATCTCATAAAGGTTTGTTGGTTGTTCAAAGGTTGCCTAGAAGAAACCGCCTAAGGCTATAAGGTTGCCCAAAGTACATTAAATTAGTTTTTCATGGATTTATGGTTGTTTGGTGTCCAATAAAGAATGTCTATCTATATAATATAACAACAGTCATCAATTTTGGTGCTATTATGCCTTTATCTGGCAGAGTAGCTTGATCAGTGAAACAACTTCATTAGCAGAGTTAAGTGCTGATGTTTGTCTGCTTGCTATGTGATATATAATATTGTAAGCAAATTAACGACATACAACACAATACTAAAACTAATTCATTTTCAGGTGATTCCGGCCTCCAGAGGGAATGGCTTATGATGCTATTCCTAAACCCAACGGAAGGTAGCTCTAGAGCTACCTTCCGTTGGGTTTTGAAAGTAGCTCTAGGCTAGAGGCCATGTTTAACAATATTCAAGCCAAAGCCACAGTGCCCATTGGATACACTTTAGGTTGGTGGTGACTTGACATAAAAACAGGTACACACTTGAAAAGTTGTCATAAAGTATTATGTCCTCTGTAATTTTGCACAGCTTGGGTACCTGGCTGCAGCAATGCTTAACATCATGCAGGTTGTAGTCAAACATAAACCTATCCCAAGTAAAAAAAAACCTATAAGATTTGGAATGGAATCCGAGACAGAGGTACAACAGAAATCTGTCTATACATGTAATAAAGCTGAAGAGGGTCTAAAGTCTGAAAATTTAAGATATTAAAAACAAAAATGTTTGGAGATATTGATAGCAGAACATGTTCGAACAATTTCTAGCAATGTTCTGTTTATTTAAACGGCTGAATGGATCATCATGATCTTCGGTATGTAGGTAGTATGAGGTCTTGGGAGTGTCATAGGTTACATTTTATCCTGAAATAATGCGAGCGAAGCCGCGGGTGTCAACTAGTATAATGTTATACTGTTTTCTATTATGCTATTAGTATAAATATCTGTTCTAGGCGGGAGATCATGTTCCCCAAGTGGCTGCCAGCGAGCAGCAGTGAACATGTCAGTGGAGTCCTGCACACAGCCTCCAGCTGCGGAGAACAACACTGTGATATGTTTGCTTCACACTTGCACAGGTGTATCATTGCAACTAAACTAATTGTCACATTCAAAGTAAAAGCCATTGTCTAACAGTAGGTATTTTATTTCACAGATGAATATTCCAGTAATAGAAGAATTTTATCTACATATTTTTATTTCATAATTTATATCAAGTCATAATTATATTAATTATTATTCAACTTATATTAATCATTATACAATATTTAATTTAAGTTTAAAGTAGTTTTATTTATACAACCACCTCATTAAGTAGACAATAATTAAAATAAGAATAACTTTATGTAGCTACTTTATATACTGTGAGTTGTAACATACATATATGTACATACATACACAATATCTCATTCATTTCAGTGAAAGAAAGATATGTATATTTATTGGAATCATAATACATTGTATAAATAAATAAATATTGTCATACATTATGCAGCAGTCATATTATGGTATCTGATTATCTGATATTTTAAAATATTCACATTATTTTCAATAATTAGCATGACCATTGTATATTATCCATTCATGACGACTGTATCGACACATCAGACAATAAATTATGTATACATAACAGATACACCTTTAACATATAAAGATAAGATAAAGTAAGAACCTTTATTGATACTGTAAAGTTGTAACATACATATGAAACGTACTAATATCATAGAATATGCTACACAAATTACAATATCTCGTCAAATTGAATTTATTACATTTAGCTTTATAACATTTTAGAAGGTACAATGTCTAATAAAATTCATCATAGATTTTAAAATAAAATACTATGTTCATAACTATTATTTTTAAGGAGTATAAGTGACTATATTGTACTGTGAAGTGCACCAATCCACTTCACAGTACAATTATAACTTGGAAGTATGGAAATGTGTCATACTTATCCCACCAAAATCATTCTGACAAAAACTATTATAGCCAAATGTCCACACAATCGTTTATCTAAATCTAGACCAAGTCGTGCCAAGTTGTGTGGTTCCTTACTGAGAGTTCTTTATTATTATAGAGACCCAATTGAACAAGTCATTTTCTCTGCCATGTTCTCATGTAACACAATCAGATATTCCGGCATAAGATCCATCCATGTTGCATATGAAGTAGGAACTCTCGGTGGGTTGGTGTCTAGCTCCAGTGCTTCATGCACCGTGCCATCTCCAGCATCCTGCTTCTCACACCCACAATATTATAGCCGTGGCACGTTTTATGTGTCTTTGTGTAATTGTTGTTTTGTTCTTGCCATACTACATTTTTCTTTCTTTCTTCCTATATTCAATGCATCAGAGTAATGTTGTGGTGACTTCTTCCAGCTGGCGGAGCATCCAGCGCGGATTTTCAGAAAGAATTCCTCAGCAGTTGTACCGATATTGTAAACTTCTGCAAATAATAAAATCATAAGCTTAGACCACATAACAATGAGTAGTGTTGTAACATATACATACATACAGACACCTTTCTTGAATAATATCATCAGTCAAAATCTCTGAGCAACATTAGTTACTAAAATAAACTTGGGACTAAGAATTAATAACACTTTCATCTCTTGTAACAAAAAGGAACACTTATTAACCAAAAAGTCTACTTTTTGAAAGTGACAGTATTTTCAAATAGATCAGGCGGCCACTTATGGTAAGCACAATTTTTTTAACATTTCATTTTGCTGATTATCACTCTGTTATGATGACAAAATTAAGGTTGTATTGTGTAAATATCCTACATAATCCAACTGCACCCCATTGTGGTTGGATCTTTCCGTTGCCAAAAAAGTGATTTCTGCCAACCTGTACTTTGGGTTTTTCACTTTAGCAAGACATGGATTTGTTCCGAGGTGCTGTGGATGGAGAAGGCGCCGCAGTGAGCCGCGCCCCGCGCCCCGCCCGCCGGTAGCAGCACGCTCCAACCACCGAAGCCAGCACCTCTATGTAGCTTCTGTAAATTAATAATCATATATTATGATAAAACCGGCTTGATGACTGTTTACAGAAAACCAAGAAATCTTGTTAATTTGTAATCATTGCACCCATGGACTGTATAATTTTGAACTTTGTGTGGACTATATGAAACAAATTTGACACAGCACAGTGTGATATGGGCACATCAGCAATTTGCTGCTTGTCTATTATTCAAATAAATAAAAAAACCGTGACAGTACATAGTTTTAGACTAGTCCTGATCTCAGTTACTCACTTTAGGCAATAATACATTGTTGGATCACTGCAGCACACAGAATGCACACTACACAATACTAGCCCATACAGACCCTTAGCTTGGTATGTGTGACATCAAAACTTTTTAATAGTTCGCTGCAGATCTGAAGAACAAAGAAATTATTCTGAATCAACATTTGGCTTCATAATGAAACATGGATCAAATCCACAGAGTGTGTGTCACTGTGAGACAAGCTGTGGAACAGAAGGAGCACTGCTCAGCGGTCCTGGATATACAACAAGCAGGCCATAGTAGTTTGTCTTAGTGTGGCAGTCAAGAAGCCATCAGAGGCCCTTTGAATACTCTCAACATTAGAGTTAGGCTCTCTCATACAAACATTACATGTTATTGCTGTTATTACATGAAATTGTTAGGTATAAGTAGGTAATTCTTTTTATGTACTATGAAAATAAACCAAAATGAGAATGTTATAGTTTTTACTTTTTTTATACACTAAACATTAACTGTGTTCTAAATTTGAAGTTTCTGTGTCAGCTAAAATTGCCTTAGAATTTTGATGATTGGTTATTCAATTAATGACAAAATAAGATACTTTGACTCATCGGAATTTTGAAACTACAGTTTCAAATCGAATCAAATTTGAAATATACAGTGTTACACAACACTTGCGTGGTACCACTACATTCAGGCTTCTATTTATATCTACCACAAACTTATAAGATGTCAGAAATGGCTGAATTTCTTCAAAAAAAGGATGACACAACATGAGCCCAGATACATACCTAACTTCAAACATACATACATAGGGTACATGTTCATTGTTCACGCAACTCACCTTAGCTAAGAAGAATGTACCATCTGCCTCCATCAAGTTCTGCTCCAGGGCCAGTGGATGCCTCACATAGAGGTCTGCTCAGATCACATGAGATGTGGAGCTCTGCCACTCTGCTCTGAGGGAGCAGGAGCAGGAGGTACCAGCCCAGCAGCGGGTACAGGAAGTAGACTCAGGAAGGTGCTCTCTGGAAAACAATATCAATCATTTGCATAAGTCTTACTTATAGGTTACCTACATTTAGACTACGCCCAACCTATTCTAAGATAAATCAAAATCTTTATTGTCTTTTACAATGTGTATTTAATTAAGAACCTTAGTATAGGTATAATTGTTCCAACAGTGTTGTCCTGTCTGATATGCAATAAGTACATACACACACAATATATTATATTTGTTGCATTTTAAAAATAATTTGTATTGAACAAAGAAGCTTCCTTCTTCATGTGAAGACAAGCTTCCCATGGGGCAGATCCATACGCTGCTACTTACGTGATAATCGAAATAATAACATTTCACTTCAGCTGAGACATGTATGTATGTACCTATCTATCGAATGCTTTCACATCTTCTACGGCGACAGCCCCTGGTCAGAATTAGCTCTATTTGTTTCACTGGGCAATGGGCATTACTATTCGGTTGAAAACTCAGTTACATTTGCTATCTATCTAAATCATAAAATTTAGACCATGTTATTGTCATCTCCACTAACCTTTATATTATTACTGAAGCCATAATTATTAATAATAAATCTAAGCAACGTAAACAAAATAGAGCTGTGACAAACCGTATGTATTCGGTACTGAGTATTGAGTAACGGGTGCGTGCGCCCTCTGATACCGAGTAACGAAACGTTACTCTCAAATGTATTTCGTTACACGCACTGTTTCGCATCACTTCGTTCCTCGCATTTATTGTATGATGTACCATGTGTGTGTATTGAAACGTTTGCTAGAGTTCAAGCAAGATAACTCTGCGCGCGGATAAAATTGGAACTAAAATGTTCTGATTGCAATTTGATCAGAGGAGTCGTATAAAATCAAAGACGGCAAAGTAGGTTAGTAAGCAAAATTAAAATAAATATATGGTAACACAGAAATTTTTAAATAAAACATAACAAAATAACCAGTCCCAATCAAAGACGGCAATATGCGCTTCAAAATCGTAATCGAAAACTGGGTTTAGGATCAAACGTGTCAATCTTTCTATTATAACGACCTAACCTGGCAATCTTGCTTTGTCAACCAATCAGAAGCGTTTACTAGGTCACGCCACAATATGGCGGATTGTGCGGTTTCCAAGAAAACTTTGTTGCGGGTTTTATTGCATTATTAATGGTTTTCTAGAAAGTTATTGTTAATTTTTATTATGGAGCAAAGTCCACAACCAGTTACAAATAACTCTGCAAGGAAACGCAGCAGTAACCCCGAGAAATGGAAAAAAAACCTGTTGAAAAAACAGAGGTAAGTTGTATGCAAACATCACCTATAGGGTTGTCACTGTTTAATAGCTATCGGATTGCCTGCTGGCGCGATTTTGTACTGGAGAAATAACTACTCGTATAATATATATCCAGGTAATTTTTCCAACAAAATTAGTTAACGTCTTTTATTATCTTTTTTTACAGCCAGAGAGTACGTTTTTTTATTCAATTATTTTATAACCTGACTGGCAAAGGTCTCTTTGTTTCAAGGATTTCAAATAATTGTATTATTAATTATTTTATATGAATAATATTTAATGAAATTTTATATTAATATATATGTATATTTTTTATATTACAGTATGTGTTACAATTATGTTATATTAAATTTATTTAAAATTATATATATATTTAAATTATTTTTTAATTCATATAAACATTTTTCATTCTTGATAGTAACTTAGGAATGTCTTTTGTTCATTAAGTAAATCATTTATTTACTTAAAATAGTAGCGTTGTATTAAAGTTTTTCATATTTGTTCAGGTACGAATCCAAAAGCTTACCGCATCGCTGTTGCGACCACAACTCGCCATCATTTCAATGCAATAAAATAACGACGGCCCAGTTGTTGAGAATACACCAAAACTTTTATTCACATGCCAACAAGAAAGATCAAGATGCTATCCTACTAAAGTTATGTCAGATTGTGCCAACGAACCGCAGCAGTAAAAATCTACACAAATATAAAGGAAAAAAAGAGACAACAATTAAGTATGGAGTGATGGTTAATAAAAAAAGAATACCTATCTGCCAAAAATTCTTTTTGAATATTTTTGGTATCACCAAACACCGAGTAGCATATGTGATGAAACTTTTTTATTACGCCGGAGAAGTTGGTGTGGAGCATCGTGGAGGAGACCGCAAAACAGGGAAGTTTCTGAAACGAAAAGAATCTATTCACAACTTTATTGCAAAATTGCAATGCACAGATTCTCATTATTGCAGGAAATCAAAGGAAGCCGAACGAAAATATTTACCTTCCGAACTAAATGTGTCAACATTGTACAAAATGTACCAAGCCCAAGAAGACGCCCATCCGTTGGTGAAAAAGTCATATTTTCGCCGAATTTTCAACACCTGTTACAATATCGGATTTGGAACGCCAAAAACAGATGTGTGTTCCACCTGTCTAGAACTGACCGAAAAAATTAAGATCGAAACAGATTCTTTTAAGAAAAGTAAACTAATCATCGAAAAACGTATTCACACTCTGAGAGCCAAGGCTTTTTTCGAAAAACTGAGATATGCTGAAGATCACATCAAGATAATTTCATTCGATTGCCAGAAGAACTTGCCTTTGCCCAAATTACCCGATCAATCGACTTATTATAGTCGACAAATATACTACTATAATTTTACAATGGTAGAGGGCACTTCTAAAGATCCGCTGACCCCAGGAAACGTTTTTGCATATTATTGCACTGAAAATAAATATCAAAAAGATTCCAATCTTATTGCATCCGCACTATATCACAGGCTGAATGTAACAGATAAAACAGGCATCACTGAGATTCGTTTGGTCGCCGACGGTTGCGGCGGCCAAAACAAGAACAGTATAGTTTTGGGAACTTGCTGCAAATGGTTGTTAGAAAACCCCGAAATTAAAGAAATTGAATTAGTATTCCCTGTGACTGGGCATTCTTTCATGCCCGCTGATCGAGTGTTTGGTGTGATTGAAAGGAAACTAAAAAAAAGAGAAGTCATAACGCATCCAGATGAAATAACGGAAATTATAAAGGAATCATCGAGTGTAATAAAAATCGGAAGTGACTTTGTTGTAAGCAATTGGAGAGAAGCCATGAAAAGAGTGTTAAAACAGACCACTTCTTGGGCAATCCAGTTTAAAGACTGCAAAAGATTTTTACTGAGAAGATCCAATAAAGCTGGAAATGTACTAGTTCGTGGAGAACTAAACTATAAAAGTGATTTAGGTAAATTTGAAAACATTTGTCAGCGTGGAAAATGTATATCTATGATAAATCCAGAGCCTTTGCCAAAGATTGTACCTGTAAATAAAAATAAATTACAGGACGTAAAGAAACTGCTTCAGAAACATTATGGGTCTAAATGGGAAGATGCACCATCGTTAGTGTTTTACAAAGAACTCTTTGAAACTCAGGAGACCCTAGTGGCTCCAGAAAGCGTAGAAAATATGTGCAATGAGGCTGTTCATGAAATCGTGGAGTTACATGTTTAAGTTTGATAAAGATGATTAATTTTAAAAATAAAAAGTCCCGACTGCTTAGCTGAAAAGAAAAAAAAACAAGATATTTTTTATAAGTATTTTTATTGAAATCATCTTGATATTGGGTACCGACCGCTATATCATCTTGTTTCTTTCTTTTCAGTTAAGCAGTCGGAATTTTTGAGGTTCTTAAGTAAGATTAATGACGCAATTTTCTCTTCTATTAATAATTAAATAAATAAATAAATACATATAAATAAATAAATATTCCGGGACATTGCACACAGCGCCATCTAGCCCCACACTAAGCAAACGCTTGTGTCGTGGGTACTAGATAATTCCCTTTAATTTAAAACCAATTTTTATTCATGCAAGGAAAATGAAACTTACAGCAAAACCAATGTTTTATTAATTATTGACAGCCCTATTTTTCTCTATATCGGTGAGAATCAAATATGGCAATCATGAATTAGGTTTGGTATCAAAAGCGGCAATCTTAGCATACCTTGGGTTCAAACATGGCATTCTTGAAAAGTTATATTCAAAGCCGGCAATCTAGCATAATATATATAGTATTTTTCACTTGTATAATCATATTCAAGTAGAGTTGCTGTTTTATTTTGTTTTGTGAAGTCCACAGATTATAAATATACATCCATTATGATTATCTATGGATAAGTTATCAAAATAACAGTTTTTTTTGTTCTGTGAAAAATATGGCCAGCCCTACTTTGCCGCCTTTGATTTTATACGACTCCTGAGGCCAATTTTAAGCATAAGTGCTGCTGCCAGTCGCGTGCAGAGTTATGTTGTACGGACTCTAATCGCATATTTGTTCTACGTAATCTGTGGATTTACGCATGCGCGCCTTGGGCGCGCTTTTTCGGTGAATTCAAAAATTTGAATTTGATAAGAAAAGAGAGGAATGAAATAAAAAATCCTTGGGTAAGAAAATATTTTTTACAAATTAGAAGTGTATAATGTTTTGTTTAGTCTATTTTTTATTATTTGTTTTTTTAGGTATTTTTGAATTTTCATGTTTTGTTTTGTTACGTAGCGATGTTATTCTTGTTCGAATTAACAAATCTATAAAAACGTATTACTTAATTTAGTAAAAAAAAACATAAATAAAAATTCTAGAAAACTCGTAAAAAATTGAATTAGCGCAGCAAACGTATTACTTGGCTTTATTATATTATACTTTTTGGCACGTGCCTACATTTATATTATTCCGAATGTTATAAAGTACCTACATGTCATATTTTGTATCAGGTATATGTTGTAAGGCAGAAAAAGCCTAAACATGAGAGCCACTTACAACATACGAACCGATTCGTTTCGTTGTGTTATACTGAGGTATCAAAAGTAACGAGTAACGTAACGATACGATAGTAACGAGTACTCATTTTTAAAGTACCGAATACATACGGGTTTGCTTTTTCTCGTTACTTTTACACCTCTAAAACAAAACAAAATTGTTTAGTTCTAGTGCTGTGCCTGTGCTGCAGTATTTTTTTTAACTCTTTGATCACAGACTATAAAATAAAAAATGTTGCAACACTTGACCACTTATAGGGTGTAATCACAAAAGAGTTCCCTCAGTTAAGGCGCCATAGCCGCATGATTATAATATATCATGTAGGTAATAACTATAAAATGTTAGTTCTAAACTTTTCCGTGGGACTTATTTCGTGAAACAGTCTGTAGCGTCCTGTTTAAAAGCAGTAATGTATCCAACCACCCAACGAACGTTTTGTCGTGCTGAGTTTGATTAAACTAGATGGTGCTGTATCTATTATCTAAGGTAATTGTAATCACCAAGTATCAAAATATAAAAAACAATACTGATGATTAAACGCAGCTATAATACATTTGAGCCGAACTCACGCTTACCTAACAGTAAGTAGGTATATAAAATTTGAACTTTGGAGCAGTTTTCATTTGAGTAGCTATTATCAATCAAATTCAAAGCAGAGTACATACCTATTCAAATTCCAATATTCAACACACAATACATAATAATATTATGAATTTGAAAGCTCTCAATCAAATTGCCGAAATGAGTAGGTATTCATGTTACCAGTACCTATATTTTACCCCGAACATGACAATGCTCACGGTGCCTTGTTATACAGTTAGCTGGTGTCTTTTTATTAGGCCCATAATTAATACCACAGAATAAATAATACAATACATCTGCCGTAATCTACTAAGCTTATTTTGTATCTGGTCTAAAATATCAATAAATTTTGTGTTAAATACCTACTTACAAACGATTTTTATTTTCTGTAATTATCTACCTTAGTATCTATCTACAAAACTACGCAACGGATTTAGTTGTGTTTTTTTATATTTAAAGATGTTTGACGATGAATGTTTTAAGAGGAACCTACCTCTTATTGTCAATCAATGTGACTGCGAAACGCTAGTAATGGATAATTTATCAAAATATTGAACACATACAAAAATTGTTGACTAACACACCTAAACTGCAAAATGCTCTTGAAAACATAGGAATTTAAATATTTTCGTCTAGTGGCGCCATCTATGCAACGCGTTTGGAACTGCAATTCTTTTGGTTTGGCTTAGTAGTTGCTTTAGCATCTATTTATTTATAGGTTCTTCAGTATTTGGTTAACATATTTCAAGGTTGATAATCTTCTCATCATATCAGTGCAGATCTTATTCCTAATTGGTGACATGGTCAAAGCTTTTTTTCCTTTTCTACCTCAGACAAAATACCAGAAGAATATACAAAACTTTCACATAAACAATAACCAGGCCAACTCTGTTGCCGAAAGTTTAACAAGCCGCCCTAAGGGCCTCTGACTTGGCAAAACGACTGCTATAGGTACTACTAGACAAACAGCCGGGACCTACAATTAAACGTGTCATCCGACCCACGGAAGTGCCCAAAATTGAATGCTTTTAGGACACCCGTGTGCGAATCGCATGCGATTGCCTCCGCTAGCTGAGCTACAGGCGCTTTCTATTAAAAGATCGGGACTATTGGAACTTTTTAAAAGCATATTTGTTCAACTGTATTACAGAGATCAGAATATCATTAAAATTTAATAATATTCTGATTCTTTCTCTGGGTGCAAAAAACCTAATCGACGAGTATTATCTATAACAACGGAATAATTCGTATATCTATTCTATCACTAATATGCATTTCCTGTAAGTAATTAATTTTCGTTCATTCATCAATGTTATTATATAATAGTATTCTTAGCACATCACTAGTTCAAACATTCAACGTTTCAAACCACCAAACTGTTGGTCAACCTAACCTGCCTTATAATTAGTACTTAATCGTTTTACCACTTTATTATTTCTAGTTGTCTCTTCTGCCAATAAATTATCATTGCTTATAAATTAAAACAATTTATAAATATTTATAGACGTTTTGTTAGTAGCAATGATGTGTGTAAGCCGAATAGAGTGTTTTTTAAATTATTAATACCACTACTGACTTGCTAATCGAATGAATTATCTCACTTGGGATCCAAATTACAATCTAAAATTATAGTTATTCATAAGAAAAACCCATATTATTGGTTCTTAAAATAGTACTCAGTTTTTAAAAAGTGTTCTAAGGCGTATTTATACATTTAAAGGTTTATAATTATTCATATTTGGAAAATAGTTAAATATAATAATAATAAAATATTTTTTGTGCGCCACCCCGCTGCTTCTCGAGTGTTACCAGAATTGAACTTTAAAGCTAACCTAGATATTTTTTTGAAACATTGTAAATTAACTGATTTTGTTCGTGTGAAATTAGTAAGTAGTTTTAATTAATTTTATATCAGTAAAATTAATTCAAAATATTGAATCATATTTATAGATACTCACTTTTTTACCGACTTCTGTAGAAGAGATGGTTAATAATTTGACTTAATTATAAAAAGCAATATTTAGTGTTGACATAAAGTAGGTAAATACTGATTTTTAACATTGAATTCAATAAAGTAAACAATGAATTATGAATTCGTATTAAGACTTTTAAAAACACCTACCTACCTGTTACATTATTAACAGATCCTAGTTTTCTTATAGGAACAAGTAAATAATTCAACAACTCTTCAAATATGTATTATAAGGTATAGCTGACAATAATGGGAGTAATTATACAGGGCTTCTATATCATAGAGAAATCCTCAGATAACGGCGTTAGTACTGTAATGTACAATAAACCAACGAATATGTAAATACATCTTATTACTTGTGATTACATAAAGAAGTCAAAACTAAAACCAGCTACTAGCTACCTAGGTACGGTAGAAACTTTACTGGTTGTCTCAATCATTAATTAACGTAATTTTATAGTATTCATTGTAATTCTATATCAGTCTGATGAAAAATACTTAAGTACAGTCACAGAATACACAATGCAAGTGTAAATTTCGTTGATTACTAACGAATTATCGATGTACTAAGCCCCTGCAACTAAATCTGTTCAGATAGCATCTACTTACTTGCATAAAATAAAAATTGTAACTGTTTCATCCACTCATGTTAAATGATTGTTAATGTCAAATCTGGTGGTACTAAGTCCTCAGTCCTCTGTTCATACAGAAGATCATTGTGAATGTCCAATTTTTTTTTCTTGACTTATACTTAGCTTAAAAAGTAACTTACTAATTTCTTACAAAAACTTTAACACCGTAAATATATTGCATAATAATTAATTACCTATAAAGATAAAGATATTTATTAATGTTATAAAATAAATACTTACTTACCTACATCAAAATATGTACCGTATGCATAATATGTTATAAAATAAATAAAAAATAAATAAAAAAAAAGCCATTTATTCAGCTATTTATACGGAGCATGCTCACACATTACATTGAATTTCCAATAACATCATCACTGTAATTGTTTTGTTAAATAAAATAAAATGTCATAAGTTTGTTATTGGTTCCAGGAAATGTTAATTTTAATGTCATGGTATTGTGCGATTTCTCTTGTCTGTAAGTATCGTCATGGTGTCATAGCTGTCGCCTCGTTGGCGTAGGCCTCCCCCACTTTCTTCCATGTTTTACGGTTTTTTGCTTACCTTGTCCATTCTATTCCATGTCTCTGGTAAAATATGTCTTCCCATCTTCTATGTGGTCGTCCTCTTTTTCGCTTGTCCAATCTTGGTATCCATTCTACTACTTTCTTTGTCCAACGGTCCTGGCTCATTCTGCAGATATGTCCGGCCCAGTTCCACTTGAGAATTCTTATGGTTTTGATTATGTCCCTAAGCTTGGTTTTTTCCTAATGCTTTTGTTTGGTAGTCTATCTGATAGTTTTATGCCTAACATACTCCTCTCCATCTTTGTCTGACATACCCTGAGCTTGTTCTCGTCTTCTTTTCTTAGAGCCCAGGTCTGGCATCCGTATGTGAGGCTAGGTAATATTGCCACTTCATACAGTCTTCTCTTTACGCTTATGTGTATTGTCTTATTTTTCATAATTTCTTTCAAGCTCCAGTATTTTTTCCACGCAATCCCTATTCTTCTATTAATTTCTTTCTCAGTAAGGTCGTCAAAAGCTATTGATTGTCCTAAATAAACATATTCGTCAACATATTCTATACATTCCTGCTCCACTGTTACTTCCTCTTTATTTGCATTCGTCATTATTTTGGTCTTGGAAGCATTCATTGATATCCCTACTTTCTTGCTTTCCCTAGCTATATCTTGTAGCATATTTTGTAGGCTTTTTGCAGTATCGACAAAGATTGAAATATCGTCGGCGAACCTCAGATGGGTGAGATATTCACCATTTATGTTTATTCCTGTATAATATGTACTTACCTACATAAATGTATATTATAAAATCTCGTCAGTAATATGGTTCATTATCAATAATAATATTTTTTTTCATATTGAACAATAAGATACAATATAATACAGTACATAATTGATTAGTTTCATAATATCTAACCATGTGATAATCCCAATTTTTTAGAAATCTTGCTATCATTACTTTGGCAACACTAGATAATTATTTGCGTTTCTTCGCCAGAGGCCCTGGCCCACTCTCCCTTCCGCGACTTCCGCCCATCTTCCTTTGATAGTTGATTTGATCTTTCTTCTTACCATTTCGCCGCCGGACTCCGAGCAAGCAGTCGTTTCGTGCGCACCTGCTGCCGCCGCCTGCCTCGTCAGCCAGAGGACCTCGGTAGTTGTCTCCACTACCTGCTCATCATGTAAGTTTTAAAATATCTTTTCTATTTCGTTCATTTTCTTGAAATCCTATCAGGTAATCCATGTTCCATTTTCAAATCAATCGATCGAGATATAATACCTACGGGTATTACCTAGGTTCTAAATTAGAATGATATTGTTCAACTCCGTTGTTACAAGTTGTTAGAATGGTGTATAATTGTATGTACAGTAGGAATTGTAGCTTGTACCTAAATAATTATCGTGAAAATAAACTTTTCGTGCTTGAACAAGATGGCGGAGCTTCGAAATGAAAGCGTTAGGTAGGTACTTACCTATCTATATTTCTACGTTTGTTAGTCTATTTTTCTTCAATGCTAGGCAAGCAAATTCATTAATTTATTCGCAAAATGAAGGTTTAAAGAGTTCTACGCAGTTAAATAATAGACCGTGACGTTCTCGCCCGTAGGTACCTTTACATACCTACATACCTACTTTAAATTACTTAATCCACAAATTTTTAAAAATAAATTGAAATATCTTAGAGAATAAACAAATAAAATGAATACCTAGTGTGATTTGTTAGTCAATGTGTGAGATATTCAAGTCTAAATATGTTTTATGTCGTAATTATTCATGTCTAACGCGATACTTTAAATTATCCACAAAATGTTAAACATAAATTGAAATACCTATCTTAGAGAATGAATAAATAAAATTAATAGGTACCTTGTGTGATTTGTTAGACAATTTTTCAGATTTTTAACTACCTACCTATGCCTAAATATGTTTTTACGTTGTAACGGTTTTCTAGAACCTACCTTCTAGAAAACCGTAGGTAGGTAGGTACTCATATCTATAACGTGGCTTTAAAATGTAGTACAAGGTAGTTTTGATTGTTTCTGGAAATCTATTGTACTTAATAAAATTGTAAAGCACACATGCCTCGTTCATCCAATTTCAGTTATCATTAGTGTTCAATCGTGGTTTCCAACAAGACGGTCGAGTATGAAATGCACAGTTTCTATTTAATTTCGTCTTATTTGAGTCTGTTTTGTAACACACACTGATGTGCTACTAGGTGGTAACTGGCATAATATTAACTAACTACCTACCTAGGTTCCTTGGTACCTACCATGCTTAAATGAAACCAACCTTATCTACTGACTGACAAGGATAAGTTAACAATGAATGGAAATGTTTTAAACTGCAGAGATTCATTTTCAAACCACACATACTTAGGTATTTAACTGTTTTTATGTGTATTACTGTAAGGTGTATGTATCTGTATTATTTTCTTGCCACTGGAATCATGATTAAATTAGATATTTCAGTACCCGGAGTGTCAAAAATTAAATAATTAGAAGTAAAACATAGTTTTCATGTATAGTCAGTCTGAGTAAAGTGCTTCCTATTAGTTGCATTCTCTGCCACTTTCCTTATGTATTCATAATTAAATTTGGTGTAATGATTATACTGCTGGATGTACACTCCTTGAGTCTCGTTCCCCATTACGGAGGATTGTGACTCCCCCTGGAGAGCCTACTAGTTTTTCTAAAACATTTACCTATTTGTGAATATGGCTAAGTAGGTACAGATACTCTGTGTTAACGTGAAGTGTCTCCACATACCACCTAATACCTGCAAATAATATGAACCAGGTACATAATCATTTCTATTCATTAGTATTAATTTCTGAATTAATTTATGTAATAAATAAGATAACTATTCACAATATTCAATGATTATCAATATGCTTTACCTTCGGGAACTCTTTCAATTTCTATCAAAATTTATAATAAACATATCTTAATGAGGGAGAATAGAGCTACTGCCATGTCACCTACTTCACTACATAAAGCAGTTTGTTATAAATTGCAGCATGTATGTTGTTCACCCGCCTGCAATGAATCTGATTTCAACCAGATACTGTGTGTTGTACCTACATGTATGCAAGCCACCTGCTATGACAGGTGGCTCCCCTCTTGTAAGTGACCACTCTGTAAACTACTGTATCCATTCAAAGCTCAGTTGCCAAGCCAGTGTAGTTGCATATATTCACTCTACTGAGTGAGGTTGCCACTTGCTTGCCACTATATCTAAGATATTCCTCAAAGCATTTTGGTTTAAAATAATTATGCAGAATGTAGATTCTGTAATTTCATGTTTAAACTTCCAACAAATACTAATCTAATCTTCACTTTGATTTTTAACCAACTTCAGCATTACTTTTTAACCGGCTTCAAAAAAGGAGGTTAGGTATCTAGTATTCTAAGATTTTTTTTTACTTTCAAAGTTTATTTGAGTTGTCCTGTCTTGATTTTGATCTTGTATATTGAAGGCAGGCTTATATTTTAGTAAAATCTAAATGTTGTTTTTCTCAATATCTTATGTTTTAACAATAAAACTTAAGAAACTTACAAAAGTTTCTTGTTGCAATTTAAGGTTAAATTGATTTTTTATGTGTATTCAGTAAGTATGCACTTATTGTCTGTTTAATTTTTCAAATATGAACCATTCCACAATGTTGTAGCAGTAGATGTTGTGATACATAACAATTCATGACTATTTACTTGAAGCATAGCATTTGTGATCATTTTCAGTACCTACTTGATGAACTACACACTGAAATATTTTATTTATTTAATGCAATACACACATTCAATGTGATGTACCGTTTTAGAGCTCATTTTAAACAACATAATGTTTACATGTAAATGTAAGGCAACATTTCTTGCCATTTTGAAATCATATATTCTGGTTTAACAGTCATGGTATGTGGTGCCATCTAGTCGTGCACTATCATTAAATTGCTACTTGTTAACCAACTTCTTAGAGGTTGTTAATTTGATTTTTTGAAAGCTATTTTATTGTATGTAATTACAATGTAAAATATGTGCTTCTTCTATGGAAAGTATTACTGTGACATGTATCATTTTATTTTCTTGTCCCGGGTGTCTGATTGAGGAAGTGACTCATGATTAAATGAAATATTTCAGTATCCGGAGTGTCAAAAATTAGATTAATTGAAAGTAAATCATAGTTTTCATGATTATAGACTGAAAGTGCTTACTATTAAGACCCATTTAGACAGTTTCTCGTCTCGAAGATATGATTATCGAAGGAATATAAAACATTATTTTCGGTCTAAACATTCGCTCTCCTCTCTCGTTGTCTTGGCCGACAATTGCCTTGCAATGGAATATAGTTATGTCCGTATAAACAGAATGTCAAAGCAATAATCGTAATATTATTATTGACTTCGCTTTTTTTTATTTTTGCAGTAATTTCCTTAGGGCCAAATTTCTCAATACCTACTTAATTCTTTAGCAAAGATTCTCATAAGCAAGAATCTGTTTACTATACTTTCGTAGTGTAAACAAACATAGGCAATTATCGCCTTGGGATAAGTCATGTGAATCTCGTATGACATAATCATAGACGAGATTTTAGTTCTTGCCTGTATGTAAACATTTTGATATGATTGTGTGGCGATTATTGCTTGTGATAGACGGAGAGCTGTCTAAATGGGCCTTTAATGTAAGGCAACATTTCTTGCCATTATGAAACATACATATATTCTGGTTTGACATCATGGTATGTGGTGCCATCTAGGGTAGTGCACTATATCTCTTGTTGTTTCGTGTCCCTATACAGCTAAAATAACTATAAGTTTAATTTTATTTTAATGTAATATTAATTAGTAATTTTTTTGACGAGTCATGACTGATGCCAACACTTATTATCATTGTAATAAGTTAGTTGTAATTCTGTATGTCAATAAAATCTATCTATCCAATATATTGATTTTATTCTTATTCTATCACTTAATTGCTACTTGTTCACCAACTTGAGAGGTTGTTAATTTGATCTTTGTGTGTAAAGCTGTTGTTGGAAATACAATGTAAAATATGGGTTTGATGATGTACATCTCCTATTACATATGTCAGCACACATCACTACAGTATGCCAGCACACCATTAATACATTATTTAATGCGTGTACCCACTGTGGTCTGTCTCAGCCGCGCAGAGACAAGGAATTAATACAGTCTTTTTTAACCGACTTCCAAAAAAGGAGGTTATCAAGTCTTCTGAAAGTTTTTTTTTGTGGGGATGTTACGCGATATCTCCGTTGTTTATCAACCGATTTCAAAAATTCTTTTTTTATTCGTTTTCGGGATAGTCCCATAAAAATTGTTTTTCATTCGGTTCAGTACTTTTTGAGAAAAAACCAATAAACCAACAAATTGATTAAGTTTATGCAAACAAATTTTTCCCATATTTCCAAAACTACTAGTCTAATTTTGATACAGTTTTCTGTAATGTGTTGAGGTTTAATGGGTGCATTTTTTTAGCTATGTTTTACGATAACTCACCAGGGGGCGCTGCTGTATACACTATATCTTCTGAATTATCAGCCCGATTTTGATGCGGTTTTCTCTGATAGGGTTAGATTTGTTTAGCAAGTGAATTTATGTTGTAGTTTCTCTGATAGGCTTAGATTTGTTTAGCAAATGAATTTATGTTGTAGTTTTTTTTATATGCTTAGATTTGTTCAGTAACGTGACAGTAGAGTTGAAGTTGGTTTTGCTTTTGTTTAAAATAATTATTGTTACATAATTGTATAATGCTTGCAAAATTGTCTGAAACTGAATAACATGAATCAGTTTAATGTGCAATGTTAGGGAATGTTAGTTGTTGTTTCTCCATTTATTGGTGATCTAGTTTTGTTGTGCTATTTAAATAAAATCTATCGATATAACAGGATAAAATAAAAATTGCGACTTATTGCCATATATTTTTGCAGAGATGCAGACTGAGGAGAGACGCCGGCGGAGGATAGACGCCGGCGGAGGAGAGACGCCGGCGGAGGAGGGCGCTGCGGAGTTACTGCGGCAGGATGGAGTGTTGCTGGGACGGGGTGAGTCTCATTCTCTGACATTATATTATACTTGCTCGCTGATGAGAACTGTGGTACTCAGGATTTTAAGGAAGACTAGTAGATTTCTGCAACTTATAATGCAATATGTTGCAACTCCTGGGGAGGGAAGTTGGTCTCCTCAGACCAACTTCCCTTTTCTAGTATATTTGTATGATTTCTCAAAGGCGACTAACCTACAGTATGCTTGAAATCTACTCTACAAAAGGAATTAATTTTGTAGTATGTGAAGTGATTCATAAGAATAGGAACATTTTTTGTTGATCTGAAATCAACATTGTGTGGCCTTAATCAGGAATTATGTGTGTGTTTTGTCGTTTCGAAGTCGCTCCTTTTACATGTTCACAAAATATGTTCTCCTTTAAAGCCTTCTTTGGTGTTTTTCGTTCAGTTCCCATGTCAATTGATTAGGATGCTTTTCGAGCTTTTCCTTGTACTTTATATGGTGGAGTCTTGTTTTAGCTATTTTGTCTATCTCAATAATATTGTGCAGTTCAGTTAATTTTAGGGACCGAGGTGCATTTGATTTGGATCTCAGTATTCCTAGGTGCATATAATATTTCACTGAATAATTTTGTGGTAAATAAATCTTTCGGAGGCATACCTACCTACAGGTGGACATGTTTTTCTCCATGTGATATTGACTTCGCAGCACTTGCTCTGATGCGCCATGTTGTCAACCAGACGTCAATTTGATTTGAGCTAGACTGGAGAAGCTGATCTTGTTAGAGTTTTCCTTGGTAGCCAGAATGGCTGTCGTCAGCATTATATATGTAGCTGTAGGTGTGTGTGGTGACTGGGGGAGGTCGGCATGGAATATTGTTTGTAGATAGTGCAGGGCTCAGAACTGAGCTTTGTGGAACTCCTGTAATTATGTCATTAATTTTAAAGTGAAAATCAATCATTAATTTGAAAGAAGCGACAGGTCAAGTAGAATTGTAGACTTTCTAAGTGAAGAGTATGTATATGGTTGATATGTCTTTATCTTATTGAAGAGGCCCGTATGCCAAACTCAATCAAATGCGTTGTATATCCAGGAAGTCTACCGAGCAGTGCTCCTTCTCTCCCACAGCTTGTCTCACAGTGTCGCACACTCGGTGTATTTGATCAACTGTTCCATGGCTTGTTCTGAAGCCAAAGTGATAATCCGGAATGATTCCTTTCTTGGTTAAATCTGGTATTAATTTTTACAACAGCAGCCTCCACAAAGCTTTGAGATTACAGATAGCAAGCTAATAGGTATGAGCTAGTATTGTGTAGTGGTTTGCCTTCCTTCAGGATCATTATTATTTGTGAGACTCCAAAGCAGACAGAAGTGTTGGACCTCAACATACTGATAAAGAAACATTGTTAGGAATAAGATACCTCTAGGTAGTTTAATCAGTACTTATTAGATAATTTCTTTGGAGATAAGTAGTTTTATTGGTAAATTTAGTTGGAATTCTTGATCAAGTCCTTATTATGTCCCTCATGATTGTGGTCTCAATGCATAAAAGCCATGATATATATATATACCGTTGAAAAAACTCAAGACAATTCCGTATTTTTTTCTTTCGGTATGTCTTATTGATCATAAAATAAAGCTGCAATTTTTCTTTCCCAACATTTTCATAATTCCTGCAATAGAGGACTAATATATCCCCGCCGCGCGGGGGCATGGCGCGAGCTAGTCGCGTCAGGGCTTCATTTCAGCTAACGTCGTGCGGCGCCGGCGGGAGCTGCCGGGGGTTTGCTGGCGGGGGGCGGGAGACGACCACCACGCGCACACACACACACGCACATTAACATACACACAAGGTAATTCTTCCTTTCGTAACGTAACCATAACCATGTCATTCTTATTTGTGTCTTGTATGCTACCAAATTACCCTTATTAGTATTACGCTTGACCACAATTCGCCTGATTTTCAATCTTGTTGGAATATGAAAGAAAAGTCAAGCTCACCGTAGGTACTTAGTTGATGAAGTGGAAAAAACGTGGTCCGATCAGAATATCAATAAAATCTTATAACTGGTACATGTAACATGTATTGCCCCCTACTAATACATCCCGCCGCGCGGGGGCATGGCGCGAGCTAGTCGCGTCAGGGCTTCATTTCAGCTAACGTCGTGCGGCGCCGGCGGGAGCTGCCGGGGGTTTGCTGGCGGGGGGCGGGAGACGACCACCACGCGCACACACACACGCACATTAACATACACACAAGGTAATTCTTCCTTTCGTAACGTAACCATAACCATGTCATTCTTATTTGTGTCTTGTATGCTACCAAATTACCCTTATTAGTATTACGCTTGACCACAATTCGCCTGATTTTCAATCTTGTTGGAATATGAAAGAAAAGTCAAGCTCACCGTAGGTACTTAGTTGATGAAGTGGAAAAAACGTGGTCCGATCAGAATATCAATAAAATCTTATAACTGGTACATGTAACATGTATTGCCCCCTACTAATACATCCCGCCGCGCGGGGGCATGGCGCGAGCTAGTCGCGTCAGGGCTTCATTTCAGCTAACGTCGTGCGGCGCCGGCGGGAGCTGCCGGGGGTTTGCTGGCGGGGGGCGGGAGACGACCACCACGCGCACACACACACACGCACATTAACATACACACAAGGTAATTCTTCCTTTCGTAACGTAACCATAACCATGTCATTCTTATTTGTGTCTTGTATGCTACCAAATTACCCTTATTAGTATTACGCTTGACCACAACTCGCCTGATTTTCAATCTTGTTGGAATATGAAAGAAAAGTCAAGCTCACCGTAGGTACTTAGTTGATGAAGTGGAAAAAACGTGGTCCGATCAGAATATCAATAAAATCTTATAACTGGTACATGTAACATGTATTGCCCCCTACTAATACATCCCGCCGCGCGGGGGCATGGCGCGAGCTAGTCGCGTCAGGGCTTCATTTCAGCTAACGTCGTGCGGCGCCGGCGGGAGCTGCCGGGGGTTTGCTGGCGGGGGGCGGGAGACGACCACCACGCGCACACACACACACACGCACATTAACATACACACAAGGTAATTCTTCCTTTCGTAACGTAACCATAACCATGTCATTCTTATTTGTGTCTTGTATGCTACCAAATTACCCTTATTAGTATTACGCTTGACCACAACTCGCCTGATTTTCAATCTTGTTGGAATATTAAAGAAAAGTCAAGCTCACCGTAGGTACTTAGTTGATGAAGTGGAAAAAACGTGGTCTGATCAGAATATCAATAAAATCTTATAACTGGTACATGTAACATGTATTGCCCCCTACTAATACATCCCGCCGCGCGGGGGCATGGCGCGAGCTAGTCGCGTCAGGGCTTCATTTCAGCTAACGTCGTGCGGCGCCGGCGGGAGCTGCCGGGGGTTTGCTGGCGGGGGGCGGGAGACGACCACCACGCGCACACACACACACGCACATTAACATACACACAAGGTAATTCTTCCTTTCGTAACGTAACCATAACCATGTTGGTGGAGCGACTTGTATCCATTATTTAGGTTCTATGTATTGTAATTACTTTCTACGCATTATATTTTAATTTAATAATTACACCCCTTTCAAATGGACCGCTTATTGCCTACCTACTGGTGTAAATCAATGTGTTTGGTACATTTGTTCGCGTGCCCAGCGAGAGATGGCGCCAGTAGTCTCAAAAAGCTGCTACGCCTTGTCTCCCCTTGGCCCCGCATTCGTCTTTGGCGCTTCCATCGGTGAGGTCAAGATTATATCGTGACCCCGGTGACCCGCGAACCGCAAGTTAAAACAAGAACAATAGAATAGATTTTGTGACCAGAAAGACCTTATGGTACAGTGTGTACTGAATTACATATAGTTGGTGCCGCCTTATATCTGTGAAGTGTTGACTCTGTAGAACCTGGACCCCCGTCCAGGTTTCACGTTAGACGCCAGAAGGACGCCAGGAAACCATTGCCGTGTGCTGTGCGCCGGCTCAGAGGTTAGTACCGTAGGGGCATAAATTAAGCGGTCTGTTTTGTTTTTCTTAATTTTTTACTGCACCCATTGTGGTATTCCCGCGCTGGAGTCAGGCTATTTACACGCCACTCCATTTTATGGTCCTTTACGAGCAAGGATATTGAATCCAGTATCCAGGATTCACGTATTTAATTGGTGAATTCTATATTTCAAAACGCTTAACTTTGTAAGGTTCACGTAATTTTGGTGAATTCTTATCGCCATTTGTAACCCGCATTCCGCATCCCGCTATACAAATTTACGTAATTATTGGTAAATTTAGTGCGGAAACGCTCGGGACCTACGTATATTTGGTAGAAATTCCCTTATTAGAATTTGATTAATTGCATACTTGTCTTTTACCATAGTAGTAACAGATAATTTATTTCATATTACTCAGTCAAATAATTCCTATTAACTACCCGCATTTTAGTTTAATATAGTTCCGCTCCACTATTACATCGCGCCTTGTCACAACGTTTAGATATTGCATCATCTCGCATTCTTTATATTTTGAGGGTAGATAAATATTTACTTAGTTCGAATTATTCTGTCATTAACATCAATTTATATTGAACGCAATCATGACGGATAGTGATACAGATAATGAGATCATGTTGGTTCTTTTGAATCAAAAGAAAGAATATTTATATCAACGCGTTAGTCGTATTTATTCTGCCTCGAAAAAGATCGATTACTTTGATCCATCTTCACGTACCAACGAAAACTTCATGGCTGAGACAGAGACAATAGATGAATTAAGAAATAAATTCGAGTCAATTATTGATAAAATGAATAAAATTAATTTACAATTGAAACCAGGATTTACTCCTGATTATGCATGTCTCGAATCTTTTGAAGATTTGTATACGCGAATCAAACGCATACGTAATAAAATAACCTGTCCTGAGGTGCATTCACATGAGTCTAGTAACTCGCCTGAGCCTACTGTGAAATTAGAACCTTTGGTAATTCCTAGTTTCGATGGAAGTCCATCGAATTGGAATATTTTTTATCAGTCATTTATAGCTAACATTCATTCAAATAAAAATCTTTCGAACTCGCAAAGGGTACAATATTTAGTATCGAAACTTACTCACGAAGCACAGAAATTCACCGCCGGTATTATTCCTTCAGGTGAAACATACAACATTTTGTGGGATAGTTTAGTTAAAAAGTACCAAGATAAACGCTCATTAGCTTCTTTTTATCTGAACAACATATTCGACTCGCAACCTTGCTCGCACAATGCAAACGCGCTCGATTTGTTTATCAGTAAATATGCTGCGTCGATATCGGCACTTAAGGAACTAGAAATAACAGATCTGACTGATTTTATTCTACTTCAATGCGCATTGAGAAAAATGGATTCTCAAACTATTCAAGCTTTTGAACTTTCTGTTCGTAGTGTAGAAATACCTACAACGAATCAGCTAATTAGTTTCGTACAAGATCAGGCTAAGATTTTAGAACTGTCGAATCCGCACAGCTCGTCATATGATCGTAAGACGCCTGCGATTCCACCTGCACAATCGTGCGAAAATAATAGAAAAGTAGTGAAGTCGGTACAACAACACACGACTCGTGTGTTGGTGACGAATGGACTTCGGATTCGTGGTGGATCTCCCGCAGCTGTGATTCCTCCGTCTGCCGCACCGCGCGCCGCCCACAATCGACCGTGCTGTTCCTTATGTTCTGGAGTACACAATCATTTGTATGAATGTGCCAAGTTTGTTGACATGCCGGACGCAAAATCTCGATACGTTTTCGCGAGATCTAACAATGCTTGCGTCAATTGTTTGAGTCTTTTGCATAAATTGCATAGTTGTAGAAGTGAGTCAGTCTGTCGAGTACAGATCCAGTCAGGATCTTGCCTTCAAAAACACCATAGATTATTGCACTTCGGTAGGAATAATAATAAAAATGCTTTGTATGCTAACTTAGCTGCATCAAATTCTCGTACCACTAATATCCATAGATACATGTTCCCGCTCGCTCGCATGGCTGTCTCTGACACGCCGTTGCATGTTGATGACATGCATGCGTCCGCTCTTTCGGCGTCCGCTGCTGCCATCACGTCCCCGCTCGCTCGCACGGCTGTCTCTGATACGCCGTTGCATGTTGATGACATGCATGCATCCGCTCCTTCGGCGTCCGCTGCTGCCATCACGTCTTCGCTCGCTCGCACGGCTGTCTCTGACACGCCGTTGCATGTTGATGACATACATGCGTCCGCTTCTTCGGCGTCCACTGCTGCCATCACGTCCCCGCTCACTCGCACGGCTGTCTCTGACACGCCGTGGCATGTTGATGACATGCATGCGTCCGCTCCTTCGGCGTCCGCTGCTGTCATCACGTCCCCGCTCGCTCGCACGGCTGTCTCTGACACGCCGTTGCATGTTGATGACATGCATGCGTCCGCTCCTTCGGTGTCCGCTGCTGCCATCACGTCCCCGCTCGCTCGCACGGCTGTCTCTAACACGCCGTTGCATGTTGATGACATGCATGCGTCCGCTCCTTCGGCGTCCGCTGCTGCCATCACGTTCCCGCTCGCTCGCACGGCTGTCTCTGACACGCCGTTGCATGTTGATGACATGCATGCGTCCGCTCCTTCGGCGTCCGCTGCTGCCATCACGTCCCCGCTCGCTCGCACGGCTGTCTCTGACACGCCGTTGCATGTTGATGACATGCATGCGTCCGCTCCTTCGGCGTCCGTTGCTGCCATCACGTCCCCGCTCGCTCGCACGGCTGTCTCTGACACACCGTTGCATGTTGATTACATGCATGCGTCCGCTCCGTTGATATCTTCGGATATGCTTGCACTTTTTGGAAACAAGCTTTTGCCAAGTTATCTAGTGTATGCACATCCTATTGATCGCAGTGATAAGAAAATAGAAGTCAGAGGTTTACTAGATATTTGTTCGGAGAATAACCTGATCACGTTAGAATGCTGTCGCATACTAAATCTGACAGTAACTCCGCTGGATGCATCTGTGCTTGGTTTTGGTTCGTATTCACATCCTGCCCTTGGCTACGTGGAACTGGATGTTGAATCCCGCATTGATGCTAACAAAAAATATCGCATCGTGGCAGTAGTTGTGGAACAAATAACGCAGTCGCCTTCGCGGTCATTTGATTGTGACTTCAATTTCGAATCATGCGGTATTCTGCTAGCGGACTCAACCTGGAATATACCAGGGAATATCGATCTGCTGATTGGTGCGCATCTCTTCCCGAAGATATATAATGGAAACGAAGTGCAATGTAGTCCTGATTTACCTCCTTTATATCTTACTACATTCGGTTATGTATTCATCGGTGAATTCCCGCCTAAGTATATGCGTGAGATCGCATCTACCACCAGTTCTTTGTGTGCCTTGGTGCGAATTGAACCTGCACATACATACCGGGAATTCAGCAAACCGGGAGTCACATCGACTGTTTCGGATGTGGATAAGACGCTCGCACTTGACATCAAATGCCCGTTGCTGCTGTGCAACTCATATGTGAACTCACGTTTTATCAGCAATGTATCTAAGTATAGTTGTAGTCCTTCTCGATGGAATTCGGAGAAGTATTTGTATGCTTTGCGAGTTGGACTGAACCGCGTAAAATAAACTAGAGATACCGCATTTCAACGCAATCAAACTTGTTAAAAAGTCAAAATTAGTTTTAGTCTACTATAATTCTAAGTAATATGTACATAAACCATTCGCTATGTTCTTTGAACAGTCAAGAAGTTTGTAAATTTTGAAACATCTTATAGGCGATGTTCCAAGGCGCGGAGCATGGTGGAGCGACTTGTATCTATATTATATATGTATTTTAATTTAATAATTACACCCCTTTCAAATGGACCGCTTATTGCCTACCTACACCTACATGGTGTAAATCAATGAGTTTGGTACATTTGTTCGCGTGCCCAGCGAGAGATGGCGCCAGTAGTCTCAAAAAGCTGCTACGCCTTGTCTCCCCTTGGCCCCGCATTCGTCTTTGGCGCTTCCATCGGTGAGGTCAAGATTATATCGTGACCCCGGTGACCCGCGAACCGCAAGTTAAAACAAGAACAATAGAATAGATTTTGTGACCAGAAAGACCTTATGGTACAGTGTGTACTGAATTACATATAGTTGGTGCCGCCTTATATCTGTGAAGTGTTGACTCTGTAGAACCTGGACCCCCGTCCAGGTTTCACGTTAGACGCCAGAAGGACGCCAGGAAACCATTGCCGTGTGCTGTGCGCCGGCTCAGAGGTTAGTACCGTAGGGGCATAAATTAAGCGGTCTGTTTTGTTTTTCTTAATTTTTTACTGCACCCATTGTGGTATTCCCGCGCTGGAGTCAGGCTATTTACACGCCACTCCACATGTCATTCTTATTTGTGTCTTGTATGCTACCAAATTACCCTTATTAGTATTACGCTTGACCACAACTCGCCTGATTTTCAATCTTGTTGGAATATGAAAGAAAAGTCAAGCTCACCGTAGGTACTTAGTTGATGAAGTGGAAAAAACGTGGTCCGATCAGAATATCAATAAAATCTTATAACTGGTACATGTAACATGTATTGCCCCCTACTAATACATCCCGCCGCGCGGGGGCATGGCGCGAGCTAGTCGCGTCAGGGCTTCATTTCAGCTAACGTCGTGCGGCGCCGGCGGGAGCTGCCGGGGGTTTGCTGGCGGGGGGCGGGAGACGACCACCACGCGCACACACACACACGCACATTAACATACACACAAGGTAATTCTTCCTTTCGTAACGTAACCATAACCATGTCATTCTTATTTGTGTCTTGTATGCTACCAAATTACCCTTATTAGTATTACGCTTGACCACAACTCGCCTGATTTTCAATCTTGTTGGAATATGAAAGAAAAGTCAAGCTCACCGTAGGTACTTAGTTGATGAAGTGGAAAAAACGTGGTCCGATCAGAATATCAATAAAATCTTATAACTGGTACATGTAACATGTATTGCCCCCTACTAATACATCCCGCCGCGCGGGGGCATGGCGCGAGCTAGTCGCGTCAGGGCTTCATTTCAGCTAACGTCGTGCGGCGCCGGCGGGAGCTGCCGGGGGTTTGCTGGCGGGGGGCGGGAGACGACCACCACGCGCACACACACACACGCACATTAACATACACACAAGGTAATTCTTCCTTTCGTAACGTAACCATAACCATGTCATTCTTATTTGTGTCTTGTATGCTACCAAATTACCCTTATTAGTATTACGCTTGACCACAACTCGCCTGATTTTCAATCTTGTTGGAATATGAAAGAAAAGTCAAGCTCACCGTAGGTACTTAGTTGATGAAGTGGAAAAAACGTGGTCCGATCAGAATATCAATAAAATCTTATAACTGGTACATGTAACATGTATTGCCCCCTACTAATACATCCCGCCGCGCGGGGGCATGGCGCGAGCTAGTCGCGTCAGGGCTTCATTTCAGCTAACGTCGTGCGGCGCCGGCGGGAGCTGCCGGGGGTTTGCTGGCGGGGGGCGGGAGACGACCACCACGCGCGCACACACACACGCACATTAACATACACACAAGGTAATTCTTCCTTTCGTAACGTAACCATAACCATGTCATTCTTATTTGTGTCTTGTATGCTACCAAATTACCCTTATTAGTATTACGCTTGACCACAACTCGCCTGATTTTCAATCTTGTTGGAATATGAAAGAAAAGTCAAGCTCACCGTAGGTACTTAGTTGATGAAGTGGAAAAAACGTGGTCCGATCAGAATATCAATAAAATCTTATAACTGGTACATGTAACATGTATTGCCCCCTACTAATACATCCCGCCGCGCGGGGGCATGGCGCGAGCTAGTCGCGTCAGGGCTTCATTTCAGCTAACGTCGTGCGGCGCCGGCGGGAGCTGCCGGGGGTTTGCTGGCGGGGGGCGGGAGACGACCACCACGCGCACACACACACACACGCACATTAACATACACACAAGGTAATTCTTCCTTTCGTAACGTAACCATAACCATGTCATTCTTATTTGTGTCTTGTATGCTACCAAATTACCCTTATTAGTATTACGCTTGACCACAACTCGCCTGATTTTCAATCTTGTTGGAATATGAAAGAAAAGTCAAGCTCACCGTAGGTACTTAGTTGATGAAGTGGAAAAAACGTGGTCCGATCAGAATATCAATAAAATCTTATAACTGGTACATGTAACATGTATTGCCCCCTACTAATACATCCCGCCGCGCGGGGGCATGGCGCGAGCTAGTCGCGTCAGGGCTTCATTTCAGCTAACGTCGTGCGGCGCCGGCGGGAGCTGCCGGGGGTTTGCTGGCGGGGGGCGGGAGACGACCACCACGCGCACACACACACACGCACATTAACATACACACAAGGTAATTCTTCCTTTCGTAACGTAACCATAACCATGTCATTCTTATTTGTGTCTTGTATGCTACCAAATTACCCTTATTAGTATTACGCTTGACCACAACTCGCCTGATTTTCAATCTTGTTGGAATATGAAAGAAAAGTCAAGCTCACCGTAGGTACTTAGTTGATGAAGTGGAAAAAACGTGGTCCGATCAGAATATCAATAAAATCTTATAACTGGTACATGTAACATGTATTGCCCCCTACTAATACATCCCGCCGCGCGGGGGCATGGCGCGAGCTAGTCGCGTCAGGGCTTCATTTCAGCTAACGTCGTGCGGCGCCGGCGGGAGCTGCCGGGGGTTTGCTGGCGGGGGGCGGGAGACGACCACCACGCGCACACACACACACGCACATTAACATACACACAAGGTAATTCTTCCTTTCGTAACGTAACCATAACCATGTCATTCTTATTTGTGTCTTGTATGCTACCAAATTACCCTTATTAGTATTACGCTTGACCACAACTCGCCTGATTTTCAATCTTGTTGGAATATGAAAGAAAAGTCAAGCTCACCGTAGGTACTTAGTTGATGAAGTGGAAAAAACGTGGTCCGATCAGAATATCAATAAAATCTTATAACTGGTACATGTAACATGTATTGCCCCCTACTAATACATCCCGCCGCGCGGGGGCATGGCGCGAGCTAGTCGCGTCAGGGCTTCATTTCAGCTAACGTCGTGCGGCGCCGGCGGGAGCTGCCGGGGGTTTGCTGGCGGGGGGCGGGAGACGACCACCACGCGCACACACACACACGCACATTAACATACACACAAGGTAATTCTTCCTTTCGTAACGTAACCATAACCATGTCATTCTTATTTGTGTCTTGTATGCTACCAAATTACCCTTATTAGTATTACGCTTGACCACAACTCGCCTGATTTTCAATCTTGTTGGAATATGAAAGAAAAGTCAAGCTCACCGTAGGTACTTAGTTGATGAAGTGGAAAAAACGTGGTCCGATCAGAATATCAATAAAATCTTATAACTGGTACATGTAACATGTATTGCCCCCTACTAATACATCCCGCCGCGCGGGGGCATGGCGCGAGCTAGTCGCGTCAGGGCTTCATTTCAGCTAACGTCGTGCGGCGCCGGCGGGAGCTGCCGGGGGTTTGCTGGCGGGGGGCGGGAGACGACCACCACGCGCACACACACACACGCACATTAACATACACACAAGGTAATTCTTCCTTTCGTAACGTAACCATAACCATGTCATTCTTATTTGTGTCTTGTATGCTACCAAATTACCCTTATTAGTATTACGCTTGACCACAACTCGCCTGATTTTCAATCTTGTTGGAATATGAAAGAAAAGTCAAGCTCACCGTAGGTACTTAGTTGATGAAGTGGAAAAAACGTGGTCCGATCAGAATATCAATAAAATCTTATAACTGGTACATGTAACATGTATTGCCCCCTACTAATACATCCCGCCGCGCGGGGGCATGGCGCGAGCTAGTCGCGTCAGGGCTTCATTTCAGCTAACGTCGTGCGGCGCCGGCGGGAGCTGCCGGGGTTTGCTGGCGGGGGGCGGGAGACGACCACCACGCGCACACACACACACGCACATTAACATACACACAAGGTAATTCTTCCTTTCGTAACGTAACCATAACCATGTCATTCTTATTTGTGTCTTGTATGCTACCAAATTACCCTTATTAGTATTACGCTTGACCACAACTCGCCTGATTTTCAATCTTGTTGGAATATGAAAGAAAAGTCAAGCTCACCGTAGGTACTTAGTTGATGAAGTGGAAAAAACGTGGTCCGATCAGAATATCAATAAAATCTTATAACTGGTACATGTAACATGTATTGCCCCCTACTAATACATCCCGCCGCGCGGGGGCATGGCGCGAGCTAGTCGCGTCAGGGCTTCATTTCAGCTAACGTCGTGCGGCGCCGGCGGGAGCTGCCGGGGGTTTGCTGGCGGGGGGCGGGAGACGACCACCACGCGCACACACACACACGCACATTACCATACACACAAGGTAATTCTTCCTTTCGTAACGTAACCATAACCATGTCATTCTTATTTGTGTCTTGTATGCTACCAAATTACCCTTATTAGTATTACGCTTGACCACAACTCGCCTGATTTTCAATCTTGTTGGAATATGAAAGAAAAGTCAAGCTCACCGTAGGTACTTAGTTGATGAAGTGGAAAAAACGTGGTCCGATCAGAATATCAATAAAATCTTATAACTGGTACATGTAACATGTATTGCCCCCTACTAATACATCCCGCCGCGCGGGGGCATGGCGCGAGCTAGTCGCGTCAGGGCTTCATTTCAGCTAACGTCGTGCGGCGCCGGCGGGAGCTGCCGGGGGTTTGCTGGCGGGGGGCGGGAGACGACCACCACGCGCACACACACACACGCACATTAACATACACACAAGGTAATTCTTCCTTTCGTAACGTAACCATAACCATGTCATTCTTATTTGTGTCTTGTATGCTACCAAATTACCCTTATTAGTATTACGCTTGACCACAACTCGCCTGATTTTCAATCTTGTTGGAATATGAAAGAAAAGTCAAGCTCACCGTAGGTACTTAGTTGATGAAGTGGAAAAAACGTGGTCCGATCAGAATATCAATAAAATCTTATAACTGGTACATGTAACATGTATTGCCCCCTACTAATACATCCCGCCGCGCGGGGGCATGGCGCGAGCTAGTCGCGTCAGGGCTTCATTTCAGCTAACGTCGTGCGGCGCCGGCGGGAGCTGCCGGGGGTTTGCTGGCGGGGGGCGGGAGACGACCACCACGCGCACACACACACACGCACATTAACATACACACAAGGTAATTCTTCCTTTCGTAACGTAACCATAACCATGTCATTCTTATTTGTGTCTTGTATGCTACCAAATTACCCTTATTAGTATTACGCTTGACCACAACTCGCCTGATTTTCAATCTTGTTGGAATATGAAAGAAAAGTCAAGCTCACCGTAGGTACTTAGTTGATGAAGTGGAAAAAACGTGGTCCGATCAGAATATCAATAAAATCTTATAACTGGTACATGTAACATGTATTGCCCCCTACTAATACATCCCGCCGCGCGGGGGCATGGCGCGAGCTAGTCGCGTCAGGGCTTCATTTCAGCTAACGTCGTGCGGCGCCGGCGGGAGCTGCCGGGGGTTTGCTGGCGGGGGGCGGGAGACGACCACCACGCGCACACACACACACGCACATTAACATACACACAAGGTAATTCTTCCTTTCGTAACGTAACCATAACCATGTCATTCTTATTTGTGTCTTGTATGCTACCAAATTACCCTTATTAGTATTACGCTTGACCACAACTCGCCTGATTTTCAATCTTGTTGGAATATGAAAGAAAAGTCAAGCTCACCGTAGGTACTTAGTTGATGAAGTGGAAAAAACGTGGTCCGATCAGAATATCAATAAAATCTTATAACTGGTACATGTAACATGTATTGCCCCCTATTAATACATCCCGCCGCGCGGGGGCATGGCGCGAGCTAGTCGCGTCAGGGCTTCATTTCAGCTAACGTCGTGCGGCGCCGGCGGGAGCTGCCGGGGGTTTGCTGGCGGGGGGCGGGAGACGACCACCACGCGCACACACACACACGCACATTAACATACACACAAGGTAATTCTTCCTTTCGTAACGTAACCATAACCATGTCATTCTTATTTGTGTCTTGTATGCTACCAAATTACCCTTATTAGTATTACGCTTGACCACAACTCGCCTGATTTTCAATCTTGTTGGAATATGAAAGAAAAGTCAAGCTCACCGTAGGTACTTAGTTGATGAAGTGGAAAAAACGTGGTCCGATCAGAATATCAATAAAATCTTATAACTGGTACATGTAACATGTATTGCCCCCTACTAATACATCCCGCCGCGCGGGGGCATGGCGCGAGCTAGTCGCGTCAGGGCTTCATTTCAGCTAACGTCGTGCGGCGCCGGCGGGAGCTGCCGGGGGTTTGCTGGCGGGGGGCGGGAGACGACCACCACGCGCACACACACACACGCACATTAACATACACACAAGGTAATTCTTCCTTTCGTAACGTAACCATAACCATGTCATTCTTATTTGTGTCTTGTATGCTACCAAATTACCCTTATTAGTATTACGCTTGACCACAACTCGCCTGATTTTCAATCTTGTTGGAATATGAAAGAAAAGTCAAGCTCACCGTAGGTACTTAGTTGATGAAGTGGAAAAAACGTGGTCCGATCAGAATATCAATAAAATCTTATAACTGGTACATGTAACATGTATTGCCCCCTACTAATACATCCCGCCGCGCGGGGGCATGGCGCGAGCTAGTCGCGTCAGGGCTTCATTTCAGCTAACGTCGTGCGGCGCCGGCGGGAGCTGCCGGGGGTTTGCTGGCGGGGGGCGGGAGACGACCACCACGCGCGCACACACACACGCACATTAACATACACACAAGGTAATTCTTCCTTTCGTAACGTAACCATAACCATGTCATTCTTATTTGTGTCTTGTATGCTACCAAATTACCCTTATTAGTATTACGCTTGACCACAACTCGCCTGATTTTCAATCTTGTTGGAATATGAAAGAAAAGTCAAGCTCACCGTAGGTACTTAGTTGATGAAGTGGAAAAAACGTGGTCCGATCAGAATATCAATAAAATCTTATAACTGGTACATGTAACATGTATTGCCCCCTACTAATACATCCCGCCGCGCGGGGGCATGGCGCGAGCTAGTCGCGTCAGGGCTTCATTTCAGCTAACGTCGTGCGGCGCCGGCGGGAGCTGCCGGGGGTTTGCTGGCGGGGGGCGGGAGACGACCACCACGCGCACACACACACACGCACATTAACATACACACAAGGTAATTCTTCCTTTCGTAACGTAACCATAACCATGTCATTCTTATTTGTGTCTTGTATGCTACCAAATTACCCTTATTAGTATTACGCTTGACCACAACTCGCCTGATTTTCAATCTTGTTGGAATATGAAAGAAAAGTCAAGCTCACCGTAGGTACTTAGTTGATGAAGTGGAAAAAACGTGGTCCGATCAGAATATCAATAAAATCTTATAACTGGTACATGTAACATGTATTGCCCCCTACTAATACATCCCGCCGCGCGGGGGCATGGCGCGAGCTAGTCGCGTCAGGGCTTCATTTCAGCTAACGTCGTGCGGCGCCGGCGGGAGCTGCCGGGGGTTTGCTGGCGGGGGGCGGGAGACGACCACCACGCGCACACACACACACGCACATTAACATACACACAAGGTAATTCTTCCTTTCGTAACGTAACCATAACCATGTCATTCTTATTTGTGTCTTGTATGCTACCAAATTACCCTTATTAGTATTACGCTTGACCACAACTCGCCTGATTTTCAATCTTGTTGGAATATGAAAGAAAAGTCAAGCTCACCGTAGGTACTTAGTTGATGAAGTGGAAAAAACGTGGTCCGATCAGAATATCAATAAAATCTTATAACTGGTACATGTAACATGTATTGCCCCCTACTAATACATCCCGCCGCGCGGGGGCATGGCGCGAGCTAGTCGCGTCAGGGCTTCATTTCAGCTAACGTCGTGCGGCGCCGGCGGGAGCTGCCGGGGGTTTGCTGGCGGGGGGCGGGAGACGACCACCACGCGCACACACACACACGCACATTAACATACACACAAGGTAATTCTTCCTTTCGTAACGTAACCATAACCATGTCATTCTTATTTGTGTCTTGTATGCTACCAAATTACCCTTATTAGTATTACGCTTGACCACAACTCGCCTGATTTTCAATCTTGTTGGAATATGAAAGAAAAGTCAAGCTCACCGTAGGTACTTAGTTGATGAAGTGGAAAAAACGTGGTCCGATCAGAATATCAATAAAATCTTATAACTGGTACATGTAACATGTATTGCCCCCTATTAATACATCCCGCCGCGCGGGGGCATGGCGCGAGCTAGTCGCGTCAGGGCTTCATTTCAGCTAACGTCGTGCGGCGCCGGCGGGAGCTGCCGGGGGTTTGCTGGCGGGGGGCGGGAGACGACCACCACGCGCACACACACACACGCACATTAACATACACACAAGGTAATTCTTCCTTTCGTAACGTAACCATAACCATGTCATTCTTATTTGTGTCTTGTATGCTACCAAATTACCCTTATTAGTATTACGCTTGACCACAACTCGCCTGATTTTCAATCTTGTTGGAATATGAAAGAAAAGTCAAGCTCACCGTAGGTACTTAGTTGATGAAGTGGAAAAAACGTGGTCCGATCAGAATATCAATAAAATCTTATAACTGGTACATGTAACATGTATTGCCCCCTACTAATACATCCCGCCGCGCGGGGGCATGGCGCGAGCTAGTCGCGTCAGGGCTTCATTTCAGCTAACGTCGTGCGGCGCCGGCGGGAGCTGCCGGGGGTTTGCTGGCGGGGGGCGGGAGACGACCACCACGCGCACACACACACACGCACATTAACATACACACAAGGTAATTCTTCCTTTCGTAACGTAACCATAACCATGTCATTCTTATTTGTGTCTTGTATGCTACCAAATTACCCTTATTAGTATTACGCTTGACCACAACTCGCCTGATTTTCAATCTTGTTGGAATATGAAAGAAAAGTCAAGCTCACCGTAGGTACTTAGTTGATGAAGTGGAAAAAACGTGGTCCGATCAGAATATCAATAAAATCTTATAACTGGTACATGTAACATGTATTGCCCCCTACTAATACATCCCGCCGCGCGGGGGCATGGCGCGAGCTAGTCGCGTCAGGGCTTCATTTCAGCTAACGTCGTGTGGCGCCGGCGGGAGCTGCCGGGGGTTTGCTGGCGGGGGGCGGGAGACGACCACCACGCGCACACACACACACGCACATTAACATACACACAAGGTAATTCTTCCTTTCGTAACGTAACCATAACCATGTCATTCTTATTTGTGTCTTGTATGCTACCAAATTACCCTTATTAGTATTACGCTTGACCACAACTCGCCTGATTTTCAATCTTGTTGGAATATGAAAGAAAAGTCAAGCTCACCGTAGGTACTTAGTTGATGAAGTGGAAAAAACGTGGTCCGATCAGAATATCAATAAAATCTTATAACTGGTACATGTAACATGTATTGCCCCCTACTAATACATCCCGCCGCGCGGGGGCATGGCGCGAGCTAGTCGCGTCAGGGCTTCATTTCAGCTAACGTCGTGCGGCGCCGGCGGGAGCTGCCGGGGGTTTGCTGGCGGGGGGCGGGAGACGACCACCACGCGCACACACACACACGCACATTAACATACACACAAGGTAATTCTTCCTTTCGTAACGTAACCATAACCATGTCATTCTTATTTGTGTCTTGTATGCTACCAAATTACCCTTATTAGTATTACGCTTGACCACAACTCGCCTGATTTTCAATCTTGTTGGAATATGAAAGAAAAGTCAAGCTCACCGTAGGTACTTAGTTGATGAAGTGGAAAAAACGTGGTCCGATCAGAATATCAATAAAATCTTATAACTGGTACATGTAACATGTATTGCCCCCTATTAATACATCCCGCCGCGCGGGGGCATGGCGCGAGCTAGTCGCGTCAGGGCTTCATTTCAGCTAACGTCGTGCGGCGCCGGCGGGAGCTGCCGGGGGTTTGCTGGCGGGGGGCGGGAGACGACCACCACGCGCACACACACACACGCACATTAACATACACACAAGGTAATTCTTCCTTTCGTAACGTAACCATAACCATGTCATTCTTATTTGTGTCTTGTATGCTACCAAATTACCCTTATTAGTATTACGCTTGACCACAACTCGCCTGATTTTCAATCTTGTTGGAATATGAAAGAAAAGTCAAGCTCACCGTAGGTACTTAGTTGATGAAGTGGAAAAAACGTGGTCCGATCAGAATATCAATAAAATCTTATAACTGGTACATGTAACATGTATTGCCCCCTATTAATACATCCCGCCGCGCGGGGGCATGGCGCGAGCTAGTCGCGTCAGGGCTTCATTTCAGCTAACGTCGTGCGGCGCCGGCGGGAGCTGCCGGGGGTTTGCTGGCGGGGGGCGGGAGACGACCACCACGCGCACACACACACACGCACATTAACATACACACAAGGTAATTCTTCCTTTCGTAACGTAACCATAACCATGTCATTCTTATTTGTGTCTTGTATGCTACCAAATTACCCTTATTAGTATTACGCTTGACCACAACTCGCCTGATTTTCAATCTTGTTGGAATATGAAAGAAAAGTCAAGCTCACCGTAGGTACTTAGTTGATGAAGTGGAAAAAACGTGGTCCGATCAGAATATCAATAAAATCTTATAACTGGTACATGTAACATGTATTGCCCCCTACTAATACATCCCGCCGCGCGGGGGCATGGCGCGAGCTAGTCGCGTCAGGGCTTCATTTCAGCTAACGTCGTGCGGCGCCGGCGGGAGCTGCCGGGGGTTTGCTGGCGGGGGGCGGGAGACGACCACCACGCGCACACACACACACGCACATTAACATACACACAAGGTAATTCTTCCTTTCGTAACGTAACCATAACCATGTCATTCTTATTTGTGTCTTGTATGCTACCAAATTACCCTTATTAGTATTACGCTTGACCACAACTCGCCTGATTTTCAATCTTGTTGGAATATGAAAGAAAAGTCAAGCTCACCGTAGGTACTTAGTTGATGAAGTGGAAAAAACGTGGTCCGATCAGAATATCAATAAAATCTTATAACTGGTACATGTAACATGTATTGCCCCCTACTAATACATCCCGCCGCGCGGGGGCATGGCGCGAGCTAGTCGCGTCAGGGCTTCATTTCAGCTAACGTCGTGCGGCGCCGGCGGGAGCTGCCGGGGGTTTGCTGGCGGGGGGCGGGAGACGACCACCACGCGCGCACACACACACGCACATTAACATACACACAAGGTAATTCTTCCTTTCGTAACGTAACCATAACCATGTCATTCTTATTTGTGTCTTGTATGCTACCAAATTACCCTTATTAGTATTACGCTTGACCACAACTCGCCTGATTTTCAATCTTGTTGGAATATGAAAGAAAAGTCAAGCTCACCGTAGGTACTTAGTTGATGAAGTGGAAAAAACGTGGTCCGATCAGAATATCAATAAAATCTTATAACTGGTACATGTAACATGTATTGCCCCCTACTAATACATCCCGCCGCGCGGGGGCATGGCGCGAGCTAGTCGCGTCAGGGTTTCATTTCAGCTAACGTCGTGCGGCGCCGGCGGGAGCTGCCGGGGGTTTGCTGGCGGGGGGCGGGAGACGACCACCACGCGCACACACACACACGCACATTAACATACACACAAGGTAATTCTTCCTTTCGTAACGTAACCATAACCATGTCATTCTTATTTGTGTCTTGTATGCTACCAAATTACCCTTATTAGTATTACGCTTGACCACAACTCGCCTGATTTTCAATCTTGTTGGAATATGAAAGAAAAGTCAAGCTCACCGTAGGTACTTAGTTGATGAAGTGGAAAAAACGTGGTCCGATCAGAATATCAATAAAATCTTATAACTGGTACATGTAACATGTATTGCCCCCTACTAATACATCCCGCCGCGCGGGGGCATGGCGCGAGCTAGTCGCGTCAGGGCTTCATTTCAGCTAACGTCGTGCGGCGCCGGCGGGAGCTGCCGGGGGTTTGCTGGCGGGGGGCGGGAGACGACCACCACGCGCACACACACACACACACGCACATTAACATACACACAAGGTAATTCTTCCTTTCGTAACGTAACCATAACCATGTCATTCTTATTTGTGTCTTGTATGCTACCAAATTACCCTTATTAGTATTACGCTTGACCACAACTCGCCTGATTTTCAATCTTGTTGGAATATTAAAGAAAAGTCAAGCTCACCGTAGGTACTTAGTTGATGAAGTGGAAAAAACGTGGTCTGATCAGAATATCAATAAAATCTTATAACTGGTACATGTAACATGTATTGCCCCCTACTAATACATCCCGCCGCGCGGGGGCATGGCGCGAGCTAGTCGCGTCAGGGCTTCATTTCAGCTAACGTCGTGCGGCGCCGGCGGGAGCTGCCGGGGGTTTGCTGGCGGGGGGCGGGAGACGACCACCACGCGCACACACGCACATTAACATACACACAAGGTAATTCTTCCTTTCGTAACGTAACCATAACCATGTCATTCTTATTTGTGTCTTGTATGCTACCAAATTACCCTTATTAGTATTACGCTTGACCACAACTCGCCTGATTTTCAATCTTGTTGGAATATGAAAGAAAAGTCAAGCTCACCGTAGGTACTTAGTTGATGAAGTGGAAAAAACGTGGTCCGATCAGAATATCAATAAAATCTTATAACTGGTACATGTAACATGTATTGCCCCCTACTAATACATCCCGCCGCGCGGGGGCATGGCGCGAGCTAGTCGCGTCAGGGCTTCATTTCAGCTAACGTCGTGCGGCGCCGGCGGGAGCTGCCGGGGGTTTGCTGGCGGGGGGCGGGAGACGACCACCACGCGCACACACACACACGCACATTAACATGCACACAAGGTAATTCTTCCTTTCGTAACGTAACCATAACCATGTCATTCTTATTTGTGTCTTGTATGCTACCAAATTACCCTTATTAGTATTACGCTTGACCACAACTCGCCTGATTTTCAATCTTGTTGGAATATGAAAGAAAAGTCAAGCTCACCGTAGGTACTTAGTTGATAAAGTGGAAAAAACGTGGTCCGATCAGAATATCAATAAAATCTTATAACTGGTACATGTAACATGTATTGCCCCCTACTAATACATCCCGCTGCGCGGGGGCATGGCGCGAGCTAGTCGCGTCAGGGCTTCATTTCAGCTAACGTCGTGCGGCGCCGGCGGGAGCTGCCGGGGGTTTGCTGGCGGGGGGCGGGAGACGACCACCACGCGCACACACACACGCACATTAACATACACACAAGGTAATTCTTCCTTTCGTAACGTAACCATAACCATGTCATTCTTATTTGTGTCTTGTATGCTACCAAATTACCCTTATTAGTATTACGCTTGACCACAACTCGCCTGATTTTCAATCTTGTTGGAATATGAAAGAAAAGTCAAGCTCACCGTAGGTACTTAGTTGATGAAGTGGAAAAAACGTGGTCCGATCAGAATATCAATAAAATCTTATAACTGGTACATGTAACATGTATTGCCCCCTACTAATACATCCCGCCGCGCGGGGGCATGGCGCGAGCTAGTCGCGTCAGGGCTTCATTTCAGCTAACGTCGTGCGGCGCCGGCGGGAGCTGCCGGGGGTTTGCTGGCGGGGGGCGGGAGACGACCACCACGCGCACACACACACACGCACATTAACATACACACAAGGTAATTCTTCCTTTCGTAACGTAACCATAACCATGTCATTCTTATTTGTGTCTTGTATGCTACCAAATTACCCTTATTAGTATTACGCTTGACCACAACTCGCCTGATTTTCAATCTTGTTGGAATATGAAAGAAAAGTCAAGCTCACCGTAGGTACTTAGTTGATGAAGTGGAAAAAACGTGGTCCGATCAGAATATCAATAAAATCTTATAACTGGTACATGTAACATGTATTGCCCCCTACTAATACATCCCGCCGCGCGGGGGCATGGCGCGAGCTAGTCGCGTCAGGGCTTCATTTCAGCTAACGTCGTGCGGCGCCGGCGGGAGCTGCCGGGGGTTTGCTGGCGGGGGGCGGGAGACGACCACCACGCGCACACACACACACGCACATTAACATACACACAAGGTAATTCTTCCTTTCGTAACGTAACCATAACCATGTCATTCTTATTTGTGTCTTGTATGCTACCAAATTACCCTTATTAGTATTACGCTTGACCACAACTCGCCTGATTTTCAATCTTGTTGGAATATGAAAGAAAAGTCAAGCTCACCGTAGGTACTTAGTTGATGAAGTGGAAAAAACGTGGTCCGATCAGAATATCAATAAAATCTTATAACTGGTACATGTAACATGTATTGCCCCCTACTAATACATCCCGCCGCGCGGGGGCATGGCGCGAGCTAGTCGCGTCAGGGCTTCATTTCAGCTAACGTCGTGCGGCGCCGGCGGGAGCTGCCGGGGGTTTGCTGGCGGGGGGCGGGAGACGACCACCACGCGCACACACACACACGCACATTAACATACACACAAGGTAATTCTTCCTTTCGTAACGTAACCATAACCATGTCATTCTTATTTGTGTCTTGTATGCTACCAAATTACCCTTATTAGTATTACGCTTGACCACAACTCGCCTGATTTTCAATCTTGTTGGAATATGAAAGAAAAGTCAAGCTCACCGTAGGTACTTAGTTGATGAAGTGGAAAAAACGTGGTCCGATCAGAATATCAATAAAATCTTATAACTGGTACATGTAACATGTATTGCCCCCTACTAATACATCCCGCCGCGCGGGGGCATGGCGCGAGCTAGTCGCGTCAGGGCTTCATTTCAGCTAACGTCGTGCGGCGCCGGCGGGAGCTGCCGGGGGTTTGCTGGCGGGGGGCGGGAGACGACCACCACGCGCACACACACACACACGCACATTAACATACACACAAGGTAATTCTTCCTTTCGTAACGTAACCATAACCATGTCATTCTTATTTGTGTCTTGTATGCTACCAAATTACCCTTATTAGTATTACGCTTGACCACAACTCGCCTGATTTTCAATCTTGTTGGAATATGAAAGAAAAGTCAAGCTCACCGTAGGTACTTAGTTGATGAAGTGGAAAAAACGTGGTCCGATCAGAATATCAATAAAATCTTATAACTGGTACATGTAACATGTATTGCCCCCTACTAATACATCCCGCCGCGCGGGGGCATGGCGCGAGCTAGTCGCGTCAGGGCTTCATTTCAGCTAACGTCGTGCGGCGCCGGCGGGAGCTGCCGGGGGTTTGCTGGCGGGGGGCGGGAGACGACCACCACGCGCACACACACACACGCACATTAACATACACACAAGGTAATTCTTCCTTTCGTAACGTAACCATAACCATGTCATTCTTATTTGTGTCTTGTATGCTACCAAATTACCCTTATTAGTATTACGCTTGACCACAACTCGCCTGATTTTCAATCTTGTTGGAATATGAAAGAAAAGTCAAGCTCACCGTAGGTACTTAGTTGATGAAGTGGAAAAAACGTGGTCCGATCAGAATATCAATAAAATCTTATAACTGGTACATGTAACATGTATTGCCCCCTACTAATACATCCCGCCGCGCGGGGGCATGGCGCGAGCTAGTCGCGTCAGGGCTTCATTTCAGCTAACGTCGTGCGGCGCCGGCGGGAGCTGCCGGGGGTTTGCTGGCGGGGGGCGGGAGACGACCACCACGCGCACACACACACACGCACATTAACATACACACAAGGTAATTCTTCCTTTCGTAACGTAACCATAACCATGTCATTCTTATTTGTGTCTTGTATGCTACCAAATTACCCTTATTAGTATTACGCTTGACCACAACTCGCCTGATTTTCAATCTTGTTGGAATATGAAAGAAAAGTCAAGCTCACCGTAGGTACTTAGTTGATGAAGTGGAAAAAACGTGGTCCGATCAGAATATCAATAAAATCTTATAACTGGTACATGTAACATGTATTGCCCCCTACTAATACATCCCGCCGCGCGGGGGCATGGCGCGAGCTAGTCGCGTCAGGGCTTCATTTCAGCTAACGTCGTGCGGCGCCGGCGGGAGCTGCCGGGGGTTTGCTGGCGGGGGGCGGGAGACGACCACCACGCGCACACACACACACGCACATTAACATACACACAAGGTAATTCTTCCTTTCGTAACGTAACCATAACCATGTCATTCTTATTTGTGTCTTGTATGCTACCAAATTACCCTTATTAGTATTACGCTTGACCACAACTCGCCTGATTTTCAATCTTGTTGGAATATGAAAGAAAAGTCAAGCTCACCGTAGGTACTTAGTTGATGAAGTGGAAAAAACGTGGTCCGATCAGAATATCAATAAAATCTTATAACTGGTACATGTAACATGTATTGCCCCCTACTAATACATCCCGCCGCGCGGGGGCATGGCGCGAGCTAGTCGCGTCAGGGCTTCATTTCAGCTAACGTCGTGCGGCGCCGGCGGGAGCTGCCGGGGGTTTGCTGGCGGGGGGCGGGAGACGACCACCACGCGCACACACACACACACACACGCACATTAACATACACACAAGGTAATTCTTCCTTTCGTAACGTAACCATAACCATGTCATTCTTATTTGTGTCTTGTATGCTACCAAATTACCCTTATTAGTATTACGCTTGACCACAACTCGCCTGATTTTCAATCTTGTTGGAATATGAAAGAAAAGTCAAGCTCACCGTAGGTACTTAGTTGATGAAGTGGAAAAAACGTGGTCCGATCAGAATATCAATAAAATCTTATAACTGGTACATGTAACATGTATTGCCCCCTACTAATACATCCCTTCGCGCGGGGGCATGGCGCGAGCTAGTCGCGTCAGGGCTTCATTTCAGCTAACGTCGTGCGGCGCCGGCGGGAGCTGCCGGGGGTTTGCTGGCGGGGGGCGGGAGACGACCACCACGCGCACACACACACACGCACATTAACATACACACAAGGTAATTCTTCCTTTCGTAACGTAACCATAACCATGTCATTCTTATTTGTGTCTTGTATGCTACCAAATTACCCTTATTAGTATTACGCTTGACCACAACTCGCCTGATTTTCAATCTTGTTGGAATATGAAAGAAAAGTCAAGCTCACCGTAGGTACTTAGTTGATGAAGTGGAAAAAACGTGGTCCGATCAGAATATCAATAAAATCTTATAACTGGTACATGTAACATGTATTGCCCCCTACTAATACATCCCGCCGCGCGGGGGCATGGCGCGAGCTAGTCGCGTCAGGGCTTCATTTCAGCTAACGTCGTGCGGCGCCGGCGGGAGCTGCCGGGGGTTTGCTGGCGGGGGGCGGGAGACGACCACCACGCGCACACACACACACGCACATTAACATACACACAAGGTAATTCTTCCTTTCGTAACGTAACCATAACCATGTCATTCTTATTTGTGTCTTGTATGCTACCAAATTACCCTTATTAGTATTACGCTTGACCACAACTCGCCTGATTTTCAATCTTGTTGGAATATGAAAGAAAAGTCAAGCTCACCGTAGGTACTTAGTTGATGAAGTGGAAAAAACGTGGTCCGATCAGAATATCAATAAAATCTTATAACTGGTACATGTAACATGTATTGCCCCCTATTAATACATCCCGCCGCGCGGGGGCATGGCGCGAGCTAGTCGCGTCAGGGCTTCATTTCAGCTAACGTCGTGCGGCGCCGGCGGGAGCTGCCGGGGGTTTGCTGGCGGGGGGCGGGAGACGACCACCACGCGCACACACACACACGCACATTAACATACACACAAGGTAATTCTTCCTTTCGTAACGTAACCATAACCATGTCATTCTTATTTGTGTCTTGTATGCTACCAAATTACCCTTATTAGTATTACGCTTGACCACAACTCGCCTGATTTTCAATCTTGTTGGAATATGAAAGAAAAGTCAAGCTCACCGTAGGTACTTAGTTGATGAAGTGGAAAAAACGTGGTCCGATCAGAATATCAATAAAATCTTATAACTGGTACATGTAACATGTATTGCCCCCTACTAATACATCCCGCCGCGCGGGGGCATGGCGCGAGCTAGTCGCGTCAGGGCTTCATTTCAGCTAACGTCGTGCGGCGCCGGCGGGAGCTGCCGGGGGTTTGCTGGCGGGGGGCGGGAGACGACCACCACGCGCACACACACACACACACGCACATTAACATACACACAAGGTAATTCTTCCTTTCGTAACGTAACCATAACCATGTCATTCTTATTTGTGTCTTGTATGCTACCAAATTACCCTTATTAGTATTACGCTTGACCACAACTCGCCTGATTTTCAATCTTGTTGGAATATGAAAGAAAAGTCAAGCTCACCGTAGGTACTTAGTTGATGAAGTGGAAAAAACGTGGTCCGATCAGAATATCAATAAAATCTTATAACTGGTACATGTAACATGTATTGCCCCCTACTAATACATCCCGCCGCGCGGGGGCATGGCGCGAGCTAGTCGCGTCAGGGCTTCATTTCAGCTAACGTCGTGCGGCGCCGGCGGGAGCTGCCGGGGGTTTGCTGGCGGGGGGCGGGAGACGACCACCACGCGCACACACACACACGCACATTAACATACACACAAGGTAATTCTTCCTTTCGTAACGTAACCATAACCATGTCATTCTTATTTGTGTCTTGTATGCTACCAAATTACCCTTATTAGTATTACGCTTGACCACAACTCGCCTGATTTTCAATCTTGTTGGAATATGAAAGAAAAGTCAAGCTCACCGTAGGTACTTAGTTGATGAAGTGGAAAAAACGTGGTCCGATCAGAATATCAATAAAATCTTATAACTGGTACATGTAACATGTATTGCCCCCTACTAATACATCCCGCCGCGCGGGGGCATGGCGCGAGCTAGTCGCGTCAGGGCTTCATTTCAGCTAACGTCGTGCGGCGCCGGCGGGAGCTGCCGGGGGTTTGCTGGCGGGGGGCGGGAGACGACCACCACGCGCACACACACACACACACACGCACATTAACATACACACAAGGTAATTCTTCCTTTCGTAACGTAACCATAACCATGTCATTCTTATTTGTGTCTTGTATGCTACCAAATTACCCTTATTAGTATTACGCTTGACCACAACTCGCCTGATTTTCAATCTTGTTGGAATATGAAAGAAAAGTCAAGCTCACCGTAGGTACTTAGTTGATGAAGTGGAAAAAACGTGGTCCGATCAGAATATCAATAAAATCTTATAACTGGTACATGTAACATGTATTGCCCCCTACTAATACATCCCGCCGCGCGGGGGCATGGCGCGAGCTAGTCGCGTCAGGGCTTCATTTCAGCTAACGTCGTGCGGCGCCGGCGGGAGCTGCCGGGGGTTTGCTGGCGGGGGGCGGGAGACGACCACCACGCGCGCACACACACACGCACATTAACATACACACAAGGTAATTCTTCCTTTCGTAACGTAACCATAACCATGTCATTCTTATTTGTGTCTTGTATGCTACCAAATTACCCTTATTAGTATTACGCTTGACCACAACTCGCCTGATTTTCAATCTTGTTGGAATATGAAAGAAAAGTCAAGCTCACCGTAGGTACTTAGTTGATGAAGTGGAAAAAACGTGGTCCGATCAGAATATCAATAAAATCTTATAACTGGTACATGTAACATGTATTGCCCCCTACTAATACATCCCGCCGCGCGGGGGCATGGCGCGAGCTAGTCGCGTCAGGGCTTCATTTCAGCTAACGTCGTGCGGCGCCGGCGGGAGCTGCCGGGGGTTTGCTGGCGGGGGGCGGGAGACGACCACCACGCGCACACACACACACGCACATTAACATACACACAAGGTAATTCTTCCTTTCGTAACGTAACCATAACCATGTCATTCTTATTTGTGTCTTGTATGCTACCAAATTACCCTTATTAGTATTACGCTTGACCACAACTCGCCTGATTTTCAATCTTGTTGGAATATGAAAGAAAAGTCAAGCTCACCGTAGGTACTTAGTTGATGAAGTGGAAAAAACGTGGTCCGATCAGAATATCAATAAAATCTTATAACTGGTACATGTAACATGTATTGCCCCCTACTAATACATCCCGCCGCGCGGGGGCATGGCGCGAGCTAGTCGCGTCAGGGCTTCATTTCAGCTAACGTCGTGCGGCGCCGGCGGGAGCTGCCGGGGGTTTGCTGGCGGGGGGCGGGAGACGACCACCACGCGCACACACACACACACACGCACATTAACATACACACAAGGTAATTCTTCCTTTCGTAACGTAACCATAACCATGTCATTCTTATTTGTGTCTTGTATGCTACCAAATTACCCTTATTAGTATTACGCTTGACCACAACTCGCCTGATTTTCAATCTTGTTGGAATATGAAAGAAAAGTCAAGCTCACCGTAGGTACTTAGTTGATGAAGTGGAAAAAACGTGGTCCGATCAGAATATCAATAAAATCTTATAACTGGTACATGTAACATGTATTGCCCCCTACTAATACATCCCGCTGCGCGGGGGCATGGCGCGAGCTAGTCGCGTCAGGGCTTCATTTCAGCTAACGTCGTGCGGCGCCGGCGGGAGCTGCCGGGGGTTTGCTGGCGGGGGGCGGGAGACGACCACCACGCGCACACACACACACGCACATTAACATACACACAAGGTAATTCTTCCTTTCGTAACGTAACCATAACCATGTCATTCTTATTTGTGTCTTGTATGCTACCAAATTACCCTTATTAGTATTACGCTTGACCACAACTCGCCTGATTTTCAATCTTGTTGGAATATGAAAGAAAAGTCAAGCTCACCGTAGGTACTTAGTTGATGAAGTGGAAAAAACGTGGTCCGATCAGAATATCAATAAAATCTTATAACTGGTACATGTAACATGTATTGCCCCCTACTAATACATCCCGCCGCGCGGGGGCATGGCGCGAGCTAGTCGCGTCAGGGCTTCATTTCAGCTAACGTCGTGCGGCGCCGGCGGGAGCTGCCGGGGGTTTGCTGGCGGGGGGCGGGAGACGACCACCACGCGCACACACACACACGCACATTAACATACACACAAGGTAATTCTTCCTTTCGTAACGTAACCATAACCATGTCATTCTTATTTGTGTCTTGTATGCTACCAAATTACCCTTATTAGTATTACGCTTGACCACAACTCGCCTGATTTTCAATCTTGTTGGAATATGAAAGAAAAGTCAAGCTCACCGTAGGTACTTAGTTGATGAAGTGGAAAAAACGTGGTCCGATCAGAATATCAATAAAATCTTATAACTGGTACATGTAACATGTATTGCCCCCTACTAATACATCCCGCCGCGCGGGGGCATGGCGCGAGCTAGTCGCGTCAGGGCTTCATTTCAGCTAACGTCGTGCGGCGCCGGCGGGAGCTGCCGGGGGTTTGCTGGCGGGGGGCGGGAGACGACCACCACGCGCACACACACACGCACATTAACATACACACAAGGTAATTCTTCCTTTCGTAACGTAACCATAACCATGTCATTCTTATTTGTGTCTTGTATGCTACCAAATTACCCTTATTAGTATTACGCTTGACCACAACTCGCCTGATTTTCAATCTTGTTGGAATATGAAAGAAAAGTCAAGCTCACCGTAGGTACTTAGTTGATGAAGTGGAAAAAACGTGGTCCGATCAGAATATCAATAAAATCTTATAACTGGTACATGTAATATGTATTGCCCCCTACTAATACATCCCGCCGCGCGGGGGCATGGCGCGAGCTAGTCGCGTCAGGGCTTCATTTCAGCTAACGTCGTGCGGCGCCGGCGGGAGCTGCCGGGGGTTTGCTGGCGGGGGGCGGGAGACGACCACCACGCGCACACACACACACACGCACATTAACATACACACAAGGTAATTCTTCCTTTCGTAACGTAACCATAACCATGTCATTCTTATTTGTGTCTTGTATGCTACCAAATTACCCTTATTAGTATTACGCTTGACCACAACTCGCCTGATTTTCAATCTTGTTGGAATATTAAAGAAAAGTCAAGCTCACCGTAGGTACTTAGTTGATGAAGTGGAAAAAACGTGGTCTGATCAGAATATCAATAAAATCTTATAACTGGTACATGTAACATGTATTGCCCCCTACTAATACATCCCGCCGCGCGGGGGCATGGCGCGAGCTAGTCGCGTCAGGGCTTCATTTCAGCTAACGTCGTGCGGCGCCGGCGGGAGCTGCCGGGGGTTTGCTGGCGGGGGGCGGGAGACGACCACCACGCGCACACACACACACGCACATTAACATACACACAAGGTAATTCTTCCTTTCGTAACGTAACCATAACCATGTCATTCTTATTTGTGTCTTGTATGCTACCAAATTACCCTTATTAGTATTACGCTTGACCACAACTCGCCTGATTTTCAATCTTGTTGGAATATGAAAGAAAAGTCAAGCTCACCGTAGGTACTTAGTTGATGAAGTGGAAAAAACGTGGTCCGATCAGAATATCAATAAAATCTTATAACTGGTACATGTAACATGTATTGCCCCCTACTAATACATCCCGCCGCGCGGGGGCATGGCGCGAGCTAGTCGCGTCAGGGCTTCATTTCAGCTAACGTCGTGCGGCGCCGGCGGGAGCTGCCGGGGGTTTGCTGGCGGGGGGCGGGAGACGACCACCACGCGCACACACACACACGCACATTAACATACACACAAGGTAATTCTTAACCATAACCATGTCATTCTTATTTGTGTCTTGTATGCTACCAAATTACCCTTATTAGTATTACGCTTGACCACAACTCGCCTGATTTTCAATCTTGTTGGAATATGAAAGAAAAGTCAAGCTCACCGTAGGTACTTAGTTGATGAAGTGGAAAAAACGTGGTCCGATCAGAATATCAATAAAATCTTATAACTGGTACATGTAACATGTATTGCCCCCTACTAATACATCCCGCCGCGCGGGGGCATGGCGCGAGCTAGTCGCGTCAGGGCTTCATTTCAGCTAACGTCGTGCGGCGCCGGCGGGAGCTGCCGGGGGTTTGCTGGCGGGGGGCGGGAGACGACCACCACGCGCACACACACACACGCACATTAACATACACACAAGGTAATTCTTCCTTTCGTAACGTAACCATAACCATGTCATTCTTATTTGTGTCTTGTATGCTACCAAATTACCCTTATTAGTATTACGCTTGACCACAACTCGCCTGATTTTCAATCTTGTTGGAATATGAAAGAAAAGTCAAGCTCACCGTAGGTACTTAGTTGATGAAGTGGAAAAAACGTGGTCCGATCAGAATATCAATAAAATCTTATAACTGGTACATGTAACATGTATTGCCCCCTACTAATACATCCCGCCGCGCGGGGGCATGGCGCGAGCTAGTCGCGTCAGGGCTTCATTTCAGCTAACGTCGTGCGGCGCCGGCGGGAGCTGCCGGGGGTTTGCTGGCGGGGGGCGGGAGACGACCACCACGCGCACACACACACACACGCACATTAACATACACACAAGGTAATTCTTAACCATAACCATGTCATTCTTATTTGTGTCTTGTATGCTACCAAATTACCCTTATTAGTATTACGCTTGACCACAACTCGCCTGATTTTCAATCTTGTTGGAATATTAAAGAAAAGTCAAGCTCACCGTAGGTACTTAGTTGATGAAGTGGAAAAAACGTGGTCTGATCAGAATATCAATAAAATCTTATAACTGGTACATGTAACATGTATTGCCCCCTACTAATACATCCCGCCGCGCGGGGGCATGGCGCGAGCTAGTCGCGTCAGGGCTTCATTTCAGCTAACGTCGTGCGGCGCCGGCGGGAGCTGCCGGGGGTTTGCTGGCGGGGGGCGGGAGACGACCACCACGCGCACACACACACACGCACATTAACATACACACAAGGTAATTCTTCCTTTCGTAACGTAACCATAACCATGTCATTCTTATTTGTGTCTTGTATGCTACCAAATTACCCTTATTAGTATTACGCTTGACCACAACTCGCCTGATTTTCAATCTTGTTGGAATATGAAAGAAAAGTCAAGCTCACCGTAGGTACTTAGTTGATGAAGTGGAAAAAACGTGGTCCGATCAGAATATCAATAAAATCTTATAACTGGTACATGTAACATGTATTGCCCCCTACTAATACATCCCGCCGCGCGGGGGCATGGCGCGAGCTAGTCGCGTCAGGGCTTCATTTCAGCTAACGTCGTGCGGCGCCGGCGGGAGCTGCCGGGGGTTTGCTGGCGGGGGGCGGGAGACGACCACCACGCGCACACACACACACGCACATTAACATACACACAAGGTAATTCTTCCTTTCGTAACGTAACCATAACCATGTCATTCTTATTTGTGTCTTGTATGCTACCAAATTACCCTTATTAGTATTACGCTTGACCACAACTCGCCTGATTTTCAATCTTGTTGGAATATGAAAGAAAAGTCAAGCTCACCGTAGGTACTTAGTTGATGAAGTGGAAAAAACGTGGTCCGATCAGAATATCAATAAAATCTTATAACTGGTACATGTAACATGTATTGCCCCCTACTAATACATCCCGCCGCGCGGGGGCATGGCGCGAGCTAGTCGCGTCAGGGCTTCATTTCAGCTAACGTCGTGCGGCGCCGGCGGGAGCTGCCGGGGGTTTGCTGGCGGGGGGCGGGAGACGACCACCACGCGCACACACACACGCACATTAACATACACACAAGGTAATTCTTCCTTTCGTAACGTAACCATAACCATGTCATTCTTATTTGTGTCTTGTATGCTACCAAATTACCCTTATTAGTATTACGCTTGACCACAACTCGCCTGATTTTCAATCTTGTTGGAATATGAAAGAAAAGTCAAGCTCACCGTAGGTACTTAGTTGATGAAGTGGAAAAAACGTGGTCCGATCAGAATATCAATAAAATCTTATAACTGGTACATGTAATATGTATTGCCCCCTACTAATACATCCCGCCGCGCGGGGGCATGGCGCGAGCTAGTCGCGTCAGGGCTTCATTTCAGCTAACGTCGTGCGGCGCCGGCGGGAGCTGCCGGGGGTTTGCTGGCGGGGGGCGGGAGACGACCACCACGCGCACACACACACACACGCACATTAACATACACACAAGGTAATTCTTCCTTTCGTAACGTAACCATAACCATGTCATTCTTATTTGTGTCTTGTATGCTACCAAATTACCCTTATTAGTATTACGCTTGACCACAACTCGCCTGATTTTCAATCTTGTTGGAATATTAAAGAAAAGTCAAGCTCACCGTAGGTACTTAGTTGATGAAGTGGAAAAAACGTGGTCTGATCAGAATATCAATAAAATCTTATAACTGGTACATGTAACATGTATTGCCCCCTACTAATACATCCCGCCGCGCGGGGGCATGGCGCGAGCTAGTCGCGTCAGGGCTTCATTTCAGCTAACGTCGTGCGGCGCCGGCGGGAGCTGCCGGGGGTTTGCTGGCGGGGGGCGGGAGACGACCACCACGCGCACACACACACACGCACATTAACATACACACAAGGTAATTCTTCCTTTCGTAACGTAACCATAACCATGTCATTCTTATTTGTGTCTTGTATGCTACCAAATTACCCTTATTAGTATTACGCTTGACCACAACTCGCCTGATTTTCAATCTTGTTGGAATATGAAAGAAAAGTCAAGCTCACCGTAGGTACTTAGTTGATGAAGTGGAAAAAACGTGGTCCGATCAGAATATCAATAAAATCTTATAACTGGTACATGTAACATGTATTGCCCCCTACTAATACATCCCGCCGCGCGGGGGCATGGCGCGAGCTAGTCGCGTCAGGGCTTCATTTCAGCTAACGTCGTGCGGCGCCGGCGGGAGCTGCCGGGGGTTTGCTGGCGGGGGGCGGGAGACGACCACCACGCGCACACACACACACGCACATTAACATACACACAAGGTAATTCTTAACCATAACCATGTCATTCTTATTTGTGTCTTGTATGCTACCAAATTACCCTTATTAGTATTACGCTTGACCACAACTCGCCTGATTTTCAATCTTGTTGGAATATGAAAGAAAAGTCAAGCTCACCGTAGGTACTTAGTTGATGAAGTGGAAAAAACGTGGTCCGATCAGAATATCAATAAAATCTTATAACTGGTACATGTAACATGTATTGCCCCCTACTAATACATCCCGCCGCGCGGGGGCATGGCGCGAGCTAGTCGCGTCAGGGCTTCATTTCAGCTAACGTCGTGCGGCGCCGGCGGGAGCTGCCGGGGGTTTGCTGGCGGGGGGCGGGAGACGACCACCACGCGCACACACACACACGCACATTAACATACACACAAGGTAATTCTTCCTTTCGTAACGTAACCATAACCATGTCATTCTTATTTGTGTCTTGTATGCTACCAAATTACCCTTATTAGTATTACGCTTGACCACAACTCGCCTGATTTTCAATCTTGTTGGAATATGAAAGAAAAGTCAAGCTCACCGTAGGTACTTAGTTGATGAAGTGGAAAAAACGTGGTCCGATCAGAATATCAATAAAATCTTATAACTGGTACATGTAACATGTATTGCCCCCTACTAATACATCCCGCCGCGCGGGGGCATGGCGCGAGCTAGTCGCGTCAGGGCTTCATTTCAGCTAACGTCGTGCGGCGCCGGCGGGAGCTGCCGGGGGTTTGCTGGCGGGGGGCGGGAGACGACCACCACGCGCACACACACACACACGCACATTAACATACACACAAGGTAATTCTTAACCATAACCATGTCATTCTTATTTGTGTCTTGTATGCTACCAAATTACCCTTATTAGTATTACGCTTGACCACAACTCGCCTGATTTTCAATCTTGTTGGAATATTAAAGAAAAGTCAAGCTCACCGTAGGTACTTAGTTGATGAAGTGGAAAAAACGTGGTCTGATCAGAATATCAATAAAATCTTATAACTGGTACATGTAACATGTATTGCCCCCTACTAATACATCCCGCCGCGCGGGGGCATGGCGCGAGCTAGTCGCGTCAGGGCTTCATTTCAGCTAACGTCGTGCGGCGCCGGCGGGAGCTGCCGGGGGTTTGCTGGCGGGGGGCGGGAGACGACCACCACGCGCACACACACACACGCACATTAACATACACACAAGGTAATTCTTCCTTTCGTAACGTAACCATAACCATGTCATTCTTATTTGTGTCTTGTATGCTACCAAATTACCCTTATTAGTATTACGCTTGACCACAACTCGCCTGATTTTCAATCTTGTTGGAATATGAAAGAAAAGTCAAGCTCACCGTAGGTACTTAGTTGATGAAGTGGAAAAAACGTGGTCCGATCAGAATATCAATAAAATCTTATAACTGGTACATGTAACATGTATTGCCCCCTACTAATACATCCCGCCGCGCGGGGGCATGGCGCGAGCTAGTCGCGTCAGGGCTTCATTTCAGCTAACGTCGTGCGGCGCCGGCGGGAGCTGCCGGGGGTTTGCTGGCGGGGGGCGGGAGACGACCACCACGCGCACACACACACACGCACATTAACATACACACAAGGTAATTCTTCCTTTCGTAACGTAACCATAACCATGTCATTCTTATTTGTGTCTTGTATGCTACCAAATTACCCTTATTAGTATTACGCTTGACCACAACTCGCCTGATTTTCAATCTTGTTGGAATATGAAAGAAAAGTCAAGCTCACCGTAGGTACTTAGTTGATGAAGTGGAAAAAACGTGGTCCGATCAGAATATCAATAAAATCTTATAACTGGTACATGTAACATGTATTGCCCCCTACTAATACATCCCGCCGCGCGGGGGCATGGCGCGAGCTAGTCGCGTCAGGGCTTCATTTCAGCTAACGTCGTGCGGCGCCGGCGGGAGCTGCCGGGGGTTTGCTGGCGGGGGGCGGGAGACGACCACCACGCGCACACACACACACGCACATTAACATACACACAAGGTAATTCTTCCTTTCGTAACGTAACCATAACCATGTCATTCTTATTTGTGTCTTGTATGCTACCAAATTACCCTTATTAGTATTACGCTTGACCACAACTCGCCTGATTTTCAATCTTGTTGGAATATGAAAGAAAAGTCAAGCTCACCGTAGGTACTTAGTTGATGAAGTGGAAAAAACGTGGTCCGATCAGAATATCAATAAAATCTTATAACTGGTACATGTAACATGTATTGCCCCCTACTAATACATCCCGCCGCGCGGGGGCATGGCGCGAGCTAGTCGCGTCAGGGCTTCATTTCAGCTAACGTCGTGCGGCGCCGGCGGGAGCTGCCGGGGGTTTGCTGGCGGGGGGCGGGAGACGACCACCACGCGCACACACACACACGCACATTAACATACACACAAGGTAATTCTTCCTTTCGTAACGTAACCATAACCATGTCATTCTTATTTGTGTCTTGTATGCTACCAAATTACCCTTATTAGTATTACGCTTGACCACAACTCGCCTGATTTTCAATCTTGTTGGAATATGAAAGAAAAGTCAAGCTCACCGTAGGTACTTAGTTGATGAAGTGGAAAAAACGTGGTCCGATCAGAATATCAATAAAATCTTATAACTCGTACATGTAACATGTATTGCCCCCTACTAATACATCCCGCCGCGCGGGGGCATGGCGCGAGCTAGTCGCGTCAGGGCTTCATTTCAGCTAACGTCGTGCGGCGCCGGCGGGAGCTGCCGGGGGTTTGCTGGCGGGGGGCGGGAGACGACCACCACGCGCACACACACACACGCACATTAACATACACACAAGGTAATTCTTCCTTTCGCAACGTAACCATAACCATGTCATTCTTATTTGTGTCTTGTATGCTACCAAATTACCCTTATTAGTATTACGCTTGACCACAACTCGCCTGATTTTCAATCTTGTTGGAATATGAAAGAAAAGTCAAGCTCACCGTAGGTACTTAGTTGATGAAGTGGAAAAAACGTGGTCCGATCAGAATATCAATAAAATCTTATAACTGGTACATGTAACATGTATTGCCCCCTACTAATACATCCCGCTGCGCGGGGGCATGGCGCGAGCTAGTCGCGTCAGGGCTTCATTTCAGCTAACGTCGTGCGGCGCCGGCGGGAGCTGCCGGGGGTTTGCTGGCGGGGGGCGGGAGACGACCACCACGCGCACACACACACGCACATTAACATACACACAAGGTAATTCTTCCTTTCGTAACGTAACCATAACCATGTCATTCTTATTTGTGTCTTGTATGCTACCAAATTACCCTTATTAGTATTACGCTTGACCACAACTCGCCTGATTTTCAATCTTGTTGGAATATGAAAGAAAAGTCAAGCTCACCGTAGGTACTTAGTTGATGAAGTGGAAAAAACGTGGTCCGATCAGAATATCAATAAAATCTTATAACTCGTACATGTAACATGTATTGCCCCCTACTAATACATCCCGCCGCGCGGGGGCATGGCGCGAGCTAGTCGCGTCAGGGCTTCATTTCAGCTAACGTCGTGCGGCGCCGGCGGGAGCTGGCGGGGGGCGGGAGACGACCACCACGCGCACACACACACACGCACATTAACATACACACAAGGTAATTCTTCCTTTCGTAACGTAACCATAACCATGTCATTCTTATTTGTGTCTTGTATGCTACCAAATTACCCTTATTAGTATTACGCTTGACCACAACTCGCCTGATTTTCAATCTTGTTGGAATATGAAAGAAAAGTCAAGCTCACCGTAGGTACTTAGTTGATGAAGTGGAAAAAACGTGGTCCGATCAGAATATCAATAAAATCTTATAACTGGTACATGTAACATGTATTGCCCCCTACTAATACATCCCGCCGCGCGGGGGCATGGCGCGAGCTAGTCGCGTCAGGGCTTCATTTCAGCTAACGTCGTGCGGCGCCGGCGGGAGCTGCCGGGGGTTTGCTGGCGGGGGGCGGGAGACGACCACCACGCGCACACACACACACGCACATTAACATACACACAAGGTAATTCTTCCTTTCGTAACGTAACCATAACCATGTCATTCTTATTTGTGTCTTGTATGCTACCAAATTACCCTTATTAGTATTACGCTTGACCACAACTCGCCTGATTTTCAATCTTGTTGGAATATGAAAGAAAAGTCAAGCTCACCGTAGGTACTTAGTTGATGAAGTGGAAAAAACGTGGTCCGATCAGAATATCAATAAAATCTTATAACTGGTACATGTAACATGTATTGCCCCCTACTAAAACATCCCGCCGCGCGGGGGCATGGCGCGAGCTAGTCGCGTCAGGGCTTCATTTCAGCTAACGTCGTGCGGCGCCGGCGGGAGCTGCCGGGGGTTTGCTGGCGGGGGGCGGGAGACGACCACCACGCGCACACACACACGCACATTAACATACACACAAGGTAATTCTTCCTTTCGTAACGTAACCATAACCATGTCATTCTTATTTGTGTCTTGTATGCTACCAAATTACCCTTATTAGTATTACGCTTGACCACAATTCGCCTGATTTTCAATCTTGTTGGAATATGAAAGAAAAGTCAAGCTCACCGTAGGTACTTAGTTGATGAAGTGGAAAAAACGTGGTCCGATCAGAATATCAATAAAATCTTATAACTGGTACATGTAACATGTATTGCCCCCTACTAATACATCCCGCCGCGCGGGGGCATGGCGCGAGCTAGTCGCGTCAGGGCTTCATTTCAGCTAACGTCGTGCGGCGCCGGCGGGAGCTGCCGGGGGTTTGCTGGCGGGGGGCGGGAGACGACCACCACGCGCACACACACACACGCACATTAACATACACACAAGGTAATTCTTCCTTTCGTAACGTAACCATAACCATGTCATTCTTATTTGTGTCTTGTATGCTACCAAATTACCCTTATTAGTATTACGCTTGACCACAACTCGCCTGATTTTCAATCTTGTTGGAATATGAAAGAAAAGTCAAGCTCACCGTAGGTACTTAGTTGATGAAGTGGAAAAAACGTGGTCCGATCAGAATATCAATAAAATCTTATAACTGGTACATGTAACATGTATTGCCCCCTACTAATACATCCCGCCGCGGGGGGGCATGGCGCGAGCTAGTCGCGTCAGGGCTTCATTTCAGCTAACGTCGTGCGGCGCCGGCGGGAGCTGCCGGGGGTTTGCTGGCGGGGGGCGGGAGACGACCACCACGCGCACACACACACACGCACATTAACATACACACAAGGTAATTCTTCCTTTCGTAACGTAACCATAACCATGTCATTCTTATTTGTGTCTTGTATGCTACCAAATTACCCTTATTAGTATTACGCTTGACCACAACTCGCCTGATTTTCAATCTTGTTGGAATATGAAAGAAAAGTCAAGCTCACCGTAGGTACTTAGTTGATGAAGTGGAAAAAACGTGGTCCGATCAGAATATCAATAAAATCTTATAACTGGTACATGTAACATGTATTGCCCCCTACTAATACATCCCGCCGCGCGGGGGCATGGCGCGAGCTAGTCGCGTCAGGGCTTCATTTCAGCTAACGTCGTGCGGCGCCGGCGGGAGCTGCCGGGGGTTTGCTGGCGGGGGGCGGGAGACGACCACCACGCGCACACACACACACACGCACATTAACATACACACAAGGTAATTCTTCCTTTCGTAACGTAACCATAACCATGTCATTCTTATTTGTGTCTTGTATGCTACCAAATTACCCTTATTAGTATTACGCTTGACCACAACTCGCCTGATTTTCAATCTTGTTGGAATATTAAAGAAAAGTCAAGCTCACCGTAGGTACTTAGTTGATGAAGTGGAAAAAACGTGGTCTGATCAGAATATCAATAAAATCTTATAACTGGTACATGTAACATGTATTGCCCCCTACTAATACATCCCGCCGCGCGGGGGCATGGCGCGAGCTAGTCGCGTCAGGGCTTCATTTCAGCTAACGTCGTGCGGCGCCGGCGGGAGCTGCCGGGGGTTTGCTGGCGGGGGGCGGGAGACGACCACCACGCGCACACACACACGCACATTAACATACACACAAGGTAATTCTTCCTTTCGTAACGTAACCATAACCATGTTGGTGGAGCGACTTGTATCCATTATTTAGGTTCTATGTATTGTAATTACTTTCTACGCGTTATATTTTAATTTAATAATTACACCCCTTTCAAATGGACCGCTTATTGCCTACCTACTGGTGTAAATCAATGTGTTTGGTACATTTGTTCGCGTGCCCAGCGAGAGATGGCGCCAGTAGTCTCAAAAAGCTGCTACGCCTTGTCTCCCCTTGGCCCCGCATTCGTCTTTGGCGCTTCCATCGGTGAGGTCAAGATTATATCGTGACCCCGGTGACCCGCGAACCGCAAGTTAAAACAAGAACAATAGAATAGATTTTGTGACCAGAAAGACCTTATGGTACAGTGTGTACTGAATTACATATAGTTGGTGCCGCCTTATATCTGTGAAGTGTTGACTCTGTAGAACCTGGACCCCCGTCCAGGTTTCACGTTAGACGCCAGAAGGACGCCAGGAAACCATTGCCGTGTGCTGTGCGCCGGCTCAGAGGTTAGTACCGTAGGGGCATAAATTAAGCGGTCTGTTTTGTTTTTCTTAATTTTTTACTGCACCCATTGTGGTATTCCCGCGCTGGAGTCAGGCTATTTACACGCCACTCCATTTTATGGTCCTTTACGAGCAAGGATATTGAATCCAGTATCCAGGATTCACGTATTTAATTGGTGAATTCTATATTTCAAAACGCTTAACTTTGTAAGGTTCACGTAATTTTGGTGAATTCTTATCGCCATTTGTAACCCGCATTCCGCATCCCGCTATACAAATTTACGTAATTATTGGTAAATTTAGTGCGGAAACGCTCGGGACCTACGTATATTTGGTAGAAATTCCCTTATTAGAATTTGATTAATTGCATACTTGTCTTTTACCATAGTAGTAACAGATAATTTATTTCATATTACTCAGTCAAATAATTCCTATTAACTACCCGCATTTTAGTTTAATATAGTTCCGCTCCACTATTACATCGCGCCTTGTCACAACGTTTAGATATTGCATCATCTCGCATTCTTTATATTTTGAGGGTAGATAAATATTTACTTAGTTCGAATTATTCTGTCATTAACATCAATTTATATTGAACGCAATCATGACGGATAGTGATACAGATAATGAGATCATGTTGGTTCTTTTGAATCAAAAGAAAGAATATTTATATCAACGCGTTAGTCGTATTTATTCTGCCTCGAAAAAGATCGATTACTTTGATCCATCTTCACGTACCAACGAAAACTTCATGGCTGAGACAGAGACAATAGATGAATTAAGAAATAAATTCGAGTCAATTATTGATAAAATGAATAAAATTAATTTACAATTGAAACCAGGATTTACTCCTGATTATGCATGTCTCGAATCTTTTGAAGATTTGTATACGCGAATCAAACGCATACGTAATAAAATAACCTGTCCTGAGGTGCATTCACATGAGTCTAGTAACTCGCCTGAGCCTACTGTGAAATTAGAACCTTTGGTAATTCCTAGTTTCGATGGAAGTCCATCGAATTGGAATATTTTTTATCAGTCATTTATAGCTAACATTCATTCAAATAAAAATCTTTCGAACTCGCAAAGGGTACAATATTTAGTATCGAAACTTACTCACGAAGCACAGAAATTCACCGCCGGTATTATTCCTTCAGGTGAAACATACAACATTTTGTGGGATAGTTTAGTTAAAAAGTACCAAGATAAACGCTCATTAGCTTCTTTTTATCTGAACAACATATTCGACTCGCAACCTTGCTCGCACAATGCAAACGCGCTCGATTTGTTTATCAGTAAATATGCTGCGTCGATATCGGCACTTAAGGAACTAGAAATAACAGATCTGACTGATTTTATTCTACTTCAATGCGCATTGAGAAAAATGGATTCTCAAACTATTCAAGCTTTTGAACTTTCTGTTCGTAGTGTAGAAATACCTACAACGAATCAGCTAATTAGTTTCGTACAAGATCAGGCTAAGATTTTAGAACTGTCGAATCCGCACAGCTCGTCATATGATCGTAAGACGCCTGCGATTCCACCTGCACAATCGTGCGAAAATAATAGAAAAGTAGTGAAGTCGGTACAACAACACACGACTCGTGTGTTGGTGACGAATGGACTTCGGATTCGTGGTGGATCTCCCGCAGCTGTGATTCCTCCGTCTGCCGCACCGCGCGCCGCCCACAATCGACCGTGCTGTTCCTTATGTTCTGGAGTACACAATCATTTGTATGAATGTGCCAAGTTTGTTGACATGCCGGACGCAAAATCTCGATACGTTTTCGCGAGATCTAACAATGCTTGCGTCAATTGTTTGAGTCTTTTGCATAAATTGCATAGTTGTAGAAGTGAGTCAGTCTGTCGAGTACAGATCCAGTCAGGATCTTGCCTTCAAAAACACCATAGATTATTGCACTTCGGTAGGAATAATAATAAAAATGCTTTGTATGCTAACTTAGCTGCATCAAATTCTCGTACCACTAATATCCATAGATACATGTTCCCGCTCGCTCGCATGGCTGTCTCTGACACGCCGTTGCATGTTGATGACATGCATGCGTCCGCTCTTTCGGCGTCCGCTGCTGCCATCACGTCCCCGCTCGCTCGCACGGCTGTCTCTGATACGCCGTTGCATGTTGATGACATGCATGCATCCGCTCCTTCGGCGTCCGCTGCTGCCATCACGTCTTCGCTCGCTCGCACGGCTGTCTCTGACACGCCGTTGCATGTTGATGACATACATGCGTCCGCTTCTTCGGCGTCCACTGCTGCCATCACGTCCCCGCTCACTCGCACGGCTGTCTCTGACACGCCGTGGCATGTTGATGACATGCATGCGTCCGCTCCTTCGGCGTCCGCTGCTGTCATCACGTCCCCGCTCGCTCGCACGGCTGTCTCTGACACGCCGTTGCATGTTGATGACATGCATGCGTCCGCTCCTTCGGTGTCCGCTGCTGCCATCACGTCCCCGCTCGCTCGCACGGCTGTCTCTAACACGCCGTTGCATGTTGATGACATGCATGCGTCCGCTCCTTCGGCGTCCGCTGCTGCCATCACGTTCCCGCTCGCTCGCACGGCTGTCTCTGACACGCCGTTGCATGTTGATGACATGCATGCGTCCGCTCCTTCGGCGTCCGCTGCTGCCATCACGTCCCCGCTCGCTCGCACGGCTGTCTCTGACACGCCGTTGCATGTTGATGACATGCATGCGTCCGCTCCTTCGGCGTCCGTTGCTGCCATCACGTCCCCGCTCGCTCGCACGGCTGTCTCTGACACACCGTTGCATGTTGATTACATGCATGCGTCCGCTCCGTTGATATCTTCGGATATGCTTGCACTTTTTGGAAACAAGCTTTTGCCAAGTTATCTAGTGTATGCACATCCTATTGATCGCAGTGATAAGAAAATAGAAGTCAGAGGTTTACTAGATATTTGTTCGGAGAATAACCTGATCACGTTAGAATGCTGTCGCATACTAAATCTGACAGTAACTCCGCTGGATGCATCTGTGCTTGGTTTTGGTTCGTCTTCACATCCTGCCCTTGGCTACGTGGAACTGGATGTTGAATCCCGCATTGATGCTAACAAAAAATATCGCATCGTGGCAGTAGTTGTGGAACAAATAACGCAGTCGCCTTCGCGGTCATTTGATTGTGACTTCAATTTCGAATCATGCGGTATTCTGCTAGCGGACTCAACCTGGAATATACCAGGGAATATCGATCTGCTGATTGGTGCGCATCTCTTCCCGAAGATATATAATGGAAACGAAGTGCAATGTAGTCCTGATTTACCTCCTTTATATCTTACTACATTCGGTTATGTATTCATCGGTGAATTCCCGCCTAAGTATATGCGTGAGATCGCATCTACCACCAGTTCTTTGTGTGCCTTGGTGCGAATTGAACCTGCACATACATACCGGGAATTCAGCAAACCGGGAGTCACATCGACTGTTTCGGATGTGGATAAGACGCTCGCACTTGACATCAAATGCCCGTTGCTGCTGTGCAACTCATATGTGAACTCACGTTTTATCAGCAATGTATCTAAGTATAGTTGTAGTCCTTCTCGATGGAATTCGGAGAAGTATTTGTATGCTTTGCGAGTTGGACTGAACCGCGTAAAATAAACTAGAGATACCGCATTTCAACGCAATCAAACTTGTTAAAAAGTCAAAATTAGTTTTAGTCTACTATAATTCTAAGTAATATGTACATAAACCATTCGCTATGTTCTTTGAACAGTCAAGAAGTTTGTAAATTTTGAAACATCTTATAGGCGATGTTCCAAGGCGCGGAGCATGGTGGAGCGACTTGTATCTATATTATATATATATTTTAATTTAATAATTACACCCCTTTCAAATGGACCGCTTATTGCCTACCTACACCTACATGGTGTAAATCAATGAGTTTGGTACATTTGTTCGCGTGCCCAGCGAGAGATGGCGCCAGTAGTCTCAAAAAGCTGCTACGCCTTGTCTCCCCTTGGCCCCGCATTCGTCTTTGGCGCTTCCATCGGTGAGGTCAAGATTATATCGTGACCCCGGTGACCCGCGAACCGCAAGTTAAAACAAGAACAATAGAATAGATTTTGTGACCAGAAAGACCTTATGGTACAGTGTGTACTGAATTACATATAGTTGGTGCCGCCTTATATCTGTGAAGTGTTGACTCTGTAGAACCTGGACCCCCGTCCAGGTTTCACGTTAGACGCCAGAAGGACGCCAGGAAACCATTGCCGTGTGCTGTGCGCCGGCTCAGAGGTTAGTACCGTAGGGGCATAAATTAAGCGGTCTGTTTTGTTTTTCTTAATTTTTTACTGCACCCATTGTGGTATTCCCGCGCTGGAGTCAGGCTATTTACACGCCACTCCACATGTCATTCTTATTTGTGTCTTGTATGCTACCAAATTACCCTTATTAGTATTACGCTTGACCACAACTCGCCTGATTTTCAATCTTGTTGGAATATGAAAGAAAAGTCAAGCTCACCGTAGGTACTTAGTTGATGAAGTGGAAAAAACGTGGTCCGATCAGAATATCAATAAAATCTTATAACTGGTACATGTAACATGTATTGCCCCCTACTAATACATCCCGCCGCGCGGGGGCATGGCGCGAGCTAGTCGCGTCAGGGCTTCATTTCAGCTAACGTCGTGCGGCGCCGGCGGGAGCTGCCGGGGGTTTGCTGGCGGGGGGCGGGAGACGACCACCACGCGCACACACACACACACGCACATTAACATACACACAAGGTAATTCTTCCTTTCGTAACGTAACCATAACCATGTCATTCTTATTTGTGTCTTGTATGCTACCAAATTACCCTTATTAGTATTACGCTTGACCACAACTCGCCTGATTTTCAATCTTGTTGGAATATGAAAGAAAAGTCAAGCTCACCGTAGGTACTTAGTTGATGAAGTGGAAAAAACGTGGTCCGATCAGAATATCAATAAAATCTTATAACTGGTACATGTAACATGTATTGCCCCCTACTAATACATCCCGCCGCGCGGGGGCATGGCGCGAGCTAGTCGCGTCAGGGCTTCATTTCAGCTAACGTCGTGCGGCGCCGGCGGGAGCTGCCGGGGGTTTGCTGGCGGGGGGCGGGAGACGACCACCACGCGCACACACACACACGCACATTAACATACACACAAGGTAATTCTTCCTTTCGTAACGTAACCATAACCATGTCATTCTTATTTGTGTCTTGTATGCTACCAAATTACCCTTATTAGTATTACGCTTGACCACAACTCGCCTGATTTTCAATCTTGTTGGAATATGAAAGAAAAGTCAAGCTCACCGTAGGTACTTAGTTGATGAAGTGGAAAAAACGTGGTCCGATCAGAATATCAATAAAATCTTATAACTGGTACATGTAACATGTATTGCCCCCTACTAATACATCCCGCCGCGCGGGGGCATGGCGCGAGCTAGTCGCGTCAGGGCTTCATTTCAGCTAACGTCGTGCGGCGCCGGCGGGAGCTGCCGGGGGTTTGCTGGCGGGGGGCGGGAGACGACCACCACGCGCACACACACACACGCACATTAACATACACACAAGGTAATTCTTCCTTTCGTAACGTAACCATAACCATGTCATTCTTATTTGTGTCTTGTATGCTACCAAATTACCCTTATTAGTATTACGCTTGACCACAACTCGCCTGATTTTCAATCTTGTTGGAATATGAAAGAAAAGTCAAGCTCACCGTAGGTACTTAGTTGATGAAGTGGAAAAACGTGGTCCGATCAGAATATCAATAAAATCTTATAACTGGTACATGTAACATGTATTGCCCCCTACTAATACATCCCGCCGCGCGGGGGCATGGCGCGAGCTAGTCGCGTCAGGGCTTCATTTCAGCTAACGTCGTGCGGCGCCGGCGGGAGCTGCCGGGGGTTTGCTGGCGGGGGGCGGGAGACGACCACCACGCGCACACACACACACGCACATTAACATACACACAAGGTAATTCTTCCTTTCGTAACGTAACCATAACCATGTCATTCTTATTTGTGTCTTGTATGCTACCAAATTACCCTTATTAGTATTACGCTTGACCACAACTCGCCTGATTTTCAATCTTGTTGGAATATGAAAGAAAAGTCAAGCTCACCGTAGGTACTTAGTTGATGAAGTGGAAAAAACGTGGTCCGATCAGAATATCAATAAAATCTTATAACTGGTACATGTAACATGTATTGCCCCCTACTAATACATCCCGCCGCGCGGGGGCATGGCGCGAGCTAGTCGCGTCAGGGCTTCATTTCAGCTAACGTCGTGCGGCGCCGGCGGGAGCTGCCGGGGGTTTGCTGGCGGGGGGCGGGAGACGACCACCACGCGCACACACACACACGCACATTAACATACACACAAGGTAATTCTTCCTTTCGTAACGTAACCATAACCATGTCATTCTTATTTGTGTCTTGTATGCTACCAAATTACCCTTATTAGTATTACGCTTGACCACAACTCGCCTGATTTTCAATCTTGTTGGAATATGAAAGAAAAGTCAAGCTCACCGTAGGTACTTAGTTGATGAAGTGGAAAAAACGTGGTCCGATCAGAATATCAATAAAATCTTATAACTGGTACATGTAACATGTATTGCCCCCTACTAATACATCCCGCCGCGCGGGGGCATGGCGCGAGCTAGTCGCGTCAGGGCTTCATGTCAGCTAACGTCGTGCGGCGCCGGCGGGAGCTGCCGGGGGTTTGCTGGCGGGGGGCGGGAGACGACCACCACGCGCACACACACACACGCACATTAACATACACACAAGGTAATTCTTCCTTTCGTAACGTAACCATAACCATGTCATTCTTATTTGTGTCTTGTATGCTACCAAATTACCCTTATTAGTATTACGCTTAACCACAACTCGCCTGATTTTCAATCTTGTTGGAATATGAAAGAAAAGTCAAGCTCACCGTAGGTACTTAGTTGATGAAGTGGAAAAAACGTGGTCCGATCAGAATATCAATAAAATCTTATAACTGGTACATGTAACATGTATTGCCCCCTACTAATACATCCCGCCGCGCGGGGGCATGGCGCGAGCTAGTCGCGTCAGGGCTTCATTTCAGCTAACGTCGTGCGGCGCCGGCGGGAGCTGCCGGGGGTTTGCTGGCGGGGGGCGGGAGACGACCACCACGCGCACACACACACACGCACATTAACATACACACAAGGTAATTCTTCCTTTCGTAACGTAACCATAACCATGTCATTCTTATTTGTGTCTTGTATGCTACCAAATTACCCTTATTAGTATTACGCTTGACCACAACTCGCCTGATTTTCAATCTTGTTGGAATATGAAAGAAAAGTCAAGCTCACCGTAGGTACTTAGTTGATGAAGTGGAAAAAACGTGGTCCGATCAGAATATCAATAAAATCTTATAACTGGTACATGTAACATGTATTGCCCCCTACTAATACATCCCGCCGCGCGGGGGCATGGCGCGAGCTAGTCGCGTCAGGGCTTCATTTCAGCTAACGTCGTGCGGCGCCGGCGGGAGCTGCCGGGGGTTTGCTGGCGGGGGGCGGGAGACGACCACCACGCGCACACACACACACGCACATTAACATACACACAAGGTAATTCTTCCTTTCGTAACGTAACCATAACCATGTCATTCTTATTTGTGTCTTGTATGCTACCAAATTACCCTTATTAGTATTACGCTTGACCACAACTCGCCTGATTTTCAATCTTGTTGGAATATGAAAGAAAAGTCAAGCTCACCGTAGGTACTTAGTTGATGAAGTGGAAAAAACGTGGTCCGATCAGAATATCAATAAAATCTTATAACTGGTACATGTAACATGTATTGCCCCCTACTAATACATCCCGCCGCGCGGGGGCATGGCGCGAGCTAGTCGCGTCAGGGCTTCATGTCAGCTAACGTCGTGCGGCGCCGGCGGGAGCTGCCGGGGGTTTGCTGGCGGGGGGCGGGAGACGACCACCACGCGCGCACACACACACGCACATTAACATACACACAAGGTAATTCTTCCTTTCGTAACGTAACCATAACCATGTCATTCTTATTTGTGTCTTGTATGCTACCAAATTACCCTTATTAGTATTACGCTTGACCACAACTCGCCTGATTTTCAATCTTGTTGGAATATGAAAGAAAAGTCAAGCTCACCGTAGGTACTTAGTTGATGAAGTGGAAAAAACGTGGTCCGATCAGAATATCAATAAAATCTTATAACTGGTACATGTAACATGTATTGCCCCCTATTAATACATCCCGCCGCGCGGGGGCATGGCGCGAGCTAGTCGCGTCAGGGCTTCATTTCAGCTAACGTCGTGCGGCGCCGGCGGGAGCTGCCGGGGGTTTGCTGGCGGGGGGCGGGAGACGACCACCACGCGCACACACACACACGCACATTAACATACACACAAGGTAATTCTTCCTTTCGTAACGTAACCATAACCATGTCATTCTTATTTGTGTCTTGTATGCTACCAAATTACCCTTATTAGTATTACGCTTGACCACAACTCGCCTGATTTTCAATCTTGTTGGAATATGAAAGAAAAGTCAAGCTCACCGTAGGTACTTAGTTGATGAAGTGGAAAAAACGTGGTCCGATCAGAATATCAATAAAATCTTATAACTGGTACATGTAACATGTATTGCCCCCTACTAATACATCCCGCCGCGCGGGGGCATGGCGCGAGCTAGTCGCGTCAGGGCTTCATTTCAGCTAACGTCGTGCGGCGCCGGCGGGAGCTGCCGGGGGTTTGCTGGCGGGGAGCGGGAGACGACCACCACGCGCACACACACACACGCACATTAACATACACACAAGGTAATTCTTCCTTTCGTAACGTAACCATAACCATGTCATTCTTATTTGTGTCTTGTATGCTACCAAATTACCCTTATTAGTATTACGCTTGACCACAACTCGCCTGATTTTCAATCTTGTTGGAATATGAAAGAAAAGTCAAGCTCACCGTAGGTACTTAGTTGATGAAGTGGAAAAAACGTGGTCCGATCAGAATATCAATAAAATCTTATAACTGGTACATGTAACATGTATTGCCCCCTACTAATACATCCCGCCGCGCGGGGGCATGGCGCGAGCTAGTCGCGTCAGGGCTTCATTTCAGCTAACGTCGTGCGGCGCCGGCGGGAGCTGCCGGGGGTTTGCTGGCGGGGGGCGGGAGACGACCACCACGCGCACACACACACACGCACATTAACATACACACAAGGTAATTCTTCCTTTCGTAACGTAACCATAACCATGTCATTCTTATTTGTGTCTTGTATGCTACCAAATTACCCTTATTAGTATTACGCTTGACCACAACTCGCCTGATTTTCAATCTTGTTGGAATATGAAAGAAAAGTCAAGCTCACCGTAGGTACTTAGTTGATGAAGTGGAAAAAACGTGGTCCGATCAGAATATCAATAAAATCTTATAACTGGTACATGTAACATGTATTGCCCCCTACTAATACATCCCGCCGCGCGGGGGCATGGCGCGAGCTAGTCGCGTCAGGGCTTCATTTCAGCTAACGTCGTGCGGCGCCGGCGGGAGCTGCCGGGGGTTTGCTGGCGGGGGGCGGGAGACGACCACCACGCGCACACACACACACGCACATTAACATACACACAAGGTAATTCTTCCTTTCGTAACGTAACCATAACCATGTCATTCTTATTTGTGTCTTGTATGCTACCAAATTACCCTTATTAGTATTACGCTTGACCACAACTCGCCTGATTTTCAATCTTGTTGGAATATGAAAGAAAAGTCAAGCTCACCGTAGGTACTTAGTTGATGAAGTGGAAAAAACGTGGTCCGATCAGAATATCAATAAAATCTTATAACTGGTACATGTAACATGTATTGCCCCCTACTAATACATCCCGCCGCGCGGGGGCATGGCGCGAGCTAGTCGCGTCAGGGCTTCATTTCAGCTAACGTCGTGCGGCGCCGGCGGGAGCTGCCGGGGGTTTGCTGGCGGGGGGCGGGAGACGACCACCACGCGCACACACACACACACACACGCACATTAACATACACACAAGGTAATTCTTCCTTTCGTAACGTAACCATAACCATGTCATTCTTATTTGTGTCTTGTATGCTACCAAATTACCCTTATTAGTATTACGCTTGACCACAACTCGCCTGATTTTCAATCTTGTTGGAATATGAAAGAAAAGTCAAGCTCACCGTAGGTACTTAGTTGATGAAGTGGAAAAAACGTGGTCCGATCAGAATATCAATAAAATCTTATAACTGGTACATGTAACATGTATTGCCCCCTACTAATACATCCCGCCGCGCGGGGGCATGGCGCGAGCTAGTCGCGTCAGGGCTTCATTTCAGCTAACGTCGTGCGGCGCCGGCGGGAGCTGCCGGGGGTTTGCTGGCGGGGGGCGGGAGACGACCACCACGCGCACACACACACACGCACATTAACATACACACAAGGTAATTCTTCCTTTCGTAACGTAACCATAACCATGTCATTCTTATTTGTGTCTTGTATGCTACCAAATTACCCTTATTAGTATTACGCTTGACCACAACTCGCCTGATTTTCAATCTTGTTGGAATATGAAAGAAAAGTCAAGCTCACCGTAGGTACTTAGTTGATGAAGTGGAAAAAACGTGGTCCGATCAGAATATCAATAAAATCTTATAACTGGTACATGTAACATGTATTGCCCCCTACTAATACATCCCGCCGCGCGGGGGCATGGCGCGAGCTAGTCGCGTCAGGGCTTCATTTCAGCTAACGTCGTGCGGCGCCGGCGGGAGCTGCCGGGGGTTTGCTGGCGGGGGGCGGGAGACGACCACCACGCGCACACACACACACGCACATTAACATACACACAAGGTAATTCTTCCTTTCGTAACGTAACCATAACCATGTCATTCTTATTTGTGTCTTGTATGCTACCAAATTACCCTTATTAGTATTACGCTTGACCACAACTCGCCTGATTTTCAATCTTGTTGGAATATGAAAGAAAAGTCAAGCTCACCGTAGGTACTTAGTTGATGAAGTGGAAAAAACGTGGTCCGATCAGAATATCAATAAAATCTTATAACTGGTACATGTAACATGTATTGCCCCCTACTAATACATCCCGCCGCGCGGGGGCATGGCGCGAGCTAGTCGCGTCAGGGCTTCATTTCAGCTAACGTCGTGCGGCGCCGGCGGGAGCTGCCGGGGGTTTGCTGGCGGGGGGCGGGAGACGACCACCACGCGCACACACACACACACACACGCACATTAACATACACACAAGGTAATTCTTCCTTTCGTAACGTAACCATAACCATGTCATTCTTATTTGTGTCTTGTATGCTACCAAATTACCCTTATTAGTATTACGCTTGACCACAACTCGCCTGATTTTCAATCTTGTTGGAATATGAAAGAAAAGTCAAGCTCACCGTAGGTACTTAGTTGATGAAGTGGAAAAAACGTGGTCCGATCAGAATATCAATAAAATCTTATAACTGGTACATGTAACATGTATTGCCCCCTACTAATACATCCCGCCGCGCGGGGGCATGGCGCGAGCTAGTCGCGTCAGGGCTTCATTTCAGCTAACGTCGTGCGGCGCCGGCGGGAGCTGCCGGGGGTTTGCTGGCGGGGGGCGGGAGACGACCACCACGCGCGCACACACACACGCACATTAACATACACACAAGGTAATTCTTCCTTTCGTAACGTAACCATAACCATGTCATTCTTATTTGTGTCTTGTATGCTACCAAATTACCCTTATTAGTATTACGCTTGACCACAACTCGCCTGATTTTCAATCTTGTTGGAATATGAAAGAAAAGTCAAGCTCACCGCAGGTACTTAGTTGATGAAGTGGAAAAAACGTGGTCCGATCAGAATATCAATAAAATCTTATAACTGGTACATGTAACATGTATTGCCCCCTACTAATACATCCCGCCGCGCGGGGGCATGGCGCGAGCTAGTCGCGTCAGGGCTTCATTTCAGCTAACGTCGTGCGGCGCCGGCGGGAGCTGCCGGGGGTTTGCTGGCGGGGGGCGGGAGACGACCACCACGCGCACACACACACACGCACATTAACATACACACAAGGTAATTCTTCCTTTCGTAACGTAACCATAACCATGTCATTCTTATTTGTGTCTTGTATGCTACCAAATTACCCTTATTAGTATTACGCTTGACCACAACTCGCCTGATTTTCAATCTTGTTGGAATATGAAAGAAAAGTCAAGCTCACCGTAGGTACTTAGTTGATGAAGTGGAAAAAACGTGGTCCGATCAGAATATCAATAAAATCTTATAACTGGTACATGTAACATGTATTGCCCCCTACTAATACATCCCGCCGCGCGGGGGCATGGCGCGAGCTAGTCGCGTCAGGGCTTCATTTCAGCTAACGTCGTGCGGCGCCGGCGGGAGCTGCCGGGGGTTTGCTGGCGGGGGGCGGGAGACGACCACCACGCGCACACACACACACGCACATTAACATACACACAAGGTAATTCTTCCTTTCGTAACGTAACCATAACCATGTCATTCTTATTTGTGTCTTGTATGCTACCAAATTACCCTTATTAGTATTACGCTTGACCACAACTCGCCTGATTTTCAATCTTGTTGGAATATGAAAGAAAAGTCAAGCTCACCGCAGGTACTTAGTTGATGAAGTGGAAAAAACGTGGTCCGATCAGAATATCAATAAAATCTTATAACTGGTACATGTAACATGTATTGCCCCCTACTAATACATCCCGCCGCGCGGGGGCATGGCGCGAGCTAGTCGCGTCAGGGCTTCATTTCAGCTAACGTCGTGCGGCGCCGGCGGGAGCTGCCGGGGGTTTGCTGGCGGGGGGCGGGAGACGACCACCACGCGCACACACACACACGCACATTAACATACACACAAGGTAATTCTTCCTTTCGTAACGTAACCATAACCATGTCATTCTTATTTGTGTCTTGTATGCTACCAAATTACCCTTATTAGTATTACGCTTGACCACAACTCGCCTGATTTTCAATCTTGTTGGAATATGAAAGAAAAGTCAAGCTCACCGTAGGTACTTAGTTGATGAAGTGGAAAAAACGTGGTCCGATCAGAATATCAATAAAATCTTATAACTGGTACATGTAACATGTATTGCCCCCTACTAATACATCCCGCCGCGCGGGGGCATGGCGCGAGCTAGTCGCGTCAGGGCTTCATTTCAGCTAACGTCGTGCGGCGCCGGCGGGAGCTGCCGGGGGTTTGCTAGCGGGGGGCGGGAGACGACCACCACGCGCACACACACACACGCACATTAACATACACACAAGGTAATTCTTCCTTTCGTAACGTAACCATAACCATGTCATTCTTATTTGTGTCTTGTATGCTACCAAATTACCCTTATTAGTATTACGCTTGACCACAACTCGCCTGATTTTCAATCTTGTTGGAATATGAAAGAAAAGTCAAGCTCACCGTAGGTACTTAGTTGATGAAGTGGAAAAAACGTGGTCCGATCAGAATATCAATAAAATCTTATAACTGGTACATGTAACATGTATTGCCCCCTACTAATACATCCCGCCGCGCGGGGGCATGGCGCGAGCTAGTCGCGTCAGGGCTTCATTTCAGCTAACGTCGTGCGGCGCCGGCGGGAGCTGCCGGGGGTTTGCTGGCGGGGGGCGGGAGACGACCACCACGCGCACACACACACACGCACATTAACATACACACAAGGTAATTCTTCCTTTCGTAACGTAACCATAACCATGTCATTCTTATTTGTGTCTTGTATGCTACCAAATTACCCTTATTAGTATTACGCTTGACCACAACTCGCCTGATTTTCAATCTTGTTGGAATATGAAAGAAAAGTCAAGCTCACCGTAGGTACTTAGTTGATGAAGTGGAAAAACGTGGTCCGATCAGAATATCAATAAAATCTTATAACTGGTACATGTAACATGTATTGCCCCCTACTAATACATCCCGCCGCGCGGGGGCATGGCGCGAGCTAGTCGCGTCAGGGCTTCATTTCAGCTAACGTCGTGCGGCGCCGGCGGGAGCTGCCGGGGGTTTGCTGGCGGGGGGCGGGAGACGACCACCACGCGCACACACACACACGCACATTAACATACACACAAGGTAATTCTTCCTTTCGTAACGTAACCATAACCATGTCATTCTTATTTGTGTCTTGTATGCTACCAAATTACCCTTATTAGTATTACGCTTGACCACAACTCGCCTGATTTTCAATCTTGTTGGAATATGAAAGAAAAGTCAAGCTCACCGTAGGTACTTAGTTGATGAAGTGGAAAAAACGTGGTCCGATCAGAATATCAATAAAATCTTATAACTGGTACATGTAACATGTATTGCCCCCTACTAATACATCCCGCCGCGCGGGGGCATGGCGCGAGCTAGTCGCGTCAGGGCTTCATTTCAGCTAACGTCGTGCGGCGCCGGCGGGAGCTGCCGGGGGTTTGCTGGCGGGGGGCGGGAGACGACCACCACGCGCACACACACACACGCACATTAACATACACACAAGGTAATTCTTCCTTTCGTAACGTAACCATAACCATGTCATTCTTATTTGTGTCTTGTATGCTACCAAATTACCCTTATTAGTATTACGCTTGACCACAACTCGCCTGATTTTCAATCTTGTTGGAATATGAAAGAAAAGTCAAGCTCACCGTAGGTACTTAGTTGATGAAGTGGAAAAAACGTGGTCCGATCAGAATATCAATAAAATCTTATAACTGGTACATGTAACATGTATTGCCCCCTACTAATACATCCCGCCGCGCGGGGGCATGGCGCGAGCTAGTCGCGTCAGGGCTTCATGTCAGCTAACGTCGTGCGGCGCCGGCGGGAGCTGCCGGGGGTTTGCTGGCGGGGGGCGGGAGACGACCACCACGCGCACACACACACACGCACATTAACATACACACAAGGTAATTCTTCCTTTCGTAACGTAACCATAACCATGTCATTCTTATTTGTGTCTTGTATGCTACCAAATTACCCTTATTAGTATTACGCTTAACCACAACTCGCCTGATTTTCAATCTTGTTGGAATATGAAAGAAAAGTCAAGCTCACCGTAGGTACTTAGTTGATGAAGTGGAAAAAACGTGGTCCGATCAGAATATCAATAAAATCTTATAACTGGTACATGTAACATGTATTGCCCCCTACTAATACATCCCGCCGCGCGGGGGCATGGCGCGAGCTAGTCGCGTCAGGGCTTCATTTCAGCTAACGTCGTGCGGCGCCGGCGGGAGCTGCCGGGGGTTTGCTGGCGGGGGGCGGGAGACGACCACCACGCGCACACACACACACGCACATTAACATACACACAAGGTAATTCTTCCTTTCGTAACGTAACCATAACCATGTCATTCTTATTTGTGTCTTGTATGCTACCAAATTACCCTTATTAGTATTACGCTTGACCACAACTCGCCTGATTTTCAATCTTGTTGGAATATGAAAGAAAAGTCAAGCTCACCGTAGGTACTTAGTTGATGAAGTGGAAAAAACGTGGTCCGATCAGAATATCAATAAAATCTTATAACTGGTACATGTAACATGTATTGCCCCCTACTAATACATCCCGCCGCGCGGGGGCATGGCGCGAGCTAGTCGCGTCAGGGCTTCATTTCAGCTAACGTCGTGCGGCGCCGGCGGGAGCTGCCGGGGGTTTGCTGGCGGGGGGCGGGAGACGACCACCACGCGCACACACACACACGCACATTAACATACACACAAGGTAATTCTTCCTTTCGTAACGTAACCATAACCATGTCATTCTTATTTGTGTCTTGTATGCTACCAAATTACCCTTATTAGTATTACGCTTGACCACAACTCGCCTGATTTTCAATCTTGTTGGAATATGAAAGAAAAGTCAAGCTCACCGTAGGTACTTAGTTGATGAAGTGGAAAAAACGTGGTCCGATCAGAATATCAATAAAATCTTATAACTGGTACATGTAACATGTATTGCCCCCTACTAATACATCCCGCCGCGCGGGGGCATGGCGCGAGCTAGTCGCGTCAGGGCTTCATGTCAGCTAACGTCGTGCGGCGCCGGCGGGAGCTGCCGGGGGTTTGCTGGCGGGGGGCGGGAGACGACCACCACGCGCGCACACACACACGCACATTAACATACACACAAGGTAATTCTTCCTTTCGTAACGTAACCATAACCATGTCATTCTTATTTGTGTCTTGTATGCTACCAAATTACCCTTATTAGTATTACGCTTGACCACAACTCGCCTGATTTTCAATCTTGTTGGAATATGAAAGAAAAGTCAAGCTCACCGTAGGTACTTAGTTGATGAAGTGGAAAAAACGTGGTCCGATCAGAATATCAATAAAATCTTATAACTGGTACATGTAACATGTATTGCCCCCTATTAATACATCCCGCCGCGCGGGGGCATGGCGCGAGCTAGTCGCGTCAGGGCTTCATTTCAGCTAACGTCGTGCGGCGCCGGCGGGAGCTGCCGGGGGTTTGCTGGCGGGGGGCGGGAGACGACCACCACGCGCACACACACACACGCACATTAACATACACACAAGGTAATTCTTCCTTTCGTAACGTAACCATAACCATGTCATTCTTATTTGTGTCTTGTATGCTACCAAATTACCCTTATTAGTATTACGCTTGACCACAACTCGCCTGATTTTCAATCTTGTTGGAATATGAAAGAAAAGTCAAGCTCACCGTAGGTACTTAGTTGATGAAGTGGAAAAAACGTGGTCCGATCAGAATATCAATAAAATCTTATAACTGGTACATGTAACATGTATTGCCCCCTACTAATACATCCCGCCGCGCGGGGGCATGGCGCGAGCTAGTCGCGTCAGGGCTTCATTTCAGCTAACGTCGTGCGGCGCCGGCGGGAGCTGCCGGGGGTTTGCTGGCGGGGAGCGGGAGACGACCACCACGCGCACACACACACACGCACATTAACATACACACAAGGTAATTCTTCCTTTCGTAACGTAACCATAACCATGTCATTCTTATTTGTGTCTTGTATGCTACCAAATTACCCTTATTAGTATTACGCTTGACCACAACTCGCCTGATTTTCAATCTTGTTGGAATATGAAAGAAAAGTCAAGCTCACCGTAGGTACTTAGTTGATGAAGTGGAAAAAACGTGGTCCGATCAGAATATCAATAAAATCTTATAACTGGTACATGTAACATGTATTGCCCCCTACTAATACATCCCGCCGCGCGGGGGCATGGCGCGAGCTAGTCGCGTCAGGGCTTCATTTCAGCTAACGTCGTGCGGCGCCGGCGGGAGCTGCCGGGGGTTTGCTGGCGGGGGGCGGGAGACGACCACCACGCGCACACACACACACGCACATTAACATACACACAAGGTAATTCTTCCTTTCGTAACGTAACCATAACCATGTCATTCTTATTTGTGTCTTGTATGCTACCAAATTACCCTTATTAGTATTACGCTTGACCACAACTCGCCTGATTTTCAATCTTGTTGGAATATGAAAGAAAAGTCAAGCTCACCGTAGGTACTTAGTTGATGAAGTGGAAAAAACGTGGTCCGATCAGAATATCAATAAAATCTTATAACTGGTACATGTAACATGTATTGCCCCCTACTAATACATCCCGCCGCGCGGGGGCATGGCGCGAGCTAGTCGCGTCAGGGCTTCATTTCAGCTAACGTCGTGCGGCGCCGGCGGGAGCTGCCGGGGGTTTGCTGGCGGGGGGCGGGAGACGACCACCACGCGCACACACACACACGCACATTAACATACACACAAGGTAATTCTTCCTTTCGTAACGTAACCATAACCATGTCATTCTTATTTGTGTCTTGTATGCTACCAAATTACCCTTATTAGTATTACGCTTGACCACAACTCGCCTGATTTTCAATCTTGTTGGAATATGAAAGAAAAGTCAAGCTCACCGTAGGTACTTAGTTGATGAAGTGGAAAAAACGTGGTCCGATCAGAATATCAATAAAATCTTATAACTGGTACATGTAACATGTATTGCCCCCTACTAATACATCCCGCCGCGCGGGGGCATGGCGCGAGCTAGTCGCGTCAGGGCTTCATTTCAGCTAACGTCGTGCGGCGCCGGCGGGAGCTGCCGGGGGTTTGCTGGCGGGGGGCGGGAGACGACCACCACGCGCACACACACACACACACACGCACATTAACATACACACAAGGTAATTCTTCCTTTCGTAACGTAACCATAACCATGTCATTCTTATTTGTGTCTTGTATGCTACCAAATTACCCTTATTAGTATTACGCTTGACCACAACTCGCCTGATTTTCAATCTTGTTGGAATATGAAAGAAAAGTCAAGCTCACCGTAGGTACTTAGTTGATGAAGTGGAAAAAACGTGGTCCGATCAGAATATCAATAAAATCTTATAACTGGTACATGTAACATGTATTGCCCCCTACTAATACATCCCGCCGCGCGGGGGCATGGCGCGAGCTAGTCGCGTCAGGGCTTCATTTCAGCTAACGTCGTGCGGCGCCGGCGGGAGCTGCCGGGGGTTTGCTGGCGGGGGGCGGGAGACGACCACCACGCGCACACACACACACGCACATTAACATACACACAAGGTAATTCTTCCTTTCGTAACGTAACCATAACCATGTCATTCTTATTTGTGTCTTGTATGCTACCAAATTACCCTTATTAGTATTACGCTTGACCACAACTCGCCTGATTTTCAATCTTGTTGGAATATGAAAGAAAAGTCAAGCTCACCGTAGGTACTTAGTTGATGAAGTGGAAAAAACGTGGTCCGATCAGAATATCAATAAAATCTTATAACTGGTACATGTAACATGTATTGCCCCCTACTAATACATCCCGCCGCGCGGGGGCATGGCGCGAGCTAGTCGCGTCAGGGCTTCATTTCAGCTAACGTCGTGCGGCGCCGGCGGGAGCTGCCGGGGGTTTGCTGGCGGGGGGCGGGAGACGACCACCACGCGCACACACACACACGCACATTAACATACACACAAGGTAATTCTTCCTTTCGTAACGTAACCATAACCATGTCATTCTTATTTGTGTCTTGTATGCTACCAAATTACCCTTATTAGTATTACGCTTGACCACAACTCGCCTGATTTTCAATCTTGTTGGAATATGAAAGAAAAGTCAAGCTCACCGTAGGTACTTAGTTGATGAAGTGGAAAAAACGTGGTCCGATCAGAATATCAATAAAATCTTATAACTGGTACATGTAACATGTATTGCCCCCTACTAATACATCCCGCCGCGCGGGGGCATGGCGCGAGCTAGTCGCGTCAGGGCTTCATTTCAGCTAACGTCGTGCGGCGCCGGCGGGAGCTGCCGGGGGTTTGCTGGCGGGGGGCGGGAGACGACCACCACGCGCACACACACACACGCACATTAACATACACACAAGGTAATTCTTCCTTTCGTAACGTAACCATAACCATGTCATTCTTATTTGTGTCTTGTATGCTACCAAATTACCCTTATTAGTATTACGCTTGACCACAACTCGCCTGATTTTCAATCTTGTTGGAATATGAAAGAAAAGTCAAGCTCACCGTAGGTACTTAGTTGATGAAGTGGAAAAAACGTGGTCCGATCAGAATATCAATAAAATCTTATAACTGGTACATGTAACATGTATTGCCCCCTACTAATACATCCCGCCGCGCGGGGGCATGGCGCGAGCTAGTCGCGTCAGGGCTTCATTTCAGCTAACGTCGTGCGGCGCCGGCGGGAGCTGCCGGGGGTTTGCTGGCGGGGGGCGGGAGACGACCACCACGCGCGCACACACACACGCACATTAACATACACACAAGGTAATTCTTCCTTTCGTAACGTAACCATAACCATGTCATTCTTATTTGTGTCTTGTATGCTACCAAATTACCCTTATTAGTATTACGCTTGACCACAACTCGCCTGATTTTCAATCTTGTTGGAATATGAAAGAAAAGTCAAGCTCACCGCAGGTACTTAGTTGATGAAGTGGAAAAAACGTGGTCCGATCAGAATATCAATAAAATCTTATAACTGGTACATGTAACATGTATTGCCCCCTACTAATACATCCCGCCGCGCGGGGGCATGGCGCGAGCTAGTCGCGTCAGGGCTTCATTTCAGCTAACGTCGTGCGGCGCCGGCGGGAGCTGCCGGGGGTTTGCTGGCGGGGGGCGGGAGACGACCACCACGCGCACACACACACACGCACATTAACATACACACAAGGTAATTCTTCCTTTCGTAACGTAACCATAACCATGTCATTCTTATTTGTGTCTTGTATGCTACCAAATTACCCTTATTAGTATTACGCTTGACCACAACTCGCCTGATTTTCAATCTTGTTGGAATATGAAAGAAAAGTCAAGCTCACCGTAGGTACTTAGTTGATGAAGTGGAAAAAACGTGGTCCGATCAGAATATCAATAAAATCTTATAACTGGTACATGTAACATGTATTGCCCCCTACTAATACATCCCGCCGCGCGGGGGCATGGCGCGAGCTAGTCGCGTCAGGGCTTCATTTCAGCTAACGTCGTGCGGCGCCGGCGGGAGCTGCCGGGGGTTTGCTGGCGGGGGGCGGGAGACGACCACCACGCGCACACACACACACGCACATTAACATACACACAAGGTAATTCTTCCTTTCGTAACGTAACCATAACCATGTCATTCTTATTTGTGTCTTGTATGCTACCAAATTACCCTTATTAGTATTACGCTTGACCACAACTCGCCTGATTTTCAATCTTGTTGGAATATGAAAGAAAAGTCAAGCTCACCGCAGGTACTTAGTTGATGAAGTGGAAAAAACGTGGTCCGATCAGAATATCAATAAAATCTTATAACTGGTACATGTAACATGTATTGCCCCCTACTAATACATCCCGCCGCGCGGGGGCATGGCGCGAGCTAGTCGCGTCAGGGCTTCATTTCAGCTAACGTCGTGCGGCGCCGGCGGGAGCTGCCGGGGGTTTGCTGGCGGGGGGCGGGAGACGACCACCACGCGCACACACACACACGCACATTAACATACACACAAGGTAATTCTTCCTTTCGTAACGTAACCATAACCATGTCATTCTTATTTGTGTCTTGTATGCTACCAAATTACCCTTATTAGTATTACGCTTGACCACAACTCGCCTGATTTTCAATCTTGTTGGAATATGAAAGAAAAGTCAAGCTCACCGTAGGTACTTAGTTGATGAAGTGGAAAAAACGTGGTCCGATCAGAATATCAATAAAATCTTATAACTGGTACATGTAACATGTATTGCCCCCTACTAATACATCCCGCCGCGCGGGGGCATGGCGCGAGCTAGTCGCGTCAGGGCTTCATTTCAGCTAACGTCGTGCGGCGCCGGCGGGAGCTGCCGGGGGTTTGCTAGCGGGGGGCGGGAGACGACCACCACGCGCACACACACACACGCACATTAACATACACACAAGGTAATTCTTCCTTTCGTAACGTAACCATAACCATGTCATTCTTATTTGTGTCTTGTATGCTACCAAATTACCCTTATTAGTATTACGCTTGACCACAACTCGCCTGATTTTCAATCTTGTTGGAATATGAAAGAAAAGTCAAGCTCACCGTAGGTACTTAGTTGATGAAGTGGAAAAAACGTGGTCCGATCAGAATATCAATAAAATCTTATAACTGGTACATGTAACATGTATTGCCCCCTACTAATACATCCCGCCGCGCGGGGGCATGGCGCGAGCTAGTCGCGTCAGGGCTTCATTTCAGCTAACGTCGTGCGGCGCCGGCGGGAGCTGCCGGGGGTTTGCTGGCGGGGGGCGGGAGACGACCACCACGCGCACACACACACACGCACATTAACATACACACAAGGTAATTCTTCCTTTCGTAACGTAACCATAACCATGTCATTCTTATTTGTGTCTTGTATGCTACCAAATTACCCTTATTAGTATTACGCTTGACCACAACTCGCCTGATTTTCAATCTTGTTGGAATATGAAAGAAAAGTCAAGCTCACCGTAGGTACTTAGTTGATGAAGTGGAAAAAACGTGGTCCGATCAGAATATCAATAAAATCTTATAACTGGTACATGTAACATGTATTGCCCCCTACTAATACATCCCGCCGCGCGGGGGCATGGCGCGAGCTAGTCGCGTCAGGGCTTCATTTCAGCTAACGTCGTGCGGCGCCGGCGGGAGCTGCCGGGGGTTTGCTGGCGGGGGGCGGGAGACGACCACCACGCGCACACACACACACGCACATTAACATACACACAAGGTAATTCTTCCTTTCGTAACGTAACCATAACCATGTCATTCTTATTTGTGTCTTGTATGCTACCAAATTACCCTTATTAGTATTACGCTTGACCACAACTCGCCTGATTTTCAATCTTGTTGGAATATGAAAGAAAAGTCAAGCTCACCGTAGGTACTTAGTTGATGAAGTGGAAAAAACGTGGTCCGATCAGAATATCAATAAAATCTTATAACTGGTACATGTAACATGTATTGCCCCCTACTAATACATCCCGCCGCGCGGGGGCATGGCGCGAGCTAGTCGCGTCAGGGCTTCATTTCAGCTAACGTCGTGCGGCGCCGGCGGGAGCTGCCGGGGGTTTGCTGGCGGGGGGCGGGAGACGACCACCACGCGCACACACACACACACGCACATTAACATACACACAAGGTAATTCTTCCTTTCGTAACGTAACCATAACCATGTCATTCTTATTTGTGTCTTGTATGCTACCAAATTACCCTTATTAGTATTACGCTTGACCACAACTCGCCTGATTTTCAATCTTGTTGGAATATGAAAGAAAAGTCAAGCTCACCGTAGGTACTTAGTTGATGAAGTGGAAAAAACGTGGTCCGATCAGAATATCAATAAAATCTTATAACTGGTACATGTAACATGTATTGCCCCCTACTAATACATCCCGCCGCGCGGGGGCATGGCGCGAGCTAGTCGCGTCAGGGCTTCATTTCAGCTAACGTCGTGCGGCGCCGGCGGGAGCTGCCGGGGGTTTGCTGGCGGGGGGCGGGAGACGACCACCACGCGCACACACACACACGCACATTAACATACACACAAGGTAATTCTTCCTTTCGTAACGTAACCATAACCATGTCATTCTTATTTGTGTCTTGTATGCTACCAAATTACCCTTATTAGTATTACGCTTGACCACAACTCGCCTGATTTTCAATCTTGTTGGAATATGAAAGAAAAGTCAAGCTCACCGTAGGTACTTAGTTGATGAAGTGGAAAAAACGTGGTCCGATCAGAATATCAATAAAATCTTATAACTGGTACATGTAACATGTATTGCCCCCTACTAATACATCCCGCCGCGCGGGGGCATGGCGCGAGCTAGTCGCGTCAGGGCTTCATTTCAGCTAACGTCGTGCGGCGCCGGCGGGAGCTGCCGGGGGTTTGCTGGCGGGGGGCGGGAGACGACCACCACGCGCACACACACACACGCACATTAACATACACACAAGGTAATTCTTCCTTTCGTAACGTAACCATAACCATGTCATTCTTATTTGTGTCTTGTATGCTACCAAATTACCCTTATTAGTATTACGCTTGACCACAACTCGCCTGATTTTCAATCTTGTTGGAATATGAAAGAAAAGTCAAGCTCACCGTAGGTACTTAGTTGATGAAGTGGAAAAAACGTGGTCCGATCAGAATATCAATAAAATCTTATAACTGGTACATGTAACATGTATTGCCCCCTACTAATACATCCCGCTGCGCGGGGGCATGGCGCGAGCTAGTCGCGTCAGGGCTTCATTTCAGCTAACGTCGTGCGGCGCCGGCGGGAGCTGCCGGGGGTTTGCTGGCGGGGGGCGGGAGACGACCACCACGCGCACACACACACACGCACATTAACATACACCCAAGGTAATTCTTCCTTTCGTAACGTAACCATAACCATGTCATTCTTATTTGTGTCTTGTATGCTACCAAATTACCCTTATTAGTATTACGCTTGACCACAACTCGCCTGATTTTCAATCTTGTTGGAATATGAAAGAAAAGTCAAGCTCACCGTAGGTACTTAGTTGATGAAGTGGAAAAAACGTGGTCCGATCAGAATATCAATAAAATCTTATAACTGGTACATGTAACATGTATTGCCCCCTACTAATACATCCCGCCGCGCGGGGGCATGGCGCGAGCTAGTCGCGTCAGGGCTTCATTTCAGCTAACGTCGTGCGGCGCCGGCGGGAGCTGCCGGGGGTTTGCTGGCGGGGGGCGGGAGACGACCACCACGCGCACACACACACACGCACATTAACATACACACAAGGTAATTCTTCCTTTCGTAACGTAACCATAACCATGTCATTCTTATTTGTGTCTTGTATGCTACCAAATTACCCTTATTAGTATTACGCTTGACCACAACTCGCCTGATTTTCAATCTTGTTGGAATATTAAAGAAAAGTCAAGCTCACCGTAGGTACTTAGTTGATGAAGTGGAAAAAACGTGGTCTGATCAGAATATCAATAAAATCTTATAACTGGTACATGTAACATGTATTGCCCCCTACTAATACATCCCGCCGCGCGGGGGCATGGCGCGAGCTAGTCGCGTCAGGGCTTCATTTCAGCTAACGTCGTGCGGCGCCGGCGGGAGCTGCCGGGGGTTTGCTGGCGGGGGGCGGGAGACGACCACCACGCGCACACACACACACGCACATTAACATACACACAAGGTAATTCTTCCTTTCGTAACGTAACCATAACCATGTCATTCTTATTTGTGTCTTGTATGCTACCAAATTACCCTTATTAGTATTACGCTTGACCACAACTCGCCTGATTTTCAATCTTGTTGGAATATGAAAGAAAAGTCAAGCTCACCGTAGGTACTTAGTTGATGAAGTGGAAAAAACGTGGTCCGATCAGAATATCAATAAAATCTTATAACTGGTACATGTAACATGTATTGCCCCCTACTAATACATCCCGCCGCGCGGGGGCATGGCGCGAGCTAGTCGCGTCAGGGCTTCATTTCAGCTAACGTCGTGCGGCGCCGGCGGGAGCTGCCGGGGGTTTGCTGGCGGGGGGCGGGAGACGACCACCACGCGCACACACACACACGCACATTAACATACACACAAGGTAATTCTTAACCATAACCATGTCATTCTTATTTGTGTCTTGTATGCTACCAAATTACCCTTATTAGTATTACGCTTGACCACAACTCGCCTGATTTTCAATCTTGTTGGAATATGAAAGAAAAGTCAAGCTCACCGTAGGTACTTAGTTGATGAAGTGGAAAAAACGTGGTCCGATCAGAATATCAATAAAATCTTATAACTGGTACATGTAACATGTATTGCCCCCTACTAATACATCCCGCCGCGCGGGGGCATGGCGCGAGCTAGTCGCGTCAGGGCTTCATTTCAGCTAACGTCGTGCGGCGCCGGCGGGAGCTGCCGGGGGTTTGCTGGCGGGGGGCGGGAGACGACCACCACGCGCACACACACACACGCACATTAACATACACACAAGGTAATTCTTCCTTTCGTAACGTAACCATAACCATGTCATTCTTATTTGTGTCTTGTATGCTACCAAATTACCCTTATTAGTATTACGCTTGACCACAACTCGCCTGATTTTCAATCTTGTTGGAATATGAAAGAAAAGTCAAGCTCACCGTAGGTACTTAGTTGATGAAGTGGAAAAAACGTGGTCCGATCAGAATATCAATAAAATCTTATAACTGGTACATGTAACATGTATTGCCCCCTACTAATACATCCCGCCGCGCGGGGGCATGGCGCGAGCTAGTCGCGTCAGGGCTTCATTTCAGCTAACGTCGTGCGGCGCCGGCGGGAGCTGCCGGGGGTTTGCTGGCGGGGGGCGGGAGACGACCACCACGCGCACACACACACACACGCACATTAACATACACACAAGGTAATTCTTAACCATAACCATGTCATTCTTATTTGTGTCTTGTATGCTACCAAATTACCCTTATTAGTATTACGCTTGACCACAACTCGCCTGATTTTCAATCTTGTTGGAATATGAAAGAAAAGTCAAGCTCACCGTAGGTACTTAGTTGATGAAGTGGAAAAAACGTGGTCTGATCAGAATATCAATAAAATCTTATAACTGGTACATGTAACATGTATTGCCCCCTACTAATACATCCCGCCGCGCGGGGGCATGGCGCGAGCTAGTCGCGTCAGGGCTTCATTTCAGCTAACGTCGTGCGGCGCCGGCGGGAGCTGCCGGGGGTTTGCTGGCGGGGGGCGGGAGACGACCACCACGCGCACACACACACACACACACGCACATTAACATACACACAAGGTAATTCTTCCTTTCGTAACGTAACCATAACCATGTCATTCTTATTTGTGTCTTGTATGCTACCAAATTACCCTTATTAGTATTACGCTTGACCACAACTCGCCTGATTTTCAATCTTGTTGGAATATGAAAGAAAAGTCAAGCTCACCGTAGGTACTTAGTTGATGAAGTGGAAAAAACGTGGTCCGATCAGAATATCAATAAAATCTTATAACTGGTACATGTAACATGTATTGCCCCCTACTAATACATCCCGCCGCGCGGGGGCATGGCGCGAGCTAGTCGCGTCAGGGCTTCATTTCAGCTAACGTCGTGCGGCGCCGGCGGGAGCTGCCGGGGGTTTGCTGGCGGGGGGCGGGAGACGACCACCACGCGCACTCACACACACGCACATTAACATACACACAAGGTAATTCTTCCTTTCGTAACGTAACCATAACCATGTCATTCTTATTTGTGTCTTGTATGCTACCAAATTACCCTTATTAGTATTACGCTTGACCACAACTCGCCTGATTTTCAATCTTGTTGGAATATGAAAGAAAAGTCAAGCTCACCGTAGGTACTTAGTTGATGAAGTGGAAAAAACGTGGTCCGATCAGAATATCAATAAAATCTTATAACTGGTACATGTAACATGTATTGCCCCCTACTAATACATCCCGCCGCGCGGGGGCATGGCGCGAGCTAGTCGCGTCAGGGCTTCATTTCAGCTAACGTCGTGCGGCGCCGGCGGGAGCTGCCGGGGGTTTGCTGGCGGGGGGCGGGAGACGACCACCACGCGCACACACACACACGCACATTAACATACACACAAGGTAATTCTTCCTTTCGTAACGTAACCATAACCATGTCATTCTTATTTGTGTCTTGTATGCTACCAAATTACCCTTATTAGTATTACGCTTGACCACAACTCGCCTGATTTTCAATCTTGTTGGAATATGAAAGAAAAGTCAAGCTCACCGTAGGTACTTAGTTGATGAAGTGGAAAAAACGTGGTCCGATCAGAATATCAATAAAATCTTATAACTGGTACATGTAACATGTATTGCCCCCTACTAATACATCCCGCCGCGCGGGGGCATGGCGCGAGCTAGTCGCGTCAGGGCTTCATTTCAGCTAACGTCGTGCGGCGCCGGCGGGAGCTGCCGGGGGTTTGCTGGCGGGGGGCGGGAGACGACCACCACGCGCACACACACACACGCACATTAACATACACACAAGGTAATTCTTCCTTTCGTAACGTAACCATAACCATGTCATTCTTATTTGTGTCTTGTATGCTACCAAATTACCCTTATTAGTATTACGCTTGACCACAACTCGCCTGATTTTCAATCTTGTTGGAATATGAAAGAAAAGTCAAGCTCACCGTAGGTACTTAGTTGATGAAGTGGAAAAAACGTGGTCCGATCAGAATATCAATAAAATCTTATAACTGGTACATGTAACATGTATTGCCCCCTACTAATACATCCCGCCGCGCGGGGGCATGGCGCGAGCTAGTCGCGTCAGGGCTTCATTTCAGCTAACGTCGTGCGGCGCCGGCGGGAGCTGCCGGGGGTTTGCTGGCGGGGGGCGGGAGACGACCACCACGCGCACACACACACACACGCACATTAACATACACACAAGGTAATTCTTCCTTTCGTAACGTAACCATAACCATGTCATTCTTATTTGTGTCTTGTATGCTACCAAATTACCCTTATTAGTATTACGCTTGACCACAACTCGCCTGATTTTCAATCTTGTTGGAATATGAAAGAAAAGTCAAGCTCACCGTAGGTACTTAGTTGATGAAGTGGAAAAAACGTGGTCCGATCAGAATATCAATAAAATCTTATAACTGGTACATGTAACATGTATTGCCCCCTACTAATACATCCCGCCGCGCGGGGGCATGGCGCGAGCTAGTCGCGTCAGGGCTTCATTTCAGCTAACGTCGTGCGGCGCCGGCGGGAGCTGCCGGGGGTTTGCTGGCGGGGGGCGGGAGACGACCACCACGCGCACACACACACACGCACATTAACATACACACAAGGTAATTCTTCCTTTCGTAACGTAACCATAACCATGTCATTCTTATTTGTGTCTTGTATGCTACCAAATTACCCTTATTAGTATTACGCTTGACCACAACTCGCCTGATTTTCAATCTTGTTGGAATATGAAAGAAAAGTCAAGCTCACCGTAGGTACTTAGTTGATGAAGTGGAAAAAACGTGGTCCGATCAGAATATCAATAAAATCTTATAACTGGTACATGTAACATGTATTGCCCCCTACTAATACATCCCGCCGCGCGGGGGCATGGCGCGAGCTAGTCGCGTCAGGGCTTCATTTCAGCTAACGTCGTGCGGCGCCGGCGGGAGCTGCCGGGGGTTTGCTGGCGGGGGGCGGGAGACGACCACCACGCGCACACACACACACGCACATTAACATACACACAAGGTAATTCTTCCTTTCGTAACGTAACCATAACCATGTCATTCTTATTTGTGTCTTGTATGCTACCAAATTACCCTTATTAGTATTACGCTTGACCACAACTCGCCTGATTTTCAATCTTGTTGGAATATGAAAGAAAAGTCAAGCTCACCGTAGGTACTTAGTTGATGAAGTGGAAAAAACGTGGTCCGATCAGAATATCAATAAAATCTTATAACTGGTACATGTAACATGTATTGCCCCCTATTAATACATCCCGCCGCGCGGGGGCATGGCGCGAGCTAGTCGCGTCAGGGCTTCATTTCAGCTAACGTCGTGCGGCGCCGGCGGGAGCTGCCGGGGGTTTGCTGGCGGGGGGCGGGAGACGACCACCACGCGCACACACACACACGCACATTAACATACACACAAGGTAATTCTTCCTTTCGTAACGTAACCATAACCATGTCATTCTTATTTGTGTCTTGTATGCTACCAAATTACCCTTATTAGTATTACGCTTGACCACAACTCGCCTGATTTTCAATCTTGTTGGAATATGAAAGAAAAGTCAAGCTCACCGTAGGTACTTAGTTGATGAAGTGGAAAAAACGTGGTCCGATCAGAATATCAATAAAATCTTATAACTGGTACATGTAACATGTATTGCCCCCTACTAATACATCCCGCCGCGCGGGGGCATGGCGCGAGCTAGTCGCGTCAGGGCTTCATTTCAGCTAACGTCGTGCGGCGCCGGCGGGAGCTGCCGGGGGTTTGCTGGCGGGGGGCGGGAGACGACCACCACGCGCACACACACACACGCACATTAACATACACACAAGGTAATTCTTCCTTTCGTAACGTAACCATAACCATGTCATTCTTATTTGTGTCTTGTATGCTACCAAATTACCCTTATGAGTATTACGCTTGACCACAACTCGCCTGATTTTCAATCTTGTTGGAATATGAAAGAAAAGTCAAGCTCACCGTAGGTACTTAGTTGATGAAGTGGAAAAAACGTGGTCCGATCAGAATATCAATAAAATCTTATAACTGGTACATGTAACATGTATTGCCCCCTACTAATACATCCCGCCGCGCGGGGGCATGGCGCGAGCTAGTCGCGTCAGGGCTTCATTTCAGCTAACGTCGTGCGGCGCCGGCGGGAGCTGCCGGGGGTTTGCTGGCGGGGGGCGGGAGACGACCACCACGCGCACACACACACACGCACATTAACATACACACAAGGTAATTCTTCCTTTCGTAACGTAACCATAACCATGTCATTCTTATTTGTGTCTTGTATGCTACCAAATTACCCTTATTAGTATTACGCTTGACCACAACTCGCCTGATTTTCAATCTTGTTGGAATATGAAAGAAAAGTCAAGCTCACCGTAGGTACTTAGTTGATGAAGTGGAAAAAACGTGGTCCGATCAGAATATCAATAAAATCTTATAACTGGTACATGTAACATGTATTGCCCCCTACTAATACATCCCGCCGCGCGGGGGCATGGCGCGAGCTAGTCGCGTCAGGGCTTCATTTCAGCTAACGTCGTGCGGCGCCGGCGGGAGCTGCCGGGGGTTTGCTGGCGGGGGGCGGGAGACGACCACCACGCGCACACACACACACGCACATTAACATACACACAAGGTAATTCTTCCTTTCGTAACGTAACCATAACCATGTCATTCTTATTTGTGTCTTGTATGCTACCAAATTACCCTTATTAGTATTACGCTTGACCACAACTCGCCTGATTTTCAATCTTGTTGGAATATGAAAGAAAAGTCAAGCTCACCGTAGGTACTTAGTTGATGAAGTGGAAAAAACGTGGTCCGATCAGAATATCAATAAAATCTTATAACTGGTACATGTAACATGTATTGCCCCCTACTAATACATCCCGCCGCGCGGGGGCATGGCGCGAGCTAGTCGCGTCAGGGCTTCATTTCAGCTAACGTCGTGCGGCGCCGGCGGGAGCTGCCGGGGGTTTGCTGGCGGGGGGCGGGAGACGACCACCACGCGCACACACACACACGCACATTAACATACACACAAGGTAATTCTTAACCATAACCATGTCATTCTTATTTGTGTCTTGTATGCTACCAAATTACCCTTATTAGTATTACGCTTGACCACAACTCGCCTGATTTTCAATCTTGTTGGAATATGAAAGAAAAGTCAAGCTCACCGTAGGTACTTAGTTGATGAAGTGGAAAAAACGTGGTCCGATCAGAATATCAATAAAATCTTATAACTGGTACATGTAACATGTATTGCCCCCTACTAATACATCCCGCCGCGCGGGGGCATGGCGCGAGCTAGTCGCGTCAGGGCTTCATTTCAGCTAACGTCGTGCGGCGCCGGCGGGAGCTGCCGGGGGTTTGCTGGCGGGGGGCGGGAGACGACCACCACGCGCACACACACACACGCACATTAACATACACACAAGGTAATTCTTCCTTTCGTAACGTAACCATAACCATGTCATTCTTATTTGTGTCTTGTATGCTACCAAATTACCCTTATTAGTATTACGCTTGACCACAACTCGCCTGATTTTCAATCTTGTTGGAATATGAAAGAAAAGTCAAGCTCACCGTAGGTACTTAGTTGATGAAGTGGAAAAAACGTGGTCCGATCAGAATATCAATAAAATCTTATAACTGGTACATGTAACATGTATTGCCCCCTACTAATACATCCCGCCGCGCGGGGGCATGGCGCGAGCTAGTCGCGTCAGGGCTTCATTTCAGCTAACGTCGTGCGGCGCCGGCGGGAGCTGCCGGGGGTTTGCTGGCGGGGGGCGGGAGACGACCACCACGCGCACACACACACACACGCACATTAACATACACACAAGGTAATTCTTAACCATAACCATGTCATTCTTATTTGTGTCTTGTATGCTACCAAATTACCCTTATTAGTATTACGCTTGACCACAACTCGCCTGATTTTCAATCTTGTTGGAATATGAAAGAAAAGTCAAGCTCACCGTAGGTACTTAGTTGATGAAGTGGAAAAAACGTGGTCTGATCAGAATATCAATAAAATCTTATAACTGGTACATGTAACATGTATTGCCCCCTACTAATACATCCCGCCGCGCGGGGGCATGGCGCGAGCTAGTCGCGTCAGGGCTTCATTTCAGCTAACGTCGTGCGGCGCCGGCGGGAGCTGCCGGGGGTTTGCTGGCGGGGGGCGGGAGACGACCACCACGCGCACACACACACACACACACGCACATTAACATACACACAAGGTAATTCTTCCTTTCGTAACGTAACCATAACCATGTCATTCTTATTTGTGTCTTGTATGCTACCAAATTACCCTTATTAGTATTACGCTTGACCACAACTCGCCTGATTTTCAATCTTGTTGGAATATGAAAGAAAAGTCAAGCTCACCGTAGGTACTTAGTTGATGAAGTGGAAAAAACGTGGTCCGATCAGAATATCAATAAAATCTTATAACTGGTACATGTAACATGTATTGCCCCCTACTAATACATCCCGCCGCGCGGGGGCATGGCGCGAGCTAGTCGCGTCAGGGCTTCATTTCAGCTAACGTCGTGCGGCGCCGGCGGGAGCTGCCGGGGGTTTGCTGGCGGGGGGCGGGAGACGACCACCACGCGCACTCACACACACGCACATTAACATACACACAAGGTAATTCTTCCTTTCGTAACGTAACCATAACCATGTCATTCTTATTTGTGTCTTGTATGCTACCAAATTACCCTTATTAGTATTACGCTTGACCACAACTCGCCTGATTTTCAATCTTGTTGGAATATGAAAGAAAAGTCAAGCTCACCGTAGGTACTTAGTTGATGAAGTGGAAAAAACGTGGTCCGATCAGAATATCAATAAAATCTTATAACTGGTACATGTAACATGTATTGCCCCCTACTAATACATCCCGCCGCGCGGGGGCATGGCGCGAGCTAGTCGCGTCAGGGCTTCATTTCAGCTAACGTCGTGCGGCGCCGGCGGGAGCTGCCGGGGGTTTGCTGGCGGGGGGCGGGAGACGACCACCACGCGCACACACACACACGCACATTAACATACACACAAGGTAATTCTTCCTTTCGTAACGTAACCATAACCATGTCATTCTTATTTGTGTCTTGTATGCTACCAAATTACCCTTATTAGTATTACGCTTGACCACAACTCGCCTGATTTTCAATCTTGTTGGAATATGAAAGAAAAGTCAAGCTCACCGTAGGTACTTAGTTGATGAAGTGGAAAAAACGTGGTCCGATCAGAATATCAATAAAATCTTATAACTGGTACATGTAACATGTATTGCCCCCTACTAATACATCCCGCCGCGCGGGGGCATGGCGCGAGCTAGTCGCGTCAGGGCTTCATTTCAGCTAACGTCGTGCGGCGCCGGCGGGAGCTGCCGGGGGTTTGCTGGCGGGGGGCGGGAGACGACCACCACGCGCACACACACACACGCACATTAACATACACACAAGGTAATTCTTCCTTTCGTAACGTAACCATAACCATGTCATTCTTATTTGTGTCTTGTATGCTACCAAATTACCCTTATTAGTATTACGCTTGACCACAACTCGCCTGATTTTCAATCTTGTTGGAATATGAAAGAAAAGTCAAGCTCACCGTAGGTACTTAGTTGATGAAGTGGAAAAAACGTGGTCCGATCAGAATATCAATAAAATCTTATAACTGGTACATGTAACATGTATTGCCCCCTACTAATACATCCCGCCGCGCGGGGGCATGGCGCGAGCTAGTCGCGTCAGGGCTTCATTTCAGCTAACGTCGTGCGGCGCCGGCGGGAGCTGCCGGGGGTTTGCTGGCGGGGGGCGGGAGACGACCACCACGCGCACACACACACACGCACATTAACATACACACAAGGTAATTCTTCCTTTCGTAACGTAACCATAACCATGTCATTCTTATTTGTGTCTTGTATGCTACCAAATTACCCTTATTAGTATTACGCTTGACCACAACTCGCCTGATTTTCAATCTTGTTGGAATATGAAAGAAAAGTCAAGCTCACCGTAGGTACTTAGTTGATGAAGTGGAAAAAACGTGGTCCGATCAGAATATCAATAAAATCTTATAACTGGTACATGTAACATGTATTGCCCCCTACTAATACATCCCGCCGCGCGGGGGCATGGCGCGAGCTAGTCGCGTCAGGGCTTCATTTCAGCTAACGTCGTGCGGCGCCGGCGGGAGCTGCCGGGGGTTTGCTGGCGGGGGGCGGGAGACGACCACCACGCGCACACACACACACGCACATTAACATACACACAAGGTAATTCTTCCTTTCGTAACGTAACCATAACCATGTCATTCTTATTTGTGTCTTGTATGCTACCAAATTACCCTTATTAGTATTACGCTTGACCACAACTCGCCTGATTTTCAATCTTGTTGGAATATGAAAGAAAAGTCAAGCTCACCGTAGGTACTTAGTTGATGAAGTGGAAAAAACGTGGTCCGATCAGAATATCAATAAAATCTTATAACTGGTACATGTAACATGTATTGCCCCCTACTAATACATCCCGCCGCGCGGGGGCATGGCGCGAGCTAGTCGCGTCAGGGCTTCATTTCAGCTAACGTCGTGCGGCGCCGGCGGGAGCTGCCGGGGGTTTGCTGGCGGGGGGCGGGAGACGACCACCACGCGCACACACACACACGCACATTAACATACACACAAGGTAATTCTTCCTTTCGTAACGTAACCATAACCATGTCATTCTTATTTGTGTCTTGTATGCTACCAAATTACCCTTATTAGTATTACGCTTGACCACAACTCGCCTGATTTTCAATCTTGTTGGAATATGAAAGAAAAGTCAAGCTCACCGTAGGTACTTAGTTGATGAAGTGGAAAAAACGTGGTCCGATCAGAATATCAATAAAATCTTATAACTGGTACATGTAACATGTATTGCCCCCTATTAATACATCCCGCCGCGCGGGGGCATGGCGCGAGCTAGTCGCGTCAGGGCTTCATTTCAGCTAACGTCGTGCGGCGCCGGCGGGAGCTGCCGGGGGTTTGCTGGCGGGGGGCGGGAGACGACCACCACGCGCACACACACACACGCACATTAACATACACACAAGGTAATTCTTCCTTTCGTAACGTAACCATAACCATGTCATTCTTATTTGTGTCTTGTATGCTACCAAATTACCCTTATTAGTATTACGCTTGACCACAACTCGCCTGATTTTCAATCTTGTTGGAATATGAAAGAAAAGTCAAGCTCACCGTAGGTACTTAGTTGATGAAGTGGAAAAAACGTGGTCCGATCAGAATATCAATAAAATCTTATAACTGGTACATGTAACATGTATTGCCCCCTACTAATACATCCCGCCGCGCGGGGGCATGGCGCGAGCTAGTCGCGTCAGGGCTTCATTTCAGCTAACGTCGTGCGGCGCCGGCGGGAGCTGCCGGGGGTTTGCTGGCGGGGGGCGGGAGACGACCACCACGCGCACACACACACACGCACATTAACATACACACAAGGTAATTCTTCCTTTCGTAACGTAACCATAACCATGTCATTCTTATTTGTGTCTTGTATGCTACCAAATTACCCTTATGAGTATTACGCTTGACCACAACTCGCCTGATTTTCAATCTTGTTGGAATATGAAAGAAAAGTCAAGCTCACCGTAGGTACTTAGTTGATGAAGTGGAAAAAACGTGGTCCGATCAGAATATCAATAAAATCTTATAACTGGTACATGTAACATGTATTGCCCCCTACTAATACATCCCGCCGCGCGGGGGCATGGCGCGAGCTAGTCGCGTCAGGGCTTCATTTCAGCTAACGTCGTGCGGCGCCGGCGGGAGCTGCCGGGGGTTTGCTGGCGGGGGGCGGGAGACGACCACCACGCGCACACACACACACGCACATTAACATACACACAAGGTAATTCTTCCTTTCGTAACGTAACCATAACCATGTCATTCTTATTTGTGTCTTGTATGCTACCAAATTACCCTTATTAGTATTACGCTTGACCACAACTCGCCTGATTTTCAATCTTGTTGGAATATGAAAGAAAAGTCAAGCTCACCGTAGGTACTTAGTTGATGAAGTGGAAAAAACGTGGTCCGATCAGAATATCAATAAAATCTTATAACTGGTACATGTAACATGTATTGCCCCCTACTAATACATCCCGCCGCGCGGGGGCATGGCGCGAGCTAGTCGCGTCAGGGCTTCATTTCAGCTAACGTCGTGCGGCGCCGGCGGGAGCTGCCGGGGGTTTGCTGGCGGGGGGCGGGAGACGACCACCACGCGCACACACACACACGCACATTAACATACACACAAGGTAATTCTTCCTTTCGTAACGTAACCATAACCATGTCATTCTTATTTGTGTCTTGTATGCTACCAAATTACCCTTATTAGTATTACGCTTGACCACAACTCGCCTGATTTTCAATCTTGTTGGAATATGAAAGAAAAGTCAAGCTCACCGTAGGTACTTAGTTGATGAAGTGGAAAAAACGTGGTCCGATCAGAATATCAATAAAATCTTATAACTGGTACATGTAACATGTATTGCCCCCTACTAATACATCCCGCCGCGCGGGGGCATGGCGCGAGCTAGTCGCGTCAGGGCTTCATTTCAGCTAACGTCGTGCAGCGCCGGCGGGAGCTGCCGGGGGTTTGCTGGCGGGGGGCGGGAGACGACCACCACGCGCACACACACACACACACACGCACATTAACATACACACAAGGTAATTCTTCCTTTCGTAACGTAACCATAACCATGTCATTCTTATTTGTGTCTTGTATGCTACCAAATTACCCTTATTAGTATTACGCTTGACCACAACTCGCCTGATTTTCAATCTTGTTGGAATATGAAAGAAAAGTCAAGCTCACCGTAGGTACTTAGTTGATGAAGTGGAAAAAACGTGGTCCGATCAGAATATCAATAAAATCTTATAACTGGTACATGTAACATGTATTGCCCCCTACTAATACATCCCGCCGCGCGGGGGCATGGCGCGAGCTAGTCGCGTCAGGGCTTCATTTCAGCTAACGTCGTGCGGCGCCGGCGGGAGCTGCCGGGGGTTTGCTGGCGGGGGGCGGGAGACGACCACCACGCGCGCACACACACACGCACATTAACATACACACAAGGTAATTCTTCCTTTCGTAACGTAACCATAACCATGTCATTCTTATTTGTGTCTTGTATGCTACCAAATTACCCTTATTAGTATTACGCTTGACCACAACTCGCCTGATTTTCAATCTTGTTGGAATATGAAAGAAAAGTCAAGCTCACCGTAGGTACTTAGTTGATGAAGTGGAAAAAACGTGGTCCGATCAGAATATCAATAAAATCTTATAACTGGTACATGTAACATGTATTGCCCCCTACTAATACATCCCGCCGCGCGGGGGCATGGCGCGAGCTAGTCGCGTCAGGGCTTCATTTCAGCTAACGTCGTGCGGCGCCGGCGGGAGCTGCCGGGGGTTTGCTGGCGGGGGGCGGGAGACGACCACCACGCGCACACACACACACGCACATTAACATACACACAAGGTAATTCTTCCTTTCGTAACGTAACCATAACCATGTCATTCTTATTTGTGTCTTGTATGCTACCAAATTACCCTTATTAGTATTACGCTTGACCACAACTCGCCTGATTTTCAATCTTGTTGGAATATGAAAGAAAAGTCAAGCTCACCGTAGGTACTTAGTTGATGAAGTGGAAAAAACGTGGTCCGATCAGAATATCAATAAAATCTTATAACTGGTACATGTAACATGTATTGCCCCCTACTAATACATCCCGCCGCGCGGGGGCATGGCGCGAGCTAGTCGCGTCAGGGCTTCATTTCAGCTAACGTCGTGCGGCGCCGGCGGGAGCTGCCGGGGGTTTGCTGGCGGGGGGCGGGAGACGACCACCACGCGCACACACACACACGCACATTAACATACACACAAGGTAATTCTTCCTTTCGTAACGTAACCATAACCATGTCATTCTTATTTGTGTCTTGTATGCTACCAAATTACCCTTATTAGTATTACGCTTGACCACAACTCGCCTGATTTTCAATCTTGTTGGAATATGAAAGAAAAGTCAAGCTCACCGCAGGTACTTAGTTGATGAAGTGGAAAAAACGTGGTCCGATCAGAATATCAATAAAATCTTATAACTGGTACATGTAACATGTATTGCCCCCTACTAATACATCCCGCCGCGCGGGGGCATGGCGCGAGCTAGTCGCGTCAGGGCTTCATTTCAGCTAACGTCGTGCGGCGCCGGCGGGAGCTGCCGGGGGTTTGCTGGCGGGGGGCGGGAGACGACCACCACGCGCACACACACACACGCACATTAACATACACACAAGGTAATTCTTCCTTTCGTAACGTAACCATAACCATGTCATTCTTATTTGTGTCTTGTATGCTACCAAATTACCCTTATTAGTATTACGCTTGACCACAACTCGCCTGATTTTCAATCTTGTTGGAATATGAAAGAAAAGTCAAGCTCACCGTAGGTACTTAGTTGATGAAGTGGAAAAAACGTGGTCCGATCAGAATATCAATAAAATCTTATAACTGGTACATGTAACATGTATTGCCCCCTACTAATACATCCCGCCGCGCGGGGGCATGGCGCGAGCTAGTCGCGTCAGGGCTTCATTTCAGCTAACGTCGTGCGGCGCCGGCGGGAGCTGCCGGGGGTTTGCTGGCGGGGGGCGGGAGACGACCACCACGCGCACACACACACACGCACATTAACATACACACAAGGTAATTCTTCCTTTCGTAACGTAACCATAACCATGTCATTCTTATTTGTGTCTTGTATGCTACCAAATTACCCTTATTAGTATTACGCTTGACCACAACTCGCCTGATTTTCAATCTTGTTGGAATATGAAAGAAAAGTCAAGCTCACCGTAGGTACTTAGTTGATGAAGTGGAAAAAACGTGGTCCGATCAGAATATCAATAAAATCTTATAACTGGTACATGTAATATGTATTGCCCCCTACTAATACATCCCGCCGCGCGGGGGCATGGCGCGAGCTAGTCGCGTCAGGGCTTCATTTCAGCTAACGTCGTGCGGCGCCGGCGGGAGCTGCCGGGGGTTTGCTGGCGGGGGGCGGGAGACGACCACCACGCACACACACACACACACGCACATTAACATACACACAAGGTAATTCTTCCTTTCGTAACGTAACCATAACCATGTCATTCTTATTTGTGTCTTGTATGCTACCAAATTACCCTTATTAGTATTACGCTTGACCACAACTCGCCTGATTTTCAATCTTGTTGGAATATTAAAGAAAAGTCAAGCTCACCGTAGGTACTTAGTTGATGAAGTGGAAAAAACGTGGTCTGATCAGAATATCAATAAAATCTTATAACTGGTACATGTAACATGTATTGCCCCCTACTAATACATCCCGCCGCGCGGGGGCATGGCGCGAGCTAGTCGCGTCAGGGCTTCATTTCAGCTAACGTCGTGCGGCGCCGGCGGGAGCTGCCGGGGGTTTGCTGGCGGGGGGCGGGAGACGACCACCACGCGCACACACACACACACACGCACATTAACATACACACAAGGTAATTCTTCCTTTCGTAACGTAACCATAACCATGTCATTCTTATTTGTGTCTTGTATGCTACCAAATTACCCTTATTAGTATTACGCTTGACCACAACTCGCCTGATTTTCAATCTTGTTGGAATATGAAAGAAAAGTCAAGCTCACCGTAGGTACTTAGTTGATGAAGTGGAAAAAACGTGGTCCGATCAGAATATCAATAAAATCTTATAACTGGTACATGTAACATGTATTGCCCCCTACTAATACATCCCGCCGCGCGGGGGCATGGCGCGAGCTAGTCGCGTCAGGGCTTCATTTCAGCTAACGTCGTGCGGCGCCGGCGGGAGCTGCCGGGGGTTTGCTGGCGGGGGGCGGGAGACGACCACCACGCGCACACACACACACGCACATTAACATACACACAAGGTAATTCTTCCTTTCGTAACGTAACCATAACCATGTCATTCTTATTTGTGTCTTGTATGCTACCAAATTACCCTTATTAGTATTACGCTTGACCACAACTCGCCTGATTTTCAATCTTGTTGGAATATGAAAGAAAAGTCAAGCTCACCGTAGGTACTTAGTTGATGAAGTGGAAAAAACGTGGTCCGATCAGAATATCAATAAAATCTTATAACTGGTACATGTAACATGTATTGCCCCCTACTAATACATCCCGCCGCGCGGGGGCATGGCGCGAGCTAGTCGCGTCAGGGCTTCATTTCAGCTAACGTCGTGCGGCGCCGGCGGGAGCTGCCGGGGGTTTGCTGGCGGGGGGCGGGAGACGACCACCACGCGCACACACACACACGCACATTAACATACACACAAGGTAATTCTTCCTTTCGTAACGTAACCATAACCATGTCATTCTTATTTGTGTCTTGTATGCTACCAAATTACCCTTATGAGTATTACGCTTGACCACAACTCGCCTGATTTTCAATCTTGTTGGAATATGAAAGAAAAGTCAAGCTCACCGTAGGTACTTAGTTGATGAAGTGGAAAAAACGTGGTCCGATCAGAATATCAATAAAATCTTATAACTGGTACATGTAACATGTATTGCCCCCTACTAATACATCCCGCCGCGCGGGGGCATGGCGCGAGCTAGTCGCGTCAGGGCTTCATTTCAGCTAACGTCGTGCGGCGCCGGCGGGAGCTGCCGGGGGTTTGCTGGCGGGGGGCGGGAGACGACCACCACGCGCACACACACACACGCACATTAACATACACACAAGGTAATTCTTCCTTTCGTAACGTAACCATAACCATGTCATTCTTATTTGTGTCTTGTATGCTACCAAATTACCCTTATTAGTATTACGCTTGACCACAACTCGCCTGATTTTCAATCTTGTTGGAATATGAAAGAAAAGTCAAGCTCACCGTAGGTACTTAGTTGATGAAGTGGAAAAAACGTGGTCCGATCAGAATATCAATAAAATCTTATAACTGGTACATGTAACATGTATTGCCCCCTACTAATACATCCCGCCGCGCGGGGGCATGGCGCGAGCTAGTCGCGTCAGGGCTTCATTTCAGCTAACGTCGTGCGGCGCCGGCGGGAGCTGCCGGGGGTTTGCTGGCGGGGGGCGGGAGACGACCACCACGCGCACACACACACACACACACGCACATTAACATACACACAAGGTAATTCTTCCTTTCGTAACGTAACCATAACCATGTCATTCTTATTTGTGTCTTGTATGCTACCAAATTACCCTTATTAGTATTACGCTTGACCACAACTCGCCTGATTTTCAATCTTGTTGGAATATGAAAGAAAAGTCAAGCTCACCGTAGGTACTTAGTTGATGAAGTGGAAAAAACGTGGTCCGATCAGAATATCAATAAAATCTTATAACTGGTACATGTAACATGTATTGCCCCCTACTAATACATCCCGCCGCGCGGGGGCATGGCGCGAGCTAGTCGCGTCAGGGCTTCATTTCAGCTAACGTCGTGCGGCGCCGGCGGGAGCTGCCGGGGGTTTGCTGGCGGGGGGCGGGAGACGACCACCACGCGCGCACACACACACGCACATTAACATACACACAAGGTAATTCTTCCTTTCGTAACGTAACCATAACCATGTCATTCTTATTTGTGTCTTGTATGCTACCAAATTACCCTTATTAGTATTACGCTTGACCACAACTCGCCTGATTTTCAATCTTGTTGGAATATGAAAGAAAAGTCAAGCTCACCGTAGGTACTTAGTTGATGAAGTGGAAAAAACGTGGTCCGATCAGAATATCAATAAAATCTTATAACTGGTACATGTAACATGTATTGCCCCCTACTAATACATCCCGCCGCGCGGGGGCATGGCGCGAGCTAGTCGCGTCAGGGCTTCATTTCAGCTAACGTCGTGCGGCGCCGGCGGGAGCTGCCGGGGGTTTGCTGGCGGGGGGCGGGAGACGACCACCACGCGCACACACACACACGCACATTAACATACACACAAGGTAATTCTTCCTTTCGTAACGTAACCATAACCATGTCATTCTTATTTGTGTCTTGTATGCTACCAAATTACCCTTATTAGTATTACGCTTGACCACAACTCGCCTGATTTTCAATCTTGTTGGAATATGAAAGAAAAGTCAAGCTCACCGTAGGTACTTAGTTGATGAAGTGGAAAAAACGTGGTCCGATCAGAATATCAATAAAATCTTATAACTGGTACATGTAACATGTATTGCCCCCTACTAATACATCCCGCCGCGCGGGGGCATGGCGCGAGCTAGTCGCGTCAGGGCTTCATTTCAGCTAACGTCGTGCGGCGCCGGCGGGAGCTGCCGGGGGTTTGCTGGCGGGGGGCGGGAGACGACCACCACGCGCACACACACACACGCACATTAACATACACACAAGGTAATTCTTCCTTTCGTAACGTAACCATAACCATGTCATTCTTATTTGTGTCTTGTATGCTACCAAATTACCCTTATTAGTATTACGCTTGACCACAACTCGCCTGATTTTCAATCTTGTTGGAATATGAAAGAAAAGTCAAGCTCACCGCAGGTACTTAGTTGATGAAGTGGAAAAAACGTGGTCCGATCAGAATATCAATAAAATCTTATAACTGGTACATGTAACATGTATTGCCCCCTACTAATACATCCCGCCGCGCGGGGGCATGGCGCGAGCTAGTCGCGTCAGGGCTTCATTTCAGCTAACGTCGTGCGGCGCCGGCGGGAGCTGCCGGGGGTTTGCTGGCGGGGGGCGGGAGACGACCACCACGCGCACACACACACACGCACATTAACATACACACAAGGTAATTCTTCCTTTCGTAACGTAACCATAACCATGTCATTCTTATTTGTGTCTTGTATGCTACCAAATTACCCTTATTAGTATTACGCTTGACCACAACTCGCCTGATTTTCAATCTTGTTGGAATATGAAAGAAAAGTCAAGCTCACCGTAGGTACTTAGTTGATGAAGTGGAAAAAACGTGGTCCGATCAGAATATCAATAAAATCTTATAACTGGTACATGTAACATGTATTGCCCCCTACTAATACATCCCGCCGCGCGGGGGCATGGCGCGAGCTAGTCGCGTCAGGGCTTCATTTCAGCTAACGTCGTGCGGCGCCGGCGGGAGCTGCCGGGGGTTTGCTGGCGGGGGGCGGGAGACGACCACCACGCGCACACACACACACGCACATTAACATACACACAAGGTAATTCTTCCTTTCGTAACGTAACCATAACCATGTCATTCTTATTTGTGTCTTGTATGCTACCAAATTACCCTTATTAGTATTACGCTTGACCACAACTCGCCTGATTTTCAATCTTGTTGGAATATGAAAGAAAAGTCAAGCTCACCGTAGGTACTTAGTTGATGAAGTGGAAAAAACGTGGTCCGATCAGAATATCAATAAAATCTTATAACTGGTACATGTAATATGTATTGCCCCCTACTAATACATCCCGCCGCGCGGGGGCATGGCGCGAGCTAGTCGCGTCAGGGCTTCATTTCAGCTAACGTCGTGCGGCGCCGGCGGGAGCTGCCGGGGGTTTGCTGGCGGGGGGCGGGAGACGACCACCACGCGCACACACACACACACGCACATTAACATACACACAAGGTAATTCTTCCTTTCGTAACGTAACCATAACCATGTCATTCTTATTTGTGTCTTGTATGCTACCAAATTACCCTTATTAGTATTACGCTTGACCACAACTCGCCTGATTTTCAATCTTGTTGGAATATTAAAGAAAAGTCAAGCTCACCGTAGGTACTTAGTTGATGAAGTGGAAAAAACGTGGTCTGATCAGAATATCAATAAAATCTTATAACTGGTACATGTAACATGTATTGCCCCCTACTAATACATCCCGCCGCGCGGGGGCATGGCGCGAGCTAGTCGCGTCAGGGCTTCATTTCAGCTAACGTCGTGCGGCGCCGGCGGGAGCTGCCGGGGGTTTGCTGGCGGGGGGCGGGAGACGACCACCACGCGCACACACACACACGCACATTAACATACACACAAGGTAATTCTTCCTTTCGTAACGTAACCATAACCATGTCATTCTTATTTGTGTCTTGTATGCTACCAAATTACCCTTATTAGTATTACGCTTGACCACAACTCGCCTGATTTTCAATCTTGTTGGAATATGAAAGAAAAGTCAAGCTCACCGTAGGTACTTAGTTGATGAAGTGGAAAAAACGTGGTCCGATCAGAATATCAATAAAATCTTATAACTGGTACATGTAACATGTATTGCCCCCTACTAATACATCCCGCCGCGCGGGGGCATGGCGCGAGCTAGTCGCGTCAGGGCTTCATTTCAGCTAACGTCGTGCGGCGCCGGCGGGAGCTGCCGGGGGTTTGCTGGCGGGGGGCGGGAGACGACCACCACGCGCACACACACACACGCACATTAACATACACACAAGGTAATTCTTCCTTTCGTAACGTAACCATAACCATGTCATTCTTATTTGTGTCTTGTATGCTACCAAATTACCCTTATTAGTATTACGCTTGACCACAACTCGCCTGATTTTCAATCTTGTTGGAATATGAAAGAAAAGTCAAGCTCACCGTAGGTACTTAGTTGATGAAGTGGAAAAAACGTGGTCCGATCAGAATATCAATAAAATCTTATAACTGGTACATGTAACATGTATTGCCCCCTACTAATACATCCCGCCGCGCGGGGGCATGGCGCGAGCTAGTCGCGTCAGGGCTTCATTTCAGCTAACGTCGTGCGGCGCCGGCGGGAGCTGCCGGGGGTTTGCTGGCGGGGGGCGGGAGACGACCACCACGCGCACACACACACACACGCACATTAACATACACACAAGGTAATTCTTCCTTTCGTAACGTAACCATAACCATGTCATTCTTATTTGTGTCTTGTATGCTACCAAATTACCCTTATTAGTATTACGCTTGACCACAACTCGCCTGATTTTCAATCTTGTTGGAATATGAAAGAAAAGTCAAGCTCACCGTAGGTACTTAGTTGATGAAGTGGAAAAAACGTGGTCCGATCAGAATATCAATAAAATCTTATAACTGGTACATGTAACATGTATTGCCCCCTACTAATACATCCCGCCGCGCGGGGGCATGGCGCGAGCTAGTCGCGTCAGGGCTTCATTTCAGCTAACGTCGTGCGGCGCCGGCGGGAGCTGCCGGGGGTTTGCTGGCGGGGGGCGGGAGACGACCACCACGCGCACACACACACACGCACATTAACATACACACAAGGTAATTCTTCCTTTCGTAACGTAACCATAACCATGTCATTCTTATTTGTGTCTTGTATGCTACCAAATTACCCTTATTAGTATTACGCTTGACCACAACTCGCCTGATTTTCAATCTTGTTGGAATATGAAAGAAAAGTCAAGCTCACCGTAGGTACTTAGTTGATGAAGTGGAAAAAACGTGGTCCGATCAGAATATCAATAAAATCTTATAACTGGTACATGTAACATGTATTGCCCCCTACTAATACATCCCGCCGCGCGGGGGCATGGCGCGAGCTAGTCGCGTCAGGGCTTCATTTCAGCTAACGTCGTGCGGCGCCGGCGGGAGCTGCCGGGGGTTTGCTGGCGGGGGGCGGGAGACGACCACCACGCGCACACACACACACGCACATTAACATACACACAAGGTAATTCTTCCTTTCGTAACGTAACCATAACCATGTCATTCTTATTTGTGTCTTGTATGCTACCAAATTACCCTTATTAGTATTACGCTTGACCACAACTCGCCTGATTTTCAATCTTGTTGGAATATGAAAGAAAAGTCAAGCTCACCGTAGGTACTTAGTTGATGAAGTGGAAAAAACGTGGTCCGATCAGAATATCAATAAAATCTTATAACTGGTACATGTAACATGTATTGCCCCCTACTAATACATCCCGCCGCGCGGGGGCATGGCGCGAGCTAGTCGCGTCAGGGCTTCATTTCAGCTAACGTCGTGCGGCGCCGGCGGGAGCTGCCGGGGGTTTGCTGGCGGGGGGCGGGAGACGACCACCACGCGCACACACACACACACGCACATTAACATACACACAAGGTAATTCTTCCTTTCGTAACGTAACCATAACCATGTCATTCTTATTTGTGTCTTGTATGCTACCAAATTACCCTTATTAGTATTACGCTTGACCACAACTCGCCTGATTTTCAATCTTGTTGGAATATGAAAGAAAAGTCAAGCTCACCGTAGGTACTTAGTTGATGAAGTGGAAAAAACGTGGTCCGATCAGAATATCAATAAAATCTTATAACTGGTACATGTAACATGTATTGCCCCCTACTAATACATCCCGCCGCGCGGGGGCATGGCGCGAGCTAGTCGCGTCAGGGCTTCATTTCAGCTAACGTCGTGCGGCGCCGGCGGGAGCTGCCGGGGGTTTGCTGGCGGGGGGCGGGAGACGACCACCACGCGCACACACACACACGCACATTAACATACACACAAGGTAATTCTTCCTTTCGTAACGTAACCATAACCATGTCATTCTTATTTGTGTCTTGTATGCTACCAAATTACCCTTATTAGTATTACGCTTGACCACAACTCGCCTGATTTTCAATCTTGTTGGAATATGAAAGAAAAGTCAAGCTCACCGTAGGTACTTAGTTGATGAAGTGGAAAAAACGTGGTCCGATCAGAATATCAATAAAATCTTATAACTGGTACATGTAACATGTATTGCCCCCTACTAATACTTCCCGCCGCGCGGGGGCATGGCGCGAGCTAGTCGCGTCAGGGCTTCATTTCAGCTAACGTCGTGCGGCGCCGGCGGGAGCTGCCGGGGGTTTGCTGGCGGGGGGCGGGAGACGACCACCACGCGCACACACACACACGCACATTAACATACACACAAGGTAATTCTTCCTTTCGTAACGTAACCATAACCATGTCATTCTTATTTGTGTCTTGTATGCTACCAAATTACCCTTATTAGTATTACGCTTGACCACAACTCGCCTGATTTTCAATCTTGTTGGAATATGAAAGAAAAGTCAAGCTCACCGTAGGTACTTAGTTGATGAAGTGGAAAAAACGTGGTCCGATCAGAATATCAATAAAATCTTATAACTGGTACATGTAATATGTATTGCCCCCTACTAATACATCCCGCCGCGCGGGGGCATGGCGCGAGCTAGTCGCGTCAGGGCTTCATTTCAGCTAACGTCGTGCGGCGCCGGCGGGAGCTGCCGGGGGTTTGCTGGCGGGGGGCGGGAGACGACCACCACGCGCACACACACACACACGCACATTAACATACACACAAGGTAATTCTTCCTTTCGTAACGTAACCATAACCATGTCATTCTTATTTGTGTCTTGTAAGCTACCAAATTACCCTTATTAGTATTACGCTTGACCACAACTCGCCTGATTTTCAATCTTGTTGGAATATTAAAGAAAAGTCAAGCTCACCGTAGGTACTTAGTTGATGAAGTGGAAAAAACGTGGTCTGATCAGAATATCAATAAAATCTTATAACTGGTACATGTAACATGTATTGCCCCCTACTAATACATCCCGCCGCGCGGGGGCATGGCGCGAGCTAGTCGCGTCAGGGCTTCATTTCAGCTAACGTCGTGCGGCGCCGGCGGGAGCTGCCGGGGGTTTGCTGGCGGGGGGCGGGAGACGACCACCACGCGCACACACACACACGCACATTAACATACACACAAGGTAATTCTTCCTTTCGTAACGTAACCATAACCATGTCATTCTTATTTGTGTCTTGTATGCTACCAAATTACCCTTATTAGTATTACGCTTGACCACAACTCGCCTGATTTTCAATCTTGTTGGAATATGAAAGAAAAGTCAAGCTCACCGTAGGTACTTAGTTGATGAAGTGGAAAAAACGTGGTCCGATCAGAATATCAATAAAATCTTATAACTGGTACATGTAACATGTATTGCCCCCTACTAATACATCCCGCCGCGCGGGGGCATGGCGCGAGCTAGTCGCGTCAGGGCTTCATTTCAGCTAACGTCGTGCGGCGCCGGCGGGAGCTGCCGGGGGTTTGCTGGCGGGGGGCGGGAGACGACCACCACGCGCACACACACACACGCACATTAACATACACACAAGGTAATTCTTCCTTTCGTAACGTAACCATAACCATGTCATTCTTATTTGTGTCTTGTATGCTACCAAATTACCCTTATTAGTATTACGCTTGACCACAACTCGCCTGATTTTCAATCTTGTTGGAATATGAAAGAAAAGTCAAGCTCACCGTAGGTACTTAGTTGATGAAGTGGAAAAAACGTGGTCCGATCAGAATATCAATAAAATCTTATAACTGGTACATGTAACATGTATTGCCCCCTACTAATACATCCCGCCGCGCGGGGGCATGGCGCGAGCTAGTCGCGTCAGGGCTTCATTTCAGCTAACGTCGTGCGGCGCCGGCGGGAGCTGCCGGGGGTTTGCTGGCGGGGGGCGGGAGACGACCACCACGCGCACACACACACACACGCACATTAACATACACACAAGGTAATTCTTAACCATAACCATGTCATTCTTATTTGTGTCTTGTATGCTACCAAATTACCCTTATTAGTATTACGCTTGACCACAACTCGCCTGATTTTCAATCTTGTTGGAATATTAAAGAAAAGTCAAGCTCACCGTAGGTACTTAGTTGATGAAGTGGAAAAAACGTGGTCTGATCAGAATATCAATAAAATCTTATAACTGGTACATGTAACATGTATTGCCCCCTACTAATACATCCCGCCGCGCGGGGGCATGGCGCGAGCTAGTCGCGTCAGGGCTTCATTTCAGCTAACGTCGTGCGGCGCCGGCGGGAGCTGCCGGGGGTTTGCTGGCGGGGGGCGGGAGACGACCACCACGCGCACACACACACACGCACATTAACATACACACAAGGTAATTCTTCCTTTCGTAACGTAACCATAACCATGTCATTCTTATTTGTGTCTTGTATGCTACCAAATTACCCTTATTAGTATTACGCTTGACCACAACTCGCCTGATTTTCAATCTTGTTGGAATATGAAAGAAAAGTCAAGCTCACCGTAGGTACTTAGTTGATGAAGTGGAAAAAACGTGGTCCGATCAGAATATCAATAAAATCTTATAACTGGTACATGTAACATGTATTGCCCCCTACTAATACATCCCGCCGCGCGGGGGCATGGCGCGAGCTAGTCGCGTCAGGGCTTCATTTCAGCTAACGTCGTGCGGCGCCGGCGGGAGCTGCCGGGGGTTTGCTGGCGGGGGGCGGGAGACGACCACCACGCGCACACACACACACGCACATTAACATACACACAAGGTAATTCTTCCTTTCTTAACGTAACCATAACCATGTCATTCTTATTTGTGTCTTGTATGCTACCAAATTACCCTTATTAGTATTACGCTTGACCACAACTCGCCTGATTTTCAATCTTGTTGGAATATGAAAGAAAAGTCAAGCTCACCGTAGGTACTTAGTTGATGAAGTGGAAAAAACGTGGTCCGATCAGAATATCAATAAAATCTTATAACTGGTACATGTAACATGTATTGCCCCCTACTAATACATCCCGCCGCGCGGGGGCATGGCGCGAGCTAGTCGCGTCAGGGCTTCATTTCAGCTAACGTCGTGCGGCGCCGGCGGGAGCTGCCGGGGGTTTGCTGGCGGGGGGCGGGAGACGACCACCACGCGCACACACACACACGCACATTAACATACACACAAGGTAATTCTTCCTTTCGTAACGTAACCATAACCATGTCATTCTTATTTGTGTCTTGTATGCTACCAAATTACCCTTATTAGTATTACGCTTGACCACAACTCGCCTGATTTTCAATCTTGTTGGAATATGAAAGAAAAGTCAAGCTCACCGTAGGTACTTAGTTGATGAAGTGGAAAAAACGTGGTCCGATCAGAATATCAATAAAATCTTATAACTGGTACATGTAACATGTATTGCCCCCTACTAATACATCCCGCCGCGCGGGGGCATGGCGCGAGCTAGTCGCGTCAGGGCTTCATTTCAGCTAACGTCGTGCGGCGCCGGCGGGAGCTGCCGGGGGTTTGCTGGCGGGGGGCGGGAGACGACCACCACGCGCACACACACACACGCACATTAACATACACACAAGGTAATTCTTCCTTTCGTAACGTAACCATAACCATGTCATTCTTATTTGTGTCTTGTATGCTACCAAATTACCCTTATTAGTATTACGCTTGACCACAACTCGCCTGATTTTCAATCTTGTTGGAATATGAAAGAAAAGTCAAGCTCACCGTAGGTACTTAGTTGATGAAGTGGAAAAAACGTGGTCCGATCAGAATATCAATAAAATCTTATAACTCGTACATGTAACATGTATTGCCCCCTACTAATACATCCCGCCGCGCGGGGGCATGGCGCGAGCTAGTCGCGTCAGGGCTTCATTTCAGCTAACGTCGTGCGGCGCCGGCGGGAGCTGCCGGGGGTTTGCTGGCGGGGGGCGGGAGACGACCACCACGCGCACACACACACACGCACATTAACATACACACAAGGTAATTCTTCCTTTCGCAACGTAACCATAACCATGTCATTCTTATTTGTGTCTTGTATGCTACCAAATTACCCTTATTAGTATTACGCTTGACCACAACTCGCCTGATTTTCAATCTTGTTGGAATATGAAAGAAAAGTCAAGCTCACCGTAGGTACTTAGTTGATGAAGTGGAAAAAACGTGGTCCGATCAGAATATCAATAAAATCTTATAACTGGTACATGTAACATGTATTGCCCCCTACTAATACATCCCGCTGCGCGGGGGCATGGCGCGAGCTAGTCGCGTCAGGGCTTCATTTCAGCTAACGTCGTGCGGCGCCGGCGGGAGCTGCCGGGGGTTTGCTGGCGGGGGGCGGGAGACGACCACCACGCGCACACACACACGCACATTAACATACACACAAGGTAATTCTTCCTTTCGTAACGTAACCATAACCATGTCATTCTTATTTGTGTCTTGTATGCTACCAAATTACCCTTATTAGTATTACGCTTGACCACAACTCGCCTGATTTTCAATCTTGTTGGAATATGAAAGAAAAGTCAAGCTCACCGTAGGTACTTAGTTGATGAAGTGGAAAAAACGTGGTCCGATCAGAATATCAATAAAATCTTATAACTCGTACATGTAACATGTATTGCCCCCTACTAATACATCCCGCCGCGCGGGGGCATGGCGCGAGCTAGTCGCGTCAGGGCTTCATTTCAGCTAACGTCGTGCGGCGCCGGCGGGAGCTGGCGGGGGGCGGGAGACGACCACCACGCGCACACACACACACGCACATTAACATACACACAAGGTAATTCTTCCTTTCGTAACGTAACCATAACCATGTCATTCTTATTTGTGTCTTGTATGCTACCAAATTACCCTTATTAGTATTACGCTTGACCACAACTCGCCTGATTTTCAATCTTGTTGGAATATGAAAGAAAAGTCAAGCTCACCGTAGGTACTTAGTTGATGAAGTGGAAAAAACGTGGTCCGATCAGAATATCAATAAAATCTTATAACTGGTACATGTAACATGTATTGCCCCCTACTAATACATCCCGCCGCGCGGGGGCATGGCGCGAGCTAGTCGCGTCAGGGCTTCATTTCAGCTAACGTCGTGCGGCGCCGGCGGGAGCTGCCGGGGGTTTGCTGGCGGGGGGCGGGAGACGACCACCACGCGCACACACACACACGCACATTAACATACACACAAGGTAATTCTTCCTTTCGTAACGTAACCATAACCATGTCATTCTTATTTGTGTCTTGTATGCTACCAAATTACCCTTATTAGTATTACGCTTGACCACAACTCGCCTGATTTTCAATCTTGTTGGAATATGAAAGAAAAGTCAAGCTCACCGTAGGTACTTAGTTGATGAAGTGGAAAAAACGTGGTCCGATCAGAATATCAATAAAATCTTATAACTGGTACATGTAACATGTATTGCCCCCTACTAATACATCCCGCCGCGCGGGGGCATGGCGCGAGCTAGTCGCGTCAGGGCTTCATTTCAGCTAACGTCGTGCGGCGCCGGCGGGAGCTGCCGGGGGTTTGCTGGCGGGGGGCGGGAGACGACCACCACGCGCACACACACACACACGCACATTAACATACACACAAGGTAATTCTTCCTTTCGTAACGTAACCATAACCATGTCATTCTTATTTGTGTCTTGTATGCTACCAAATTACCCTTATTAGTATTACGCTTGACCACAACTCGCCTGATTTTCAATCTTGTTGGAATATTAAAGAAAAGTCAAGCTCACCGTAGGTACTTAGTTGATGAAGTGGAAAAAACGTGGTCTGATCAGAATATCAATAAAATCTTATAACTGGTACATGTAACATGTATTGCCCCCTACTAATACATCCCGCCGCGCGGGGGCATGGCGCGAGCTAGTCGCGTCAGGGCTTCATTTCAGCTAACGTCGTGCGGCGCCGGCGGGAGCTGCCGGGGGTTTGCTGGCGGGGGGCGGGAGACGACCACCACGCGCACACACACACACGCACATTAACATACACACAAGGTAATTCTTCCTTTCGTAACGTAACCATAACCATGTCATTCTTATTTGTGTCTTGTATGCTACCAAATTACCCTTATTAGTATTACGCTTGACCACAACTCGCCTGATTTTCAATCTTGTTGGAATATGAAAGAAAAGTCAAGCTCACCGTAGGTACTTAGTTGATGAAGTGGAAAAAACGTGGTCCGATCAGAATATCAATAAAATCTTATAACTGGTACATGTAACATGTATTGCCCCCTACTAATACATCCCGCCGCGCGGGGGCATGGCGCGAGCTAGTCGCGTCAGGGCTTCATTTCAGCTAACGTCGTGCGGCGCCGGCGGGAGCTGCCGGGGGTTTGCTGGCGGGGGGCGGGAGACGACCACCACGCGCACACACACACACGCACATTAACATACACACAAGGTAATTCTTCCTTTCGTAACGTAACCATAACCATGTCATTCTTATTTGTGTCTTGTATGCTACCAAATTACCCTTATTAGTATTACGCTTGACCACAACTCGCCTGATTTTCAATCTTGTTGGAATATGAAAGAAAAGTCAAGCTCACCGTAGGTACTTAGTTGATGAAGTGGAAAAAACGTGGTCCGATCAGAATATCAATAAAATCTTATAACTGGTACATGTAACATGTATTGCCCCCTACTAATACATCCCGCCGCGCGGGGGCATGGCGCGAGCTAGTCGCGTCAGGGCTTCATTTCAGCTAACGTCGTGCGGCGCCGGCGGGAGCTGCCGGGGGTTTGCTGGCGGGGGGCGGGAGACGACCACCACGCGCACACACACACACGCACATTAACATACACACAAGGTAATTCTTCCTTTCGTAACGTAACCATAACCATGTCATTCTTATTTGTGTCTTGTATGCTACCAAATTACCCTTATTAGTATTACGCTTGACCACAACTCGCCTGATTTTCAATCTTGTTGGAATATGAAAGAAAAGTCAAGCTCACCGTAGGTACTTAGTTGATGAAGTGGAAAAAACGTGGTCCGATCAGAATATCAATAAAATCTTATAACTGGTACATGTAACATGTATTGCCCCCTACTAATACATCCCGCCTCGCGGGGGCATGGCGCGAGCTAGTCGCGTCAGGGCTTCATTTCAGCTAACGTCGTGCGGCGCCGGCGGGAGCTGCCGGGGGTTTGCTGGCGGGGGGCGGGAGACGACCACCACGCGCACACACACACACGCACATTAACATACACACAAGGTAATTCTTCCTTTCGTAACGTAACCATAACCATGTCATTCTTATTTGTGTCTTGTATGCTACCAAATTACCCTTATTAGTATTACGCTTGACCACAACTCGCCTGATTTTCAATCTTGTTGGAATATGAAAGAAAAGTCAAGCTCACCGTAGGTACTTAGTTGATGAAGTGGAAAAAACGTGGTCCGATCAGAATATCAATAAAATCTTATAACTGGTACATGTAACATGTATTGCCCCCTACTAATACATCCCGCCGCGCGGGGGCATGGCGCGAGCTAGTCGCGTCAGGGCTTCATTTCAGCTAACGTCGTGCGGCGCCGGCGGGAGCTGCCGGGGGTTTGCTGGCGGGGGGCGGGAGACGACCACCACGCGCACACACACACACGCACATTAACATACACACAAGGTAATTCTTCCTTTCGTAACGTAACCATAACCATGTCATTCTTATTTGTGTCTTGTATGCTACCAAATTACCCTTATTAGTATTACGCTTGACCACAACTCGCCTGATTTTCAATCTTGTTGGAATATGAAAGAAAAGTCAAGCTCACCGTAGGTACTTAGTTGATGAAGTGGAAAAAACGTGGTCCGATCAGAATATCAATAAAATCTTATAACTGGTACATGTAACATGTATTGCCCCCTACTAATACATCCCGCCGCGCGGGGGCATGGCGCGAGCTAGTCGCGTCAGGGCTTCATTTCAGCTAACGTCGTGCGGCGCCGGCGGGAGCTGCCGGGGGTTTGCTGGCGGGGGGCGGGAGACGACCACCACGCGCACACACACACACGCACATTAACATACACACAAGGTAATTCTTCCTTTCGTAACGTAACCATAACCATGTCATTCTTATTTGTGTCTTGTATGCTACCAAATTACCCTTATTAGTATTACGCTTGACCACAACTCGCCTGATTTTCAATCTTGTTGGAATATGAAAGAAAAGTCAAGCTCACCGTAGGTACTTAGTTGATGAAGTGGAAAAAACGTGGTCCGATCAGAATATCAATAAAATCTTATAACTGGTACATGTAACATGTATTGCCCCCTACTAATACATCCCGCCGCGCGGGGGCATGGCGCGAGCTAGTCGCGTCAGGGCTTCATTTCAGCTAACGTCGTGCGGCGCCGGCGGGAGCTGCCGGGGGTTTGCTGGCGGGGGGCGGGAGACGACCACCACGCGCACACACACACACGCACATTAACATACACACAAGGTAATTCTTCCTTTCGTAACGTAACCATAACCATGTCATTCTTATTTGTGTCTTGTATGCTACCAAATTACCCTTATTAGTATTACGCTTGACCACAACTCGCCTGATTTTCAATCTTGTTGGAATATGAAAGAAAAGTCAAGCTCACCGTAGGTACTTAGTTGATGAAGTGGAAAAAACGTGGTCCGATCAGAATATCAATAAAATATTTTAACTGGTACATGTAACATGTATTGCCCCCTACTAATACATCCCGCCGCGCGGGGGCATGGCGCGAGCTAGTCGCGTCAGGGCTTCATTTCAGCTAACGTCGTGCGGCGCCGGCGGGAGCTGCCGGGGGTTTGCTGGCGGGGGGCGGGAGACGACCACCACGCGCACACACACACACGCACATTAACATACACACAAGGTAATTCTTCCTTTCGTAACGTAACCATAACCATGTCATTCCTATTTGTGTCTTGTATGCTACCAAATTACCCTTATTAGTATTACGCTTGACCACAACTCGCCTGATTTTCAATCTTGTTGGAATATGAAAGAAAAGTCAAGCTCACCGTAGGTACTTAGTTGATGAAGTGGAAAAAACGTGGTCCGATCAGAATATCAATAAAATCTTATAACTGGTACATGTAACATGTATTGCCCCCTACTAATACATCCCGCCGCGCGGGGGCATGGCGCGAGCTAGTCGCGTCAGGGCTTCATTTCAGCTAACGTCGTGCGGCGCCGGCGGGAGCTGCCGGGGGTTTGCTGGCGGGGGGCGGGAGACGACCACCACGCGCACACACACACACGCACATTAACATACACACAAGGTAATTCTTCCTTTCGTAACGTAACCATAACCATGTCATTCTTATTTGTGTCTTGTATGCTACCAAATTACCCTTATTAGTATTACGCTTGACCACAACTCGCCTGATTTTCAATCTTGTTGGAATATGAAAGAAAAGTCAAGCTCACCGTAGGTACTTAGTTGATGAAGTGGAAAAAACGTGGTCCGATCAGAATATCAATAAAATCTTATAACTGGTACATGTAACATGTATTGCCCCCTACTAATACATCCCGCCGCGCGGGGGCATGGCGCGAGCTAGTCGCGTCAGGGCTTCATTTCAGCTAACGTCGTGCGGCGCCGGCGGGAGCTGCCGGGGGTTTGCTGGCGGGGGGCGGGAGACGACCACCACGCGCACACACACACACACGCACATTAACATACACACAAGGTAATTCTTCCTTTCGTAACGTAACCATAACCATGTCATTCTTATTTGTGTCTTGTATGCTACCAAATTACCCTTATTAGTATTACGCTTGACCACAACTCGCCTGATTTTCAATCTTGTTGGAATATTAAAGAAAAGTCAAGCTCACCGTAGGTACTTAGTTGATGAAGTGGAAAAAACGTGGTCTGATCAGAATATCAATAAAATCTTATAACTGGTACATGTAACATGTATTGCCCCCTACTAATACATCCCGCCGCGCGGGGGCATGGCGCGAGCTAGTCGCGTCAGGGCTTCATTTCAGCTAACGTCGTGCGGCGCCGGCGGGAGCTGCCGGGGGTTTGCTGGCGGGGGGCGGCAGACGACCACCACGCGCACACACACACACGCACATTAACATACACACAAGGTAATTCTTCCTTTCGTAACGTAACCATAACCATGTCATTCTTATTTGTGTCTTGTATGCTACCAAATTACCCTTATTAGTATTACGCTTGACCACAACTCGCCTGATTTTCAATCTTGTTGGAATATGAAAGAAAAGTCAAGCTCACCGTAGGTACTTAGTTGATGAAGTGGAAAAAACGTGGTCCGATCAGAATATCAATAAAATCTTATAACTGGTACATGTAACATGTATTGCCCCCTACTAATACATCCCGCCGCGCGGGGGCATGGCGCGAGCTAGTCGCGTCAGGGCTTCATTTCAGCTAACGTCGTGCGGCGCCGGCGGGAGCTGCCGGGGGTTTGCTGGCGGGGGGCGGGAGACGACCACCACGCGCACACACACACACGCACATTAACATACACACAAGGTAATTCTTCCTTTCGTAACGTAACCATAACCATGTCATTCTTATTTGTGTCTTGTATGCTACCAAATTACCCTTATTAGTATTACGCTTGACCACAACTCGCCTGATTTTCAATCTTGTTGGAATATGAAAGAAAAGTCAAGCTCACCGTAGGTACTTAGTTGATGAAGTGGAAAAAACGTGGTCCGATCAGAATATCAATAAAATCTTGTAACTGGTACATGTAACATGTATTGCCCCCTACTAATACATCCCGCCGCGCGGGGGCATGGCGCGAGCTAGTCGCGTCAGGGCTTCATTTCAGCTAACGTCGTGCGGCGCCGGCGGGAGCTGCCGGGGGTTTGCTGGCGGGGGGCGGGAGACGACCACCACGCGCACACACACACACGCACATTAACATACACACAAGGTAATTCTTCCTTTCGAACCATAACCATGTCATTCTTATTTGTGTCTTGTATGCTACCAAATTACCCTTATTAGTATTACGCTTGACCACAACTCGCCTGATTTTCAATCTTGTTGGAATATGAAAGAAAAGTCAAGCTCACCGTAGGTACTTAGTTGATGAAGTGGAAAAAACGTGGTCCGATCAGAATATCAATAAAATCTTATAACTGGTACATGTAACATGTATTGCCCCCTACTAATACATCCCGCCGCGCGGGGGCATGGCGCGAGCTAGTCGCGTCAGGGCTTCATTTCAGCTAACGTCGTGCGGCGCCGGCGGGAGCTGCCGGGGGTTTGCTGGCGGGGGGCGGGAGACGACCACCACGCGCACACACACACACGCACATTAACATACACACAAGGTAATTCTTCCTTTCGTAACGTAACCATAACCATGTCATTCTTATTTGTGTCTTGTATGCTACCAAATTACCCTTATTAGTATTACGCTTGACCACAACTCGCCTGATTTTCAATCTTGTTGGAATATGAAAGAAAAGTCAAGCTCACCGTAGGTACTTAGTTGATGAAGTGGAAAAAACGTGGTCCGATCAGAATATCAATAAAATCTTATAACTGGTACATGTAACATGTATTGCCCCCTACTAATACATCCCGCCGCGCGGGGGCATGGCGCGAGCTAGTCGCGTCAGGGCTTCATTTCAGCTAACGTCGTGCGGCGCCGGCGGGAGCTGCCGGGGGTTTGCTGGCGGGGGGCGGGAGACGACCACCACGCGCACACACACACACGCACATTAACATACACACAAGGTAATTCTTCCTTTCGTAACGTAACCATAACCATGTCATTCTTATTTGTGTCTTGTATGCTACCAAATTACCCTTATTAGTATTACGCTTGACCACAACTCGCCTGATTTTCAATCTTGTTGGAATATGAAAGAAAAGTCAAGCTCACCGTAGGTACTTAGTTGATGAAGTGGAAAAAACGTGGTCCGATCAGAATATCAATAAAATCTTATAACTGGTACATGTAACATGTATTGCCCCCTACTAATACATCCCGCCGCGCGGGGGCATGGCGCGAGCTAGTCGCGTCAGGGCTTCATTTCAGCTAACGTCGTGCGGCGCCGGCGGGAGCTGCCGGGGGTTTGCTGGCGGGGGGCGGGAGACGACCACCACGCGCACACACACACACGCACATTAACATACACACAAGGTAATTCTTCCTTTCGTAACGTAACCATGACCATGTCATTCTTATTTGTGTCTTGTATGCTACCAAATTACCCTTATTAGTATTACGCTTGACCACAACTCGCCTGATTTTCAATCTTGTTGGAATATGAAAGAAAAGTCAAGCTCACCGTAGGTACTTAGTTGATGAAGTGGAAAAAACGTGGTCCGATCAGAATATCAATAAAATCTTATAACTGGTACATGTAACATGTATTGCCCCCTACTAATACATCCCGCCGCGCGGGGGCATGGCGCGAGCTAGTCGCGTCAGGGCTTCATTTCAGCTAACGTCGTGCGGCGCCGGCGGGAGCTGCCGGGGGTTTGCTGGCGGGGGGCGGGAGACGACCACCACGCGCACACACACACACGCACATTAACATACACACAAGGTAATTCTTCCTTTCGTAACGTAACCATAACCATGTCATTCTTATTTGTGTCTTGTATGCTACCAAATTACCCTTATTAGTATTACGCTTGACCACAACTCGCCTGATTTTCAATCTTGTTGGAATATGAAAGAAAAGTCAAGCTCACCGTAGGTACTTAGTTGATGAAGTGGAAAAAACGTGGTCCGATCAGAATATCAATAAAATCTTATAACTGGTACATGTAACATGTATTGCCCCCTACTAATACATCCCGCCGCGCGGGGGCATGGCGCGAGCTAGTCGCGTCAGGGCTTCATTTCAGCTAACGTCGTGCGGCGCCGGCGGGAGCTGCCGGGGGTTTGCTGGCGGGGGGCGGGAGACGACCACCACGCGCACACACACACACGCACATTAACATACACACAAGGTAATTCTTCCTTTCGTAACGTAACCATAACCATGTCATTCTTATTTGTGTCTTGTATGCTACCAAATTACCCTTATTAGTATTACGCTTGACCACAACTCGCCTGATTTTCAATCTTGTTGGAATATGAAAGAAAAGTCAAGCTCACCGTAGGTACTTAGTTGATGAAGTGGAAAAAACGTGGTCCGATCAGAATATCAATAAAATCTTATAACTGGTACATGTAACATGTATTGCCCCCTACTAATACATCCCGCCGCGCGGGGGCATGGCGCGAGCTAGTCGCGTCAGGGCTTCATTTCAGCTAACGTCGTGCGGCGCCGGCGGGAGCTGCCGGGGGTTTGCTGGCGGGGGGCGGGAGACGACCACCACGCGCACACACACACACGCACATTAACATACACACAAGGTAATTCTTCCTTTCGTAACGTAACCATAACCATGTCATTCTTATTTGTGTCTTGTATGCTACCAAATTACCCTTATTAGTATTACGCTTGACCACAACTCGCCTGATTTTCAATCTTGTTGGAATATGAAAGAAAAGTCAAGCTCACCGTAGGTACTTAGTTGATGAAGTGGAAAAAACGTGGTCCGATCAGAATATCAATAAAATCTTATAACTGGTACATGTAACATGTATTGCCCCCTACTAATACATCCCGCCGCGCGGGGGCATGGCGCGAGCTAGTCGCGTCAGGGCTTCATTTCAGCTAACGTCGTGCGGCGCCGGCGGGAGCTGCCGGGGGTTTGCTGGCGGGGGGCGGGAGACGACCACCACGCGCACACACACACACGCACATTAACATACACACAAGGTAATTCTTCCTTTCGTAACGTAACCATAACCATGTCATTCTTATTTGTGTCTTGTATGCTACCAAATTACCCTTATTAGTATTACGCTTGACCACAACTCGCCTGATTTTCAATCTTGTTGGAATATGAAAGAAAAGTCAAGCTCACCGTAGGTACTTAGTTGATGAAGTGGAAAAAACGTGGTCCGATCAGAATATCAATAAAATCTTATAACTGGTACATGTAACATGTATTGCCCCCTACTAATACATCCCGCCGCGCGGGGGCATGGCGCGAGCTAGTCGCGTCAGGGCTTCATTTCAGCTAACGTCGTGCGGCGCCGGCGGGAGCTGCCGGGGGTTTGCTGGCGGGGGGCGGGAGACGACCACCACGCGCACACACACACACGCACATTAACATACACACAAGGTAATTCTTCCTTTCGTAACGTAACCATAACCATGTCATTCTTATTTGTGTCTTGTATGCTACCAAATTACCCTTATTAGTATTACGCTTGACCACAACTCGCCTGATTTTCAATCTTGTTGGAATATTAAAGAAAAGTCAAGCTCACCGTAGGTACTTAGTTGATGAAGTGGAAAAAACGTGGTCCGATCAGAATATCAATAAAATCTTATAACTGGTACATGTAACATGTATTGCCCCCTACTAATACATCCCGCCGCGCGGGGGCATGGCGCGAGCTAGTCGCGTCAGGGCTTCATTTCAGCTAACGTCGTGCGGCGCCGGCGGGAGCTGCCGGGGGTTTGCTGGCGGGGGGCGGGAGACGACCACCACGCGCACACACACACACACACGCACATTAACATACACACAAGGTAATTCTTCCTTTCGTAACGTAACCATAACCATGTCATTCTTATTTGTGTCTTGTATGCTACCAAATTACCCTTATTAGTATTACGCTTGACCACAACTCGCCTGATTTTCAATCTTGTTGGAATATGAAAGAAAAGTCAAGCTCACCGTAGGTACTTAGTTGATGAAGTGGAAAAAACGTGGTCCGATCAGAATATCAATAAAATCTTATAACTGGTACATGTAACATGTATTGCCCCCTACTAATACATCCCGCCGCGCGGGGGCATGGCGCGAGCTAGTCGCGTCAGGGCTTCATTTCAGCTAACGTCGTGCGGCGCCGGCGGGAGCTGCCGGGGGTTTGCTGGCGGGGGGCGGGAGACGACCACCACGCGCACACACACACACACACGCACATTAACATACACACAAGGTAATTCTTCCTTTCGTAACGTAACCATAACCGTGTCATTCTTATTTGTGTCTTGTATGCTACCAAATTACCCTTATTAGTATTACGCTTGACCACAACTCGCCTGATTTTCAATCTTGTTGGAATATTAAAGAAAAGTCAAGCTCACCGTAGGTACTTAGTTGATGAAGTGGAAAAAACGTGGTCTGATCAGAATATCAATAAAATCTTATAACTGGTACATGTAACATGTATTGCCCCCTACTAATACATCCCGCCGCGCGGGGGCATGGCGCGAGCTAGTCGCGTCAGGGCTTCATTTCAGCTAACGTCGTGCGGCGCCGGCGGGAGCTGCCGGGGGTTTGCTGGCGGGGGGCGGGAGACGACCACCACGCGCACACACACACACACGCACATTAACATACACACAAGGTAATTCTTCCTTTCGTAACGTAACCATAACCATGTCATTCTTATTTGTGTCTTGTATGCTACCAAATTACCCTTATTAGTATTACGCTTGACCACAACTCGCCTGATTTTCAATCTTGTTGGAATATGAAAGAAAAGTCAAGCTCACCGTAGGTACTTAGTTGATGAAGTGGAAAAAACGTGGTCCGATCAGAATATCAATAAAATCTTATAACTGGTACATGTAACATGTATTGCCCCCTACTAATACATCCCGCCGCGCGGGGGCATGGCGCGAGCTAGTCGCGTCAGGGCTTCATTTCAGCTAACGTCGTGCGGCGCCGGCGGGAGCTGCCGGGGGTTTGCTGGCGGGGGGCGGGAGACGACCACCACGCGCACACACACACACGCACATTAACATACACACAAGGTAATTCTTCCTTTCGTAACGTAACCATAACCATGTCATTCTTATTTGTGTCTTGTATGCTACCAAATTACCCTTATTAGTATTACGCTTGACCACAACTCGCCTGATTTTCAATCTTGTTGGAATATGAAAGAAAAGTCAAGCTCACCGTAGGTACTTAGTTGATGAAGTGGAAAAAACGTGGTCCGATCAGAATATCAATAAAATCTTATAACTGGTACATGTAACATGTATTGCCCCCTACTAATACATCCCGCCGCGCGGGGGCATGGCGCGAGCTAGTCGCGTCAGGGCTTCATTTCAGCTAACGTCGTGCGGCGCCGGCGGGAGCTGCCGGGGGTTTGCTGGCGGGGGGCGGGAGACGACCACCACGCGCACACACACACGCACATTAACATACACACAAGGTAATTCTTCCTTTCGTAACGTAACCATAACCATGTCATTCTTATTTGTGTCTTGTATGCTACCAAATTACCCTTATTAGTATTACGCTTGACCACAACTCGCCTGATTTTCAATCTTGTTGGAATATGAAAGAAAAGTCAAGCTCACCGTAGGTACTTAGTTGATGAAGTGGAAAAAACGTGGTCCGATCAGAATATCAATAAAATCTTATAACTGGTACATGTAACATGTATTGCCCCCTACTAATACATCCCGCCGCGCGGGGGCATGGCGCGAGCTAGTCGCGTCAGGGCTTCATTTCAGCTAACGTCGTGCGGCGCCGGCGGGAGCTGCCGGGGGTTTGCTGGCGGGGGGCGGGAGACGACCACCACGCGCACACACACACACACACGCACATTAACATACACACAAGGTAATTCTTCCTTTCGTAACGTAACCATAACCGTGTCATTCTTATTTGTGTCTTGTATGCTACCAAATTACCCTTATTAGTATTACGCTTGACCACAACTCGCCTGATTTTCAATCTTGTTGGAATATGAAAGAAAAGTCAAGCTCACCGTAGGTACTTAGTTGATGAAGTGGAAAAAACGTGGTCTGATCAGAATATCAATAAAATCTTATAACTGGTACATGTAACATGTATTGCCCCCTACTAATACATCCCGCCGCGCGGGGGCATGGCGCGAGCTAGTCGCGTCAGGGCTTCATTTCAGCTAACGTCGTGCGGCGCCGGCGGGAGCTGCCGGGGGTTTGCTGGCGGGGGGCGGGAGACGACCACCACGCGCACACACACACACACACGCACATTAACATACACACAAGGTAATTCTTCCTTTCGTAACGTAACCATAACCATGTCATTCTTATTTGTGTCTTGTATGCTACCAAATTACCCTTATTAGTATTACGCTTGACCACAACTCGCCTGATTTTCAATCTTGTTGGAATATTAAAGAAAAGTCAAGCTCACCGTAGGTACTTAGTTGATGAAGTGGAAAAAACGTGGTCTGATCAGAATATCAATAAAATCTTATAACTGGTACATGTAACATGTATTGCCCCCTACTAATACATCCCGCCGCGCGGGGGCATGGCGCGAGCTAGTCGCGTCAGGGCTTCATTTCAGCTAACGTCGTGCGGCGCCGGCGGGAGCTGCCGGGGGTTTGCTGGCGGGGGGCGGGAGACGACCACCACGCGCACACACACACACACACGCACATTAACATACACACAAGGTAATTCTTCCTTTCGTAACGTAACCATAACCATGTCATTCTTATTTGTGTCTTGTATGCTACCAAATTACCCTTATTAGTATTACGCTTGACCACAACTCGCCTGATTTTCAATCTTGTTGGAATATGAAAGAAAAGTCAAGCTCACCGTAGGTACTTAGTTGATGAAGTGGAAAAAACGTGGTCCGATCAGAATATCAATAAAATCTTATAACTGGTACATGTAACATGTATTGCCCCCTACTAATACATCCCGCCGCGCGGGGGCATGGCGCGAGCTAGTCGCGTCAGGGCTTCATTTCAGCTAACGTCGTGCGGCGCCGGCGGGAGCTGCCGGGGGTTTGCTGGCGGGGGGCGGGAGACGACCACCACGCGCACACACACACACACACGCACATTAACAAACACACAAGGTAATTCTTCCTTTCGTAACGTAACCATAACCATGTCATTCTTATTTGTGTCTTGTATGCTACCAAATTACCCTTATTAGTATTACGCTTGACCACAACTCGCCTGATTTTCAATCTTGTTGGAATATTAAAGAAAAGTCAAGCTCACCGTAGGTACTTAGTTGATGAAGTGGAAAAAACGTGGTCCGATCAGAATATCAATAAAATCTTATAACTGGTACATGTAACATGTATTGCCCCCTACTAATACATCCCGCCGCGCGGGGGCATGGCGCGAGCTAGTCGCGTCAGGGCTTCATTTCAGCTAACGTCGTGCGGCGCCGGCGGGAGCTGCCGGGGGTTTGCTGGCGGGGGGCGGGAGACGACCACCACGCGCACACACACACACACACGCACATTAACATACACACAAGGTAATTCTTCCTTTCGTAACGTAACCATAACCGTGTCATTCTTATTTGTGTCTTGTATGCTACCAAATTACCCTTATTAGTATTACGCTTGACCACAACTCGCCTGATTTTCAATCTTGTTGGAATATTAAAGAAAAGTCAAGCTCACCGTAGGTACTTAGTTGATGAAGTGGAAAAAACGTGGTCTGATCAGAATATCAATAAAATCTTATAACTGGTACATGTAACATGTATTGCCCCCTACTAATACATCCCGCCGCGCGGGGGCATGGCGCGAGCTAGTCGCGTCAGGGCTTCATTTCAGCTAACGTCGTGCGGCGCCGGCGGGAGCTGCCGGGGGTTTGCTGGCGGGGGGCGGGAGACGACCACCACGCGCACACACACACACACACGCACATTAACATACACACAAGGTAATTCTTCCTTTCGTAACGTAACCATAACCATGTCATTCTTATTTGTGTCTTGTATGCTACCAAATTACCCTTATTAGTATTACGCTTGACCACAACTCGCCTGATTTTCAATCTTGTTGGAATATTAAAGAAAAGTCAAGCTCACCGTAGGTACTTAGTTGATGAAGTGGAAAAAACGTGGTCCGATCAGAATATCAATAAAATCTTATAACTGGTACATGTAACATGTATTGCCCCCTACTAATACATCCCGCCGCGCGGGGGCATGGCGCGAGCTAGTCGCGTCAGGGCTTCATTTCAGCTAACGTCGTGCGGCGCCGGCGGGAGCTGCCGGGGGTTTGCTGGCGGGGGGCGGGAGACGACCACCACGCGCACACACACACACACGCACATTAACATACACACAAGGTAATTCTTCCTTTCGTAACGTAACCATAACCATGTCATTCTTATTTGTGTCTTGTATGCTACCAAATTACCCTTATTAGTATTACGCTTGACCACAACTCGCCTGATTTTCAATCTTGTTGGAATATGAAAGAAAAGTCAAGCTCACCGTAGGTACTTAGTTGATGAAGTGGAAAAAACGTGGTCCGATCAGAATATCAATAAAATCTTATAACTGGTACATGTAACATGTATTGCCCCCTACTAATACATCCCGCCGCGCGGGGGCATGGCGCGAGCTAGTCGCGTCAGGGCTTCATTTCAGCTAACGTCGTGCGGCGCCGGCGGGAGCTGCCGGGGGTTTGCTGGCGGGGGGCGGGAGACGACCACCACGCGCACACACACACACACACGCACATTAACATACACACAAGGTAATTCTTCCTTTCGTAACGTAACCATAACCATGTCATTCTTATTTGTGTCTTGTATGCTACCAAATTACCCTTATTAGTATTACGCTTGACCACAACTCGCCTGATTTTCAATCTTGTTGGAATATTAAAGAAAAGTCAAGCTCACCGTAGGTACTTAGTTGATGAAGTGGAAAAAACGTGGTCTGATCAGAATATCAATAAAATCTTATAACTGGTACATGTAACATGTATTGCCCCCTACTAATACATCCCGCCGCGCGGGGGCATGGCGCGAGCTAGTCGCGTCAGGGCTTCATTTCAGCTAACGTCGTGCGGCGCCGGCGGGAGCTGCCGGGGGTTTGCTGGCGGGGGGCGGGAGACGACCACCACGCGCACACACACACACGCACATTAACATACACACAAGGTAATTCTTCCTTTCGTAACGTAACCATAACCATGTCATTCTTATTTGTGTCTTGTATGCTACCAAATTACCCTTATTAGTATTACGCTTGACCACAATTCGCCTGATTTTCAATCTTGTTGGAATATGAAAGAAAAGTCAAGCTCACCGTAGGTACTTAGTTGATGAAGTGGAAAAAACGTGGTCCGATCAGAATATCAATAAAATCTTATAACTGGTACATGTAACATGTATTGCCCCCTACTAATACATCCCGCCGCGCGGGGGCATGGCGCGAGCTAGTCGCGTCAGGGCTTCATTTCAGCTAACGTCGTGCGGCGCCGGCGGGAGCTGCCGGGGGTTTGCTGGCGGGGGGCGGGAGACGACCACCACGCGCACACACACACACGCACATTAACATACACACAAGGTAATTCTTCCTTTCGTAACGTAACCATAACCATGTCATTCTTATTTGTGTCTTGTATGCTACCAAATTACCCTTATTAGTATTACGCTTGACCACAACTCGCCTGATTTTCAATCTTGTTGGAATATGAAAGAAAAGTCAAGCTCACCGTAGGTACTTAGTTGATGAAGTGGAAAAAACGTGGTCCGATCAGAATATCAATAAAATCTTATAACTGGTACATGTAACATGTATTGCCCCCTACTAATACATCCCGCCGCGCGGGGGCATGGCGCGAGCTAGTCGCGTCAGGGCTTCATTTCAGCTAACGTCGTGCGGCGCCGGCGGGATCTGCCGGGGGTTTGCTGGCGGGGGGCGGGAGACGACCACCACGCGCACACACACACACACGCACATTAACATACACACAAGGTAATTCTTCCTTTCGTAACGTAACCATAACCATGTCATTCTTATTTGTGTCTTGTATGCTACCAAATTACCCTTATTAGTATTACGCTTGACCACAACTCGCCTGATTTTCAATCTTGTTGGAATATGAAAGAAAAGTCAAGCTCACCGTAGGTACTTAGTTGATGAAGTGGAAAAAACGTGGTCCGATCAGAATATCAATAAAATCTTATAACTGGTACATGTAACATGTATTGCCCCCTACTAATACATCCCGCCGCGCGGGGGCATGGCGCGAGCTAGTCGCGTCAGGGCTTCATTTCAGCTAACGTCGTGCGGCGCCGGCGGGAGCTGCCGGGGGTTTGCTGGCGGGGGGCGGGAGACGACCACCACGCGCACACACACACACGCACATTAACATACACACAAGGTAATTCTTCCTTTCGTAACGTAACCATAACCATGTCATTCTTATTTGTGTCTTGTATGCTACCAAATTACCCTTATTAGTATTACGCTTGACCACAACTCGCCTGATTTTCAATCTTGTTGGAATATGAAAGAAAAGTCAAGCTCACCGTAGGTACTTAGTTGATGAAGTGGAAAAAACGTGGTCCGATCAGAATATCAATAAAATCTTATAACTGGTACATGTAACATGTATTGCCCCCTACTAATACATCCCGCCGCGCGGGGGCATGGCGCGAGCTAGTCGCGTCAGGGCTTCATTTCAGCTAACGTCGTGCGGCGCCGGCGGGAGCTGCCGGGGGTTTGCTGGCGGGGGGCGGGAGACGACCACCACGCGCACACACACACACGCACATTAACATACACACAAGGTAATTCTTCCTTTCGTAACGTAACCATAACCATGTCATTCTTATTTGTGTCTTGTATGCTACCAAATTACCCTTATTAGTATTACGCTTGACCACAACTCGCCTGATTTTCAATCTTGTTGGAATATGAAAGAAAAGTCAAGCTCACCGTAGGTACTTAGTTGATGAAGTGGAAAAAACGTGGTCCGATCAGAATATCAATAAAATCTTATAACTGGTACATGTAACATGTATTGCCCCCTACTAATACATCCCGCCGCGCGGGGGCATGGCGCGAGCTAGTCGCGTCAGGGCTTCATTTCAGCTAACGTCGTGCGGCGCCGGCGGGAGCTGCCGGGGGTTTGCTGGCGGGGGGCGGGAGACGACCACCACGCGCACACACACACACGCACATTAACATACACACAAGGTAATTCTTCCTTTCGTAACGTAACCATAACCATGTCATTCTTATTTGTGTCTTGTATGCTACCAAATTACCCTTATTAGTATTACGCTTGACCACAACTCGCCTGATTTTCAATCTTGTTGGAATATGAAAGAAAAGTCAAGCTCACCGTAGGTACTTAGTTGATGAAGTGGAAAAAACGTGGTCCGATCAGAATATCAATAAAATCTTATAACTGGTACATGTAACATGTATTGCCCCCTACTAATACATCCCGCCGCGCGGGGGCATGGCGCGAGCTAGTCGCGTCAGGGCTTCATTTCAGCTAACGTCGTGCGGCGCCGGCGGGAGCTGCCGGGGGTTTGCTGGCGGGGGGCGGGAGACGACCACCACGCGCACACACACACACACACGCACATTAACATACACACAAGGTAATTCTTCCTTTCGTAACGTAACCATAACCATGTCATTCTTATTTGTGTCTTGTATGCTACCAAATTACCCTTATTAGTATTACGCTTGACCACAACTCGCCTGATTTTCAATCTTGTTGGAATATTAAAGAAAAGTCAAGCTCACCGTAGGTACTTAGTTGATGAAGTGGAAAAAACGTGGTCTGATCAGAATATCAATAAAATCTTATAACTGGTACATGTAACATGTATTGCCCCCTACTAATACATCCCGCCGCGCGGGGGCATGGCGCGAGCTAGTCGCGTCAGGGCTTCATTTCAGCTAACGTCGTGCGGCGCCGGCGGGAGCTGCCGGGGGTTTGCTGGCGGGGGGCGGGAGACGACCACCACGCGCACACACACACACGCACATTAACATACACACAAGGTAATTCTTCCTTTCGTAACGTAACCATAACCATGTCATTCTTATTTGTGTCTTGTATGCTACCAAATTACCCTTATTAGTATTACGCTTGACCACAACTCGCCTGATTTTCAATCTTGTTGGAATATGAAAGAAAAGTCAAGCTCACCGTAGGTACTTAGTTGATGAAGTGGAAAAAACGTGGTCCGATCAGAATATCAATAAAATCTTATAACTGGTACATGTAACATGTATTGCCCCCTACTAATACATCCCGCCGCGCGGGGGCATGGCGCGAGCTAGTCGCGTCAGGGCTTCATTTCAGCTAACGTCGTGCGGCGCCGGCGGGAGCTGCCGGGGGTTTGCTGGCGGGGGGCGGGAGACGACCACCACGCGCACACACACACGCACATTAACATACACACAAGGTAATTCTTCCTTTCGTAACGTAACCATAACCATGTCATTCTTATTTGTGTCTTGTATGCTACCAAATTACCCTTATTAGTATTACGCTTGACCACAACTCGCCTGATTTTCAATCTTGTTGGAATATGAAAGAAAAGTCAAGCTCACCGTAGGTACTTAGTTGATGAAGTGGAAAAAACGTGGTCCGATCAGAATATCAATAAAATCTTATAACTGGTACATGTAACATGTATTGCCCCCTACTAATACATCCCGCCGCGCGGGGGCATGGCGCGAGCTAGTCGCGTCAGGGCTTCATTTCAGCTAACGTCGTGCGGCGCCGGCGGGAGCTGCCGGGGGTTTGCTGGCGGGGGGCGGGAGACGACCACCACGCGCACACACACACACGCACATTAACATACACACAAGGTAATTCTTCCTTTCGTAACGTAACCATAACCATGTCATTCTAATTGTGTCTTGTATGCTACCAAATTACCCTTATTAGTATTACGCTTGACCACAACTCGCCTGATTTTCAATCTTGTTGGAATATGAAAGAAAAGTCAAGCTCACCGTAGGTACTTAGTTGATGAAGTGGAAAAAACGTGGTCCGATCAGAATATCAATAAAATCTTATAACTGGTACATGTAACATGTATTGCCCCCTACTAATACATCCCGCCGCGCGGGGGCATGGCGCGAGCTAGTCGCGTCAGGGCTTCATTTCAGCTAACGTCGTGCGGCGCCGGCGGGAGCTGCCGGGGGTTTGCTGGCGGGGGGCGGGAGACGACCACCACGCGCACACACACACGCACATTAACATACACACAAGGTAATTCTTCCTTTCGTAACGTAACCATAACCATGTCATTCTTATTTGTGTCTTGTATGCTACCAAATTACCCTTATTAGTATTACGCTTGACCACAACTCGCCTGATTTTCAATCTTGTTGGAATATTAAAGAAAAGTCAAGCTCACCGTAGGTACTTAGTTGATGAAGTGGAAAAAACGTGGTCTGATCAGAATATCAATAAAATCTTATAACTGGTACATGTAACATGTATTGCCCCCTACTAATACATCCCGCCGCGCGGGGGCATGGCGCGAGCTAGTCGCGTCAGGGCTTCATTTCAGCTAACGTCGTGCGGCGCCGGCGGGAGCTGCCGGGGGTTTGCTGGCGGGGGGCGGGAGACGACCACCACGCGCACACACACACACGCACATTAACATACACACAAGGTAATTCTTCCTTTCGTAACGTAACCATAACCATGTCATTCTTATTTGTGTCTTGTATGCTACCAAATTACCCTTATTAGTATTACGCTTGACCACAACTCGCCTGATTTTCAATCTTGTTGGAATATGAAAGAAAAGTCAAGCTCACCGTAGGTACTTAGTTGATGAAGTGGAAAAAACGTGGTCCGATCAGAATATCAATAAAATCTTATAACTGGTACATGTAACATGTATTGCCCCCTACTAATACATCCCGCCGCGCGGGGGCATGGCGCGAGCTAGTCGCGTCAGGGCTTCATTTCAGCTAACGTCGTGCGGCGCCGGCGGGAGCTGCCGGGGGTTTGCTGGCGGGGGGCGGGAGACGACCACCAGGCGCACACACACACACGCACATTAACATACACACAAGGTAATTCTTCCTTTCGTAACGTAACCATAACCATGTCATTCTTATTTGTGTCTTGTATGCTACCAAATTACCCTTATTAGTATTACGCTTGACCACAACTCGCCTGATTTTCAATCTTGTTGGAATATGAAAGAAAAGTCAAGCTCACCGTGTAACGTGGTAATTTATACTACTAACCCCATCTAGTATGTTAGAGCAGAACTAACCATTTAAATTGAATAGAATTTGTTCATCGAGCCGCTCGGCGAAGAGAAGCGGAGGCGCAAAGATGGCAGGCTGATGAAATAATTCTGCTCACGGCCGCAAGAGGGCGGTCTAAAAAGCAGAAAGGGAAAAATGATATATTCGGACTAATATCGTAAAGATCAATGGGTTTAGACATCGTCTCAATTCAAAGATAAATTCCAGATTTTCTGATGTTCCAGGCGTCACCTTCCATTCGATTAGAAGAAAGTTCATTCCTCTCGATTCCGATTTAAAGCGCCATCTACCGGAGTGTAGAGAAATAGCCGAATAGCTTCCAAAGCGTATATGGAGGGAGTGTTGTGACGTTTGAAATAGAAAGTTCGAGATCAAAATCGATTGTAATATAACAAGCAGCGAAGCGGGTTTCCAGCATTCTCTGCCCGAGCTGCTTCAAAGGACAAACAATAGTCCACCAGTGTGTTTTCATCCGCGGTGTGTGGGTAAGTACCAAGCGCAAGCGGTGGTAGTCATGTAAAATTGGTTGGAAGTGCATTTCTTCATATTGACGGCGTTTTTCAGACGGAGATCTTGCTGTACGCGGGTTTTTATTATCAGCGAAGCGGAGAATCCGGCAAGAGGCGGCAAGCATTAAGTGGGTCAAATATCAGGTATGTGCGTGTGGAATTTTATAAATTCACCTCCCAGAGATAGGATGGTTTCTAATCGTTCCAATGTGATAATTTCCAGGGGTCATCGAAAGCCGCCGCTCCGTCCACACACCGGGAACGAGATCAGCCACCGTCGGGTGACGCATGAGCTGATCTATGCTGAGTCCAGCTCGTGAACTGCTCCAGCTGGGCGGGTTGCTGCTTCGTGTGGTCTAGCGAGGCTGCGCAGACGTAACCCTGGCTTTTCAAGTAAGATCCAACCGATTTCTGTGCGTCGAAACTGACGCCACCCTCTTTTCGGATTTAAATGTATGCTGACCGTGAATTTGAGTGGAATTCTTCTTATCTGATAATACGAAGTCCTGCCTCAGTTTTACTCGCCTATTGCGGGTAACCTTCGTCGTGAAGATCATAAAGATAAACCTAAAATTGTGATATCATCGTATGTGATTACCATTTAATTTTATGTGCGTTAAGTGCTGGTCGTTGGTCGTTTTCTTTTAGATATTTCGTGTATAGAATCAAGTTATTTCTATTGATTGATCTCTACCTTCAAGTAGGAAATTTAAACAAGATCGTACCTAGACTTTATTGTTCCGTCTAATGTTTAAACCAAATTAGTTTGGGGTAGTTAGTAATAATATTTTTATTTCGATCTTTGTCGTGTGATTGGAAATTAATGTGCAAGTAAAAGAAGGAAACAATAGCAGATAGCTCAGACAGAAGCTATTCATTGTGTAGTTAATGTAAATTAACCGTTCGAGTGTCTTGTGAATATCGCTGAGTAATTTGCACCTCTACCTACAAATCCAACTTGTGAAATTGTTAAAGAATTCAACCTATTCATGCCCCAAATAAGTATTAATAACCCACACTAACATCTTAGGACTGTAATTTTTCTTTTGTAACGATATTTCCTTGGTTTTAGTGATCATATAATGAACTTGTAACCGATCACCTAGAATTTAGAAATACCTCAGTCTAACTTGTTGAGATCTTACAGTTTGGTTGATAATTAGGTTTAAGAACATAATAGCTTCTTGGTTCATGCGATAATGGACCAACATAACAAAATATAAAATCATATTCCTCTGTAAAAGCTAAACAGTTAAACTTTGGTGTGATCTTAGACTACCATCATCTTAGTACCATGGTTGAGTTTACAGTCAAGCTTAGGAATGTTTAACATTCAAGTTAGTTAGACATTGTACCACTTCATTCTATATTTAAAATCAATAAATAATTAATATGTGTGTTCTAATCAACTAAATTTGTGTAACTTGAACAATTCTTTATGAATAGAAAGATATTTATAACTTAATATAAAAGTTTTATTTTTACCTTCCTTAGTTTACAATTAATAATAGGTAGGTTTTTGTAGCCCTATATAGCCGGGGGGTTACAAAATGGCGCCCAACTTAAAATATTTCTTCTAGACAAACGGCCAGCACTATTTTTTTTAACGCTTTACTTAATGTTACATGTTTTTTTTAAATGTTATGGTGATACTTTGTGGCTTTAGGTGTATTTGTGTAACGGCTTAGAGATATGAGATTGTACATAGGCAATATATGTACCTACATTTTACATTAATGAATATGACATTGGTAATTATTGTGTAATTGTATTAGTCAGGTATACCTTCACTTTTATACATTAATATACCTAACATCAGCAATTAGTTTGCAAAAGTTTTAGTCGGGTAAACCCACACTTTTCAGACATTAATACCTAACATTAATAATTGTTTTGCAAATGTATTAGTCAGGTATACCTGTGCTTTTCATGTATTAGTATAACAATAGTAGTTACTTTGTAAAGGTATTAGTGAGGTACATTGATGTTCAACGGCTGTATATATATCCAAATATTGGGTTTTACTCGTTTTAAAGTATGGTAGTCTAAGTGTACTCCGATCAATGTTCATGTGCAACAATACTTCTGTGATAGTATTCCTTCTGTAATAGAACTTATTTTGTAAGACGACCAGCATTTCAACAAAGTTAGTTTAATACTTTATTACATTCACAATATTTTTAGCCACCATGTAGACAATTAGGTTTAGATTGTTGTTTTTTTGCTGTTGCTTTGTGGTGCGCTGGTGTTTGTAAGTTGGTAGTGGTTGTCAAGATGGAGGCGCGTTCGATTCCCATCTACTCCCTTACAAAGGAAGAGCTTCAGCATGAGGTTCACATTCGTTCGGAGGAGCCGGAGCCAACAATGGAGAAATTAAAGAAGCAGCTGAAGCGGCTCATTCAAGGTGTTCCTCCTGATGAGACTTTGGTGGTGATCATTGAGTCCAGTCAGGAGCTGAAGCGTTAGGGGCATGGCACATTAAAGACTTGAAGAAATAGGTATTCAAAATACAGGATCATACCTGTTCGTACATATGTTTCTTTAATGTGTTCCGTTCTGTGTTGTTGTCATGGCATATGACGTTCCTAGCTCAGGTTTTTGTAAATAGTTTATTGTCATTATGACATATTCTTTAACACATGTTTCTGTAGTATATCGTAGTCATGTTTTGATTGTTTTACACAGGTTTCTGTAGTGTGTTGTTATCAGAGTTTTTTTGTTTCACACATGTTTCTGTAGTGTGCTGTTGTCAGGGTTTTATGGTGTAAATTTTTAACACATGTGTTTTGTTTAGTGTGTTGCTGTCATGTTGTTTTTATATAAGATGTTGTATTAAGGGCACATTGTCTGTAACAAATATCTTTGGTTTAGTGTGTTGTTTAGGTGGAAATGTTTCTTTCTTTTCCTATTGTGTACACATGTACCGCTAGTGTGTTGCTATTATGGCACATTTTATTTAACACATGTTTTGTCTAGTGTGTTGTGTAAGTGGGAATGTTTCTTTCATTTCTTGTTGCTTACACATGTTTCGCTAGCGTGTTGCTATTATGGCGTAAATTTTTAACACACATATTTTCTTTGGTGTGTGGTCTAATTAGGAAAGTTTTTTTTCTTGTCCTATTGTTTACCTGTTCATGTATTGGTAGTGTGTTGCTGTTATGGCGTAATTTTTTCACATGTTTTTGTAGTGTGTTGCAGTTATCGCGTAATTTTTTCACATGTTCTTTTAGTGTGTCGCTGTTATAGCGTAAATTTTTAACACATATATTTTAGATGGTATATTGTTTGAGTAGGAAAGTTTTTTTTCCTATTGTTGTGCCAAGCTGAATACAGGGGTCATTCGAGGCGGCGCATGTACCTCGTTAATCAATAAGCCGGAGCATGGAAATTTTATGAACCTGTATTAATAGCATTGTTAGAGCCAACATTTTGTTTCAGTCTGGAGACGAGTATATTCGAGGCGGCGTGTGTACCTCGTTAATCATAAGCCAAAGCATGAAAACTATAAGGTTTTGGGGAAACAATAGTCGCAATCCTCATAGTTCTTATCACAAATTATTATTGTGTAAGGCTGTTGTTGCTGTTGTAGCCTGTATAGCCCGGACAAGAAGGTTTTTTTGGTATAGTAGAACAACAGTCCTGGCAGATGGTATAATCAAGGTTTCGAAGTACTGGTACGTTAATTATCATGGTTCAGTGGTCGTTACATCTGGGAAAGAGGCTCACTAAGGGAACTATTTTGTTTGAATGTAATTACTAGCAGTACACACATTAGGAGGTGAGGTACTGCTGGAATATTTGGAGAGCGGATATGAGTTCCCACGGTTACACGTAGAGACCTCTAAAAAGCATGAATGTGGAATTAAATAGGAAAGTGAGGTGATGCATGCAAGAGGAAGAATGAGTCAACGTAATGTAAGTTTTGTATAAAGAGCGATAGGGCGTGTGGTGGTGGGATGAATGGTAGCGTGGTTCGGTGAAAGGTATTTGTATGAAGTGTGTCTGGGGTTCCGTTGGTAGCTTTATATCCAGTCAGATGTCAGGCAAACGACCACAGATGAACATAAAAAGTTTGCATGTTAGATAAGTAAGTTATATATTGTTCATATTTAGCCTCGATCTTTTAAGTGGGTTAATCTCAGTGCGGCATTTATCTGGCAGCACTATAGGTTTAGTATATTTGTTAGTCAGCTTGCAGGTCATTACTACTTATTGTATTTCAGGCTGCTACAGTTATGGGGGTTCTTAAGGGATGTTTGTGTAGGTGTTTCTTTGGTCTTCACGCTGAGGGCAGCGCACGTTTCTCCTTACACCCGAAACTTTCCATGGGAAGGGGGGTATTGTAACGTGGTAATTTATACTACTAACCCCATCTAGTATGTTAGAGCAGAACTAACCATTTAAATTGAATAGAATTTGTTCATCGAGCCGCTCGGCGAAGAGAAGCGGAGGCGCAAAGATGGCAGGCTGATGAAATAATTCTGCTCACGGCCGCAAGAGGGCGGTCTAAAAAGCAGAAAGGGAAAAATGATATATTCGGACTAATATCGTAAAGATCAATGGGTTTAGACATCGTCTCAATTCAAAGATAAATTCCAGATTTTCTGATGTTCCAGGCGTCACCTTCCATTCGATTAGAAGAAAGTTCATTCCTCTCGATTCCGATTTAAAGCGCCATCTACCGGAGTGTAGAGAAATAGCCGAATAGCTTCCAAAGCGTATATGGAGGGAGTGTTGTGACATTTGAAATAGAAAGTTCGAGATCAAAATCGATTGTAATATAACAAGCAGCGAAGCGGGTTTCCAGCATTCTCTGCCCGAGCTGCTTCAAAGGACAAACAATAGTCCACCAGTGTGTTTTCATCCGCGGTGTGTGGGTAAGTACCAAGCGCAAGCGGTGGTAGTCATGTAAAATTGGTTGGAAGTGCATTTCTTCATATTGACGGCGTTTTTCAGACGGAGATCTTGCTGTACGCGGGTTTTTATTATCAGCGAAGCGGAGAATCCGGCAAGAGGCGGCAAGCATTAAGTGGGTCAAATATCAGGTATGTGCGTGTGGAATTTTATAAATTCACCTCCCAGAGATAGGATGGTTTCTAATCGTTCCAATGTGATAATTTCCAGGGGTCATCGAAAGCCGCCGCTCCGTCCACACACCGGGAACGAGATCAGCCACCGTCGGGTGACGCATGAGCTGATCTATGCTGAGTCCAGCTCGTGAACTGCTCCAGCTGGGCGGGTTGCTGCTTCGTGTGGTCTAGCGAGGCTGCGCAGACGTAACCCTGGCTTTTCAAGTAAGATCCAACCGATTTCTGTGCGTCGAAACTGACGCCACCCTCTTTTCGGATTTAAATGTATGCTGACCGTGAATTTGAGTGGAATTCTTCTTATCTGATAATACGAAGTCCTGCCTCAGTTTTACTCGCCTATTGCGGGTAACCTTCGTCGTGAAGATCATAAAGATAAACCTAAAATTGTGATATCATCGTATGTGATTACCATTTAATTTTATGTGCGTTAAGTGCTGGTCGTTGGTCGTTTTCTTTTAGATATTTCGTGTATAGAATCAAGTTATTTCTATTGATTGATCTCTACCTTCAAGTAGGAAATTTAAACAAGATCGTACCTAGACTTTATTGTTCCGTCTAATGTTTAAACCAAATTAGTTTGGGGTAGTTAGTAATAATATTTTTATTTCGATCTTTGTCGTGTGATTGGAAATTAATGTGCAAGTAAAAGAAGGAAACAATAGCAGATAGCTCAGACAGAAGCTATTCATTGTGTAGTTAATGTAAATTAACCGTTCGAGTGTCTTGTGAATATCGCTGAGTAATTTGCACCTCTACCTACAAATCCAACTTGTGAAATTGTTAAAGAATTCAACCTATTCATGCCCCAAATAAGTATTAATAACCCACACTAACATCTTAGGACTGTAATTTTTCTTTTGTAACGATATTTCCTTGGTTTTAGTGATCATATAATGAACTTGTAACCGATCACCTAGAATTTAGAAATACCTCAGTCTAACTTGTTGAGATCTTACAGTTTGGTTGATAATTAGGTTTAAGAACATAATAGCTTCTTGGTTCATGCGATAATGGACCAACATAACAAAATATAAAATCATATTCCTCTGTAAAAGCTAAACAGTTAAACTTTGGTGTGATCTTAGACTACCATCATCTTAGTACCATGGTTGAGTTTACAGTCAAGCTTAGGAATGTTTAACATTCAAGTTAGTTAGACATTGTACCACTTCATTCTATATTTAAAATCAATAAATAATTAATATGTGTGTTCTAATCAACTAAATTTGTGTAACTTGAACAATTCTTTATGAATAGAAAGATATTTATAACTTAATATAAAAGTTTTATTTTTACCTTCCTTAGTTTACAATTAATAATAGGTAGGTTTTTGTAGCCCTATATAGCCGGGGGGTTACAACCGTAGGTACTTAGTTGATGAAGTGGAAAAAACGTGGTCCGATCAGAATATCAATAAAATCTTATAACTGGTACATGTAACATGTATTGCCCCCTACTAATACATCCCGCCGCGCGGGGGCATGGCGCGAGCTAGTCGCGTCAGGGCTTCATTTCAGCTAACGTCGTGCGGCGCCGGCGGGAGCTGCCGGGGGTTTGCTGGCGGGGGGCGGGAGACGACCACCACGCGCACACACACACACGCACATTAACATACACACAAGGTAATTCTTCCTTTCGTAACGTAACCATAACCATGTCATTCTTATTTGTGTCTTGTATGCTACCAAATTACCCTTATTAGTATTACGCTTGACCACAACTCGCCTGATTTTCAATCTTGTTGGAATATGAAAGAAAAGTCAAGCTCACCGTAGGTACTTAGTTGATGAAGTGGAAAAAACGTGGTCCGATCAGAATATCAATAAAATCTTATAACTGGTACATGTAACATGTATTGCCCCCTACTAATACATCCCGCCGCGCGGGGGCATGGCGCGAGCTAGTCGCGTCAGGGCTTCATTTCAGCTAACGTCGTGCGGCGCCGGCGGGAGCTGCCGGGGGTTTGCTGGCGGGGGGCGGGAGACGACCACCACGCGCACACACACACACACACGCACATTAACATACACACAAGGTAATTCTTCCTTTCGTAACGTAACCATAACCGTGTCATTCTTATTTGTGTCTTGTATGCTACCAAATTACCCTTATTAGTATTACGCTTGACCACAACTCGCCTGATTTTCAATCTTGTTGGAATATTAAAGAAAAGTCAAGCTCACCGTAGGTACTTAGTTGATGAAGTGGAAAAAACGTGGTCTGATCAGAATATCAATAAAATCTTATAACTGGTACATGTAACATGTATTGCCCCCTACTAATACATCCCGCCGCGCGGGGGCATGGCGCGAGCTAGTCGCGTCAGGGCTTCATTTCAGCTAACGTCGTGCGGCGCCGGCGGGAGCTGCCGGGGGTTTGCTGGCGGGGGGCGGGAGACGACCACCACGCGCACACACACACACGCACATTAACATACACACAAGGTAATTCTTCCTTTCGTAACGTAACCATAACCATGTCATTCTTATTTGTGTCTTGTATGCTACCAAATTACCCTTATTAGTATTACGCTTGACCACAACTCGCCTGATTTTCAATCTTGTTGGAATATGAAAGAAAAGTCAAGCTCACCGTAGGTACTTAGTTGATGAAGTGGAAAAAACGTGGTCCGATCAGAATATCAATAAAATCTTATAACTGGTACATGTAACATGTATTGCCCCCTACTAATACATCCCGCCGCGCGGGGGCATGGCGCGAGCTAGTCGCGTCAGGGCTTCATTTCAGCTAACGTCGTGCGGCGCCGGCGGGAGCTGCCGGGGGTTTGCTGGCGGGGGGCGGGAGACGACCACCACGCGCACACACACACGCACATTAACATACACACAAGGTAATTCTTCCTTTCGTAACGTAACCATAACCATGTCATTCTTATTTGTGTCTTGTATGCTACCAAATTACCCTTATTAGTATTACGCTTGACCACAACTCGCCTGATTTTCAATCTTGTTGGAATATGAAAGAAAAGTCAAGCTCACCGTAGGTACTTAGTTGATGAAGTGGAAAAAACGTGGTCCGATCAGAATATCAATAAAATCTTATAACTGGTACATGTAACATGTATTGCCCCCTACTAATACATCCCGCCGCGCGGGGGCATGGCGCGAGCTAGTCGCGGCAGGGCTCCATTTCAGCTAACGTCGTGCGGCGCCGGCGGGAGCTGCCGGGGGTTTGCTGGCGGGGGGCGGGAGACGACCACCACGCGCACACACACACACACACCACACACACACAAAAGGTAATTCTTCCTTTCGTACCGTAATCATAATATTCTTTTTGTCTCATCATTTGATTTTAACTTAAACCGAACCTTATTTAAAAAAAAAACACAAAATAAAGCATTTTAGGACCAATAGGTTTTATTACTTTGTTTATATCAATCCGTGATCTTTCAAGAATGCCGCCAAATAAATACATACGTGCAACTCGGGTCCGTGAGTTAGTTTTCAATCGTGTGATCGAGGTGAATTCAAGTGAAGCGATACTCTGTGTGTGCAACGGCATAGTGAAATACAGTGTTGTTAACGTGTGTGCTTAGTGAAGAACAAGAAGTTTGGTGTAAGATGTGGAATAAGAAAGTAAAATTCCTTTGCTGCCTTTTGCCGACGACTCGGCGCGCACCAGGAGTCTAACGTAGCGCGCCGCCGCGAGAGTGGACGACAGTCGTGATCTACCGGCCGGGGCTGGGGGAGAGTTCGACTGAGACCACTGCCGAGGCACCGACCGCGCACCCTGCGGCGTCTGCTACCATGCACTTGTGAATACTGATGAGCATGCTAGAGGAACGAGCTAGATGTCGAGGACGAGCAAGACTCGAGCAACATGTCGAGAACGAGCAAGACTCGAGCAAGACTTCGAGAAAACGAGCAAGACTCGAGCAAGACTTCGAGAAAACGAGCAAGGCTCTAGCAAGACGTCGATAACGAGCATGACGTCGAGATTTTGATGGTCACATGCGACAAAGTGAACTGAAGACTGAAGAAACATCAGCTGATAACATATTTCAACAAAATTTCATCGTATCAGCACTTCTTGAGGTTGCCGTAAAGAATTTTCAAAAATAGCAAGAGATGACAATGCAGATGTTGCTTCTGTGCTACGCTGATGTCTTTGCTTGGAGTGTTGTCTGTTATTGAAAGAACTGGTTTAATGAAACACTACAATAAATACGGGAGTTGAACCGCCGACAACGTCAAAGAAGAATACTAGTTGCCCGAGAGACAGAGGATATGATGAGGAACGGAGTTATGGAAGCTACGTTTGGCCCATGGTGTTCTCTTGTAGCTCTGGTCAAGAAGAAACACGTCAGTATACAGTTCTGTGTGGACTATCGACGACTCAATGATGTGAGAAGGACAGTTATCCTCTTCCCAGGGTTGAAGACACGTTGAGCACATTATCGGGAATAAAGTGGTTCTCAACATGACTTAAAGAGTGGATACTGGCAAGTGGAAATAAATCACAAAGATAGGGTAAAGACTGCTTTCTCCACAGGGAAATGCAGTTCAATGTTGTACCATTTAGATAGTGCCATCAATGCCATCAGCTGCTTTCAAAGGGTTAGAAGAACTAGTTCTTACAGCTGGACTAATCAGAGACGCTTGGATCTGGAACGTGTTTCGACTAAAATTCGAGCAGTAGACCTGCAGATTCTAAATAAGTGTTGATTCTTCAAACGTCAAGCCAGTTTATTGCGACATGTCATATCCGAAGCGAGTTTACAGACGGTTTCAGAGAAAACCATCACCATTAAGAACAAGCCGATTCTAAAGGACAACCCCGAAGTCTGACTGGGACTATCTCACTACCAAAGATTCGTCAAGAGCATCACTGACATAGCAAAGCCACTACCTAAATTGACGGAAGAACAAGGCGTATTCTTTTAGAACGATGACTGCGATGCTGCAATTTAAGAATTGAAGAAAAGACTTTGTGTATCACCGATCCTTGGATTTCCAGACACGGAAAACTACTTAATTGTGCATACGGACGCGAGCTGGTATCGGAGTCTCAAGGAAGATGAGACTGGAAGTTGTCATTGTTTACTTCAGTAAATACATAGGTAACTGTGTATGTGACGTCATCACCAACCCCAACGGACGACCAGCGCTGGTTGCCATGCAGCCGGGAACATTTTGGGGAGATGAAGTTGTGTTGTGACATGTTATGTTTTGTCTGTATTATATCTTGTTGTTTATATTATATTGTTTTTGTCACATTAAATGTTTTTCTTTCTTTCGTTCTAAAACCTTGCATATTAAAATCAGAGACAAGCCAACTGCATTACTAGGAAGGAGCTACTTGCTAAAAGTTAACACAGCGTTTAAGCAAATACTTGCTTAGATTCAATTTGTTTGTTTAGTTATGTTTATCCCTTAAAGAAAACAAAACGACTTAAAGTTACTTGCCGTTGTGTAGTTATGGTTGAATTATACTCTACTTCACAGTATTAATATAATGTCTACTTGATGTATTTTTAGTGTTTTCTAAGTATACATTCGTGCGCGATTACATCCTGCCTGATGTTAAGTATCGAAATGCAATGAAAAATAAACCCTTAACCACCTACCAGCGGTCTCTGAGACTTAAATGATTCTATGTGTGTGTCGTAACTTCGCACCGGTTTATGTGACTTACTGACTACACCAATCCGTGTCTCACATGTGCTCGCATATATTATTGCGAGCGGTAGTCGAGACCGCGTTAATGTTGTGACTTTTTTGTGAGTTATTTCATTTTAATATCTTAAGATAAAAAAATGATGCAAATATGAAAACACGGCTTCAGCGAGTCATTTCAGATGAAGAGTAGGCTGCACAGCTTACAGAACCAGACATGGAACATTAAAGAAGTTATCGCGTTCCGAGAGATATGAAAGACTACTCCCCGTATTCTGCTGATAAAGGAAGATTTACCAAGCTTGCCCGACGCTGCCAAACATTTAAAAACAAGAAATGTGTCACGTGTGATTGAAAAAGAATTATCAAACCGCTTCAAGACATGTAAAGTACTAAATTGTTTGTGTTTTAAAAAATGAAATGTTACTATATTCGAATGAGAAAATAAAGTGATAAAATTAAAGTGGTCGTAGTGAAGTTAAGTTTGGGTGTCAAGTTATGATTAAACGGTATTTGTCGTAAATATTCATACCTTTAAAAATTATGTTGTTGATTTCCAAATAAACTAATTGAGTAAACATGTGCATTTTATTTATTTATTTATTTATAATGGTACACAAAACAGAAAGTGTTCCCAAATAAGCTATTTTATTTGACTGGAGTAGATTTGTACTACAGTTCCCGCAAATAAATACATAGGTACTTTCATTTATCAACGGTCTGTGAGACCGCACGGAGGTGGTAAAATAATAAATATAGGTGCCAGGTAGTTGAGGGTTAACAGAAGTAGGAACCTGTAATAATCTGTCATATTGTACTGCGTACTCATTAGTATGTTGTGCGCGAGAGCTGCCGCTCGCGCACCTTTCCAGTACGACGCGCTGCGGGTGCGACGCGCTGCGGGTGCGACGCTCAGCGGGTGCGACGCGCTGAGGGTGCGACGCTCTGCGGGTGCGACGCGCTGCGGGTGCGACGCGCTGCGGGTGCGACGCTCAGCGGGTGCGACGCTCTGCGGGTGCGACGCGTTGCGGGTGCGACGCTCTGCGGGTACGACGCACGACGTGCTACGGGGCTCGACGGGGGCCAGCTTGCACAATTATAATAAGGCGAGTCTCTCATACCAGTTTATAATTAATTTGGAGTGTGTTCGTCATTTGAAAATTCCAGTTTATTACATGATTTGGTTCAACTATTTTTTGTTTATGAACACATGTCCGCTATATTTTCATGTATAATAATAATCATTTGACACAAACAACATTTTAAAATATACAATAGTAGCCTATAATATAATATTAGAAAATATGTGTAAAGTACATTTTTATTTGAGCAATGAATAGATCCGGTTCTTTTGAACTAAGCAAGAATGCTTGTGTCTCAGGAACATATTAATAGTCATACTAGTATGTGTGCTTGCACCTCTAAACTAAGCATAGCTTGTGCATGCTCCCCAGTGGTAATGATACAAAGTAATTCCATATGAGGTGTTATAAACAATTTACAATTTAATCTTAAAATTACATATATCCTAATTAATTATTTAATAATTTTCTTACAGTTTGGTGTGTATATGAGAGTGTATTTTGAGTTAATGGGTAGTATGGATGGAATGAATCAGAATGTGGTTGATATAATATAGTAATTGATATAATTTTATGAGTGAAGTTTAAAATATATGTGTCAGTAGAAAGTGTTTGTGTTTAGAAGTTGTGTATAAATGTGTACATAGTATATGTGATAGTGTATAGTGTATGTGGTAGTGTATTTTAACTGATTGATTGACTTAATTATCTTGGAAAAGTTAATAGGTTCTCAGTTTCATCATAATTTAATTTTTTAAGATGTTCAGTGACAGTCTTTTTAAGGGAGTATGAATTTAATTAGATCTTTTAATTTGGAAAGTTTGTTATATATGTGAATGCCTTGGAAACAAGGAAATTTATGAATAAAGCAAGTTTTGAATAGCGTCAAACAATTATTGTTCTATCAGACACTATACATTTTTAAAGAATACTTTGAAAATGACTACAGTCAAATAGCAACTGATTCTAATCTTGCTTAGAAATTAAGTAATTAACTACTAGGTAAGGAGTGTGATGCCAAATTGTCATTTTAGCCCCTATACAGCTAAAGTGACAGTACCAATATGACATATTGTATGATTACATACCTATTATTACCTATGTTTGACATGTTTTAATAACAAAATTTTTCATTATGTTATTAATAAAACTTGACATTATAACTTCTAAAATTTTATAAAAACTAAATGTTATAAATTCAATTTGACGAGATATCTATTGTAATTTGTGTAGCATATTCTATGATATTAGTACTTATACCTATGTTACAACTTTACATTATCAATAAAGATTCTTTATCTTTTATCTTTTATTAAATAAACAAGTTATTACGTCGTACTTTTTTATAATTTTGTTTTCTTAGCTTCTAAAACTCTCTCTCTCTGGCTCTGCTTTTCGTTTTTTTTTCTTGTTTTTCAATTTTCGCCTTGATTGCATCTGTTACATATTTTGGGTCTCTAATAGGCATTTTTCTTAGGAACCTAGGATCTATTAGCTCCGGACGTAAGCAATCTAAATTTCTGTTGTTTACTTACCCCGTACTATCGGACAATACATTGACTGAATTATCATTTGCGGTCTCTGTACTTGCACTACTCTGTGCATTAGTGTTTGGCGACTCAGTCGTATTGCTTTTTTGGAGTTTATCACTTGTCTAGAAATGTATAAATTACGATGAGTATGGCAAATAATGTAAACTAGCAGCACCCCGCGGTTTCACCCGCGTTAATTCCGGATTAAAATAGCTTATATTTATTCATCAGAAATAATCTAGGATTTCAATGGTAAAAGTATTTTTAAATCGACACAAAGACACGAAACAAATAAAAATCATCCTCTTTATAATATTATCACTGTAGATTAGTAAAATGCAGGCTATTATTAGCAGCTTCCCAACAAAAAATACCTTACATATCAAAATAAGTAACCTAAAAATGGAACTCACCACATTCTCCCAGCATTTTCGCGATACTGTCTTTTTGTTTTACCACTTCGGTAATATTTATTCCTTTTACTACCCATCTGTCACTGTTATATAGTCTCTAAATACAAAATAATCGATTTTAAATATTATTAACACCACCGACTGTTGTCACCTCACGATAAACCACAGACTGTCGTAAGTGCCTGATTATTTATACTAAGCATACGTTCTATGTGCTATACTAAATATTGGTAGGCGTTAACTAAAAAAAACTATTTATCTCTACAATTGTATTTTTGTATCTAAAACGAAGAAGGGCGGTACTTTCGAATCCATAATACGAATATCTTTGCTCAAACATATTTTCTCTTAAACTTATATTTACAGACTTATGGAAGAAAAATGTTTTGCTTTACACTTAGAATCATGTCAGGTCAACGTTCTAGTGATCAGAACTACATGAAATTTAGCCTGTTCTCTTCGTATGGCGCCTTAAATGTCTTCAAAAGACATAATTGTCGTGTCGTTTTGTTAAAATTCCGTCTGTATGTACATATATGAAAAGTTAACGTTACTTTGATACAATGACAACTGAGAAAGCCTCCCAACACTCTAGCACTAAAAAATAAAATAAAATAGCCTTTATTTCTACTACTACAAAATGACTTGATTACTTAATATAATATGATTACTTTTTACGCTTCACTTGACAGTTTTTGTAATTTTATAATAATTTTTTATATAACTCTTTATTTATTTTGTTGGTAGAAGTTGCCTGTATGGCAAAGGCCTCCCCTTTATTTTCAGCTCGCAATTTCTTCTATTTCCTTGGTTCTTCTGTTGCGGGTAAAATGATATATTATATATTGATATTAATTAATATATTGATTAATATTTTCCTTATTTTGTTTGTATCTGCATGTTTCACTTTTGTTCTTACATTTAGCAAAATATTTCTTTGTATCCAATATATGCTTTCCATGGTTTTTTTTGTTATTATTAGATAAGGTTTGCTTATAGGGGGATTTGGTCTGACTTCTCCTCGGTGACCGGCCGGCTTGGAGAAGGAGGAGAGGGACTGCTTAGTTGTTTTGGTTTTTGTTGTATGTTGTTGCTTGCAGAAGGTATATTAAAGCTTGTTGTGGGTCGGTTTGTTGGACTTTCTTGTACAGTTATCTGAGAAGGCCGAAGAAAGCTAGTTATATTTTGTGATTTTGTCTTCTTTTTCGCTTGTCTAGTTTTTTGTACTGCTGGGCATGAACTGGTAGTGTTGATATACTCAGGAGATTCAGAGAGTACCCTTTTTGTACTGCTGGGCATGAACTGGTAGTGTTGATATACTCAGGAGATTCAGAGAGTACCCTTTTGTACTGCTGGGCATGAACTGGTAGTGTTGATATACTCAGGAGATTCAGAGAGTACCCTTTTGTACTGCTGGGCATGAACTGGTAGTGTTGATATACTCAGGAGATTCAGAGAGTACCCTTTTGTACTGCTGGGCATGAACTGGTAGTGTTGATATACTCAGGAGATTCAGAGAGTACCCTTTTGTACTGCTGGGCATGAACTGGTAGTGTTGATATACTCAGGAGATTCAGAGAGTACTGCTGGGCATGAACTGGTAGTGTTGATATACTCAGGAGATTCAGAGAGTACTGCTGGGCATGAACTGGTAGTGTTGATATACTCAGGAGATTCAGAGAGTACTGCTGGGCATGAACTGGTAGTGTTGATATACTCAGGAGATTCAGAGAGTACTGCTGGGCATGAACTGGTAGTGTTGATATACTCAGGAGATTCAGAGAGTACCCTTTTGTTTGACTGCACTGAAACCGTATTAGAGCTCTTTAATGGATGAGATCTGAGTTTCACAATTTTATCATAGTGTAAAGCTACTATATTTCCAGCTTCTTTTTCTTTCATTAAATCTTCTTGGAGCTCCTTACGTTTTTGTAAAACGTGAGGAGGAAAATCTTCTTTTACATAAAAATTTGTACACAAGAGACATCTTTTGTTGCGAAGTATTTCTAATTTCCTGCTCACAGTTGATGTCGTGACTACAATTGGTCGGATTTTACCATCGCATTTTTTCCCCACTCTAACAACCGATTCGATTTCCCACCTGCTGCAAGGAATATTCATGTTTTTGTTTATTATGTGCAATATTAGATCGACAAGGTCATCATATTTTTGTTCACTTTGCAAAATTCCGAAGAAAACGATGTTTTTCTTTCGTAATTGTCTATCTAAATATTCAACAATTTTCTGTTGTTTTTCCAGTTTTTCTTCGATTATTTTTTGACTTTTTTCAAATTGCGCAAATTTCTTGTCGATATTTTTATTAATTGAATCCTTAATATTTCCCTCCATTTGTTTCATGTCTTGTTTCTGCGACTTGATATCTCCTTGAATGAAATGCAAAATTTTCATCATTTCTTCCATTGTTATGCAAAGGTGATATAATATCCAACTTCTGTACTAGTGCGGTCCTCTGTCGGCTTCTTTTGTTACTAGGTAATTTTGATCGTAGATAGCTTTGCAAGGCGTTTGTTGAAGTGGTTCTTAAAGTTTCCGATAGATGGCGCCACTTGTTTTTGTTTACGTAGATTTCTGTAATTTTTGCCAAAATTTACCCAAATTTCAGCCCCCTTTCACTTTAAACACTTCACTTGTACTGATGGTGCACTGACTGACCTCGGAAACGTATATTTTTGAAGTTTTCGTCGAATAATCGCTCCAAATGTCTATGTGGCTTACGATCCGTTGAAAACAATGTTTTCGAAATATTTGCTTCAAATTCACTATTTCCGAGATTTCTTCTTTTGTTTCGTGTGCTTCCAAGTCTTGTCTATCGATACAGATATGAATCAGGTGAAGAAACGCTTGAAAAACAATTTTAACGATTTAACAATCACGGAGCCGATGTAAACATGAGCACATCAGCGCCCTCACTTACTCTAGCACTAGTTACATGTTATCAACTAGAATCTTGTATCACGAGCACGATCTAACAAGAAGTACTCTATTTATACTTAGTTTAAATGATAATCAAACTTTAACTTTAGGTAACATTAAAACTGTAAATAGATAGATGTCTACAGAAATTAAACACGATATTTCTTCTGTCTAGTTGTAGTTTAAATGTTAATCAAAGTTGGTAACAAAAGTAACATTTAAACGTAATGAGAGTATTAATTACTAGATCTTGATCAGGATACAAGATTGTAGTAAAGCTTGATCTCTGATTGGTCTCCATTTGGTTGGTTGTCTAGGCGGGCGGGACACAAAAATCTCTATATTTAGTGTAAACCATACTTTTCTGAATTACGTCTAAAAAACGGTGTGAAATTTGCTCTTCCCTTTTTGTAGGCGTTATTTGTGATCACATTAAACCATTTTATTTCATCATTGCTCACTATAAATATTTAATCGAAGCGTGGGAAACAGTTTACCACGCTTTAAAATAAAAAAGACTTTAAATTCATATTTATTTGATTTTATATTTATTTTCTTATTTAGCGTGGGAAAGTTTTAACATTCCCACGCTTTTTCTGAAATAAATATTAAAAAGAATTTAAATTCTCTTAATTTTTAGGTAAAATAAAATATTTTTCTCAAATAAAATACATTGCAGACAGGCGGCGGCGGCGGGCGGCGCCGCCGCCCCCTGGCGGTGGCTGGCGGCGCGTTTTCATTGGTCGGCGCAGACCAATCAGGCCGCCGCTTTGATGTGCACGCCCACCGCGAGATGAGGAGGGTGCGAGGGACCAATAGCAGCCCGCCTGGGGGGTGGGCGGGGCTTGTTATCTCTTATCACCGTGGGAATGTGATAGTGGAGTTTTGTTCCGCGATGGTTAGCTACGTCAGATTTTTAGTATTTGGTTTAAATTTGTTTAGTATTTTGTTTGATATTGGATTATTGTTAGTTGTAGCATAGTCAAGCTAGCAAGTCGAGTGGAGATATATGACAATTTAAGATGAATGTTATCTAATCTATCAAGGTTTATTTATTTTCTAGATCGGGTTTAGAAAGGTGACTTTCTGTAATACCTGTTTATAAGATAATATTCTATTCAATTTAACTTATTTAGGGGAGCGCGGGGCTTGTTGTAACAGAAATAACATATCATTATATATCATGAAGTGTATTGACTAAATTACCACTAACTAAATTTTGATTGATACTTTAACTATTCTTCTATTAAGTAAATCGAAAAAATATCAAATCTACAGGTAACTTTATCACAATTATTATTTTTTTTTAAAAAGGGAATTGTTACAACTTACCCCGTGGTTGGGGCTAGTTGTAACATCTATTGGGGCAAGTAGTAACAAGAATAAAAAACAAAAATGTGACACCTTCAATCTTTAATTTTTTCACATCTTGGATCATTTTGCTTTGTTTACAACAAAAAGTAACTAGCTATTTCTATAATATGTAGTTTTTAATGAATAGTTAACTGAAACATACTTTTTATATAATCAACAAATTAAAGATTTAAGTTTTTAACTATCTATCTTATTTTGTATTTATGTACATACATAATAGGCACATATATAATATCAACATGGCACTTTATAATCACAGTACTTAAATCAAATTATAAACCTCTAAATTAAGTCTTGTAGTTATCTCTTAGTTCTACCATACATCTTACAATAATCAGCCTTCTTCAGTTTCTTTATCAAAGAAATTAGTCATTTTACAGTTTACAATTACAGTTGATACAAACAAAAAAAATAGTATCCTATATGTGCCCACATCTTACATATAATACATTCTACCCAATCACCTTTTGAATGACTATACACTTCATCGCAAACAAGACAATGCCAATCTCCATACTCTGAATCAGAAGAATATGAACTTAGAATCCTTTTTGTAACTCTTTTTATTCCATCTTTATTTTTCGCTGATTTTTTACCTTTTCCTTTCCCCTTTCGCTTTTCTTTTCCCTTATCTTTATCATCTTTTTTTTTGCTTTTTCTTTATCTTTTCTTCATATTCCATTCTCAAAGCTTCTTTTTCAGGCGTATCTGTCAAAACAGCAGACTTCTTTTTGCGTCTGCAATTTGTATTTATTTTTCGTGGTGGTGCCTTTGGTAGTGGTCTAATCTTCGATGGGGAAAATTGATTTTGACCAGAGCAACTTGGAGTTGGTTCATTCGCAGTTTCGATGCGGTGTATAATTTCTGTTGTGCTGATATCCACTTCAGGAGCAGAATCTAATAGTTCTGGATGTTCAAGATTCTCTTATAGTCTCTCATTCTAAATGAAAACAAATAAGGTATGTCACATTACAAATAATAACAGTAACTTACAGCAATCTGGGGGCAAGTTGTAATATGTTACAACAAACCCCGAGGTTTTGTTACAACTAGCCCCTAGGTATAGTTCTTAATATTTATCACGATAACAATTAAATCAACTTAGTAATCTCGAAAACTGTTACACAACATCATAAATAGTTATATTTTAGCATCAAATAAAATACATAAAGCTTAAATTAGTCGAAAATAGTAAAGTTAACCAAAAATTTACGAAAATAAAATAATAGGTTACCTGTCACCAACAAAGCGCTTGCACACACCCACTCACTGCGCCGCCTGGCGGGACACTGGCTGTGATAAAGTGGCGTGGCGCGTTATAATCTTAAGATTAGGTAAAAAAAAATCGTGAATATAGTTTAAATTCCTATTGAAAAAGGCCTGTTACTACTTACCCCTGCTACAACAAGCCCCGCGCTCCCCTACTTATTAAAAGGTTACCTTTCAGTGAAGTAGGTAAATAAGTTAGTTATTTGTTAGAGTTCCATAGATATTATGCATTATAGTTTCCATTGAGCACATTTATGGTTTGAGTTCTGGTTTCTTCTGAGCAAGTGTATGTAGTGATGGTTATCAAATAATTGTATATTTCTGCTTCATGTATTATTGAGTTTATTTGTTTCAGTTCCAGTGTTGTATGTGAGGTGCTTAGTGGGTAGTTGCTTTGATGTTCGTGTAGTTTGTTAACAGCTGAACATATTTAAATCAAATTGAAACCTGTAGATAGACATGGCGTCGGATAAATTAATTCCATCAACATAATAATTTTAGTACATATGGATGTTGAAGATGCAAGAAATCCTGTGTAATATGTAGGTAAATTGAATAGATTTATAATTTTGATAGTTTATGTTAGCTTAATAAACAACTTGTTGTTTATTAAGCCTTGTGGCGCGTGTCGGTGCTCGCACCGTGCGTCACGGCTCCTCCGGCTCCGAATTTATCTCAGTTCGATGTCGGAGCTCGGAATAGTCTGTAGACGACTTACGTTCCTGGCGGGGTGTTGTGCTCGGTAGAGCAGCGTCGTGCTGCGATCTGTTGAGACTCAGCCCTACGCCAGGTGATTCGTCCGAGGACGATTGATTTTCATTTTAATTCATTGATTATTATTTATCGTTCGTTTTTGTATACACTGAAGAATGCATGTATACTTTGTACACATAGCTGCCGCCGCCGCCACTTTATTTATTTATTTATGTATGTCTATCATCTGTGTAATCTATTTTATTTACATGACTTTACATACATGGGGGAAGTACGCACACTTTTACTCTTGTTACAATGATAATTTCTAATTAATTTTTCCTCTTTTTTTTTCCACTATTTTTTCGACCGACTGACTTGTGTACACTATTATTTTTTTACTAACCAATTGTTTCTTTTGTTTCAGGTAAGTTTCACAAACAAACCACCTTCTTTCGTGTAATTTCACCGAGTTGCCACCAGTGCCCGCCACTCTCATCCATCCAGGTGACACTCACTATGACAAACAATACATGCGTATAGTAGTAGGTACATATGTAACTAGCTAGGTACGTACATGTACATTATGTAAGCATCTCTACTATTTCTACAATATTATTTATTGCCTGTTTATTTATTATCTCGTGCAATTATTGTTTGTTATTATAAAGTCAAAAGTTAATTTTATTCACCACTAATTCTTACAAACATATTTATGTCATTTTTTTATCTAAATAAACTTAAACAATGACAACAATCCATGTATGTACCTACCATACCTCCTATACACATGTATTTTTTGTACGTACCTACATATTATTATGTAGCAGTCAGTCAATTATAATTTCATATAATGGGATCTGGCAGCTATTGTGTACCTATACTATGTGCTTAAAACACTTTACTTTTACTATTAACAAAAGTATACCTACATATAGCAAACAAAAATTAATAGCACACTTCGAAAAAGTATTGCAATTTTTTGTATGGGATAATTATTGTGACACTTTGTAACCTTTGACCACCACCACCAATCTAATTCAATTCCGACAAGAGTCGACTGAAATCGGTGGTTTTCCTCTTCAAACCCACCGTTTCGGCCGATACGATAGAACGACAGCCGCCAGCCTATGTGTGTAAAATCAATAATCAAATAATTATCACTTTCCACCAATTTTTTAACTTTTAAATAACAATTCAACACTATTGAAACAATACAAACAATACGAGCTAATGCTGTCCGTAATTGCATCAAAAAAAGTTTCAGGACGAACCCAATTCGGCCGGTACGCAGTCCCAATCATGAGTCTCTTGCCGTTAACATTAATCGTAAGCCACATCTGTTCAACAACAGAGTGTGCAGGCTCTACCGGGTGGCTCCAGGGGCGCGCCGACACACCGCGGCGCAAGTGAAAACCAACCCCCCCGCCGCGCGACTTGTGCGCGCGGGGACGCGGGGTGTGTCTCAACCTGTAGCCGGGGATGTTGGGAGCGCGGCCCTCCTCACCCTGGTGCAGCCACGTCTCGTTCACAGCCAGGATATCCACGCCACTGCTGCCAACAGACGCTATAATGTTGTCATGGTTTGTACCGAGGGAACCTGCGTTGTATAAGCCAACTTTCAAAAATTTGGTAGCCATTACATCAACAAAAGAACTATATTTTCAAAACAGAACAATGACACAAAGCGCATTTTGTTTGAGACAAAAATATAATCAAACATTGTTACATACATAAACGTTGTCATACAAAGTAACTTACATCGACCGTGAGCCCTAAAATGTCGTAAAATAGGTAAACAACAAATACCGTAATTATGAACACATAGTAAACACTTAAATTTATGCAACCACAATTCTGAAACCAGTGTAATATTAAGAGTGTTATAATTGTACAAATACACAAAATCCAATACTTATAATCCTGCTAGAAAGTAATATCATACCTACTTGTACAAGCATACATTTGTATTATACACGTACACCTTCGATCAAATATACCCTAGATCACGCGAAAGCGCGCTAAAAGTAACCAAACTAAACAGTGCTTACATTCAACAATGCCGAAGTGTGCTGTGATAAGTTGCAAAAATAACACGCTTACAAAGAAAAAACAACATGGGATTTCGTATTTTCGGCAAGTTTTATACTTTTTACAAATACTTACAGTGATTAATATTCGAAATAGTCCAGTTATCATCTCAAAATTAGTATTTCTAGAATTTAAATCCTTTTGTATTTGCTTCGCAGTTGTCTCTTTCGCACGCATAATAGAGTTAACACGCGAGACAAGAACAAATTAGGCCTGATTTAGAACAAGTCTAATGGAGTCGCCGCATTCTTTTATTTTTCTTAGACTGACCATTAGGAGTATCAAAACGGACACCTTAACTTTGAATGTCATATTAGACGACTTAACGTATTATATCCTATGATAATGTTGAACCAATGGATAAAAAGTTGAATGTATTTTCGTAATATGATAGTCAAATTCTTAAATGTGTATGATGACAAGACATAACTTTGATTTGAAAAAAAATTGGATAAAAACCGCTTTGCCCGACAGGTCGCCCAAAGCGGCCATGTAGTACGGGCAATGTGGCCAGCCCTTTTTTTAACTATAAAAATAAACTTACAATGAATAATGTAATCATTGTAAGCCCTATTTATATAGATAATATTTATATAGATTTAATACACATATCATAGGAGTAAAATTCCAATAATATACAAATGTTAAGGTATTTGTTTATTTATTTACCAGTCTTTCACTGTCATTGTTACAATTAAAAACAAAATTAAAATCTTTTCTTCTCATAAAACATAAAAGGTTCATACTTAATCGGTTTATTTTAAATATCATGACAAAGTTCACAGTAGTAAGATCCAATTCCAGTGTATGAGGTGCAAGATTCGTGAGCCCATGATTGACAATCGCCACATTGAATCCAATCTTCCCTTGGCGGATCTTCAAAAGGTTCCATACAAAAGAGGCAACTGTAGGTTTTTTGTTGGTTCACGGCATTTATTCTAGTTTTAGAAATTTTGTGAGTTTTAGCACCGGTGACACGAGTTTTAGTCTTTTTTTGTATTCCTGATGACCCGGGCTTTTGAGATAAAGAATTTTTTAGATTTTTCACAACTCTTCTCTCTTTGTTAGCCTCAGTTTTTAGCTTTTTAGCTTGCTTTTGGATTTGCTCATCTTTAATGGGCGTGCTTGTTAAAACTTCAGCCCGCTGTGTTTTCCTACGTTGAGCGGTTTTATTGGTGGCCATTTTTGGCAGTGGTCTCAATGCCATAGGGCTTTTATAGCAGCTAGCGCTTGGATGGAAGACCAACGCTTTATGAGTGATATCCAAATCAGTGTCCGTTGTTACTCCTTCTGCGTTACCAAAATCAGGCAAACTGGATCTATTGTCAGTCGAAGGGATCTTTTGTGAGTTTTCTTCAGGCGGTGCTTTGGAGCTATCTTTTTCTAATATCAAAAGATCAATAATCGAAGGTGATGGTGTTCTAGAATCATTTCGTTCTAATGGCAGAGCCTGTAGTTGATGTAGAGTACCAGGGTCATTTAGTTCTATAGGCATTGCATGCAGTTGCTGTGGATTATTAGGTGTTGTTTCATTTTCAGTGTAAATTGGGTTCTCCATGGTTGTAGCTGGTAGAAAATCAGCATCATCGAAAATGAATCTATTTGGAGGCCACAGACCAGTTTTTTCGAAACCACTAACAGCATTATGCGTAGTCGCTGCTCGCATATAGGCAGGTCCAAATATACCGGCAACATCTTTTTGGTTGACTATGCGTCCTACGTGCTTTTTCTGGAATGTTGCCAGACTTTGCTCGAAATAAGTCTTCAGGGGTCCATAAACGCAGAAGTCCAGCGGCTGCATCCGGTGTGTTGTATGTGGAGCCAGTGATACAAAAATAACGTGGTTCTTGGATGCAAGCTCTAAGGCTGGTAAATATTTATGAGACTCATGATTATCCATGATAAGTAATACTTTCTTGTCTGCTGTCGGACGCACCGTGTCTATAAAAAAACGAAGCCACTCCAGGAATACTGGACCGTTAGTCCAGCCATTAACGCTGACAGTTGCCTGTGTGCCTGGTGGTGCTCCATCCAAAAGACAAGGCAGCATTCGTTTTCGAGCGAAAATCATCAACGGTGGAACGAATGATCCAGCAGCGTTACAGCAGCAGATAATCGTCGTCGTTCTTCCTCGCTCGGTAGCGATGTGACCCACTTGTTTTTTGCCCATTTTTGTTAGAACTCTTGGAGGTTTGTTGGATGAGGTCTGAATTCCTGTCTCATCCATGTTATATAGACGCGTTGCATCTATTTGGTGCTTCTCAATTTCGCCCTCCAGTATATCAAAAAATCGATATACTTGAGGTCTATTAAAGCCTCTGGCTCTTGCAATTGAAGTAGGCTCAGGTCTTCTAAGGGTTATATCGGGATGACGCATTGAAAAACCTTTGTAAAAATCGTGTCCTGCTGCTCCATTTTTGAAAGGGTGTTGAATATTGTTTGCTTCAGCAAATTGGTAAACGAGCTGCAGGAAATCCTCTTTTGTAAGGCCGAAGAACAGGTTGTCCATATGAAAGACATATTCAATTAGGTCTTTTTCCTGCTGCAAAGTGAATACTGTTGTGTATCTTCCAAGTTTTTTTGTAACAGAACCTGTCTCAACATGCCTTCTTAAAGTTGTGCGAGGTATGTTGTATTTGAATGAAATTGATTTCAATGAACCTTTCTTCTGGCGTACTTCTTCTATTGCCCGTGCCATAGAATGTTCATCCCACGACGCTTAGGTTGTTTTTCTTTTATAATTGTTCACCATCTAAACATAACATACTGAATTAGTAAATTAATTTTAATAAGGGTAAAGCGGACAGTGGCCACTTTGCCCGGACCGCTTTGCCTTTTTCGGTTAGTTTGATTTCGAGTTAAATAACATAAACATTTTTTACTTTATATACCAACAGATATTACACAATCACTCACAAGTACACAAAAAAGTAAGTATTATAATCAAAAACAAAGAAATATATTGAGATTTTGCCAAATCAATAAAAACTTACCTTGCATATTTTTAATAAATCGGTTGAAAATCGTCAGCGTGCCACCGCAGCCAAGTGCTCGCTCCGACTGCGGTATGCCGGGGGCCCCGTGAGGGGTGGGTGTTTGCCTACGCGCCCGGAGTGGCAACGTCGCGGTATTATTCACGATTACTGAGTAATAAAGCATGGCCGCTTTGCCTCCTATGTCCGCTTTGAGCTGACTTCCCCTAGGTATGATTTACTATTTTTGATTTAGTTTATCTGATTACGATGTACGTGTGTTAAATTTATAAAGATGATTTAGTTGTCCCTACGATGTAGATACTTTTCATTGGTACATTCTCGTGTTGTAGATTATAATAATAAAAGTAACAATTTACAATTCTATTTTTTGCCCTTACATCCCTTTGCCATCTCCCGACTTCCACATGTACCTACATATTAGCATTATCGTAGACAAGTTATAAAATTGTTTAAATTTCATCTAAATTTATTCTGCCGCTGCGGTATGAAAGAGAACAAACATATTGGACTTGCACACAACTTTCGGATTTATTTCGAAAGAAGGGGTAAGAAGGTTACCTACCTACTCTACTTCTACTTCTGGAGGGACAAAGGCTACTACAAAAAATGTCCACCCGGGCGAGTCAGCTAGTTCATTATTTATGAGTCAAAGACCAATCACGAATTTCTTCAAAAAAGTAGGTAATAATTTTTAGTACAAGTAAGCAACTCCACTGGATTCCATGTTCTATCATAGTTTTTACAGTCAGGGTAATAAGAACGTCCTAATGTTGGACGTGTCGAATTGACGAATAAAATTTTATGAGCTTTCGTCAATGCCGTAACGAAAACGCCATAAGGTGGTTAGGTCATTGTTGAAAACTTAATCTTAGCGTACTGCAATAAGGTTTATTATTATTAAAATATTTAAATGGCTTTGTGATACTATAGTAATATGCATGACATGAATGTGTATCTCAATAGGTAGGTAGGCTTAGTAAACTCAAGCCGGTTTTTGGCGTTGTGTCACTATGGAATGTAGCATCTAGTTATAATTGATCAAAGACGTACACGCTACAATATCAACAAATCTTTTCTAAGTCTTCCTCCATTCGCACCCGAAAAGACGCCGATCCAGATTCCCGACGTACCAGAGCTCGACCGTTTTTCGCCCAAACATACCTCCAGCCGCGGGATTGGGCTAGCTCGCGCGCCTTGTAAAACAACATTTTATTGCCCCTCGACAGCCGCTCGTTGATAAAAAACCGCGTCGGTGAAGCGGCGAGTCCCATGCCCTCTGTTGTGAGAGTGCGGCGCGTGCGCGCCGCCTGCTGCAGCGCGTCACGTAGCTGCCTGCGCGCCACGCGAACAACGATCGCACGGGGCCGGCCTTGCTCGTTCGCGCCCGTGCCGCCAGATGGCGCTGGCGCACGTTTCACCCCAACACGCTCAACAAAAACAATGTCTTTTTCATCGCACACCAGTGGCGACAAGTCCAACAAGACGTCCTATTGTCTCTTCCTGCTCTTCTAATTAATTAATATATTAAAGTAAACAGGTGTCCTAATTAGTACATTAGAATGTAGGTAATTGTAAATAGTATATATGTAAGTTTAAGTAAATAAATAGATAAACTACCTACTTAAATGTCTTGTATTGTATTCTCTAATTCCCTTATAAATGCTTAAAGATAAAATTTTATCGATTTTTAAGTTATTCAGTGTTGTTGATGAATAGTAATTTACATGTTATCCCAATACCTCAGGGCTGATGTAGGAAATTTAGTAAATAACTAAATAAAACCACCAAAAAATAATGCATTAGCTATTTATTTATGTACCAACATGATTTTATGCGTGTGTTTATTGATTCTCGATTCTAGCAAAAGTAATTTTAAGTAAGCTTAGTATGGGGCTAGATGGCGCTGTGTGATATGTCCTGAAATATTTATTTATTTAATTATTTCATGAACCTGCGACCTTAACCTTAGATTTAATTACAATGTAACCATTAAATGTATAAAAGATAAAGTATAAATGAAGTCATAAGATTGAATCAGGCAATACATTTCGGAAATCCATTGTAAATGAAACTGGAGAAATATGTAGTGTATTTCCGCTGCGACTGCTCCTTAATCGGCTTCAAACAACAAATTTGAAAACAAACACCTAAAAACCACCAAGTTTGTTGTTTGAAGCCGGTCAAGGAGCAGTCGCAGCGGAATAACACTACTCCCTGCCTAACTCCCTGTTCCCCACGCCCTATAATCCAGCGATCTTCAAATCGAGAGTGAATCGGTCGGTTCTTACCGGGTAAGCACGCGCCATCTTACGCCATTGCCTTTATCAGGCAAACTATATAGCCAAGTGCAAACCCGTATTAGTTAAAAAAAAACTTATTAATTCAGAGTTCCATGTGAAGTCATTGCGATCACTCAGTTATTGTTATTACTTTAGAGCTGCTATAAAGGAGACAATTCAAACTTGTATCTGTTATTTTTCTATCGTTCAAGTAACAGAGAAAGAATTGTTTCCAAGAAATACAAATACAATTTTTTTATTATGCAAGAACAAATACAGCTGTTGTTACTTCGATTTATACTATTCTACAGGAGTTAATCGTGGAAGGACCTGGGCGACCACCACGATGTATCTGCCCAAGAGAACTCCCCTAACGAATTAACTCTGCGGGGGAGTCACGACCCTCAGTCATGAGGAAATACGACTCAAGAGAGAGACAGGAGTTAAAAACTTACATGAAGCAGAACAAGGTGGTATTCCTTTGTCCCGCGCTAATGCCCATAAATGGGCATGTGTCCTATAAAAGAGCATGAAATAATCTGTTATAGGACTAAATTAGCTGATTTTAGGCCCGTTTGGTTATATCAATTATAATGACTACTGCTTATTGAAAGATGCGACAACATTACTGTAAATAGAATGTGCTTATAATTGCTGGATGTATTCAAATATGAGTATAAGACGAATATATAAATAGCTCCTTGCCGGAATCTCTATTCCCCTTGAACTATAATTTATTGGTCTTCAAGTCGAGGGTGACTCGGTTTCTTCTAGGCTAGCGCGCTAGATCGTTGATTATAACGTTGCTTTACATCAGGCGAGTTGTAGTAAAGTGTGAGCCTATCTAGTTTAAAAAAAGGTAAATTTATAAAACAACAGCTACCTATTTCTTGTAACTGAAAGTGTGACATTGAAAGTGTGTAACTCAACCTCGCTTAGCTCTAGCGGAGATGTTATCTCAAACAATAGGACGGCGGCTTTGTTTTAGTACAATTTGATATCATCTGAAATTCATGTATACAGAGTTATGTGATATTAATTTATTTTCAGTTTTTTGCCTGTGTTTGTGCAATGCTCAAACCTTCACAAAACATGTTCTTGGTCAACGTTATGAATATTATAAAATAATCTTTAAGAATTCGTAGTAATTTAGGTGTTGACATATTTACGCCAAAGCTAAAACACGTTGTTGAAATTTACAAAAGATCTTCCTCATAACTAGTATAGTAGACTACCTATTAGATGTAAGCAAAATTAGTAAAGACTCTGGCTAGATAAAGCCTAGCCACTGTCTCTTGCTACGCCCCAATACCTTGGGGCACATGTAATTTTTTTTGGAAAATTGTATGTGTGCAAGTATAAATACATAAATAAATAAACTTTTTTGTTTCATCTAGATAAACTAACTACAACTTAGAATTCGGTGGTTTTTGAAATCAGGCTGTTCTTTAAAGAAGTGACAATATGTGACAATATAAAGAAAAAAATACATAACATAGTTTTTACCAGAACTAAACTGGTAATATGATAATTTTAATTTCAAAACAAAGATAAAGATAACGCTTAGGTACTTGTTAAGAGTTATAGGTTTTATTCCAGTTTTACCACATTTGTAAATATTTTTCGACAATTCTGGTTTAACAACAAAAGAAAAAGAATAACTAGTTATGTAGTTTACTTATTTGATCAGTCGAAAACTCTAGACCTACGAGTATGCACCAACAAGGCAAACACAAATTACTTAAAAAATGTTTGCTTTATGTGTGCAAATTCAGTATTAATTACATTATGTATTATGCACCTAAATTGATAAATTCGTAAAGATATGCGTGGCCAAGTATGCTTTGAGTAGGCAACCGCTTGAGGGACCTTTGTCATACTACAACAACTTAATAACACTAGTACATACTTCAATAGCATATTTCTTTTTCTTAGAATTAGAGCGGTACTGACCCCTAATCTCCGCTTGCCTGTGTAATAGGTCCTTCAGATCAGTTCAGTTCTTGGGTATTGACTTCCTGAACTAGTGGCGCTGCGATACTACATGAAGACATGCTCCTTCTCGTCGAGGACAAATGAATCAGAAAAGAGAGAAGATGAGTACAATGTTTAATGCAGCCGTCGACTAGTTCATTATCGTGTCCAGGCAATGGATTCTTTGACTCCTGAGTCAACAAAGAAATACCTACTTAGATCTTCTTCTTATCGAATAAGAGTGGCCTACTCTGGTGTCGAGAGTTTATCAAGCCGCCAATACTTAGATAAAATGGCGGACATTTGGATCATCCTCCAACGCTGCGTCCATTTAAAGCTCAAAATGTTATTTGTTAATCTCTCGACTCTTAGCCTACTTCATTTACCTACTGGTACCTACTGCTCAAAATTCCCAAAACAAAATATGAATATCCAGTTTTGGTTGTTGCGGTTAAGAGGGTATTAACCGGTCACCGGTTGGCATGGTGTCGGTGTCTAGCGAGCTTATACGACGGTATATTTTTAAATGAATATGCTAATTCTTAAAACGTGACGCCAGTTTGATTTCAGTTGCCGGTGATACAATGATTTGGGAGTTTCTTGAAATGGATATCTATAGAATTTATGAAAATTTGTTATAGCCATGGATAATTCTTTTGAGGAAATACAGTTATTATTCTACCAGTGTCCTTTTCGAAAATAAAAACTATGCACCTAAAAGTTTCGATGGTGTATTGCTTAAATTAAAGAAAAACAAAACTTACTACATCAAAAGTTATATGAGAAGAAGGCTTGTATCAACTTAAAAACTAGATACCTACTTACCAAATGTTAATAATAATATGTTTATACCATACCTACTCTGAAAAGCTTATTTTATTCACGCAAAACAGTGAATAAAAAGGCCTTTTATTCACTGTTTTGGTATTTGAATTTGGAACACAAAAATATATCCGGTCTCTATTTCAATGCTTACACAAACTCCTTGCGCTAAGACTCGAAATTCAAAACTCTTTGGTGCAAATAAATTCTCGAGATTTGATTGGTCGATATTTGCGACAAGGAGTTTGGCATTAGATTAAAAACTGTTTGGTGTTCTTTGCTGCCTTTATAGAAAAAAAAATAGTGAATTGGCACCATTCCAAAATTTCCAAATACTTACTGTGAATTGTACGGACACAAAGTTTAGTGTTACTTTATAATAAAACGATTGAATTATAATAAATTGATTATGCATTCAAGTGACGAAGAAGATATTGTGTTAACACCTGAATTTATGAAAGAGAGGGCAGCCGATATTGTCGAAAACTTGCTATCCAACAAATCACGGCTGGCTTACATCAAAACCTACGATGAGTTTTGTAAATGGAAAAATTAAAATCAAGCTTCGGGCACATTTTCTGAGTCTGTTTTCTTAACTTATTTTAATGAACTGTCGAAGAAAAGGAAGTCATCGACATTATGGAGTATATTATATTCTATGTTGAGGTGTACCTACTGTAAAAACAAGGCATAACATCGATATAATAAATATTGTTACACAAGTTGACAACCCTAATGATAATAATAAGAAAATTACGCTTAATTTCAGTCATTGCTCTAATTTTAATGTCCATTTCAATTAATGTATGTAACAATTCTTATTTCTTGATTAAATTTCTATTTTCGCTTAAATTATGTCTTTACTCGTAGTCATGGTATAAAGTATAGTAGATATGCAACTCCTGAATAAAGTACGATTTTATATCGAGGGCCATGAATCACTTGCGTCGTTCAGGATTCTAACAGTTGAATCATTAGAATCCTTCACTTGCTCGTGACTCAACTACGGCCCTCGCTTTAAATCCGTCCTTTATTCACTAGTTGCATAATATACTATTCTTATACCTACTTATTAGATAACGCAGACATAAAAATAAAGAAAGCATATATGTACCTATAGGGTATAACAATCATATTTAGAACTATTGGACCCCCGCGGCTTCGCTCGCATTATTTCAGGATAAAAAGCAGCCTACTAAGACCTCATACTAAGTACGTATACCAACAACAAAAATCGTAATGATCTGTTCAGCCGTTTTTGCGTGATGGGTGTTTAAATAAACAGGCAAACAGAGACACTGATAACCAGACAACCAGACAAAAATCGAAAGAAATTGTTGGAACGTGTTCTGCTATTGATTCGAAGTATCCCCAAACAATTTGCTTTTAAATATCTTCAATGTTCAGACTTTCAACCCTCTTCAGCTTTATTATACCTATGTATAGAAAATTACCTAACTACATGTAGGAATAGAGTACCTACAGCATGTAGACATAGGAAGCTTAACCAGCTTACCTGGACCAGACATATTACCAACTAACCAAAAAGCAGCTTTGCCTGCAACCAAAGTCATCGATAGCAAAAATCACCAGAGCGGTACCCAGTGAGGTCATTCCAGATGTTCTAAGACCCTATATAAGACAAGAAAACGTGCCTCTTCAACATTCGTAAGTGAATTACGAAGGATCGCACCGTGTAGGATAATAACATGTCTAAATACGTGGTGAGTACTGTAGCTGTGTGAATTTTGGATTAGGTACTTTTTGTGTAATTGTGTTTATTAAACGCGTAGCATTAATTTAGCAAATAAATAAATTTATTTAGATGTTAGTTAAAATGTAAAGATATCAAATATTAGCGGTATTTTTTCTTATAAAATAAGTACATAATTGTGAATAGAAAATCCTTCCAATTTGTCACTAAAATCGTTACTTCTTGTAGGTTCTGAATACTGTACAAAAAAAGTGCCTGAAATATTTAACATAGCAGTTCTATTCAATGTTTGTTGATAAAACATTGAATAGATTTTTCTAATATATTGTACTTATTAAAAAATAACTATAAGTATGAAAAATGTGGCAATAATTAAAATAAATACTTTTCATGAACATCTTTACAAATAATTACATTTCTTTCACTTATTTTTTAAAAAGTACATAAGATAAATGATTAATTAAACCTAGGTAATGTAAATATGTACCTAGATAGTATATATTTACAAGTCTTAAACATAATATTAAAATATATAATATACCTAAAATAAAATATGAAGTAAAATAAAACAAACAAAAATTAATCAAAGGGCCCACCCCGGATTGCTCCCTGCGCAAAGGTTTCCATTACGCTCGCCGCGTTGCCACGTTGAATCGCGATGGCTAACCTTTGCACCAAAAATGATCCAGAGCGGGTGTCTCCCGTCTTCTCGTTAATTCTTCGGCCTAACTCCCTGACGAAATCTTTAGCGTCACCACTCCAACTGCCCATGGTCTCTACGGCAACCGGAACAAAATGATGGAGCGTTTCCAAGGCAGTATATTTCTGCTTTTTGCTTCTGCAGGCGTCCTAGATTATTACCTACGTGCTACTAATCCTATCTACTAATGAAATTAATTACTCCTATATATTATATAAGGCATAATAGGTAATAATTCTGTATTTTCACAGGTCATCGCGTTAGCGCTGTTTGCACTGGCAGCAGCCGCTCCAGGTAAATACAAATAGTTAATTAACCTTTCATTTAGAGGCAATTAGGTAAGTACATACAAATGCTGGATGTGACTTTTTAGAGCAAATATGTAAGTCTGCCGTCTCATAACTTAGTGCAGTCATTCGTTTGCACCGATGCTCTAGTTACTTTTTCCCAACAAATATCTGTATATTTAACAGCTTTGCTTCAGCTGTTACTTAAAACATATAAATTCAAATTGATTTTCAAATTTGAAGCAACTAGGTATATTCAATTTATTTAACCGTTCAATTAAAAATCACCCAGCAGAGCAAAGGCTAAAAATAATCAACTAATGAAGCTACCTATCTTCATTATTTCACCAGGACACGGTACTGGTGGAAGCCACGGATCTTTCGGCCACGAGGAACAAGGATACGGCTTCGGAGGATCCAGTCACGAACAGTTTGGTCACGGAGGTCACAACCAGCAAGACTTCGGAGGCCATGGAGGCTCCGGCCATAACCACCAGCAAGAATCTGGAGGTCATGGAGGTTCTCATAGCCACGGGCACGGTCACGGGCAACAAGATTTCGGAGGCCAGGGCAACTATGGCCAGGAGTACCAGCATGGATCAGGCCACGGAGCCAGCCACGGAGGAACCCACGGAGGTAGCCACTCTGGAGGCCACGGTGACTATGGCCATGGCAACCAGGAACATGGACATTCTGGTCAGTATGACAACTACGGTCACGGGGGCAGCCACGGTCATGGACGCTAAGTTAACCAGTTTCACCGAGAGGGGCGTTTCTTGAAAACGTTCCGTTTCTCAACGAGTTTTGAAGTAGTTACCTAAATCATCAAAACCAGTGAATGCTATGACTAAATAGCGGAGAGAGAAATATTTTTCAATTACAACAAATTATTTTTTCTTACATCGGTAACTATAGGGAAAATAAGTCTCATACATATCTGGAAATGTTGTCGAAAAATTTGTGTAATTTAAAGATAAAGAGCGTAATAAAAATTAATTTATACAAACTTGTGTTTTACTGGCCGATTCCGTAACCTCAAGGAGACCTTTGTTCAATTTTTATTTTATTACTTTAGTTAAGTTGTGCGAAATTCCTAAGAAACAAGTCAATTTATTTTTTAAATGAATATCATTTGCTTAGGTATTATTTTAAGTAAACTTGTACTTTAATGTTTGATTACATATCAATGTATACATACCTAGTTCTTATGATAAAAAACATTTGACGAAAGTCGTTAATCGAAAGTTCGGGAATAGTAGGTATACCAATCATTTGTTTAAGACATAAAACAACAAAATCTACACTTTATCTCAAAAAATAATAATTAGTATTTTTATTGGTAGGTACTATTAACTAATAATACTGGCAGATAGATTTATGGACCTGCTCCCAGTCGCAGACAACAGAGTGTAGTGCCCAGCTTTTTTACTCTAGACAAATCTCAGCAGTCTGCCGAATCTGGATTTCATAACCTCGATAACCCGGTGGCGTAGATGCTGGGTAAATAATAACCTGAATGGAAAAACGTAAGTACCTATCTGTAATTAAAGTTTCAAGAAATCATGGATCCTTACTTTGCAGTTGTAAAAAATGTTACGCTGTCAATCAATGAATGATTATAAACACGATGAATATTGGTTTGTTTTTACATCATAATTTAAAATATACCTATCTGCTTAACAAATTAGGCAACATTCAGATGGTACCCATATACCTATCTATAGCGGCGAATAATATCGCCACAATCCAATGCCTATTACAACTGAACACATATTATACAATTTTGTTATGACGTACGTACCTTTTACAGGTATGCCATACCAGCATAAGAATATGTTGTTGTTATGCGACTATCGACGGGTTAAGCCACCAAACTTGATATCCTTGGTGACTTCGCGCCCGCTCTAAGGTTCCACCTATTTAAGAGAAATCAATTCGCTTTTTTGGCTTATTCATTTTGTAGTCCATTTTAAAGCAACAAACAAAAACAGAAATAAATATGTCGAAATACGTGGTGAGTTTGCAGTGCAAATTATTTTAATGTTTTCGTTCTTTTAGTACGAGAAGAAGGAGCTTTCGTTTCGATTCGTGGTCTATAGAAATAAATTAAACAAGTTTCGTGTTTTAAGCTTTCAATGTGTAATGTTTAAGCAATTATGTGTTTTATTAAGCAAAGAACACTGCATGAATTGTCTGTGCTGATTTAGAGTAAAGTTACAAGGTTTACAACTGTATTTATGAACTTGTTTCCTAACTAATAGGTATTTACCAATGTTTGCAGATTATCGCATTAGCCATCATAGCAGTCGTGGCTGCTTTCCCAGCTGGTAAGTTTGTTTTTGATAAAACTTACAACTTACTTTCGTTTTTCTTTTGGCACAGTGTCACGATCATCATTGACTCCTTGTACATCTAAGTACCTACGTGAGGTGTTTTATGTAGCGTCCATACAATGTTTCGGACTGCGCTCGTGGCTAATTTGCGAAAGTGCTTTGTCTCGCAATGTGCCGTTTCAAATATATGTAGCTTTTAAATATTAAAGCAACATATGATAGTTTACAATAATAATAACTGTAATTTATTTATGTAATTTGAAATTTAGATAAAGTATTATATGACCCTTTACACCATTCAGTATTCATTTTCATGCATATAACCACCTTGATTACCCTTATTATATTTTTTATGGTTTAAAATAAAGTTATATTATATTATCCCTACAGAGCCTGAGAAGTCTGGCTACGGCAACCCAGGAACCAACCAGCATCTCAACTCACAGCCCGGCGCGCACCTCAACTTCGATAACAAGGAACATACCGGCACTGTTAGATATTGGGATAGCCTGTAGGTTAGCAATTAAAGTCACGTATGCACTTCACTTGTTTAATTAATTCACTTTTTACATGATTGATAGCAAGGCCACAGAGACGCGTCCGACCCGCGTTCTGTCGCAAACGGAAGAGAGCTTTGACAATGACATATTTAAGTAACAAAGACATTTGTGACAATTTAGTATTGCCAATACTAAACATACTCCCGGGCCAGGTAAGAGATATTAAGAGATTATTAATACATACAATGTTTTTGTTTCATTTAACAAGTTAGTTCGAAATGTTTGAATATAAACTTTAAATTGATTATGGCTCCAGGTCAAATAGGTAGTAATTACTTAGATACAAAATATTTTACAGCATATTGAAATAATTCCTTTTTAAATGGAATCCCAAACTTATGATAGTGTGATTAAATAATAGATAAACCAAAAACTTATGCTAACTAGTCATGCATCTAGTATACAAACTTAGTAGGTAATGTGAACTTCTTATATTTAGGAACTATTCATGCATATAGTTTACATATAGTATAGAATAATAGAATCAAGGTTATATCTAAAGTAACTATGCATGCATATAGTTTACAGCAAAAATAGAATAACTAAATCTAGTTTATATCTAGACTTAAGCAAACTTATAGCGAAAGGTACAATCTTAGTTTTTACTAGGCAGTAAGATCAATTTATGTATTGGTCTGGTATATTGTGATTTGCTAGTATGTACATCAACTGATCTTACAAGACCATCTGTCTTGTTTACATTTGTACAAATTACTCTGCCTAGAGGCCAAAAGAGAGGAGGTGTAGCCTCATCTTTGATTAATACAAGATCACCTACTTTAATATTACATTCTGCTTGTAGCCACTTGTTTCTGTTTTGCAATTCAGACAAATAACTAAAATAGAATTGTTTCCAAAATCTTTGTTTAATTTGGATAATCCGTTGATACATATCAAGTCTAGACTCATTTAAGTCTAGAAGATTAGGCTCTGGTAAGTCAGTCATGGCAGTACCGATGATAAAATGACCAGGTGTCAAGCAAGTTACATCATTTGGTAAGTCAGTGATAGGATACAATGGGCGTGAATTAAGTATAGCTTCTACTTGTGCTAATACAGTATATAAAAATTCATAGGTTAATTTTGTGTTACATAGATGCTTTTTTAGCAAACTTTTAGTACATTTTATTCCAGCTTCATAAAGACCACCCATGTGGCTCGCTAAAGGTACAGTAAACTTATATTCGATAGCACGAGTTGTGCAGTAATCTAGGATGTCTGAATAACATTTTTCATTTTTAAACATTTTGTACAGCTCATGTAATTCAGTTTTTGAACCTCGAAAATTTGAACAGTTATCTGTGTACAAACAAACCGGATAACCTCGTCTTGCTATAAACCTTTTGAGCGCGCAAATGAAGGAATTGGATGACATATCGCCAACTAGTTCTAAGCTAATGGCTCTAGTGGGAAGATCTATAAATAGAGCAATGTAACCTTTTGTATATTTACAGTTTCTTGTCATGGAGCTTCTAATGGCTATGGCTCCGCTATAGTCAATGCCAACATGAGAGAAAACCCGTGAATGAGTCACTCTGGGTGCAGGAAGATCAGCCATCTGCTGCCTGCAGACTGTGCCTCTGAACCGAATGCATGTAACGCATGTGTGAATACATTTCTTTACTTCATTTCTCCCGTTGATCGGCCAGTATTTAAGTCTGATATTGTACAAAGTACTTTGAATGCCGGAGTGAAATAACTTTATATGGTAATGATTTACTATTATTGATGTTACATGGTCTTTGGCAGGAAGAATGATAGGATGAGCCTGTGTGTAAGGAATATCTGAATGTTTTATCCTACCACCTACTCTAAGTATGTTATTGTTATCCATAAATGGGTTCAATTTTCTGAGGGGGCTAGAAGTATAGGTGTAAAGTTTCTGTTGCTTAGTGCTTGAGTTAGGTGTGTATGTGTCCTGAGTTGTAGTCTGTGTGGTGCCAACACCAATCTGAGAGAGCTCAGCAAGCGGCTCATGAACCTGTGTTTGAGTGGACTGTATTTCTTTAATTTCTCTTGCAAATGAATGCATCTGAACTTCTCGAATAATGAGGTTGTGAGCATGTGTAAGCTCTGAAACAGACAAGTGTTTGACATGTTTGTCATTTTTATTTCTTAGGTTGTGTGTAAATCTTAGGACATATGCCATTATTTTAGTTAACCGTGTAAAATTTGAGTGTTTACAAAAAACATTGTAAAGAAAGGATGAATGTTTTTGTGAGTCTGCGGTAATGGCTGTGACAGAATGGCATGTAGCTGTGGTGATGTGTGCCAAGTCTGGTTGTGTCGACGTATGAAGCTGTGTTGGCAATGTAGGCCAGTCTGACTGAGATTTTAAAATCCATGTAGGGCCATTCCAATAGAGGGTGCAAGATTGTAGGCTGTCAGGTGAAATGCCGCGTGTGATAACATCAGCAGGGTTAGATTTAGTGTCACAATAGTGCCATGTATCTGATTGTGTGAGGTCAATGACCTGTGTCAGTCTGTGTGAAACATAGGTGTCATGTTTATGTTTGTATGGTGACTTTATCCAACTTAGCACGATGGAAGAGTCTGTGAATAAGCAAATCTTGTCAATATTAATTTTATTGCTAGTTGCTTCTAGAAATCTTTTGACTAATTTTGCCAGCAAATTGGCTCCATTCAGCTCTAAACGTGGAATGGTTAGCTGTTTTTTGATTGGAGCTACTTTAGACTTTGCAGTTACTAGTACACAAGTAGGCTTTGTATTATTGTATGTAGCCTTTAAGTAAAGAGATGCTCCAAAGGCTGCAGAGGAAGCATCACAAAATCCTAGTAGGTAGATCTGCATTGGTATGTCTGTAAAGTAATATCTAGGAATCTCAATATTCTTTAGCTTATGTAACTGTTCTGAAAACTGATACCATGCAGTTTGTAAGTCATCAGGTAGGATAGCATCCCATTCTAGACTGCGTTTCCATATCTTTTGCATTAATAACTTAGCCATTATGGTGGATGCAGTCAACATGCCCATTGGATCAAAAATTTGTGCTATTTGTGAGAGTACATTACGTTTTGTGCATGGTGTGGTTGTGTGTGGGTCTGGTACTGATATTTTTAGTAAGTCTTGTTTGGGCAGCCACTTTAAACCTAGTGTTTTGACTGAATCTGGCAACACAAACTCATAGGGAGTGCAATTTTCGTCTGCTTTTACTTTAGCTGCAGGATCATATTGAGCCACATGTATAAATAGATCTGGGTGATTGGCTGACCACTTGTGTAGCTGAAAACCTGCTTTCCCTAGCAATTCGATGAGCTCAGAGCAAAGTTGTTTACATTCATTTAGTGTTTGTGCTCCATGTAGGTAGTCATCGATATACCCGCTAGACCTGATGCAATCTGCAGCTAGTTTGTGTGTATGAGTGTGTCGGTCAGCTAAATCTAACATTGTTCGGCAAGCAAGATAGGGGGCGCTTTTAGTGCCATAGGTTACAGTGTCTAGTTCTAAACATTTTAGTGGTTGTGTTCTAGATTCCCTCCATAACACTCTCTGAAGGGATGTCTGTGTTGGGTTGACATAGATTCCTCTAAACATTTTAACTATGTCACAGGAAAAGGCATATTTGTATAGTCTGAATCTAAGTATAATATCAAAGAGATCATTATAAATGTTGGGACCTTCATAGAGAATGTCATTCAATGAAACTCCAGTTGAAGACTGGGCACTGGCATTAAATACCGCACGTACTTTTGTTGAAACATTGTCTGGTTTTACTATAGGAAAGTGTGGCATGTAAAATGCATGTTTGTCTTGAGCAGAAAAATGTTCTACATAGTGAGCATGGCCTAATTGAACAAATTCATCGAAGAAAACTTTGTATTGTTTGTATAGATTAGTGTCCTTTTGCATTCTTGATTCTAATTGTAGTAGGCATCGATAGGCCATATTGAATGAATTACCTATATGATCAAGTTTGTCTGTTTGTAGTGGTAGATTTACTATGTACCTGCCTGAGTGATCTTGTTTGGTGGTAGTTGTGTATAACTTCTCACAGTACATGTCTGCGGGGGAGAGGAGGGGCTTGCTTGGAGGCAACTCTTCTTGCTCCCAAAATGATTGAAGTATTTTGTCTGTGGATGAGTGAGCAAGGTGCATGCTAACCTTTTGTGTGTTGTGAAACTCTATTGGTAATGTGTTAGGGCGATAAGCGCCAGCTACTACCCAGCCAAAGACAGTTTCTACAAGATCAGGTAGCGAGGGGCCTAGCTGTATGAACCCTTTTAGGTGTAGCTTGTAAAATAGTTCCTGACCTATTAAAAGATCAATGTTACCAGGAATAAAGAATGTTGGATCTGCTAGTAATGGTACTATTTTGTTTGGAATGTGCAATGACTTTGTAGGTATATATTTGTGTGGCAGAGGCACTGTTATTTCATCAACGACATTGAAAGTTAAGTTATTTTGATAAGAGCCGTGTCGTGAAGAAAAGTTTGCATTCACACTTACATCAGTGGAATTTTGTGAGTTACCAAGGCCAGTGAGGAGACATGGGTCGTGGAAGCTCTCCAGCTGAAGAGAGGCAGCCAGTCTGCGGGCCATGATGTTGGCTTCGCTTCCCCCATCCAGCAGCGCTCGAGCATTCACCCATTTTCCGTCAGGCCCTTGCAGTTTGATGACAGCTGTGGATAGCAACATTTGCGTAGTATTAGAATTGGATACTAGTACTGTGGAGAGTGTACCGAGTTGGTTTGTTAGCGTTGGTTGAGAGTTATTGTTGTTTAGTTTGATGGTAGGGTCTGTTGGAAGGGAGTTGGAGTTAACAGAGTACATAGGTTGTACCTGTGGTTCTTTGGAGCAGTGACCCGTGGATACAAGACTGACCTGTGATTGGCCTGCATCCTTTTTGGGACAAATTGATGTGTGGTGCTTAGAGGCACAATTGTAGCAAGTGTACTTAGAACACTTGTGATTTGGTTTATAGGGCTGTAAACAATTGAAGCATAAAGATTTAGCTTTTATGAGAGATGTGCGCTCAGGTATAGACATTATGAGGTAGTCCGGGCATTTATACAGGGCATGAAGGCCGCTGCACAAAGCGCATACAGGAGCAGATGTTTTTAATTTTACAGTATTAGTAGACACTTTTGTTGGAACTTTAGACACATTTTCAGCAAGAAGTTCAAAGGCAACTCTGCGTTGATTTAAGAATGTCAACAGCTCACTTAATTTGGAAAAGGTGTCATCTTTACGGTTGAATTCCCAGGCAGCACGCAGGGAATTATCAAGCTTCTGGGTTATAATAAAGATTAAAATAGCATCCCAGCTATCAATTGGAAGGCCTATTGCCTTTAGTGAGTCTAAACTTTGCTGCAATGTTACAAGAAAATCCTTTAAGTTTGATTTGGTTACAGTATTGTGATTGACAATAGACTTTAAATGTATATTTACTAGAATAGTTTTGTTCTCATACCTTGTAGTCAGTATGTCCATTGCTTTGGAGTAGTTTTCCTCGGTGATGAGCAGTGAAGACACAAGGGTGGCTGCGTCGCCCGCAAGCGCCGCCTTGAGGTACTGCAACTTGGCTACAGCTGGTAGATCCGTGTTGTGCACGGTGGCGTCGAACAAGTTCTTGAAGGCGGGCCATGTTGAATAGTCGCCCGAAAAGTTTGGCAGCCTGATTCTGTCTAGTTTCATCACGGGCTTGTCTTCCCACAGCCTTGTCGAAGAAAAATGAGACCGAGGCGAGGCATGTCCGGTACGTGGCATGGTCCGCGGCCCGTTCAATATCTTGTCGATATTTGCTTTGGCTGTAAAGTATTTTTCTTCGAATAGCTCTCGTTCGTTTTCGTGTAGATCTTGTCGAGAAGGATCGCTATCCGCCGCTTCAAGTTGTTGTTGAATATGATTAAATTTTTCTAGTAAATTGTCGAGTTCTTGTTGACGCACCACGAGCTCGTGGTGGTTTACGTTTTCATCGACGACTGCCACATTGTTAAAAATTCTGGTTAAGCGACCTTTAATGCTGCTCCGTTGCACTTTTAGGGCTTCCAGGGTGGCTTCCATATTGTAAATCCGAAGTCCGAAATCCGTGTTCTTGAAGTTTTTTATTTTGTGGTTAGAATTTTTGAGTTTCGTAAGTTTTGGTAGGTACTTATTGTTTTTATTTTTCGTAACTTTTTTGATTTTGAAGATTTTTCGTTGTAGAAAAGTTGATGTCGTGTCGCGCAGGTAGAAATGCGTGCCGACTTGCAGTGTAGTGAATCGATCGGTTCGATTTTTCTGGTGTGTGTAGTGAAGCTTGCGTAGGCGCGTAGTTCTTGTAGGATTGGCAGTTGGCTTGTCTTGTTAAGCCGTGTTGACTGCGTTGTTGTGTTGTTAGGCTTGCTCGCCGCTCGTTCCGCTTGTTCGTGAACTTGTGATTATGTGCTTGACTTTTTGCTAACTTTCGGGTTGATTTCGTGGTGTGCCGACTCGACTCGGCGTGAAGTTCAAAATGGCGGCCGGTTCCGAGCCCGAGCTTCGATCGCTCGACTCCCGCACCGAAGGACCAACTTTATGTTAGATATTGGGATAGCCTGTAGGTTAGCAATTAAAGTCACGTATGCACTTCACTTGTTTAATTAATTCACTTTTTACATGATTGATAGCAAGGCCACAGAGACGCGTCCGACCCGCGTTCTGTCGCAAACGGAAGAGAGCTTTGACAATGACATATTTAAGTAACAAAGACATTTGTGACAATTTAGTATTGCCAATACTAAACAGGCACCTACGGACAGATCACCTACGGAGGTGCCAGGAACAAGCGGGCACCTCAAGTGTACCACACACCGCAGACTGAGGCATTGAAGAAAGAATAGATTAAGTTTTAGTACAATAGCATAAAAAAGTTTTTTTTTTTAATAACTCCACCGAAACAGATTAAAACTAAACATCTATAAAACTTAATGTTATAATTTCGTTGAGCTTTACTTTCGAAATAAATCTTAAAAGTAGACTTCTAAAAATCTGAATGTTTGTATCTAATTTTGTATACTTTCATATAAGAGAAAAGTCTTGTTAAATTTAAAGTAAGATTTAGAAATCATATTAAGATCAATCTAGTCGCTATTTGAACTGGCGTTTCTACTCTTCAAACTCTAATTACCTGCATTTTAGAATTAAAGTATTATTATAAGAAAAAAACTTGTTTTGTTGTAAGTTTCCTTGAAGATGTTATCGCTAGCTTCACATTTAAATGATTCATTAGCATATCTACATTATCTACCTATCTATAAAATCTGATCAGTGTTAAATATATCCAAATCCATTTGACCGGTTTTAAACCACCTGCTATATCTAACGGTACGTTTTAATATTATTAGCTGAACGGACGAATTATTAGCACTCTTGAGATTATACCATTATAAAAAGGAGCAAATGTTGTTTCTGATGATTGATTTGTTCCTCAACGGATTAAAAAACTAATATATTGTTGTATGGATGTTATAACAAAGGTCCTAACCTAATAGTATCCTAAGTAACATTTTGCAACGCATCAATTCAAGTGATGCTATGTGAACCACTATTAAGTGAATAAATTTCATTGATATTACATATACTGTTTTAAAAGTACTGTTACATTGATAACTTACAGTAATAGCTAGTATTATGATATTATGTTCGGTTCACTAGCTATATCTAGAGAAGAAAAATATGTTAAATGCTCGACTAAATTCTGATCTGATCCGATACTAACATTACTCAATGCTAGATAGTTAATACAACTTTACTACGCCCTATACATAATATGGTAGGTATAATAAAATAGTACAAATAACAACACAAGCGTATGTTAAAACAATACTCTTTATTTAATACATGTTTCCTATTTGCAACAGTCCTTGGACCTCACAAACTCAACTAAAGGCAACCCAATCAAAAGCACAATGGTTCTTTTCAAAGATAAAGTAATATACAGAGACCAAAGAGTTGATATAGGCAGAATAATAATAGTCTCACACCAGAGTTGGCCACTCTCATACAAACTTAGTTTTATCAGAATATCTCTAGAATTAAGCCGCCATTTTCGTTTTTTTTTACTTAAAGCTGTCATTTGAAAACGCGCGTCACTCGCGCGTAGATATAGTTGCATAAGTTACATCTAATATATTACTTTATCTTTGCTTCTTTTTAATTAATCGTGTTCTTTTTAATTCCATGAGAAATTCTACCTTTTTAGGTATAGAAAAATACACGTCCTCAGTGCTTTAATCACCTAAACTAGATATCTATATATATTATACATTTATACAAGGTTATCGGGAAAGAGTTTATTGTATAATCGGTTTAATTATAGTTATTGAGTAAAACAACATTTTTCAAAAATGTATGTAGCTAGATCTATTCTAGCTATTTATTTTTGAGACACCATATTATTTCAATAGTTAAAATAAATAAATGCACGTAATAGAATTAAGCTGTTTTTGCGTGATGGGCGTTGGAAACGTGTTTCATTATCGATTTACAGTTACGCAAACATTTTTTTTTATACATTCTATGTCAAGATTTTTTAAGACCAGCTTTAGCTTTATTACATGTATAGATTATAGATATACATACATAGATATATTGTGATCGAGTATAATTCAAGAAATGCACTGTACCTTGCAGAAGAATAATAATTAAGATTGAACGTAGTTTTAGCGATTTCCAAATTAAGTTTTATCGGGAAATCCTCTTTAGAATGTCAATTTCTTTCCTAATAACCCTGTAGATATATTATACATTGTGCATGTAACTTTTCTCCACGCAGTGTCATAAAATGTACATAATAATATATATTTTCAACAAATGCACCCTCATTATGATGTTATGATTTAAGATATACGTTACAACATAAGATTTTCAATCATTTACTTTCTATAATAAATAGAAAACTCGTCTTCTAAATAAATATATAATATAATTTAATCTAATATTTACAAAACGCTAACAAGTACATATATACACAGATCAATAATTTAATGTAAAACGTAAAAAAAATGATAAGCTTTTTTATCTAAATATCGACTAATGTTAAAGCATTATAGAAGGCGATCAAAACGAACACTATTAATTACTATATTTCGTGATAAAACCGCGTGTTATGCGTATTTTTTAGTTATTTATGTTTAAAGGAGCTGTCATAATGATATTTTATTAAACCCATTCATAGCCTGGCCCGCAGAACAAGAAGATTTAAGTACCAACGTTTTTTATTGCTGCCTACATTTATTCATTTATTCTCTTTGCCCTAGGATATTGGTTTAAAGACAGATTAAATGGACCAAGACCGCATTTTCATACAAAATATTCAACTAAACTGAAAATCTCTTTTCTTGGAATCGGTTAATAAAGAGCTCCATTCTACAAAATTAAACACATCTGTTTTTTGGTACAACTTCAAGGCGAATTCGCTTTATAAAGTTTTTCTTTGAGTTCTTTTTGGATTTTGAGTCATACTTTACAAACGGATTGTATGAAATTACGTACAGGATGCAGCGCGTTACATACATAATATAAATACATATGTAATATGTATTGGAGTATATTTTGATATTCGATACGTCTGAAAAAATAAAATATAAAGTGGTTCATATTCGTCCTCAGCCTGGCTAAGGGTTAAGAAACGAAATGATACTTTTTACATTAATACTACTTTTACTTCGTTAGCACATTTTGTCCCACACCTAATAAATATGTACATAAATATATTCGTTATGTGTTAATTTTGCAATGATTTTTATTAAGCCTCTTCTTTGGCTTACCTACATAATTATTTTTTTTAAATATTAGATGCAATTATAATTTCGAAACATCTCCTTTATCAACAAATTACTGATACACTTTCTGTATACCCTGTCATAAGCAATAAAAATTATGAACTAAAAATTGTATTTCGTTTGTGATAAAATAATAATTATGTTTATCAACAAGACGATGAAGTCGAACATTACATAGTTAAATTCTTATAAACATTATAATTTAAACAATACTCGTTTTTAACGTACGTTAATTTGACCATTAGGCGACACTAATTAAAATTATGATTAGAGTGTAACGTAACATTATTAAATATAATATAGAGTATCCACCGTGGAGGAACCATTTATATTTGCCTTTTAAGTATTTATATTAATGCCTTTAAAATTATAGTATTATTTTTAAATTTCTTTTATAACTGTATAAAATATATTTTATATCCCCAGCTGCAATATATTTTAGAAATAAATAAGAATCAACATACGGATTTCAACCCCAAGATAATAAACATATTATGCAAAATTAATACGCATACATAGTTTGATTGTGAATTGAGATTTATTTTAAAGATATTGATAAAATTAGTACTTTTACTTGTGAAGTAGTAACTAGTAGAATGTTGTTTCTCTATTATTTCAGGTGGGTTCATTTTGATAAGTGTAGTTTAAGTGGTCATAATTGTGTTTGATATAGGTTAATATTTATTAATAAATACTCTATTATTTCAGAACAACAACTTCAAGTATTATTTCACCACAACCCTATATAAGAAGGAACACAATTATATAAGTTTAAATACAGCTTCATATAAATATACTTGTGCAATAAATACAAGCTGTCGTAAAATAACTCTAACTAAATGATTAGATACAATTGGCATCCCGTTAAGGACGTACACAGTCCTTCACAACATTGTAAATATGTATAGTATACAATATACATACATAAAGCGCGTTCCATATACAATAAACACATACATAGGAGTAAGTTCGTATGACTATGGCAAACTATGGTGCAAATAGTTTTGAAACTAACCGAGGAGCCCTTGATATAAAAGGTAAATGCTTGCTTTAGATATGAAATTGTCACGATGAAAATGTACCTATCACCACTTCTACCAATCAAAGAAACCTAACATCTTATTCATTATTAGTTTCCCGATCATTTTATCTTGAAAAATATTTTTTGCAGTACAGAAAAGCATTCCTTACATATTCATTTTCGGAATTTGATTATAGAAATAAACAAATAACAACTAATATATTATATTTTATAGCGAAAGATAGGAAAGAGTGGAAATCTTTAGTGGAGGCCTATGTCGAAAGACAAGCTGCAACGGAGAAACAACCGTTTACCGATATCTAAGATATGTAAAAGGGCATAAAATAGACTAAACATATTTGTATAGAAAAAATATTGTTATAATAAGTTCTGCAATAAAGGCTATTTTATTTATTAAATTTTTTATATTATTTTATGTGTTAATTAATGTTGTGAAGAACCAAACTGCACGTCCGTCTTTAATCTCTTATTACCCAAACTATTTATTTTAAAATGAGAAAATATATATCTTGTAGGAGGTCTGTTTAGGTACCTTACCTATTTAATATACGAGCATAGTAATATCTGTTTTGCAAGTTATTGCAACTTTAGGCCGCTGTTGATTAGTACATTGGAAGACATATGCTTTTAAGAAACTAGATAATATATAAAAATAAATAAAACATGATAAAGCTGAAAATTTAATTAGATAAATGGCGAAGAAAATCAATTTTCATTTCATTTTATAAATCAATAAAAAAGTCAAATAATTTCAGCATAAATTAAGTAACAAATAACAATTCACCAAATAACCTAAAAAGAGCCATTAATTACGTCAGAGGCGTTCACATCTCAGCAGAAAAAAAACAAATATTTTTAGTAAAAAAAAAAACAATGTGAAAATATGAAAGTCTTCCAACACACCGTCCAACAGTATTACAACTAGACCTATATATACGTGGGGCAGTGCTCCAGGCTGGTTCCACACGCGTCACACACCCGCGCCTCCCTCTGGTTGACGAGCGTGCAAGCCGGGCACTCCCTACCACCTGACGTTAGAGGTTGTATCTCCGGACCTTTCTTGGACTTACCGCACATCTCGCAGGCAGACACAGAATTTTTATTAATATACGTGCAAGTGTGGCACTCCCATTTGTTGTGCGTTTGTCGGTCGTGGTTGGAGGAGCGGCTGTGAGGACGCTCGCCATTGGTCCGGGACAGGGCACGCCCGTCTGTCTCGTCCAATGATACCACGAGCTGTGCCTTCAAGTCGAAGTTTGGTTGGACTGATGATGCTGGAAGGAAAAGGGGCGGTTTAGTTTAGGATTGGATGGTATGTATAAATGAAGGTACTGCTATATTAATAAGCAAAACATAAGCCTTCTGAAGAAGAAAAAGCTGTGAAAAGTTCTGTACACAACTGTAGTTTCTTCTTAAATTTATAATAAAAAAAGAATGAAAAGACTCAGAATTTGACCTGTAAGGGTTATAATCACAAATAGTTCAAAATTTATTCATATTGAAGTCAGTTACATGCATGTATGATTTAGATTCTTGATGAAGATGGCAGCCAAAGTCATTCCATCCTTATCGTACAAACGGCCGCGATTTGTAAAACTGAACTCTTAAATAAACCGAGTTCTAACATAATAAATTACATCTTACCTGAGCTGCTTTTAGACGAGCTGTGCATGGTGGTGGTAGTGTGTTGTCCATTCTCCACGGGCCTGGGTCGTGGTCGGTCCACCTCCGCTGACACCGTCTTAGAGATCCTTTTCACTTTCTTCATATCTCCCGTCGATGATGTACCGTTTACAGAATTCTGCTGTTTTATTACATCTTTCCTGTCTTTTATATCTTTCTTAGACAGAAGTTTCACTTTATCCGGGGCAACTTTAGGCGTGATCAAAGCTTCAGCTTTGGGATTCCCAACTGGTTCAATTTGTCGTTTCGTTCGCTTCTCGTCGACTTGCAATCTCTTTGTTTGTTTCGATTTCTTTAAATCTTTTTTCAGTTCCTCTACTCGATGATCTAGGCTTAGTGCTTGTAGGCCGTCTTCTAAGTCGAGGGTAGTAGGTTGGTATCTGCTTTTGTGTGCTTTGTCTAATCGGTCCAGAGTTCGTGAGTCTCGGTCCAGGGATGGTGAGTATCTTTCCCGGGTGTCGTCTTGGTCCTTGCTGGATAGGTTTCTGAACACATAGTCCCAGCTCTCATACGTGCCCATTCCGTCTTCTCTAGCTTTGCTCAGAGCTGGTTGAGTGTCGGATCTCGGTAGACTTGGCAACGTGACGTCACTGAACCCGGATTTCGAAGTGCTGTTCCGTCCAGAATGCCCCATTTTCTTGTGCCTTTCGTCGATGTCGTTTTCGTACACGGATGAGGTTTCAAGTTCTATCAACTGTGCTGTCGGTACCGCCGGGTACCTATACGGTGGGTAGCCATTGACTGGTACCGTGGCCGCGTGTTTTATAGGAGGGTATACTGGTGTAGGTATCATGTAGGGAGCCTGGACAGGGTAGTAATATGGTACATATTGCGTCATCATCGGCATGTTGCTGCATTGTGGTATCTCTGGTCCCATCTGGTACATGTACTGCGGAGGTATGTTCTGTGACATCATGTACTGAGGCATCAGATTGTTCGGGGGGTCTAATACGGCGTCCTCGGGACAGTAGTGGTAGGTCTGGTTGGGAGGTATGGCCTGGTGGTTGTGGTAGCGGGACTCGATGCGGCTGCAGTGCGTGTCGGTTACTGTCACTGGTATGTTCGAGTAGATCTCTGAACCTGGAATGATAACAAATGTGTATTAGAAATGGTTCATTGTATTTGTGTTGTTTATAGATTCTTTTACGCAAGAGAATCACGCATTGGACCATCAAGCCGCCATTAGGTACTTATGTTTTTGTTTACTTATTGATCGAGGAAGGGGCATGCTTTAACAGTATTTCATAAGAGGCTGCTGGAACAGACAGGAGCTTGGTGACAGATTTTGTAGTAAATTTGACCGTAACAGATAAGTTGTTTCGTATAATATAATCTCGTGAGGACCATATAGTAGATGTCTGGCCACGTTGTGTGTTAGTGTGCGCGCACTACTCCCTACTGACCGGTGTCGATGTAGGGCAGGTCGCGAGCCTGGAGCCGCGCGGCGGCGGCGGCGGGGCGCTCGGCGCGCGACACCCGCCCGCGGTAGATGTCTGCCCACGTCACTGCCACGTTGTGTGGTAGTGTGCGCGCACTACTCCCTACTGACCGGTGTCGATGTAGGGCAGGTCGCGAGCCTGCAGCCGCGCGGCGGCGGCAGCGGGGCGCTCGGCACGCGACACCCGCCCGCGGTAGATGTCTGCCCACGTTACTGCCACGTTGCTGCCGCTGCTCACTATGCTCTCCCAGATTTGCAGCATTATCTGCAAGAATAAAAGCCTTTATTACACTAATTACAACTAGATCCCTAGGACATGATAATAAATGTGCAACCTGTGGGTATACGTGTAATATGAGAAGCATATTGATTAGTTACAAATAGCAGTTTTAGTGCAGTCGCGGCAGACTCCTAGTAATGGAGTATGAGAGAATAGCTGGTTACGTACAATAGGCACTACAAACTGATGATAATGTTATGAAACTCTGGAGAAATATGTAGATGTGTGTTTTTCCGTTGCGACTGCTCCTTAACCGACTTCAAACAACAAACTTGATGGTTTTTAGGTGTGTTCCTCCATATACCACCGCCACACCTCTCCTCCTAACCAAAGTGGCCTGCGTGGCTCTTAAGATCTTACCAACACCGCACCTTGTGTCTTCAAGTTTTGTAGTTCTCCTTCGGCAAGATATTCTCGTTTACATAATGTATTTACAATGGATTTCCGCAAAGTAACGGCTGATTCAATATGTTATGTACGATGAATGCTATCTCACCCTGGCTTCGCAGTGCGCCACGAGCGCGTCCCTGGAGAGCGCGGCGGCGGTGTCGGGGCAGGGCGGCTGCAGCAGCGCCAGCCGGCCCGCGCCGGCCGGCACGTAGCCCACCGCGAGGAGCAGGCTCTCCGCGCCCACCAGGTGGGCCTCCACCTCGTGCTTGTAGAACCCGCTGTATAGCTGGGAGGAGACACACAACATTCATCTTTTCGTAGCTAATAAATATTTATAATTAGATTTATTCGTTTTTCGAAACGGGATACCAACGGTTTTCGAACACTTCAAATAGCGGAAAGATTCTAGAGTCAAAAAATGTCTTGATACCAGAGTGGGCCACTCTCATATTTAAACACACTGGCAATATTAAGATATTACACCGGACAGTTTTAACAGTAGGACTTTACCACTTCAACTCGACCACAGTAGAATGGTTTACTGGACCATGACTACACGTGATTTTTTTTTCTAAACAATGTACCTATGTTACTTCTCGAATGAATTTATACTTCAGTACCAGACCAATCTCTATACAATGTATCTATATTACCATGTATCTTTTTTTGCATCAGACAATCACGCATTTGATGGGTATTACTTACCCGTATGACTTTATACTCCTTCCTCCACGGCTGCGTGAGCAGGTTGCCAGCATACCGCGCGATGGCAGCCCAGCCCACTCCTGCCTTATACGCGTTGAAGTCTGGCAACTCTGCCACGGTGCGCTCAAACACCTTGCCCGTCTCGGCTAGTCTGAACTTGCACTCGTGGGGCGCTCGGGCTAAATACTCCATTATAAGATCTGAAATACGAGTATGAAACAGACTTTTTAACCTTAGACCTTTTTTTTAAAGAGCTTTTTAGATGTGGCTTTGGCTTTACTGAAGAAACGTTTACTTTCAGGTGTAAGAAACTCTTCACATGAAAACATTTTTGTTTCCTATAGCTTAACATATGTGTAGTGTACAATAGATATAGAGAATACATATTAAGCACGATACTAGGTAATATCTACATAGTAAGGTCTATTTTAGCCATGACATGTCTTGAGAGTGGCCTTTTAAGGACCTCTTCATAAGCTTCTTCTTCAACACAAAAAACATTGCGAGATTTTACGCAGGTAAATAATAGGTAAAAGTTAACAGAAGAAACAGGCTTCGTGCATAAAGCCCTTTTTTTCCACTAAAAGACTGCTACTGCTTAACTTCACCACCTCTTTCTTTGTTAAATTTACATCTCGGGCAGGCTAGGAAGAAACACACAAACAAACCTTACCTTCCAACTTCTCCTTCTGCTGCAGCTTCTCGGGGCTGTCGTCTGTCTCGAGGTAGCTGTAGTGGGCATCCTCGATCCGCCGCCACAGCCGCGGCAGCCACTCGCGCAGCGCCGCGTCGCCCGTGCCCGTCGCGCACGTCATTATTACCATTACACTGGGAACAACAACAAAAAACATTTTAAATGGCTGTAACTCATCTGACTACGGCATGACTGGCATGTCATCTCAGTTCACGGGTAGCACCCGTAGCACAGCTGGCAGAGGCAATCGAATGCGATCACCAATGTTAAGCAAAGGTCGGCGCGGTCAGTACGCGGATGGGTGACCAAAAAGTGGCATTCCATTTTGGGCCCTTCCTTGGGTCGCATGACACGTTAATTTGTAGGTCCCGGATGTTGTCATAGTACGGCAGTTAAACCATGTCAGAGGCCCTTGAGGCGGGTTGATAAACTCTCGACACCAGAGTTGGCCACTCTCATTCGATAAGAAGAAGAAGATGGTCCAGAGGCCGCGGTTCGCGGATTCGATCCCAACACAAAAAAAAAAAGAATTGTCCATTTCCAGTTTTTACTCATACATAAGCTAAATTGCAAATCTTGAGTTCAGTTAACAGTCTGTCATCTAATAGATGTTTGCAATTTGAATATACACATGTGGATGGTAATGCTTGCATGTTTACAATTCATCTATCACGAGAAGATAGCGAAAAGTTTTCCAGAATAAGGGCAAGGCTTGCACTCAGCTATGAGCCTCCGTTTCAGCAGAAATCAATATGATCGAAGTCTATTTTTAGTATCCAATACGACTGGTCTAGATTTCTAGTACAATATTCGCATTATCTAGAATCTAGATCTCGGGGCTCGGATATCAACGACCGGCGACATATTTTATAACAGTTGTGGAACAGTTTAAAAACTGTTATTTTTTGTTGAGCTAACATATTACGCTTGTTTAAATAACCGAGTTAATTGCACTTGCAATTAAGATACTGCAAGAAACTAAGTAGAATGGAAAATTAGTACCCATGTTGCATGGATTTGCACAGATTCATTCTCGAATATAGTAATAAGTATCATTATTCAAGTCGTGGGTTCTTTATGGATGAGGTCTGCACAAGATCGATACAGCTGACACATTCAAAGAGAGGCCTATGTGCAGCAATGGGATAGAGAAGGCTGTGGATGATGATGATAAGCATTATCTCACTTTTTGCTTTTGCATTGTCAAAAATGTAGACGATCGTTGCTTTTTAACAGTTATGCTAAATCAACAATCAGAAACTTTAAAATGTTCAGGTACAAAAAAATAAAAAATAAACTGTAGTACAAACACCAATAACTGAGTTATCTGTAATCTAAATCAGCTTTAAACATTTCACACAAATGTTAAACTGATAAGAGTGCAATGAGTGTGCAGTTGTGAAATAATTATTTGGTCATTGCTCTCAATATTGTTGGACAGCTGCCAGACATATTGATATATGTAGCTACCAATAACATTTATAAATACTTTTGTTGTAATAGATTTGTAAGAGTCATAGTGGTAATAGTGTATTTTTAAGAACTTTTTTTAAGTTTCTAAGAATAAAAATAACTGTAGTATATTATACCTACTTAAGTAGTTTCACATGTAAAAAAAGACTAAAAAAATCAATGACTTTTTCACAAAAAAAATAAACAATAATTCATACATAAGTACATACATGGCCGATTCATATCTGAAAGTTATTTATGCTTTAAACCACAAATCTTTCTTTTGAAGCACTTATATAGAGAGCATATCTTTTACTGTTTAGTTCTACTACATGTGAATAAAAAACTCAACATAATAGAATAAAACTAGCAAGCATTGCATGAATCATGTATATAGCTCATAAAGCCAAATTCCCAATGCCAATTCACCCGTGACACATCTGAATAGGTAAATACAGAGTCCATAGCAACTCCACATTGTTATCAAACAAAGAATACTTTAGCCAGAGAACAGAACAAACATCAATATGACACTATATTGAACAAGACAGTATTAGAGCTTGCTACTACATTTAGTAATGTATAATCATTACATATTGCTTAAATGTATAGGTATATATATTTGTTTGAAATAAAATAAATTACTCTGGATAAGAGATGATGATTTTGTTGTGGTGGTAAGAGTGATAGCAGTCAAATAATTATTGATAGACACAAATAAAATATATATTGTAGTATTGTTTTGTTGTTGTTTGTAGTATTGTTTTAAAACCTATTTAATCTAACAAACATGTAAAGCTGTAATACTAACACAGCATAAACACACATGTGAAGGGAATTAACTATTGAATTCTATAATATTCTTACTCATAACTTTTTAAGAGATTAACTGTAACTGATTTTATCAATATGTCCTTACTACTTGGCAAGCTTAACTTTATCAGTGGTTTGATGTGGAGTACAATCATTTGTATGAGTCATGTCAGGAGGCCTTGCCATTGTTCAATGAGTACTGTACCAATATTATTGCCTTTGGCAGCATGATTTTATCAAAACACCATTTATTGAAGGTTTTACAGTAAACTGTACAGCATAGACATATACCTATCTGTCTGATACCCTGTTCTTTGTGAACTACCTATCTGTCTCTTGAATTATACAATCTTTTTGCAATATTTACAACAAGAGTGAACTGTTTCTTAGTTAAAAGCATTAGACATGTTCCATTACACCATCGGGTGAATTACTGAAACAAACACATAAAATGTGATAAATGTGTATTAACCACCAAATAAATATCTAAAATATGACAAAAACACAGTTGATTATAGTTTACTTAGTTACTACTAATTTGTTCATCTAACAAGAGCTTCAGTAGTTAACTAAGCTATAGAAGTTTAGAATTTAATGTAGTAGTATATTTCAACACTGACCAAAAATCACTTGGCTTCCTAATCCTAATTCCTAATATCTGCATTGCAGCTATCATAGTCCAATATTTGGCTGACAATAGTGTTAAGTTCAGAAATTATTGATAATCCATTAATCAACAACACTTGCCTAAAGTTATTTCATTCATTGTCTTCCATTAACTATCATAATGTACATGTGTTAGGACACTTGGACTATCTTCAAGCTCAACCCCAGTTAAAATAGTATGTTTACTTTTTTCCTCTTTGATTTTATCATTAATAACACTGTACATTAAAATAATAAGTAGGCTAAAATACATTGCTATTAAGTAAGTAGGTAGTTATATATTTAACTAGAAGAAATACAAACTATTCACCTATTTTTCATAACATTTTGTCATACTGTCAGTACTTACATTACCTATTCATATTATAAATATAAGTAGAAATGGCAATTAACCTTTATGACTTATCATCTTCAAATGATTACTTAATATGTTTAGATAAGAAACATTTCACAGATTTAATTATAGGAAAATGTTACAGTAAAATAGACTACTATTTTTGTTACTAAAATAAGTCAATATAAGTACAACTTAGCAGCAACTGCTTACTTTGGCTTGTTTTCATATATTTACTGAGTAATGATCAAGTTCATAGTTCTCATTAACTTCAACTTAACTCATTAGGTATCATCTTGTTTCAAATACATTGTAATCATGTGTTTGTTATTTATCTTGCGTACATAGCGTAGTTAGAGAATGTGATATATTATAACAAAACAATCGTAATGAAACTAACGAGGCCGTGAATTGGACAAAAAATATGCTAATGATCCTGACACCCACGCAATATTTTCGCTGCAGATTTTCTTATACTTATGACCTAGTTTTGATCATCGTATAACTTTCTCACGATAAATTAAGACTGGAAACTCACCATACAGGAAGAACATGCTCTTCCTGGACGTCTAAATTATTCCAATGCACCGAATGTAGAGCGGACAAAAATAGTACACCAAAAATATCAAGGGATCCACATGTAACCACGAACCAATTTACTTATACCGGCCCTTAGTATTTAAACTAATTGATCGAATCATAAAATTTATAATGTAATCACAAATAACTGCAGTAAAACATTTTTTTATTGGAAAAATAGAAAAACAGAATTTATCGTCCGTGTTTTGACGTTTCTAAGATTTGACAAGTTTGTTTGAAGTTGTCATAACTTGAATTTTGACAGTGACGTCAAAGATATTATAGTTTTTATTGGCTCATTACTTCGCTCATTATTAGGCGTTAAAAAGTTCATTTATTTACAGTTGAGCGGTAAATTCAAATAAAAAGTTATTATGTAACTTTATTTGTTTGACTTTGTCACCGTTATTCCAAATAACTACACACGTGATTTTAAAATAATATTATATGAAATGGTTATATTTTTAGGTAAAATTTAAATAAAATGGTGAAATACATAGGGTGACGGAACCAGTGTTCGACATGCACCAGTTAATGACACTTTTTATTTTTTACGTTAAAATTAAGCCACAGTAAAATATTTTCATTCATGGCAACACAAAGCCATAGACACCACATTCCCAGCTGTCAAATGTGCGTATGTCAATAAAATCTGCCCTTTCGTTTTAAGATGGCGGAAATTTAGTTGTGCGCCGGTATGCTGCGAGAGAAAAATCCAATATTATTAACGAAATCGATAAGAAAGTGAGTCTACGATTTTACTTACGTTTTAGTTATTATTAGGTTTAATCGTTTTTTACTTGATTTTTTGAATTGTGCTTATACTTTAGAGATAAATTGATTTTTGTTGTGCATGTATATCTCCATTTTTCTTTTTTTTGGAGCCGATGTTCATCACTGGTACATATAATTCAACTTTATCCAGTAATGGACAGTTGTCCATACTTATGTTTTTTTAGACTTTCTTAGTTGATGCGCAAATTTGGTTCTAATTCATACGCTGATTAAGTATATATTTGATATACACTGATAGTAGCACAGTTACCAGTAAAGAACAATGTGTCGATCATTGGGTAAAATATGTGTCCATAACTGGTCTTAACTGATTTTGTTCTAGATGGCTTCTAGGAAAAATTATACTCAAGAGCAAATGGAGATAGCGATGGAGGCTGTACGGGCAGGAACAAAAGTCTCCGTTGCTGCTCAACAGTATGGAGTCCCTCGTATAACTCTATACAATAAAGTTATGGGAAAAACTTCACTCGGGTGTGCTATGGGGCCCAGTACCGTGCTCACAGCAACGGAAGAAGAAATATTGGTAAAATGGTTGTTGGCACTGTCTGATAAGCATTTCCCAATAACTAAAGACAGTTTACTAGATAGCGTACAAAAAATCATGATTGATCAAAACCGCGAAAATCCCTTCACGAATAACAGACCCGGTAAAAAATGGTTTCAGTCTTTTATGAAAAGGCACCCAGTTTTGGTGCAAAGAACACCAGAAAACCTATCAACCGCTCGTGATAATGTAACTGAGGCTGGCATCCGAAACTGGTTTCAAGAAATTGAACTCTACTTAGAGGAAAATGACTTAAAAGAAATTGCAAAAGAACCGAGCAGAATCTTCAACGCAGATGAGAGCGCATTTTTTTTATCGCCTAAGCCTGGTAATGTCATTACAAAAAAAGGAGAGAAACACTTATATACCTCATGCGGTGACGACAAAGAAAACCTTACAGTATTGTTCACAGCTAATGCAGCAGGCATAATTGCCCCTCCTATGATAGTGTTTAACTATGAGAGGATTCCCGCAAATATTGCAGCTAGCGTACCTAAGGAATGGGGAGTCGGAAAATCGGAAAGCGGCTGGATGTGTGGTAGTACGTTTTTCGAATATATAACGAACATTTTTAACCCCTGGCTGGAAGAAATGAAAATTGAGAAACCAGTACTGTTCTTCGTAGATGGGCATAAATCTCACTTGACATTACATCTGTCAGATTTTTGTGCCAAGAACGGAATAGAAATCATAGCCTTGTTCCCAAATTCCACGCATATTCTACAACCGCTAGATTTGGCCGTATTTAGGCCCCTAAAAGTATTTTGGAAGAAGACTGTAACTGAATGGAAAACACAACATTTGGGGCTAAATCTAAGGAAAGAAAACTTTGCGCCTTTGCTTCAGAAAGCCGTCACGCAACTAACAAGCGAATGCATAAAAAATGGATTTAGAGCTGGTGGTCTATTTCCCTTTGGACCCGACTACATAGATATGTCTAAAATCAAGGACACAGAAAATACTTCCGTTAAGAGCAATCCAGCTTTAAAAGAGTATGTGAAGTATTTGGAAAGCGAAATCGTTCGAGTATTTTCGGTTGAGAAGTTAAATTTATTTAACAAACTCTTCTACGAAAACAGAGATACTATTGAAGATAGTGTCCCTGATGGAGATATTTCTCTATATGCCCTTTGGGCTAAAAGTAAAGCAGACGACCTCTTGAAAAATACAAAATCAAAGAACTTGGCTGTCTCCTCGTTTTCGAGAGTGCAAGAAGATGTTCATACCGGAAGTGACACTGGCGATATGGCTGTAATTGAATGTTTGGACAATGTTGCTCCCAGTAGCTGTACTATTGATGAGACTCCCGATTTACCCAATGAGAAGAAGCAAAGTGGTCGCTCATGTTCGGCAATTTTGGCAACTGCGGAAACACTTCAAGAAGACACTCAAAGCCTTTTAACAGGAAATACAAAAGAACAGACTAATAAAACAAGTATTGAACTGAATTCTAAAATCATTGAACAAGTATTGCCTTCAAACATTGAGCCGCCCATTATTTTTCTTGGAACTGGAGATTCCCAATCGAAGCAGTATACACATGAACAAGCATCTACATCAACACCGAAAAAGTCATTGGATGCAACTTTGGGTGTAATCGTACCTTCTCCGTTCAAACGGAATCTGTTTTGGCCCGAAGATACCCAAAATAAAAATAAAAAACGATTTAAAAAAGAAAAACTCCCTTCAGCTGTAACGGGGAAAGCGTGGCAAGAATACTACAGAAAGAAAGAAATAGCAAAAAAGAAGGAACAAGATGAAAAAGAAGCAAGAGCAAAAAAGAGACAAGAAAATAAACTCCTTAGAGAGAAGATCGCTAAAAATAAAAAAAATCGATCGAAACAGAAGAAAAAACCTCAAAATGAAGACTCAACGTCAGAAGATTCTAATATGGAGGTGCAATATGCGGAAAGTGAAGACAGTACCGGAAATTTTGAAAATAATTACTTAGAGGAGTATACACGCCAACAGTCGCAAAATTTGCGCGAAAATTCTTCTGATACGGACGCCTCACTAGAGACTGAAAATGAGAACAGTGAAGTTATTACTACTGGAAATTACGTAATTGTAAAATACGAAGGTGAGCATTTTCCTGGAAAAGTAGAAAATGTCGAAGGAAACCAGTACGAAGTAAGCACAATGGCGTTTTCTGGGAGAAATGCGTTCAAATGGCCCGATTCTGTGGATAAAATATGGTACAAGACAGAAAATGTTATCGAAAAGATAGATAAACCTATATGTATAAAAAGAGGTTTCTACAAGGTAAAGGAAATGCAAAAATATTTACCTTTTTTATACGAGTAAGGCGATATTTGTTGTTTATAATTTTTCCTAGTGTACTTTGTAGCTATTGTGCTTAGTACTCGCCTAATTGGGCCCTTGGCACCTCTAGTTGTTCCTAAACATCAAGCCTGATAAACTGATTTTTAAGATATGTAATCATAGTTAAGAGGCTGAATATTTGTTACCGATTTAGATTAGTTAAAAATACTATCATATGTCCAACAATGCAACAGATTTTTGCGTAGGTACGTTCGTCTCTGACGATTTCCATTTAGTTAGGTTAGCAATTAATGTGAAGACTGGTGCCATGTTATTAATTAAACGAATAAATAAATATATTAAACATAATATCTTTAATTTAAAAACAAATCTTATTTCTATAATAATAGCTTCTGATAACAAACTTATGTTGGTAACTTTGTTATGTTTAGATAAAGTGTCAGTTACCGGATGTTCTAAACTGGGTAAATATAAAACACTGGGTGTTCATTACTGGAGAGTGTCGATTACTGGAGTTTCATGACTGGAGTTTTTATGTTCATCACTGGAGATTTTGTGTAATTTTGGTTATGGTTATTTTATTCTCAAAATAAAACTGTTTTATTAATATAATGATAGCCTTACCTTTATTAAGGATAACATAAGACCATAAAACTAATCACTATTGGTACAAGAGTAAAAAACAAAAAGTTATTTTAAATTTAACGGAACACTATTCTTAAAGTGTCCATTACTGGTGCCATCACCCTATTATTTTTAGACACTATCCGTCAAGAAGAAATTAATACGTTCTATGATGTATGTACCTACTTACCTACCGTTCTGTTTATAGCTTTAGTTATGAGAGAGTACCTAACTAAACAATAAAGGCATACTGTTTCTTTTCAGGCTTGTCAAATGCACAGAGACTATTACAGGAGAATTCCAGGCAGTTACCATCCTCTTGCGTACTTCAGGGAGCCCGAATACGCATACCAATGTGCTCCTGACATGCCTTCGTAAGTAACACATTCACAATGTACTTTATTCAGAAATATTTTGTATCATTTTCATATGTTAGCAATGGCTTAGACAGGCTGGATATCGTAAAATATAAATAAAATAAAAGACATTTATTTCAGGCAGTAAAACTAATTTGGACACTGTAAAGGTCAAGTTAACTAAAATTACTTCTAAGATAGTAAAAAAATACACAAAAATATGCATGAGTTTTTTTTGTTCTGGTTCATGTGAACAGAGATCCAGCGCTTGAACACTGGACTCCGGACGTCCTCAGAGACATGTATTGCATAGTGCTCTAGAGAAGAGAGGAGGCTGATGATAATGAAACTGGTCGAATAATTAGGACCACACCTTAAAGTATATACTTTTTTTTATTTGCAGAGTGTACTTGAGCTTCCCGTCATACCATGTGAAGTACAAGGCTCCAACAGTGCTGCTCTCAGAGCCTGGACAAACCAGCGGCTTCCCAGTGCTGCCCGGACGCACCTTGGCAGGCAGATATAATAAAGCTGCGTGTAAACTTTTTGTTAGATGATCTTCTTACACATTTTTTATAAAAATATAATTTATAACCACAGAACAACGATCGGGCCACATCGCCCCCGCGTGCGCCCCCCATAGAAGCGAAATGACTAATAATACGTGGTTCTCGTTTGGACCAGTAAACAGGCCAACCTAACCTACGACAGCGCTTGTCAGTCTGTTGTCAAACATAGTCCGAGCGAGAGAGAGTTTTCGGTCGTTTTACTCGGTTTTACAGCATGATAAACTATTAAATATGTCCTGGTGTCAAGTTAAAAATTGTAAGAACAAGTTCCAGTGTTACCGGCGTGAAATACCATCGGTAAGTAGTAAAATTTCGTAATTTAAATAAATAAAACTTTTGACATTTTGAATGGCGTTAACACATTCGTTGTCATGACGACGCTACTTCTCGATAGCTAAGTGATGTGTAAATGGAACCTAGCAAATTATCGATAATCGATATAATGTATATGATGTTTCTGGATTTGTATGGAAATGTTTCTGGATTACGGTTTTTATTTAACACATACTTAATTTACATTTTCCAAAAAATCCAGTGTTAAAAAATAAATGGATTTTGGCGACCGGTAGATACAACTGGTTTCCTCATAAAAATGCCAGAATATGCTCCAGTCATTTTGAAGATGATTTGATAATTAAATAAAATAGATAAAAATAAATTTGCTATAGTGATAGTTTCAGTCCCCGGTAAGGACATAGGATAGTTTTTATCCCACGGGATAAAAAAGTTTTTACAACGGATAACACCGCGGGCCATAGCTAGTTAACTATAATTTGTACTTAAATAATATAGTTATACTAAAGACATATATTTCCATCTTCAAAGTAAATGTGTAAATAATCGATAAAAAAATATCGACATTGCACAGCCGATGATGTTGAAGCGTACTGTGTACATGAACATCTCGTGCGTCGTAGTGTGCGTGCCGAAAGTGTGTTAGTTTTAGTAAATGGTGACACCTGTTTTGTATCGAATAAAGAAAGAATTCGCCTCTAGTCACAGGGCGACAAGCATGGACTTCAAAGCTCTGTGTTTATAACTAATGGACTTTTATTCAATAAACACAAAATAAATAACATATTTGTATTTTGTATATACTTTTTTTTTGTATTCATCGTAATTAAATTATGATATTATAAGCTAATCTTTAATCGGTTTTCCGTAGGGTTCCCGCCTTTTTTTAAAAGGCGGTAGATAAAAATAAAATTTACTGACACTGATGTTTATATCTACTTGACTCGACATTACCTACTCTATGCATCTGAAATTTAAATGGCGCAATATTTCAAATATGTTAAAATGAAGAAAGTATAAGTCTATTATATTTTTCAGCGCATAGCGCTTATTTTATTATCTAAATTGGACGTAAGTAGGTAATACAAGTCATGGCGAATAAATTAGATATTTTATTCATCGATAATGCAAGACAAGGTGAAATTGAAACATTATATGAGGTAAGTACCTAGGTACTTTAATCATTCTAGTCTATAGAAATTCGTATGTTACCTACAGAATTTTATCGATGTAAGTAACACTTTGATACCAAGAACACTAAAAATCTTAGCAAAAATGAGAGATAAGCACAGTAGAAAACAATTTGTTCTGTCTTATCGCGATTACATATTAGGTACCGTCTTGTTTGCTATTGACCGTCAATTTCCTCCAGGCGTCCCAGCGCTATAGAGACTACTACAGAGGTCACGGGAAGGCGTACCACCCGCTCACTTACTTCAAGGACCCTGAGTATGAGTTCCAATGCCCACCGGAAATGACACAGTAAGTATACCATACCAACTGAGAACAGCTTTCAGTTTCTGTTTATTGTAAAGTGCGAAGATACTCTAGTGGCCCGAAAATAAACTTTTCAGCCGCCGTAACCTACAATACCTAGGTATAGGAGTTTTTTGAGTTAACTCTGTCTGTCCTAGTGTACCTAATGTCAGAGATTGCCACTCCCAGAACCTTTCTTGAGCCGTATTCTCTCTTGACTGATAGTTGAGACTCCGCAGTAGAATTACCTAACTAATTCTGGCCTTGTAACACAGTCTCACGACTAGCACAAGGCCAGAAGTTTCACGAATTTTATTGTTACCTGTTTTATTATGTCAATAAATATATGAAATATAAAGGTGGCAGCAATCTTTGCACCATAAAGATTAAAGATTAAAATAATAATTAGGGGAGTTCTCCTGGGCAGAGACACTGTGGTGGCCGCCCAGATCCTTCCACGGCAGATTTCCTCGGATTTAGTTGCCCGCATGTCGGTCTCCACACGATGTTTTTCGCCACCGCGTGTGCAAATTCATACATAACTTGAAACAATCATTGATGCAGGGCTGGATTCGAGTCGAGTGCGTCAGAATGTATAGCTTCCAGCCACACTCCCACAAACATACATATTTGTCTACATTTTTATCTTACAAAAGTAGATGTAAAGTATTTACTGTTATATTTGGGAGATGACTCTGGCCTCGTAACACAGTCTTACGGCTACCACGAGGTCAGAGGTCTCACACGTTATTGTACAATATTTACGTCAAATAAACGAATTTTGTATTTGTATATAATTTCCACTACCATCATACCCCTAAATTGCAGCACCTACCTATCGTTCCCTGCGTACCACGTGAAGTACAAGCAGCCGGTGGCGCTCGCGCAGTCCGTGGGCCGTACTAGCGGCTTCCCCCCGATGCCGGACCGCACACTCGCCGGCCGATATAACAAGGCTGCTTGCAAGCTCTTTGTTAGATAGATAGTGGTACGGGCGACGAGATTATAATGAGGGTATCATCTGAACTTGAACATGAATTAGAAAAAGAAAATTACATGTTTGTTCATCCGATTTCCTATGTATAAGTGCATTCAAAACTATCGATTCTCCTGGTGTCTAAATTAGAATAACTACCTATAGCACAGAACACAAAAGTGTACGATACAATTATACAACAAACAATATTATAGTTTAAAAAAAAGTGTTAAATAAATATTCCTTATAATTTTCTTGCTACAATTTGAAATAAAACGAATGTTCGAACTCCGGTAGTCTTGTGAGTATTATTTTAAACTCGTTTAATCCTATACTCCCTGTGCTGTCTAGCTTCATCTCATCTAGGATCTGAAACAGAAACAAAAGTATTGTAAGAATTAAAACATCATGTCCGAGAAATAACGAAGCTTCCAGTAGGTATATACAACAACGATTAGTTAAATAATCCAATCAAATGAATAGCGCTTTCAGCCTTTGCTAGCTCATTAAATAACAATAATTACCTCTACACCCTAGGTTTTAAATAAATACTTATATGTGGAGAAAATAGAGAGAATAGAACAGTATAAGTGATATATGTATAAATATATATATATATATATATATACAGGGTTAGGTTATACTGACTAGTAACAAACCCTATATGGATGGCTATTTGAGACAAATTTTTTTCAAGCTATGTGAATTTTCTATAAATTTTGTATCTATTTGTAGTCACAGATGTACTTACAACGCCAGATATTTTGGTCTTCTCCTCGTCAGTGAGGTGGTTCTGCGTGTTAGACGGGTCCAACGTGAGGCGGTCTAGGATCTCCGATATGTCGCGCTCTGAGATCTGATTATCGTCGTCTAAATCTGGAAATATTAATTTATAACATAGTAAGTATTGTAGTATCATGGTATTGAGTTTGTGTGAAAACGAGGTTTTTTTAAACAACCTAGGATATGCTTGTCAATCATACTGCTTCTTCTTCTTCTTAACTTTTAAGTTATTGTATGTATATTCCCATATAAGTTTGCAAATAAACGTTTTTATTATTATTATATTATTATTATTATCGAATGAGAGTGGCCAACTCTGGTGTTAAGAGTTTACAAACGACCCTAAGGGCCTCTGATATGGCTTAACGACTGCCGTATTAGACTAACAGCCGGGACCTACAATGATATTTGTCATCCGACCCACGGAAGCATACTGCTAAATTCTAAGTATTCCAGCAGCCTCGTGTGAGTGTCTGTTCTATTCCACGTGACATGCTCGACCATAGTCTTGCTTCAGGTGACATATGGTATAATACAATACAATAAATTTATTAATAATAGGTATCTACCATTATTACAAGTCATACCGCCTCACACAAAACACGCTAACAAGGTGCCTCTTAGAGAGCACCAAGAAACAGACTGTTCCAATTATAGGTATGTATATAAGTGCTTACTGTAACAAATATAAAACTAAAATTGCCCATGTGATAAAAAAATATCTTACCAAATATTCTAAATGCCCAAGATGCCTTCACATCTGCGGGGCAGTCGGGGCTCATCGCCGAGCACAGGTCGAGCAGGTCTTCGAACGAGAAGCACTCGTCGCCCTTTGACGAGAACACGCGGAACAGGCGGTCTAGGAAGGGGTTGTTCTGAAAAAAAAAAGAAAAACGGCCATGTGCGAGTCGGACTCGCGCACGAAGGGTTCCGTACTATAATCTATAATAGATGTTATAGCGGCAACGGAAATAAATCATTTGTGAAAATTTCAGCTTTCTAGCTATCACGGATTATGAGATACAGCCTGGAGACAGACAGACAGACAGCGGAGGCTTAGTAATAGGGTCCCGTTTTACCTTTTGGGTACGGAACCCTAAAAATAAATTAACTAAAGTCATAAAACAAACTCCTGGTTGATTAGTCAGGCTCCCTGCGCAATTTCCTAGTATTCAAGGTACTAGCAAATACGATACTCCGTAGATGTAACAATACAGCCATTCAAACAATTTTAATGTAGGTACGTACGGGTGCAAAACATGGTCACTAACCTACACAAGCGGCGTAAACGGTCCTACGATCATTAAAGCGAAAATGAACCGATTTATTGGGTAAGCACGATCCCATCTTAGATCTTAGCTATTGCTTACCTACAGGCAAACTGCTCAACTGCTCAAGATCAAGCCTATTTCAGTTGAAAAAAAAAACGGAAGAAAAGAAGTTACTTGTGACAGCGTGGGATATTTCGCACGATTCTTGGTTAGTAGGTACGAGTACACATCCAAGACTCGCTTTGGGGCGCTACGTCAGGACAGTAAGTTAATAAGTGAGTAGTAACCGTGTACGAATAAGTGCAATTCTAAAAAAAAACTTAAAAAAATTCGGGACATTGCACACAGCGCCATCTAGCCCCAATAATTAATTCTATCTCATGTTTTATCTCACCTGCAATACATGGAATTTGTACAGTATTTCCTCCTTGGTAAATCTATGGTGGAAGTCTTGTTGAATCATCGCCGGGTTTATAGAGTAGAACTTTTTCATAAGACTGTAAAAAATAGAAAAGCACAAAACGGATTCGTAAAAACAAAACCATTATCATCATCGGCAGCACTAAATGAGATACAATTGAAGAACATTCATCATCATCATCCACAGCCGGTTTCGTCCCACTGCTGGGTATAGGCCTCTCTCATAAAATGCCATTGGCTTCGATCTTAACAAGCCAGCCTCATCTAGGTTATGTTATGTTATGTTGAGAACATTATAAAAGTTTATTAAAATCAAGAAATAAGTTGAGAAAGAACTCGACACACGTAACTGGAACTATGGATGTAGGTACCTATACATTTATTTACCTTGAATTAGTCTCACATAATATGTTTCTTTTGTCTTACAATACAACTAATATCAATAAATAAAAAATGATACTACTTACTATAAAATCTCTCCTTTATTGAGGTAGGTTAGGGTCGTATAGTCTTCAAGCAAATCTTGAGTGAGGCCAGGATATGATTGAGAACATCCCATTGCGAAAAAATACACAAAAATAAATAAATACGTCGAAGCAAATGTCGATACGTTATCAGCCCGTACACAGAATAATTATACTGATAAGGTACCTATTATACTTGCCTACTTGTTTATGTACATATGTGGGTATATCTTGATAAAATAACCTATCTGTACATCACAATACGTCGATAGATAAATACTTCTATAAAAATATCCGTAAAATGAGTCAGAAGAGAAGAAAGCGTACATATAATGTTGGTTCAGTTGGTGTACTTTTCTGAAAGCACAGGCTTACTTGGCGATTACTCTCGTAAGAACATTTATCAGGCACTCAATATAGTGGGTAGGTAAATACGCGCATTTATTGTTATTATATAAAAACAACTATGAAATTTTGTATTGTTTTGTATATACGTTTAAATTTTACTGTGTATGTTTATACCTGAATGTGTTCTGAAGGAACACAATACCTAAATATTGTAAGCAACACTTTTGTATAATGCAATCATCATATTTCAAATAAAATGATTTTGTCGGTTTCGTAAAACCCTCTATCGTATAAAATGGAGTAAAATTAAAGTGGCGGTAAATTCCTAAATAATTAAAATGGTAATGTATTTGGTAAGTATCTAAAAAAAACTACCTCAATAAAGCATCACAATAAAAAAACATCGTATCTTTTGAAAATAATTTATTACTTATGAAATATCCGGAGATCTTTCTTACTCAGTAATAGTAACACATTACCTACGCATACAAGCACACATACATACATGCAAACAATATATTATACTCAATTATCCTATAACAAGGGCTTAGTTACTTAAACACAGTCCAAACAATGATCCTATTCGCTAAGAAAAATGGAGTCATGTGTAATAAAATAAAATTTTGTGCAGATGTAACAGTTGACTCGATTTTCGTAGTATTCTATACTAATATTCGCAAAGCTTTGAGTCACTCCTGCTCAATCACAGTAAAAGAAACTAAAGTAGAAACATAAAAACAAAAACTGTGAAAAAATCTCTGAAAAGTCGACTTTCGTATGTGTAATTCTGTTTTTTTCCACGATTCTCAATGCATAAATGTCAACTCTCAAATTTGAAAAGCCTGTTCACGCGCACATATTTGTTAAAGTCATCATTTCTCACAACAACCCAGAACTGAGATAAAAGAAGCTAACAAAAAGCTGGTCAAAGAAATAAAACTATTTTGCATCATGAAAACAACAAACAAATAATTAAGAATGTGTGCAAAACAGAAATAAAGCTAATAATAGCCAAATATTTGCTATTAAAAAGCTTACTGATAAATAAAAATAAAAGATCAGAGATAAAAACAGCTCAAGGTACCAAGTTTGATTGCGATTACTTATTATGAAAAAGTAAATATGTAATAAACTAACCGCCTCACTTATAAATCTCATTCAACAAGTGATTAATGTTGTCAGTTTATATAAAAAAATATATAAATTAAACTAGAAATGTCAGGGAAAATGTAAAGATTGATAACACTCATTGATTAAAATATATTCGCCTCGTTGGTAAAAAAATCTATTGACTATCTGTTAACAAGTGTTTTGTTTGCCTTTTAACAAGTGAAAAATACACTTTTCAAGTTAAAGAACTCTTTAATTTTTTTTTTCAAACTAATTGAATTGAATCACTTTCTGATTCAGCTTTATCAATGAGACAGTAAAACAGAAGACTCCAACAGTAAAATAAACAAGTGACTGCAACTTACATCTACATCATAATATAAACAATTCACCTTTTCGGAAAGTCTACATTGTCGAAACTAATTTGTCTGCGCGCTCTCATCTTGGCCGCCTCTTCGAAGGAGGGCATCGAGTTAGATTTGAAGAGTCCCAAGTTAGATTTATCGAGCGAACTGAGTCCACTGCTGCTATTTGAGTTGGAGTCTATGTTTATAAGTTTGTCTTGTAGTACGTTTTTAGTGCCACTTTTGGGTTGATCTTGTTTAGTTAGGCTATTGCACGTGTTTTCTTTGATTTGAGATGTGAATGTGCTGGTAGACTGTCTAGCTCGGATCTGTTGATATGCGTTGGCGGATATGTAGCCTGAGACTTTGGTGTTGACGTCGGTGGTGAGTTTAATCTGTTCCTCTTGGAAACATTCCTCCACGGTGCGGCCCTGGATGATCGCGAACACGTAGAGGCGGGCAATTCTGGAAAGATAAAATGTTTTGTAAGAATTTGATATTAAACATTAGTTAGCTATATCTCTACGTCATAAAAGTAGCTTAGACAGATTAAGTGTGGATAGATTCGCGCGAACAAATCAGCTGTTCTATACAAAAAGTTCATTGGCCCACAATCGGCGCTCCTAAAAGTTATGTTTTTTCCCATATATGAAGTAGTAACTAAGTTCGTAGTGAGGACATAAGGAAGTGGAAAGATGTCATCAAGGAGAAGGGAGGTGGTGGCCACGATCCTCAGACATGAGGGATACGATTCAAGGAGGAGGGAACTAAGTTCGTATGAGTGAACTCTGACATATCTCTCATACAAACAACCTATGACCTATAATTAACGTGTCATCCGACCCATACAAACTCCCAAATGGAATGCAATTTTTGTTCACTGATTCAAAAGACTGACCGCGTCGGTAGTTGCTAAATAAAATAAAATAGCCTTTATAATAATAATTAATGTAATTGGTTACGACCGTATTAATTATTATTAAATAAATTTATTGCCCATTTACAAATGATATAAAAACCTTTTGGTGACGGCCTCTTCCATGCGTATCCACAGTTTCCTGTGTTGCGCCTGTCTCGTCCATGTGACCCCCGCTACTTGCGTGATGTCGTCGCTCCACCTGCTAAGTTTCTAAACATAAGTAAGCTCCACTTACTTGAGCAAGGTATCCGAAGTAGATATATTGGGTGCGGCCAGTTTGGCGGCGTGCGGCGGCAGGGTGAGCAGGCGCCGCGTGAGCCGCGCCAGCGTGGAGGCCTTCTCTCTGAACCCGGGCGAGGACATGCGCCAGCCGTGCGCGCGGAGCGCCTCCGACACCGCCCACAGGAGTTTCTGGAAGTAGGTAATAAAATAGTATTAAATATAAGGTATTTATTTACTACTATGTTTTTTAGTCTTGGATTCAATCTGCGCAGGACCGGGACGAGTGGCGTACAAGAAGAGAGGCCTATGCTCAGCAGTGGCGATAACAGGCTGAAGTTGATGTTTTTTAGTCTACTCGCGTTATTGTTTTACGGAGTGAAGCAATTGTCGTGATTTTTGGTATAAAGGTATAAATCTCGAGAAATAAGCTATATTTTACTCTAAAAATTGAAGTGTGCTTTTGGATTGGTTTGATGTTGTTTCAACTTCAATGACAATGCACTCTAAGTTTTAGTACCTATAGAGTAAGTATCGGGTCAAGAGAGGGACTCAAATCACATTTTATTACAAAAAGTGTGATTGTTAGTCGTTAGTTGATATTGTTTCGCACAGCAACATGTTGGTAAACCATCGAAATTTTTGGTATGGGAATTAGATAGACAAGCTATTTCTTATTCTAAAAACAACGGGGCGTTTTTCAGGAAATAGCTTAGCTATTTTGGGACTCTATACTAAATTGTATGATCAACACTTATTCAAGAATGAGGACTAAAAACTATATAGTCAATGGTTATTTTTTTTTTAAAATGGTTATAAATTACCTGTTTATGATTCTCATTCCATTCCACAGACTTCTTGGAGCTTAACATCTCGGACGCTCGCCGGTTGAACGATATAGACTGCGATCTTATTATATCTCCTCCGAACGACAAACTCTTTGCTATCTTACTTCTACTTGTCTCTGGCTGCCCATCTAGAGCATCCAACTTGCGTTTCAAGAAGTGGTCGCTCTGTGAACCGTCTGAGCTTTTCGTTTCGGCTGGTCTTTCTGGAGATCCGAACAGTGCCCGTTTGGTTTTCAAAGCGTTGATAGGAACAGATGTGCAAGCTGGTTGAGGTACGGACTTTCTGTTATCGGGACTCATGAATAGCGCTCGTTTTAGGCTCTCTCTGGGTTGAGATCGTGTCATATTCTCCGGGTCCATGAGTAACCGTCTCATGGCTTTTTTCTTGCTTGACCCCCCGCTGCGTGTCTTGGGTGACTTGGCAGGGGTCTTCTTTCCTGGTGTCTTGCGTCCCGGCGTCTTCTTGCCCGGAGTTTGACGTAAGCGGGGACTTTTCCTCTCAGACGAGTTTACCAGCTTTCTGTGCGGGAAGTAACTTGAAACATTGTTTGTATGAGATTAGTGTGAATGGAAACATGTAGGTGAGATAGTGTAAGGAAATGAACGAAATTCACAGATGGTACTGGTAACAGAAAAAGTATAATATTATTATAGGGCTATATTCTAAGTAGATTATAACATAAATATGTTTATAGGAACTTTTTAAACAATTAGGCATTTGACCAACCATACAGATGGTGAAGCGATAACTGCAAAAATAACTCTCATAGCTGGCAGAATGTCTTTATCTATGAAAAACTAGCAAACCCGGCGAAATCCGTTTCGCCACCATGCAGATGGCTTCGTATTTTCTTTCTTTTTTTTATAAACCTCACGGAGCCCGAGACCTTTCCAACGAATGCAAAACCATGCAAATCGGTTCGTGCGTTCTGGAGTTATAGCGTCAGGAAGGAAAACCAGACTTATTTTTATATAGTAGATTAAATCTATTGAACAAAGTTTATTTGTATCAGTACATGACCAAACCAAAAACTTCTAAAGTTAATAAAATTCTTAACTAATATGACACTTACTTCTTATCAATAAGGACCATTTTGGCGTTGGAGGTGTGTGCCTTCTCTCCGATAGTAGCTGCGCTGCAGAACGCCTGCCGCCGCCGCGCGAGGTGAGACAGCCGCCGCCCTGGGGACTTGGCTTGAGCCATTCTGAAATGTAACAATCAAACATGTATTTTTTTACAAGTCTGGTTGTTTGTGTATAATAAGTATGTATTTACAAAAGGAAAGTATATAAGTATTATATCCGTTATCTAGTACCCACGACACAAGCGTTTGCTTAGTGTGGGGCTAGATGGCGCTGTGTGTAATGTCCCGGTATTTGAAATAGGTGAATATTGAGTCAATAAAAGACCATGACTTGTAACTAGAAATAATTGAGCATAATGTTTTGAAATCCACATTTGAAATTTCACTATAACGGTATTATTATATGTTTGGTGCTCAAAGATAGATTATTGTTTATTGCCAATAACTAACTAATATTTACATATATTTCACAAGTATATACAAAAAAGACTTAACATACAGAAAAAGTAACAAAAAACAAACAGATATTTACAAAAAATTCAGCACACCGTCCATGTTGTCGCTGTGCGGCAGGGATCCCAGGATGCTGGCAGTATTTCCTCTTTGAATAGAAAGACTCAATCGTTGAGAAAAATAGCTGCCAGCCCTGAGATCTCCTGTGGCAAGGACCAAACGTTTGCTAATCTGTTTAACAAATAGTTTTGTGTCCGGAGACCACGGGCCCAAAGTCTTAAAAGATAGCGCAAAAAAGAAAAACATTTTGCTAACATTTTCGATAGGTCAGCAAGATCAACCTGATGATATTCTGTAACTTTTTCCTTCATATAAGTTTGTAAAATGGTGTAAATATATCACAAAGATTTCATTTAAATATGGACTATCTGGTTGCTATGGAATAGGTGAAGCTTCACTTCAAAAGGACTATAAAATCACATAGCCACAGGTATAGATAAATTGTATTGAAAATGAGCATTGTCCAATATGATAATTGGGTTTTTGTGCACATTGAATAGAAACAGGGTGTAGTGAACCATATCAAGGCAAACTTTTTTGCAATTTGCAACACAAGTGAACTCTACTTAGACTAGTAAGTAATATGTTATTTTTTTACTTAATATGAGGTAAAGGCCAGTGTAATCTTTACTTAAACAATTAATTGATTGTTTTATGTACATTTATAAAGTGAAATAAGACACAGATAACAGGTTTCTCTAATAAGCTTCATACAATTTAATATTAAGTTTCATTTTGCTAATGAGCTTATTTGACCCCAAGAATGTTGAACCCAAGATTATTAGGGCAAATTGATTCTGTTAATATGAGTACTGCACTAAAATGCCATTAAGCTTAGATAATTGTTTTGTAAATAAAAGTAGCCATAATTGCAATCATCATTATATTATATTCTAAATGCAATAGCTAGGCATTCTTTATGGATAGGCGATTTTTATTTAAATTTATGGTAAGACAGAAAAAACTAGAAAATTATGTACTTACAACAAATAAAAAAGGAAAATGTAAAAAAAATTAATGAAATAAAAAAAAAAATATGGCAAATCAGCCCACTTGTATACTTTTGATGCAAATACTTACTTGAGCCTCAAAGCCTTCCTCTTGCTAGCACTGCTCGGTGACTGGAACCCTCCGGAGTGTATATTCACACTAGTGTCTGTCTCAGCTCCAACATATCTCTCGCCAAACTTCAGGGAGAGCAGCTCAAACTTCTCAGAGTATTTTGTTATGTTGTAACTGAAAGAAAATGGAGGGTGACATCATCAATAAGTAATGTATATAGTATATAATATAATAGTAGCACAAAAACCTTGCAAAAATTAATTAATAAATAATGCATTGTTTCCAGCTAAATCTAAAACAAGGCATTATTTTACTGATTTATTTATTTTACTTATTCTTGTACACCACCTATTTAAGATTCTAAATCCTGTCCATCCAAAGGTTGCCTGGAAGAAATCGCCTAAGGCGATAAGGCCACCCAATGTGCATTAAATTAGTATTTAAATGTCTTTTTATTATGTAATTTCTTTGGTGTGCACTAAAGACATATCTTATTCATTCACTTTATGCAACAATTAATTTATTTTACAATAACAAAATAAATGAGAAGGCTTCAGATATACATAAATGGCTGCACACAAGAAAATCTTTGCCTTAACAACAAGACTTGGTGATCTTTGTAAATATATATGAGTTTAATTCAAGTTAACAACTGGTTTTGCAACACATTTCCATATGGATACTGTTGAATAGGACATCTAAATCAAAAGTTCACATTTGATGACATTTAATATAATTTAATAACATATAACCTTCATTCAGAAATAGTAGATTATTTCGTAAATGTTTTGTGTAATATGTATGAAATATGTATGTATTTATTTATGTATATTTTGAGTATGTTTTGGTCTTTTAACTAATGTATGTATCTAATTATATTTTTAGTACACCGCCTGTTTATAATTCTTAGTAATGTCCATCCAAAAGGTTGCCTGGAAGAAATCGCCTAAGGCGATAAGGCCACCCAATGTACAGCACTTTATGATATTTAAGCTTATTTCTTGTTTTGTTATTTCTATGTTTTATGGTGTAAATTAAAGATATATTCTATTCAGTAGCCTATGTTGTTAGAATAGATAAATAAGGCATATACATTAGAAGATACTCACTATACATCATAATGCTTGCATTTCAGTGCATCGGGCCACCCCGACTCCACCGCCTCTCTTTCTGTACACATCTTCAAATCTATAGTGTTATCTGATGCACTAGTGTCAGCCTCTTGGTTTGAACCATTCAATTTGTCATTTGAAGTTGAACTTTTATCTACAACTGAACTAGCTTTAGATATGTCTTGTACTTCAGGTATTACTATGAAGGACACTCTTTTAGTTGGAGTCATGCAGTTAGCTTCTTCCGAGACATTAAGTTTAGCATTTTCATTGAATAGAGGCAGGTTGTTGTAGTATTTCTTGAGCATTTCTGTCACATCTGTCTTTATGATAGTGACCGATGGAGGTGGAGGAATAATTCCTTGCAATGTCTTCTGAAATATAAAATCCAATTAGAACCTTTTGTCATGTCTAGATAATCAAATTAGTAAGCATTAAATAATGAATGGCAAATGAGTTGTGATAGATTCATTGAATGAATAACTAACACAAACATTACATACACTTCCTTTAATCTGGGTATATTATTTCAATCAAATGTTATTTATTTATGCACAACTTTGCAAACTGTCAAGTGACAATAGGACATTTTAGGTTATAATAGCAACAAAAAAAATTTGGTTGTGAATTGAGATACTTTACCTCAATTTTCCTAACTCTCCTCTTGTCATAAGTCTCATAGTCTTTTAGAAATGTCCAAAATGGTTCCACCTCTTGAACTGGTTCCTGTAAGTAATCTTCATTGTCTGAGAATAAGTCTGGAGACCTCACTCCACTGTCAAAGGATGCCTCAAATGAGGAATGACTCTGGTCCAAGTTCCATTTAGTGGTGCTTGCTTCATCTCTGACTGGATCTTCTTTCGTGACTATAACCTCTTCATACTGTGAGTCCCCGGTACTCTCTGAGGTTTTTTCTATTCTATTAATATCACTCACACTCACATCCTCAGAGGTTTCATTAAACTTCTGATCACAACTCTTGTAATCTGTGTCCAAGGACGTAACATCACTGCTGCCTGCCTGAGACTCTCTGTCATCTGACTTTTCATCTAAGTCTAGTTTGTTTGAGCTCATGGCTGAGATGGGGTCCACAATGGGTTTTAGTTTCTGCACATGCTTGATAGTGCCGTTGAAGGAGAGCTCAGTGATGGGCAACTTGAACACGCTCTCGTCGCGGCGCACGTCATGGAACTTGATCACACTGTCCACTGCATTGTTGCTATTTTCCATAGTAGAAGTTATAAATAAGGGCTGCTTGAAACTCTCTCGTTCAGTTTCCTCGGAGGACACCTGCACGTCTGTGGGGTTAGACTTGTCAGTCAGCAGGCTGTGCTCGTTCGTAGCAGACGAGTTCTCCAGCAACGAAGCCGCGGGGGACGTACATGAGGAATCGACTTTCACGAACTGTGTATCGAGACTCTTTTCAATATTGTCGCAAACCTGATTTGCGATATTACAATTGGATTCGGTTACGTCGTGTCTAATTACAACATTATTATGCGCGCTGGACAAGTCTATGTTACTGCGACTGTTGGAGGTCTCAGAATCGCTAGAGCTCGAAGACGTCGATTCTTCAGGATATCCGTTGTCTTCAATTTTGTTGTCGCCAACGTTAAAACTTCTCATGTAGCGTTCATACAAAGAAAAACTATCGCTCATGGACTGGCAATTTGAGTCTTCGAGGGATTCCATCACCACTTCATTTCTAAAGCTAATATCGTCTGATTGACAAATTGTGTATGTGATACATATTATCCATTCTTAACATTGTATGAAGTCTGTGAAAATAATATGTTTTATACAACGTAAAGGGACTTTTGTCTATCTACAATTTTACACAACACAACGCGGGCAAAGCAAAGCTTCGCCATTTTTGTAAAAAAAATATTTTTACGGTATTGCCTGAAAAAAATATTACAGGTGGGTTCAAATATCTGCTCCTATAAGCTGGACCCCACCAAAAAAAACTTTAGATGTAGAACACAAGTTTTTGAAAAACCTAGCGTAGTGCATTGCTAGACATACCATTTTATAGACTTCTCCAAGTTTTTGGAAAATAAATTATGATTAGAAAAAGTTATCTTTGAGTTCTCTATATAAATATTTTTTATTAGGTCTGTTTTAGTGCGCTTTCACCCATGAATTATTTGTACTAGCAGCACTAAAATGAAATATCAACGTCTTGCCGAAACAATTAAACGTCACCGTCAGTCGTCAATGTCATTTCCACTTTCCACTAGTTTCCACCCACCATCAAATATCAATCCATGGCCGGCTTCATCGGTCGATTTTAATTATTATCATTTTATTTTTCAATATTTTATGTTATTTCTATCAGTTTTTTGTTGTAGTTTAGTTGGTTATAACCTCCTGTTTTAAGTGTTTGTTATAATCCTCCCTGGGACAAATAAACCAATACACAGGTAATATAATTTGGATTAATTTGCTTTTCTTTCTACCTCCATACAATAATATAATTATTTTTACCGGTGCCATTTATGAAACAAAATTCAATAGCTATCTTATACTGATAATTCATGCTATACACGGCCACATTGTTTTTATTCTCCTTAATCTCAGAGAAAGATTAACACTGATAGGCAAGTAAAATGTCCATGGTCTAGGGATCGGATTATTGTTATTAAATATTTATATGCTAAAACATGTAGAAATTGGTATTATATTGCATTTATAGTGATATCAACATCATCGGGTTCCATCTTCACATTGAAGTTCTTGCAGTCCCTTGCTGCTTCTTATAGATGCGGGTAGCTTAGCTTCCTCCATTTCTTAATGTTGCTTAGCCATTTCATTCTTTGACGGCCAGTGCTGGTTTTTCCCGGAATCTTGCCTTCGAGGATCAACCATGTAGAACTAGATTGATTTTTAACATGTACAAAACTAGCATGATAATATGAATATTGATTTGTAAGTAACATATTATGCCAATGATATTTTGCTCAAAATACTTATATTTTTTTCATAATCACTCCTTCCTGCTCCATAAATATTATCTGTTTAAATCATACCTTATTAATAATCATACCTTATTTTTGAGGGTAGTTTTAAATTTATTACATAGGTAAGCCCTACATAAGTAATATGAGCAAATAAATAAAGTTGACTATTAAAAAAATGTATTTACTTAATTAATGAAGAAATTAATAATTGTGATAGATTTTTCATTTTTTATACAGTATCTCAGGACATTTATCTCAGTACTAGATGGCGCTGTGTGAGATGTCATAGAATATTTATTTATTTGTCACTAACAAACTACTTTATTCCACTGAAATTGTTCCTTTCTCTGAAACAATTTTTCAGGTTACTGGCTAAGGCATAAGCCTGCAATGAGTATAATGATACCGTTTGAAGATTTTATTTCTGTTTATATGGATTTGAATGATTTTCAGTAAAAATCTGGTTTAGAATGTGATGTATGTATTTAAATCAAAAGATATTTACAGGCATGTGTTTGTGTGGGCTTAGACAGCATTCTCACAACACAGGGTTCTTGATTCCTAGTGTGGGAAGACAGAGAATCTCAAGTCTCTAATGAGTCTATTTCATTTACTATTAATTATATTCCAAGCAATAATTTGGAAGTTTTCTGAAACTAAACTATTGACGAATTGAATAAAATTTAAAAGAGCGATACATAGCACATTTTATCTATGTTAATGATAAACACTTGTATAGTGTTTAAAGATGTTACAGAAATGTTAGTACATTTACATACTTAATAACCAATAAGAATTTCTTATTATGTCGTAGCATTGTAACCTTGTAAAATTTTACTAAAAGTTTTGAGTAAATTAAATTTGATGACTATTGTAATTTATGTATATATATCATAATATATGATTTAAGTACTTATATGTACTTTTTTTATTGATACACTACATATGTACATACACTAGTGAACACCCGTGGCTTCGCTCACATTATTTCAGGATAAAAAGTAGTAGTATGATGCTGCTAAGACCTCACACTACCTACATAAACAATCATGAAGATCCGTTCAGCCGTTTTGCATGATGAGCATTTAAATAAACAGAGACACAGATAAAGAGACCTGAAATAAAAAACTATATAAACTGCTGAAACATGTTTTTTTATCGATTTAAGTATACCCAAACATTTTTTTTAATATCTTCTTTGTTCAGACTGTTCACCCTCTTCGGTTTTATTAACATATAATAATATGTATAGATAGATGGATACACATGCACCATTTCTATTAGATATTCTATAGCTACTGACATTCTAATGTCGAATGCACCATTTCTATTAGATATTCTATAGCTACTGTAATTCTAACGTCGAATGCACCATTTCTATTAGATATTCTATAGCTACTGTAATTCTGACGTCGAATGCACCATTTCTATTAGATATTCTATAGCTACTGTAATTCTAACGTCGAATGCACCATTTCTATTAGATATTCTATAGCTACTGTAATTCTAACGTCGAATGCACCATTTCTATTAGATATTCTATAGCTACTGTAATTCTGACGTCGAATGCACCATTTCTATTAGATATTCTATAGCTACTGTAATTCTAACGTCGAATGCACCATTTCTATTAGATATTCTATAGCTACTGTAATTCTAACGTCGAATGCACCATTTCTATTAGATATTCTATAGCTACTGTAATTCTAACGTCGAATGCACCATTTCTATTAGATATTCTATAGCTACTGTAATTCTAACGTTGAATGCACCATTTCTATTAGATATTCTATAGCTACTGTAATTCTAACGTCGAATGCACCATTTCTATTAGATATTCTATAGCTACTGTAATTCTAACGTCGAATGCACCATTTCTATTAGATATTCTATAGCTACTGTAATTCTAACGTCGAATGCACCATTTCTATTAGATATTCTATAGCTACTGTAATTCTAACGTCGAATGCACCATTTCTATTAGATATTCTATAGCTACTGTAATTCTAACGTCGAATGCACCATTTCTATTAGATATTCTATAGCTACTGTAATTCTGACGTCGAATGCACCATTTCTATTAGATATTCTATAGCTACTGTAATTCTAACATCGAATGCACCATTTCTATTAGATATTCTATAGCTACTGTAATTCTAACGTCGAATGCACCATTTCTATTAGATATTCTATAGCTACTGTAATTCTAACGTCGAATGCACCATTTCTATTAGATATTCTATAGCTACTTTAATTCTTACATCTAAAGCCCCACGGTACCAAATATAAATGAAATATAAAATACAGAGGTACCAATTATAATTTGAGTGTGCATTTATATTTGTCTTGGTGAGCGGTATCAAGCTATGATTGCACTGACCTCTGCCCTCTGCCTGCTCATTATCTCTAAGGTAGAGAAGTCAAAATGATGTATTTGCAGTCTGTCTGTGTCTTACAATAATTAAGCACTGCTTGAAATACCACTGATAAAATATCATCTAAAATTATTCCGTTTTTATTAGATTTTTGTTTGAATTTTGCATAGTGTTGTGCTGTGTTGCATCCTAATATTGTCTGTAATTTGACTAACAGGTAACTTTTGATGTGATATTTTTGTGTAATTGAATAGTTAGGTAAGTTGTGACCTTGTGAGCTAAGTTTAATTAATTACTTAACAAATTTTTGAAAATTTTCCTGAATTAAATTATCCTTCTAGAAAATATAGACCTGTTCATTATGCTTAGCCAATATTATTGAACTTTTCATAATAAAATACAAAGTACCTTTGGGTATATTTGGGTGACAACTGATGTTCCATAAACAATTATTTTCAATTTCAATCTAGTCTCATATAAAATATAGTTGTATTGATAAAAATATAATTTATTTAGCGTACTCTCATTTGCCTCATATGAAAAGCCAATCCAATTCCGAACTCATTGATTAAAAAAATAGTTATCTTAACAATTGTTCATAATCAAAATATTGTGTGTGGTTGGGGATGGACAGTATATCCGTCTAGATAAGCATTTGACTAGTTATGTCACTTGGATTCTCTCATTACGACTAGAAATATAATGACTTATGAATATTATTGCATTTGCAAGTAAAACTTCATACTCTGGTAGCTTGAAACATAGGTACCTTACTTAGGTATATTTTTACATATGCATTTTCTTGCATTTGACGTAATTTGTATTTATACTTTATGCAGGAGAAACGGGGACACCAAATTTTTTACAAACTTACAAACTATCTTCATTATATTATTATTCATAGCATCAATAAGATTTGATAATAGACTAGCATTTGCCCGTGGCTTCGCACGCGTTATTATACACGTAAACCTTCCTCTTGGATCACTCTATCCATTTAAAAAACGGCATCAAAAGCCGTTATGTAGTTTTAAAGATCTAAGCATACCTACATAGAAACAGACAGACTATGCTATTTAGTGAAGAGTATTATAATACTAATCACACCCCTTATGCCCGTTCCACAACTAAGTGACGGAATGTACACAAACAAACACCCCTCCCGCAGATAGTGTGGGTCGCGCGCATGCACCGAGGCGCGCGCGCTGCATGAGATTTATCGCGTGGACATTGCCCGTCTAAGCCCGATCTCTCATTTACCGACTGTTTATCTGCGCACACACACCTTTGAGTTTTGTGTGGACAACAATTATTCGCGTAAGTTATTAACGTTTAATTACTGTCTTGGTCATTACGAATAAGTGTTTATCAGTTTTATTTTCTCTGTATCATCTTTCTCAGTCACATTTGTTTTTAACAAAATATTGATTTCATCACTCGTTGGTCCGGATTGACGCATGAGCGACGCTGAAATTGCCTGCGTAATTCTGTTTGAAATTTCAAATGCTAATCCTCAATTCAGAAAATCTCGATAGCCATTACATTTCCTTTCCCGTTTTGGCAAGGGTCTGTTATCTCATTAATATGCACAATTGCATTCCTTTGTATATTACTATGCGACGGTGACAAGCATTTCTACGCTAGCCATACCATTGAGATATTACTACTACGTAAATATAGTTCAATGAGCCATACCTAGAATATCGCCTGAAAATGCCGACTACAGATAGTTTTTATGTTTGCGATCTTCTTGGAGAACAGAGAACAGATAACATTAAGAACAACATCCGGTCATCTATTTACCTACGTAGTTTTTTGTTAGAGTGACAAGATTTTTAGTAAATCTTTGACAGAGTAACTTCCGAGGGATGAAAATCGATTTATATCAAACCTTTTTATCAAAGTGAATGAATCAGTGTTTATATCATTTGTTTTCAGGCAACATGGAGCTGGTATCACTAGGTCTGGAGGCGGTACAGCGCGTGGCAGAACACGCCGCCAGTTACCGCGCGGGGCAGTCGGTGCTGCGGTACTGCGACCGCGCGCTCTGGGTCGTGGAGAAGTGCGCGCGGTGGGCCGTGCCACCACCATGTATGTACGAGAATACTATATACTTGAGTATATAATAAATTCAGGGATATTGCAAACACTGCCATCTAGCCCCACACTAAGCAAACGCTTGTGTCTAAAGTATATATTGTAGTAGTTTAAATACGCCATAATACTAGGACTGACAAAACAACATTCAGTAGAATTGACTTGCTCCTTCTTTTTTGAACCTGGTTAAAAAAGCAAATTAAATATGGCCAAAATATGTAAAATTTTAGTTTTTTAGCTGATAGTTTAAGTCGTAAGACACTTCACATACTCCCCACTCATCGACAAAGTCATACGACAAAGACCTAAAGACTTATATACTTAGTTACGCATCTCCGCACTCTCCCCGCGGTATGTCGGGCTTGAAGATAATGAGACTCCACTACAGACTAACCCTATCACGAAGTCTCGCGGGTTTCGTGGGCAAGCGAGCAATACTCCTTCGCAATTCTCGCTTTGTCTATATTGCTACTGTGCCTAAAGCTATAAATCTATTTCTTATCCCAGTGCATCAAGACGACATCCCTCACTGGATCTGGTGCGAGCACTACCCTGGGTATTCTTCTTCATGATGTTGATAACACTGCGCGTTGCTCAGAAGTCTTTCAGTCGTTTTATACCTCTCGACTCGTAATTCGTCCAAATACCTCATACAACAAAGATCTAAAGCTACAATTCTCTTATGCCAGTGGACCAAGACGAGCGTCCACCCCCGGAGCTGGTGCGGCCTCTGCCCTGGGTGTTCTTTCTCATGATGCTGATAACGCTGCGCATCGCTCGGGAGTCCATATCACTCGCAAACCTTATCATGGGCAAGCCGCCGCTCAGATCTGCTGACGTTGTGAGTATTGGTGTGAATTTATTTTAAAGCTACATAAACATATACATAGACTATGTCTGAACATGTGCTCTGTTCAGATTTAACTTTATAATTGACTTGGGAAGTATTCTGTTTTCTCTTAGTGCATATTTAGAATTTAGTTCAAGTTACAGTCTTTACCAATTGACCTATTACTAAACTTTCTGTTAGGAGTGGTTTCGGCCGAATAAATATTGACGTCATATTATTTGCTATGGTGGCGATACAAGGCCGAATTTGTATACAAAATCCGCAAAGCAAACCGCATTAATTTTACTATATTTGTTCTAAACAGAAAGGAATAGCCTCTCAATTCAATAGCAAAATAGATTGATAATAGTCTTACCAAGCCATCTTTTTCAAGATTCTTGTTGCCATGTTTAAGATTATTATGTCGACAGAACTGAATGTCGAATCGTAACCCCATTTACATCTTAATAGGTGGTGTTCATCCAAAGCAGACGTCGCTACCTGCGCACGCTCAAGTATCAGGGCAGCAGGATGTTGCGCGCGCGCACCTCCACACAGCCTCAGCGACCATGGTACAGTGGTCTGCTGTCGCTCTTCGAACTCACCATGTGCTTCCGTCGCCAGTCGCTCAACTACGGCAATAACAACACCACCAGAGTGACCAACAATGATGAAGTTGTGGTACGTATGAATTTATTGTGAACTAGTGGACGCCCGCGGCTTCGCTCGCATTATTTAGGGATCAAAAGTAGCCTATGACACTTCTAAGACCCCATACTACCTACATACCATAAATCATGATGGATCGTCCACTCTGTTGCGGCTTGAAGAGAAACTAGGTATATCAGCATACTAAGTATATGCCAATCGCAGATATAAAAATCCTATGATGTTAATTTTATTATACGTTCTTTCTCGATCAGGGATTATGAGAATACCAATTAAAAGAAGAAACTAATTGTTAATAAATAACTTTAATTAGTAATCACAATATTTTTTACTTAAAATTATATCAATGTTTGACGAGTCATGATTGACAACTCTTATTATTAATTTAATAAGTTTGTTGTATATTTTTATGTTAATAAATTATATCTATCAAATGGTGGCAGTCGAACGTCATTCGAACAAGTTTTTATTCCGAACGATCTACAGTTTTTTTTTTAATTCCCAGCCACTTTTATCTTAACCTTCCCTAATATGCTCATTAATCATGTATTTGCGTGCGCAGTCGCCAGTTATCTTATGTAAACAATGCATACGCACTTTCGCCATACCTACGAGTTGTTTAATTTTACTCAGGGGACATATCTCGTCAGATAAATGTCCCATTCTGGCGTTTTTATCTCGTTTTACTAAATTGTGTATGCTTTCATTAGCTGTTGTTGTTGGGGATGCGTGTGCCGACGCGTGACTTTGAAGTGCATTACTAGAAAGATCTATGCTTGAATGGATTTTACGAAATCTTCCTTGAAATAAAGGAAGCAGTAAGAACTTTATATAAGCTTGCTTCGTGGCATTTAAAGAATATGAGAGAAAATTACAGACACAGGAATTAATAAATACATAGAGCAAGTCGATCCTGCAATGATCAAACGCCAAAAGAACATTACAAGGTTTGAAGAAAGCTGAGATAAAAACGTATGTGATTTAAATTTGGTGCGCGTTATAGAGAATTAATGTATAAATATGTATAATTATATAGTTCTATTCATCAATATTGTATGTAAGAACAAAGTACTCACGACACAAGCGTTTTCTTAGTGTGGGGCTAGATGGCGTTGTGTGTAATGTCCCGGAATAGTTATTATTTTATATACCTAAGTTTAGTAAACTTGTAATTGACCCACCACATTAGATAATTTTAGCTCTGAATTTATCAGTCGGAGATTTTAATTAACCAAAGGGCAGACTAGTCAACCACGAGGCGCGATAAAATTAGAATAACGACTTTTATCTTTGTTTTGTGTTGTCACACTTCGTGTTTATAATTTGTCAAATTTATTTATTAACAAGTGTTAACGAGTACACGTTTTTAGTCATATGAACTTGAACTTATACTTGTAGGTGACGGTAGACCAATACGTTTGAGAATGAAGATCTTAATTTTTAAGGTCCTTCTTTGACACAGCAAAAAAATGGTCTGTAAAGCTATCCGCTTAGTATAAAAGAAAGTACATATATCATTTTTCGAAATATTCCTATTTTTATAAGTTAAGTTTTTTTGATTTCATTAAAAGTACCTAAGTAATTTGATTAATTTTATCGTTGTAACTGGCCGTGTTGTTGATAGCATCTAGGGAAAATCTAGCACAATATCCGAGGACATGTGTCTTCCGTGGAAGGTCCTGGGCGCCCACCACGATGTATCTGCCCAAGAAAACTCCCCTATCGAGTTAATTCTGCGGGGGAGTCACGACCCTCAGTCATGAGGAATACGACTCAAAAGAGAGGAAAAGCTAGCATATCATTATCTTCCAATCTCCGTCAAGCTTAAAAGTCTAATTTGACCCTTATGCTGCAGGTAATAAAGCGCAGCAAGAGAGGTCGGTCCGAGAGCCCGAGTGTGGCGAGCGCAGAGCCCGCCATGGAGCGACTCATTGAGAAGATGATGGTAGACCTGGACGCCGAGAGTGATGACGACTCTGCTATCACGGTGAGTATCACACTAACATATATATCAGAACTGAAGTGAAGTGGCTTTTCCAAAAATCCTTTCTTAGCGGATGCCTACGTCATAACATCTAACTTCATTCCAAATTTCAGTCCAATCCGTCCAGTGGTTTGGGCTGTGCGTTGATAGATCACTAACTATATCAGTCAGTCAGTCAGTCGCCTTTGATTTTTATATATATAGATTGGTTTAGCCATTTCAGCGAGTCCCAAAATTTCACTTATAACGTAATATAATGGCAAGACTTGTAAGAGTATCTGTTTATTCCATATTCAAGCTAAAATGGCTAAAGTAGAATGAAATTGTGTACAGGTTACTTTAAATCCCAGATTAATTCGGATTATACTGCGCTACGTAGCTTGTATGTACTAGATACTGCGCTACGTAGCTTGTATGTAAACTATTGTTGTAATTCAGTACGACCAAGCTATTATTTGGACATTGCTTTACATGTCGCATATTTAAACGCATAACGCAAAAATGGCTGAACGGATCATCATGATTTTTGGTATGCAGGTAGTGTGAGGTCTTAGAAGTGTCATAGGCTACTATTTATCTCAAAATAATACGAGCGAAGCCGCGGGCGTTCACTAGTTCAATATATAAGCGTTATTCTTTATATTTTTATGTATTTTCAGTGAATACTATAGTAAACATCTAAAACTTTATTTCAACAATAACTTTTAGTTGAGGTATATGACGTGCAAAAAGGTCAAATCTGCAATTTTCGTCAATCCGGTAGGTAATTTAGCAATGACCTCCTAACATTGTAGAATTAAGCCTTCAACAAAGTGCATAGTCATTACTCGTAAAATATATCCAACATACCATATTTTCACCACACATATTTTCAGACAAAATTATTCTTTTCAGTTGTAAAAGCAATGAATAATTCTTATTTAAAAAAATATACGAAACTTGATATATTAATTTCATCTATGTGTGTCTCAACTCTAACAAAAGTCTTATCTCAAAACTGTAGATGTTTATTAGAACCTTTCTTACCAAAAATATACGTAACTTTGTCAATTACTTATGCGTAACTTTCAATATACTATTTGTTATTTCAGCTAACAGACGCGACGAGCCCTAAAACCGACCGCTCCGAATGCACAGAATCAGATCAAGATACAATCTGCGAGACTTCCACTCCAGTTCGTAATAAAGACTCCGAGATATCACAAACTAACGGCGACGATATCCACTTCTCACCCAACAAGAAGCAGCACGCCAGCTCCACTCCAGAAAAACAAGAAAACCACATAGATAACGATACAGGCAACCAAACATTCCAAATATCCTACATAGACGGGGAATTAGACAAAACTGTAACCGAAAACTCGTCCAAAACGGAAGAGAAACGGAAACTAGAAGAAAACGTCACAGAGAGCGCGTTCACGAATGAAAACACTAAAAACAATGAAGAAACAAACTATAAAAGCATTGAAGCTGACAAAAGTGAAGATTCAGCTTTACCAACCGTCGAAGAATCTCTGTCGCCGACCCAAGAATCACAAAACTTTATAAACAACGAAGCCGCGCAATATTCGAGAAAAACGCCGAAGAAAGAACCCAAAATTGGTAGGAAATTACAGATTTGGTCTAATACTATGAAACGTTTCTTTCGAAAAGAGAATGGGTACGTTCAAAAGCGGCGCCACTAATTAATCTCTCATGTTTCTTTACAGCGAACGGTCGGACGGTTAAGAGTGTGCCCAACAAGAGGAAAGGTACTTTTGAACGTGTCTTTTGAAATGGTTTTTGCTTTGCTGATGCCTCTAGGATTGTTTTTACTGACTGTTTATTAAAATTGTAATTCTAAGTACATACATTACATTATACCTTTAATTCTATTAAGTATGTTGTGAACAATAGTGTTCTTTTTATTTACGTTCGTAATATGCTTTTGGCAAAGATGGTGGTGGTAGTACTCACAAAATTAATTAATTTGCATGATTTCTATCAAAGTGTTGATTTGCCTAGCTTGCTTGCGCTTGCAATCCCAATGATTGGCTTTCCAAATTTGATTTGATTTACGTAAGAATTATTTCTGCTGACGCCTTTATATATACCGTCTTGCTTTTATACTTCAATCTATAACGATTAATAGAGTAGTTTTGTGTCACTGGGTTTCCAAATTTTTAAAGCTAGGACCAACAGAAAATTCTAGTCAACCATTATATAAATAACTTTTTGAGTTAGGTTTATCAAGTAACAGATAAAAAATGACCTAATTGTGAAGAAATTTCGAATCATTTTCCTATAGCCTTACTCCTGTAATTTCCAGGAGCAAACCTTCAACATCGGCGCGGCTCAAACGAAGCGCTTCCACAAAAAGTGCTGCCTTCGCACAGCTCATTTTAAGGAGAAAAAGGTACATTAAGAAACTATAATATCAAATCAAATAATATCAAAAACTATGAAACAAATACACCAAGCTAAGTTTCGCGTTTCATGCTTATAGTTTATGTTTGATACTGATATTATAGTGAAAATAATTAATAATACACATATAATTAAGTAATTTTTCTCTCTCTCTCTCTCTCGTACTTTCGATTCCGTTCGTGGGCAATATTGTTTGTTCGTTGATCTGTTTGTGTGTGTGTTTTAATTTGATTGTGTAAAATAGTGTAATATTTTGGCTTAATAATTAATTTCACATAAATGTATATATATGTATATTTGACATATTGGTACTATGAATGAAAGAGATATTATATTCTATCATATATCCGTATATTCTTCTTATATTTCAGGAATCCAATCAAAATCATGGAAAATAAAACCCTGTGAAGTCAGCCGGGTGGTAACTATTTACATCGTTCAAGCATAATTTTAAAACATTAAATTTCCTTCTAATTTTATGGACAATATATTATGTGTGAAACTAGCAATAGCTATGAAATAACTTTAAGCGTAGTGGATAAATAAATAGCAGGAGAAGGCGCTAATATACATATACATCTAACACTGCAAAATCCACACAAATTTGAAAAATCTTATATTGCCAAACTAAACAAAGCATAAAAAAAAATCTTTACTAATTTCACACATTGGGGGCTACCGTATTTATAAAATTTGGTAGCTTACGTTGCATTAGCAACTTTCACGGCAAGATTAGTAAATTTAGTTTTTACAACATTATATGAACGTCTAGTGACGAATTAATTCCTGGTAGCCCCCCTAATGATTATCTGGGTATATAATAACAATTGAATAAGGTGCATTTAGTTTTATCATTTTATAGAAATTATTTTTATTTTTATAGAAACCATAATTTCCTGAAATTTATTTATCATCGTCGATGTTATTTAAATGGAATCTCGTAAAATAAATTAACTGGTTTTATTGCCAAGATATGTGTTAGTTTGTAAATGAGTTTATCACGCATTTTAATCCATTTTTTACATTTATACACGCGATAAATTAGGTTTATTATTTAATCACTAATATGACTAAATTTAGTTCCTTTTATTGTCGTGTGTGTTAGTTGTTATAGTTTTAAGGATCTGAAATCAATTAACGTTCGACTCGATATATTAGGGTTAGGGAATAACTTTGTTTTGATTTAGGTAATTATATCTAATAATATGAGATTTAGAACCATTTTAAAATAGATTTATTAATATGCTGTCAGCATCTTTTTCTTCTATCTGTATCACTGTCCGTCATCATTCATTCATCTTTCGTCATTTCTCGCGACATTCTTATATAAGCTTATTATTATGGAGACTGTAGTGGGCGATTTGCAATTCGCATTTTAAATTAACACATATAATAGTTAATAACACACTTTAATTTAAAACCTAGACATGATTTCAATCATAAATAAAGTTAATTGCTGTAATAATTCTGTAGACGTAAATTTAAAAACTTTTTGATTAAATTCATCATTTCGATAAAAAAAAAACTAAGATGAATTATAAACTTTGTTAGGTTACAAAATAGTCTATGTAAGTTTTACATTAATTTCACTAAGTGTTAATTAGGAATGTTAATTTAATGTTATGACTATAATGTTAGCTATACTCGTAGGACTAAATAAAATTCTCATTATAAAATCGAACCTTCAGTGTAAAATCAACTTTTTCTTCTATAATTTCAATCTTCAAATTAACAGGTTTTATCTAAATTAAGAATTTAAAACCTAGACTGTATCAATGCTAAAATCATCAAGCGACTAATAGTCAAACGTGAGTCTATCGAGATTAAAAGAAATCGTCTAGAAAGCTTGCACAGAACGAAACAAGATATTTATCTATTTTACCATTTATCGAAGTAGTGTTGTGGTGTTATTTAGCTAGGATAAGCAGTTAAGTACATTAGTTTTAAATCTCTGTTAGCACTCGGAAATTTCTCACGTCTTTCGCGAACATCGGGCGTGATAAAGACTTTCAAAGATTTACAAAGAATGTAGCTAACAGTTGTGCATAAAAAAAACAGATCACGAAACAAATAATTTCGGACCTTCATGCCTCGATCATCGTATGCCTGTCTCTGTTGTTCTCGTGCAAAGATACATCTCAGCAGACTTGTGCGAGCGAGACAGCTAAATGTAAGGATACAGCTAAATAGACATACATAGATTGTCGTCGAGATCATTGAAGGAAATTAATTATAATTCTAGTTGTAATCAACGGACAGTTGGAGTTAGATTTAAAAAGTGTACATTTCAATGAGTCCACGTTGGCGAGCTTAAACCTTAGTTATAAAACCATAGACTATAAAATAATGATGTAGGAATATGCTTAAGAATTTATTACACTGTAAGATTATATAAAAATAAAGATAGAGAAGTACCTACCCCTCAAATATTTTTACTAACATCAAAACTAGTGGTGAACATGCCAACCCGAAATTACTAGATATCTTGTATGTTATAAAGTATGGTTTACACCTATGTATGTTAAATCACATCTGAATCGATTTTTAAAGAAACTGGCACTGTTTCCTGACTTTGCATATTTAACCTTTTTATACAAAATATCATACAAACATTGTATTATCACTTAAACATACAAATACGAAATTTGGCACACGTGCTTGCAAGCCTAGAGATTCTCATACTTAAATTTTATCTTTATTCACAATTACAGGTCAAATTAACCTTTTTTTTAAAGTATATTAGTAATAAGTGGCGCCGTCAGTTGCTTTATTTAGTAGGTTGTCAGCGATCGTAGATTTTCCCGGCTGATCATGAGGTGACCGTTGCTTATCGATCTAAAGCATCCAACCTGTGCTTTATCCATTAAAGTAAGATTATTTTGACAACTATGATCCCCATACATTTTTCTTCCGTTGCTTTTTCTAATCCAGTACAGAAATGTTCCACCACAGCCACAGTGTTCGCTTGTGCGGTTATCTTTTTAGGACAACTTTTTACCAAATGTCTAATTAAAAAAGTACACTATAAAAAACATCAAATTCCCGGGAAATGTATAGATACGCTGTCAAAATGATCATGCAATGACAGTACATAGTGCTGGAAAATGCGGGTTCGGATTCAGTCAGTCGGGATTATTTATGATCGCTTCATTAGGTTTAATAAATAGAATAATCTAGATTAGAACTTGTAAATTGGTCCAGGTCCACGTTATGAGCTTAAATCTTAGAATTATTTGATAAGGTAAACGTACTACATCATAAAGATTTAAGTAATATTACAATTCTATATATTTCAACACATTTATCCTTAATTCACTATAATACACATACATTCATACACACAATTATATATAGGTAAAGTCCTTTAATAAAATCAAATTCAACAGGTATTTTTATCCCTGTCAGATAACATAAACAAACTATAATTAATTAAGACAAATCTAATTAGCTTTATGCCCATAAAAATCTTGGTAAATTTTATACTTTTCTATTCATGTTCATAGTTTATTGTTACGAGTAAAAACATACTTTTACCTTTTACATTTTCGTACATAAGATGTTTCTTTACTCTTTACTGAAAAAATAGCACTGTAGGATTCCCATTATAAATGTTATTATATTTCCAAAAATTTTATAATGTACGTTATAATTACTTAATAATCAGTAATGTTGCGAAAAAACGTCAACTCTCGATGTCTTATACATAGTCATGGCATAATGGATTACCAATGTTAAGCAAAGGACGACGCGGTCAGTCTTTGGATGGGTGACCGAAAAGTGGCATTCCATTTTGGGCGCTTCCGTGGGTCGGATGACACGTTAAATTGTAGGTCCCGGCAGTTTGTCTAGTACGGAAGTCGTTAAGCCATGTCAGAGACCTTTAGGGCGGCTTGATAAACTCTCGACACTAGAGTTGGCCACTCTCATTCCATAAGAAGAACGGATTATTTGGTTTTAATGTAATTTGTCAGAAATTTAATACACTTATCACTTTAGGATGCGAATTTTAAGAAGTACTTGTTAATAAGTAATTCTTGTTTTTCATTCTTTATTTTTTTGCTTTGTATGTGCATGCTTAGTGCAGCTAATAATAAAACATTTTCCTCATATCAAAACATTTTCCTAAATGTTTTGATATGAGTTAAATATTAAAGTTTATAGTTAAAATTTAAAAGACAAAGTTAAGACTGGCAGGACTCAAACCTCTTTCGTTGAGTTTCCGTCTTAAACTTACTAGTAAAGTTTTTGTTGATGGGGTGGATGCAAACTACACTCTTGGTTTTTAAATTCAAAACCCAGGCTAACCTTGCTTACTATCACGCCCTAGTCTTGCTCATCTTGTCAGTTGACTTAATACATATTTGAAATACAATATCGTTGTCCTGTTGTGTCTAACTAACCTTATAAAAGTAACAAAAATATGCTAAGCCAATTTTGAGGCAATAGTACTAATTTTAGGATTTGTAATTTAAGAAATCGGTCGGTGTTTTTTTTCTGAGAGAGAAATTATGTTTGATAATTTAAGATTAATGATAGGACTAATTTGTAACTGCATATCACATAGATTATAACATAAAAGCACTTTTAATATAGCGAAATCATCAAACCATATCAGGCCACAGGACTAAAATGTGTTTTAAGTACCAAAAATGTTTATGATTTGAAGTCTTAAATAAACTTTTATTAGAAAATGAGCAAAATTAATCACGACCGGCAGAATTCGAACCGGCGTATTTCTGATTTACCAGCCAGAACGCCTTAACCGCTAGGCTATGGTCATTTTCCAATAAAAGTTTAAATTAAACAACCATAGTGCGGGTTTAGCACTTGATAAAATAACTCGTATTAAAATGTGCGGTAATGTATGTAGGATTTTGTAATTAGAATAGAACAAAAGGTTCACACACAAAATTGCCAAGTATGACAGATTTAATAACTTCTTGGTGTAAATCTTTATAATTTAAAATGTCTTTGAAAGATTACACACTCGTATTCTATCTACCAGTAACTGCACATTTTTTTATCATACTGCGGGTGTCATAAAATAGTCCAAATAATTAAAGCATACTTTTACCTTATTAATGTTTATTTAGGACTTAATTATTTTTAACCGACTGAATTAAAGCTTCATAAATTGAGTTACCACGTTCCTACTATTTATTTTGCTATGTATAGTTATGCCAATTCACGGAAAAACACCTATTGTAGAGTTGCTAAATATTGCTGTTTTTGGTGCACTAAAGGTTATGCGTTACAGCACAGAATATAGGAGTACAACAGTTACAGTAATCCTCATAAATGCGAATAGATAGTTTTATATAATTATCACGCTATAGATTCTATAGTTTTTCTAACTGGTTTTTCTTCATTTTCTTTCACTTGATTAATTAACAATATTCTATTAGTAAATACTCCTTATAATATCTCTTCCTTCCATTCCTTTTGTAATGTCTAAGAAAAGGCGTCTCTTAGTGAATTGATTTGACTATACAAGATTTTTTATAGTTTTTCCAAAGATTTGGCTGTGTCTCTCGAATGTAAGAAAAGACTGATGGATTGATACAAATTGAGGAATGCGTCTAAATTTATACCTAATAATCATTATATTTGTTTTTTATAAACTTTTTTAACCTAAACTTATGATAATGAATTTATTTGCACCGTTTTGAAATTATGCAAACACCATTTGCTGTGTTTAATTATGGATTATTTTAATTTAATTTACTTACTTTTAAATATATTATGAATAATTTTATTTCTAATTGTTGTTTTATTCCTTAAACCAAATAACTTGTTACTGATTATGATACAGGGAAATTTATTTTAGTAAAATCCAGAGAACTCTGAAAGAAAAGGAAATACCTATGATAAAAAGTACCAGCATCAAAAAGGTATTGAACGAAATGAAAAAAAGGAAGAACTGTTTCCGCCCGGGATCGAACCGGGGGCCTTGTGCGTGTGAAGCACACGTGATAACCGCTACACTACGGAAACTTGTTTATCTGAGACGAAAATACCAATCAGTAGAGTCACGGTAGACGGTTATATAAAAATACGTCAGCGATGATTATGTCAATCAAAGTGAAATGACCGGCAACTCTCTCCGAACTCCATAGGTAAGGGCCACGTGGTCCATTGCTGCAGACCAAAATAATCAAAGAAGTGTTTCGACCGGCGGCGCTCTCCCTCCCGCCTCCGTCAGTCTCGCGGCAACTTCGCCCGCGGTTGGTCGCGGACACGCGTCGCTTGTCGGTGTTTAGTTGTGCCCTCAATATTTAATTAGCGTAAATATCACATAAAAAGCTAACACCATGGATCCCGAAGCGTTCTTGGACCTGGCCAACCAGGTGATAAAGCTGAAAATGTACCCGTACTTCGACATAGCGCACTCGTTATTGTGCGCTCTTGCAGTAAGAGAGGATTTAGGAGCTGGTGAGTGTATTTTTGCTGTTTTTGAACAAGTCCCGCCAAAAATATCCTGCAGGATCACTTCCGCATCCTTGGCTGCACATGTCCCGGCTCAAGAGGTATTTTGTGGCCTGAAACGTACAAAAATAAATACACCGAGTTAGGTTTATAAATAGATCAGTTCCCGGTGGGTTCAGTCCTGATATCTGCTGTAATAATGTACTGAACGATATCTCGATTCAATCTAATAAGAGTGAAGACATTAAGTAGGTACCTACTGAACATCAGTCAGACTCTAGACTTTAGTTATCGAATTCATCTATTTACCTAATATGTATAATAAACCTATTTGCAGTTTGTATTAACACCTTACAAGGTGCAGCTAGAGTTTTATCATGTGCTGTCAGCGGAACTATAATTTATTATGCACTTATCAATTTATTATGATAAAAATATACGTATTATTATTTGAATTAGGTATAGCATGTAATGAGGAAGCCATGTGACGATCATCAAGATAAGAACCCGTTTACTTCCATTTCAAAGCCCACCAGTTTGTTATCATGAATAGTTTATTTTTGAGCGTTCACGACAGATGGCGCTGTCCTGGGTTATGAAACAGGTAAAAAACCTAGGAATATCCTACAAAAGCCAAGTTTAGCACCAAAATTGTTATAGGTAAGCTGTTGTTACATGCGAGAGAAAACTTCAAAAAAGATTATCTCACGGGCTCGTCCGGGATTTGAACCCGGGACCTCTCGCACCCGAAGCGAGAATCATACCCCTAGACCAACGAGCCACATGAGCAAATTGCGAAATTATCAATTTAATTCAACGAAAATATACGTCACTGACTACTGTAATGTTATTCTATGACAAGCAGTACAATTCCGGTTCAATGAACGTAAAGCTCTCTATGGTGAAGCTTTTGTAAAAGCGCGGGGTTCTAAATAAAGGGTAAATGGTTAGAAATGATACATGAACAAGTTTTGAACTAAATTACAGATTGCAGTTATTGTGAATGTATGTGAATTATAATTTTTTGTAATTCTCAGTCCGCTCAACAAACCATGTTAAATATTATAATGTTTCCTAATTCCGTGACTAAAAAAAGTAGAAAATTATGTATTGTGAACCGTGGTATTTTAATGCAAAACAAAATTGAATCATGATGGAATAAGTCTTGTTATTCTTTAACTACATATTGCAGGCACCCAGCATTTCTCCCGAAAGAACTCTTGTAATTATATTGTAACAATGATTTACTTATGTATTGCTATAATTAATACAGGCTTCGAAATAATGATTGCAAGCGTCTGACAGTTCCCGCCCAAAAAACCTTTGTAATTTTGATACATATATGTATCAAAATTACAAACATAAGTTTAATTTGATTCCCTACTCAAAAATGATTTATTTCGGACTACATTACATACGAACTATAATTTATCGGTCTTCAAGTCGAGAGTGAATCGGTTGCTTCTAGGCAAGCGCGCTAGATCGTAGATTACAACGTTGCTTAACATCAGGCGATTTGTAGTCAATCGTGAGCCTATCTTGTTAACAAAAAAACATGATTCTTAGCAATATCACAGAATACATAATACAACAGAAACCTATCTCCCTGTTTCGAATACACAGCGAGCGGAGGGCACAGTACCAAAAGTACGCTCGAGCAATATTAAAACCACGATGGCATAAGTATTACCTACTTCTCCCTAACCAGACTGCACACCATAGATAATAATAAGAAGAAAGATATAATGATAATGATAAGAAGAAAGTTCTTATATCTATGCTACACATTCCAGGCGCCCAGCAGTTCTCCCGCAAGCACCCGCTGTCATGCTGGCTCTCCACCATGCTGATGATCTTCGCGGGCGGCATGGTGGTCAACGGGCTGCTGGGGGAGCCCATCCTGGCGCCGCTCAAGAACACTCCTCAGCTGCTTATTGGAACTGTCACCTGGTACGTACAGTCTTCCTTTATCAGTATTCAGTACTAACGTCACGCTGCCATTTGCAAAATCTAGCTATCGCAGCCAATCACAGCGCTACTTCTGAATCGCGCAAACGAAGTTTTCTTGCACTCTACTCCTAATTAGACCTCTAGCGCTGTATGATAGTTCCTGGAAACATCCGGTTCTCACGCTGTTTAGGAAGAGAACTTGGTGAAAAATCTCTTTTGATTTACGAAGTCAGTATTTCTTCGCTTCATAAATTTAGAGGTGAAAAACTCTGGGTAAAAGGTCGCTCCTTTTATCTCGCAAAATTACGTTATCTACTTTCCATTTCATAGTTACCTAATATACGAAACTGTTTATTGACCCTATCGACTTATTTCTTTCAATTATCACGCTCCGTTTATTATGTCTCGAGATTATGAAACTTTTGAACAGTGTAGGTATAGGCGTTATTTCGCAGTTTTAAGTACAAAACGCCTAATTCTTTACATACATACTTATTTGTAGGCTACTAAGATGCCTCTTATATTAATAACTAGGGGGTGCTCGCGGCTTCGCTCGCATTAAGAAGTAGAACGTGCATCCCCTATTTCACCCCTTTAAAAGTGACATTTCTAAAAATCCTAAAAAAAGTGACATTTCTTAGCGAATGTCTACGTCATAACATCTACCTTCATTCCAAATTTCAGCCCAATCTGTCCAGTGGTTGGGCTGTGCGTTGATAGATAACTACCTATATCAGTCAGTTACCTTTGAGTTTTATATATTTAGAAGTACCTAAATTAATCATTAATTTGCAGGTACCTAGTATTCTACACGCCTTTCGACGTGGGCTACAAGGTGGCCAAGTTCCTGCCGGTAAAGGTGGTGGCCGCCGCCATGAAGGAGATCTACCGCGCCAAGAAGGTGTACGACGGAGTCAGCCACGCCGCCAAGCTGTACCCTAACGCATATGTCATAATGATTATTGTTGGTAAGTTGTTACTATCTTGTGTCTAAATGTTAATGCCCATTACTTTTGCGTAACTATAGAAAAATGGAACATTGCATATTGATTGCTGAACCAGTGGAAATCCTAGCTAAGACTCCTTTGCTTTAACGTCCCCTGATCTCCGACATCCTCATAGAAGATACCATTGGCCACACAGACAAACTTATCTACATACCACATTTGTATACTTCCAGGAACCCTAAAAGGCAACGGCGCAGGCTTCACTAGGCTATTGGAGAGGCTCATCCGCGGCGCCTGGACTCCCACCGCCATGGAGACCATGCAGCCTAGCTTGTGAGTATAACACGTTTAATCTAAACATTACTAAACATAACACTGATAACCGTCATCATCATTATCATCAGCCTGTAATCGTCCACCGCTAAGCATAGATCTTTCTTCTTGTACGCCATTCGTCCCGGTTCCATGCAGAGTAACAATAAAATAAAGTTTAGTTTTCTAAAGACTAGTGGTAGCGATTCTGCTCGCGTCGTTTGATGCACTTTGATCGATTGCCAAACAGGAACATACAGATAGTAAAACATACTTTAACTTTTTTGTAATGGTATGTCTGTATACCTAAATGGAAAAGCATGTACTTAGTGCCCGTAGTATATAATATAAAATTTATAATTGATTTGAACCCATTGTTAGTCTAGTAATGGTTATCACGTCATTAAGCAACAACAGTTTTTGTAGGTCCCGGCTGTTTGTCTAATACCGTAGTCGTTAAGCCATGTAAGAGGCCCTTAGGGCGGCTTGATAAACTCTCGACACCAGAGATGGCCACTCTCATTCGATAAGAAGAAGATGGTTACCCAAAATTTTTATTTGGTTACAACTGAGCTGGTAGGGATTTCTACAATTAAGGTGAACTAACAGAAAAAATATAAGACCATGTTAGAGATTTTTAAAATTTTATTTGAAGATACTTAAGTACCTACATAATTTTTGTAACGTTATTATACACATTAAAAACCAAACCAATCGCGTTGAGAAAACGTGAAAATGAGCCACTAATGCATTTAACGATAAAAGACGACAGTTTGTTACAGTCCTTGAAATGAGATCTAAAATAACCGCGAGTTAAATATAGCAGACAATAGTCGAGCCAGACAAAACCCATAAACATTGGATCTGTCCATCTAACAAGAACTACACAATAAGTGGCTAACGTAGAGTGTGGATAGAATTGACATGTCTTTGGTCAGCATGGGCTGGTTTGGAATATTCGTAAATCTATCTCGTTTATACACAAAGCAACCTGACCTTCAATCCTGGAGTGATAGAAACCATTTAAAACCGTTTACCAATGAAAAAGTTAGATTGTAATATGTTTATTCGATCGCTTGAATCCCATGACAATTGCAAATATGTAGGTTACTATTAGCTACATGTTAATGGATAATACGTAAAGTAACTTAACAGGTTGTTAGAAAAGTAAACTTAGTGTAACTCCGAATACATACATACCTATATCAACAATATTATCAGAGATAAGCATGTGTATACCCATTGCCTTTACCGGCATAAAATACGAATATGATGAATGAATAACTTATTTCCCATTTCAATGAGCGCTAATGCTGGTAATAATTCTATTAGGGTATATCTTGTTGTTTAACAATAAATGTTTTTCTTTCTTTCTCATGCTTTAAATATAAATTTAATGTATCTCCAGCTACACGAAGGCGTCCCTGGTGGCGTCCATCATCTTCGTGCTGGACAAGAAGACTGACCTCATCTCGGCGCCGCACGCGCTCGTCTACTTCGGCATCGTCATCTTCTTTGTATACTTCAAGGTAAGTTACACTTACATAGCTATTATATATTCTTAACTAGTGGGTGCTAGTGGCTTCGCTCGCATTAAGAAGTGAAACTAGCATCCCCTATTTCACCCCTTTAAAAGTGGCATTTCTAAAAATCCTTTCTGAGCGGATGGCTACGTCATAACATCTACCTGCATGCCAAATTTCAGCCCGATCGGTCCAGCGGTTTGGGTTGTGCCTTGATAGATCACTATGTCAGTCAGTCAGTCAGTCAGTCAGTCAGTCATCTTTGAGTTTTATAATATTATATTTAGACTATAGCACTCAAAACATCAATATGTACCTACTAGAAGTCCTACCGGATTTTACTATAGGTACATTTTAAATCAATCACACCAAAATACAAGTTTATACTCAAACACACAACATTTTAAATAAATTTCCTAATTCGAGATCTTATTATTAAGAGTAATTCCAGGTAACCAACACAACTCTGCTAATTTTATAATTAATATCGAATACTTTCATTTATGTTCCAGTTATCATCGATCCTGCTGGGCATCCACGATCCCTTCGTGCCGTTCGAGAACCTGTTCTGCGCGCTGTTCCTGGGCGGCATCTGGGACTCGCTGGCCAAGCTGCTCGGCAAGGGACAGCCCAAGGAGGACGCTAAAGATGCTAAAAAGACTAATTAGGATACGGTACTTGTTTTTTATACTATACTAGCGACCCGTCCCGGCTTCGCACGGGTACAAAGCTGGTAGGTAGGTTGGTGGATACTGTAGATAGGTGTAGATTAAACTACAGAATATCTTTGTATACAATATTTACAGCTTTTTTGTCATTAGACAGTACTAACATATTTTCTTTAGAAGTTATAAATATATATATTCAGTCATTTTACACACATTTGACTCTATCACTAGTATTTTCTGTGACAAGTGAATATAAGTTTGATTCTCTTAGGCACATGCATGCATGGAAGTACAAGTAACACTAAGAAAGATATACCTAAAACTTACAGTGGTGTTAATATCAGGCAGGCTGTAGTCAAACGTAAGCCCATTCAGTGTTAAAAATCTTATAAAATCCTTGGGTATATGCCGTACATGGCATAGCATAAGGCGGAGGTGTAACAACAAAGGAGATGGTTCAGTACTAGACCATTGTATTGTAAACAAAGCCCCACCATTATGTATTACTATCACTTTTTTTTTTTTTATTCTCATTTACTATCACTTTATTAGTGTTGACACACACTGCACTTGATCAATATTTAGAGAAAATAAAGAAAACCAGTTATTTGACGGTCTCCTCAATAAAACTCATAACTAACGTTCATTTGTTCAATTATATTCAGTAACCCATGTTTTGTTTTTGTTTCCAGGTTTTTACGATACATTTGCTTCACGATAAACTGACACCGACAATACCACCAGTGACGGCTACTATTAAGCAATAAAAAATAAAATTAAAAACAATAAAAAAATCGTAAAACCTATAAATGTGAAAAAAATGGCACAACGACCAAAGTGTTGATTATAATTTTTAATTTAAGATGAATGACTAGTCTTGACATTATTATTTAATGTTACATTTAATTTTAAATGGCGAAATGTATTGTGTGAATTATTTTAATGATTTATGTTTTTATTCGTTTGACAGTTCCTTATAGCCTTTGCCAAAAATGTTGTGATATGAATGAATCTTCCTATGAAGGATGTAAAGAGTTGGAAATATTACCACTTTTTATTTTGACACCAATAGTATTGTGTATTCTTACATATGTTTAAAATGTATGTATAAGTCACCGAATTTGTATTTTAGTAGTGATTGTTCAATGTATTTGTGTGTGTGATAAAAAAACATACAAAATGATCGAGCATTGTAGTTATATTTTAACGAAACGACTTTCGATTTTATACGACTTCCTTCTTTTTCGGACACTAAAGAAACTTTTATAATTAATTTTATGCCAATACCCTTATTTCCTTAGATCAGATACATACATATACATAAATATACCTTCTCTCTCTCTCTTGAGTCGTATTTCCTCATGACTGAGGGTCGTGACTCCCCCGCAGAATTAATTCATTAGGGGAGTTCCCTAAATATACCTTAACCGAGTAAAAAGTTATGTTTTTGTAATTAATTGTTATTCTAAATACCCAACAGGTAGGAACATATAATTATTATTATGTAAAGTGACCTTTCTATATCATTCTTGTATTATCATAGATAACTTGTTGTTAATTAATTATTCTAATGAATAAATAGTTGATTATGAAACCTCTGGTCGAGTCGCAAGGGTGCTTAGCGGTTAGGTTCACAGGTTTCGTAAATCACGTAATTATCAGTACGTTATGTATTTAATTAGATTTTTTACTATTGGATTCAAAAAGAAAGTAATAAAGAAGGAATAAATTGGTTTTTATTTACTTGCTGTGTATTATTTTGGTTTTAGTTATAGTGGAGAGAATAATTAAATTAGGATATTGACAAAAGCACACACAAAAGTAAATTAGTACAAAGGATTTCAACGCGCATTTTTGCCAACCATTTTAAAGTATCCTACCACGCTATCTCATTTTAGTTTCAATAAATAAACATTCCAAATTTAGCAGTACCTTTTCTTTACGCATAATAGTCTTCAACTCGTATGATGTTAAGCGAGTTTAGTACATCAGTAATCATGACCAATTAATTAAGATAATTCACAAACATATACCTATACTTATTAAAAAGGCCAAGAAGTTAGTCTATCGAAATGTGTCATACAGACCTAAGTTTTTATACTTAAAAGCATGAAAAAAGCCTGCCTTACAAAAGATTTCGACGCGCATTTTATTTAACTCTTATTAACGCAGTACAAAAGACATCAACGCGTCACGAAATAATCTAATCTAGGGTTCAAATAACAGAGCAATTCATAGATATATTAACTCCATATTTTTATTACAATTTTACAAGTGAAATATGTAAATTTGTATCATTTAAGTACATTTTATTGTACATAATGCATTTTACAAATTGCAGTAGAGATGAATGAAGAAAGTTAATAGCTAAATATTCTTTGATGTTTTTCTATGAAACATTAAAATCAAACGAAGCAGACCTAAAGTCTAGGCCTCTATCTAAAAGATATTTTTTTTTATTTAAATCTCAAAAGAAGAAAGTAAAAGGTAAGATTAGTATCTCCAGCCATCTTAACACTTCTTTTTCCGAGGCCTAATTAGCGGTCTGCTCGAGTTTTTTTACTATTTTTCTGTAAACTGTCTGAACAACGTTTATAGAACGGTGTTTCTTGTTTAACTTACTTAGAAAAAAAAATGACAATATAAATCAAACTGTATCGTAATTTTGTGTCATCATGTCAGTTTAAACAGTTAAATATTAACAAGTCTCACGTTAATTTATAAAGTAAAAAACTTGTGAAAGCTCTTATGATTTTCACACTACACACTAAATTTAAATATTTTAATGTCTAATATAAATGAAAGTTTGTACCTATAACTTATTATAAATAAGATCGTAGTTGCGGTATCCCTACACATACATATATGTACATATTTTCATAAAAAAAACTGTTCTATAGTAAGATAAAAAAAAATAAAGATGTCCACTGTATACTTCTACTTACTGTGCCAGTGACCCGATTAATCCCAAATCTAAGTCAAACGTCAAGGGCGATGAGAGTAACGGGTCGCCACGTAACTTGACGAGTGCAGGTTCAGATAAGTTACGGTATTCCGGAGTTTCTAGCGCCTATTTGTAGCTTAGATCTATACGAGGTCACTGCCAGACGAGACGGAGTGGCTGCGTTTACACAGAACTGAACTTTATTTTACAAAATTGTGTTTTGATTTGAATATTTTTTTTCATTGATTGTTGTAATTTTTTTATGTATTCAAGACATGTAAGTGGGATACGTACATTTTGAGCCAATAAATAGGTAATCTGCTTTTTAATTATCGAAGCAAGTAATAAAATAAGGATTCGATTGTGGCTATTAAGTCTGTATTGGAAAGTATTTATTATTAGGCATGGGACGATGCCCAGCATAAACAATGAGAGATGCGTTATCAACTTCTCGCGAGTCTCGTCCTATCAGAGCCCAGGATACTGTATGCTACAATAACGAAAAGGGGCTAGATATCTAAACTATGTCACAAGAAGGCGTTGCAACCAGATCATTAATTCGGTTATTTATGAGTTATGCCAGATAGGTCGGTCAGGGGTTTACAGAGGCTGCCTTTGAGCGTATCGAGGGCAGTGGCAGTGCACTTTGGAGCTCCGGAGGCCCTTCTCGATGTTTTCACGAGAATGCGCTAACCATTTACCTCTAAACCATTACATGTCCGAACCATCTGCACATATCATACTGATAAGCACTAAGCAATGCACAATGGATGTAAGCTCACTTGGAGAGTGACTAGAGTTCCTACCTGATAATGCATCACAACTTAATCACAAGTGCTTAAATTGTGCAATTTAACCCAGAATAGTTACTATCCAGTTGCCTAAAATTCTCTCATTGTTTATGCTGGGCATCGTCCCATGCCTAATAATATGCAAATTTTACACAAAAATAAAATTTGTGTTATTAGCAGAGACGATGCCCAGCATCCCCTTAAGGGCTCCTGGTGAGAGACTTCTATGACGGAAGGTGATCCACCACCTTCTCTGGTGACCAAATGGTGAAGTTGGTAACAGGTGCTCTGATTGGTTGATACGGTATCCTGGGCTCTGATAGGACGAGACTCGCGAGAAGTTGACAACGCATCTCTCATTGTTTATGCTGGGCATCGTCTCTGCTAATGATACAAATTTTATTTTTGTGTAAAATTTGCATATTTTGTCGTAATGTTATGCAATTAAGAGAAAATTTTTGCTTACCAACTGTGCTAATAAAGAGTTATTTATCAAACGGAAATCAAATATGAATGATCTTGAAAAATTTAACTCGCAGTTTTATCACAAGACTCGACACCTGTTGAGTGCTGTCTCATCGACAACTAAAAGCATAAATTACTCACCGGGCTTAATAATAACTGATAAAATATATCATGGCAATATGCCAGAGCAGAAGTGCAATATTAAAATCTTAACCTCTACTAGTAGTCAAGGTGAAGATTACATTTAACTATCTGAATATGAATAGAATATATTTGTACAAAGAACATTTAAACCCAAAAACACTGTTTTAATTTTGTTATATATGCAATGTAATTTTCTTGTCGCTGTACCTATGCCACGTAGACGATTTTAAATTGTCGGAAGATAATAATCACCAAAAGTTATCAATTAAGATATAATTCAATTAACCATTACACGATAAAGAACAAATATTTTGAAAATGTCAAAGTTCTCGGAATTAAATTTCATATCGCACTAGCGAAGTTCAAGCAATTTCTTGTTAGAATATAGTCTAAAAAATTGTTATTGATGGCAACTAAATATATTTACCAATTTTAAGCGTTAACTAATTAAGTAAGTTACATATTTAAATTCCCGAGAGGAATATTTGTGGTAGACTCCACATACACCTATCCCTCCATAAATATACGAAAAGCACTATGGCATATTTCAGTATTTCAGTTATTCAAGAATATTATGTGATTTCGTATAGCAAACTCTATTGCTAAATGGTTATTGGTATTGGAATTTTTGATATGGTTGTAGGAATTATGAGAAACGACCGGTACAAATATTTAATAGATCAACGTGATATGAATATTATACGAAAGTCAAAATTCATTCATGCAAACAAATATCGAAATCAACACACGAACATAAACACAAACTTTCCTTATCGCTAATATCTGTACATTCGCGTCAACACACCGGTGTGACAGCCACCCGGCTTGCAAACTCCGCCAGTGTCGCGGTGGCAGCCCGCGCAACACTCGCCCGCGCACTCGCTCGCCGCGCACGCGTCTTAGCTTTAATTTAGTCCTTAGTTTAGCAACTAACTATAGTGTAAGTTCATGGACTGTTATTGAAGAACGGCAAACAGGATAACCTGTAAGTAGTTTGCATATAATCAATATAAAACCTCTTTGGTTCTGATTCTTGTTTTATAATGAAAGTGTATGTTATGGTGGCATCTTTATTTAATTGCTCGGTTGACGGTACCTTTATGGAAAGTCGGCATTTTTGTACCGGTATTTGTCGTGTTTGTTTTGAGCGGTTTCTATTTTAATGTCTGGGTGGTAATTAAATTAAAAAATATTGAAAATTCTGTAAAAAAATGTTTTGGGAAATTTATTTTGGATAAAATATATAGTACTTAGACTTACTTCCTTACTTAGACTTTAACTATTTATTACTTAGTTATATTAACTTGCACATACTCTTGACTGATACTCATATTTTCTTCCAACGCAATTTATGGACATCCTTGTGTATTTTTTTTTGTTTGCATGTATTTTTTTTTCAACACAAACAATTTAATTAAAATTGCATTAGATCAAAATTGCAACTTGAATATACTTTCAGAAAAGGCATTACCTGTGGTTCATACATTTCTCTGCTTTCTTTGGTTAGGTAGGTACCTACTAATTCCAAAAACTAGTGATCTATGACCGAATAATTATTATCTTGGATTGTTTCGGTCATCATTGTGTTCAATAAATACTAATGTGTATTAATACAAACTTTTTCGTTCAATTAACTTAAAAAAAATCACACATATGTAGATACTGGCAAGTTTTTTTTTTAAAAACTTGGTTTCATATTCTAGTTTGAAATCACATCATTTTAAACTCGACTCATATTGTATTTATTTAAAATTCTAATTTGTACCTACAATACCTACTAGGCATTATATTATGTTTCGGTAATTTGCAATTCAATGAATCTCTTATATTATACATATTGGACACTTGTATGATAACCGAGAAAATTAGGTTTTCCGAGGTCTTTTATTTTCTTAATATGTCGTTTTTCTCGTACTCATTTGTTATGGTTTGTCGATTCTTATCGACGTATTTTTGTGCTTGTGTGTGTGTTTTTGTTTGTCTTGCAGCCAAAAGTCTTTTAAATAATATGGCCTAAGAACAAGACATAAAATATGTACATATATGGAAATTGATTTAACTTAAATAGGAAAAGGCCGGGAACAATGACAAAATGTAAATGGAAACCATAGTAATGGAATATCTGTATCTTTTCAACATAATATAATAAAGCTGAAGGAGGTCGAAGGTCTGAACATTGAAGATATTTAAAAAAAAGCTATGGAGTTACTTCGAATTGGAAGCAGAACATGTTCCAACAATTTCTAGAAATGTTGTCTGTTTATCTGTTTCTGTTTGTCTGTTTATTAAAATGCTCATCACGCAAAAACGGCTAAACGGATCATTATGATTTTTGGTATGTTACTTAACGCGGGGTGCTATGTGAAATCGACATGTCATAAGAATCAAATAAAATAGAAGTATATAAGATAGAGCTAATTTTTTTTTCAGTTTATATAATTTTGATTCAGTGTTAAGACAATAAAAGACGCCAAAACACGATTACGTATACTTTGCTCGATAGTTTTATTTTTTGAAAAATAGTTGTATGAAATATTTTTCACCTATTTTTCCAAAAGTACTTAGTACAGAAATTTAAACCAATTTAATTATATCTAAAAAAGAATGTTATTATTTAGAGGAGTAAAGAGCCATAAATAGAATATTTTGAATTGCTGATTTTATATGAATTTATTTCGTCAAAAACGTCTGCAAAACTGGTCAAATTGTGCAAAATTGTTTGCGTGTGGACAAGACTCGTCTGCCGGAGCTATGCGCGCGATGCTCGCCCTTGCTTTCATGTTAATACGGCGTGGAATGGCATGCGAAAAAGCAACTGTAGGCATTTTTCCAAGCGCAAAGCGTTTTCGGGTGAAATATGGTGGCCAGTTTGCGGTCTTAGGAATGTCATAGGCTAGGCTAGGCATACTTTTTATCCTGAAATAATACAAGGCGCGGGCGTCCACTAGTTTTTAAATATGTATCAATCAAATCGAACTAAACTAAAAAGTTTGTAATCATAAAAGCCTTCAGTATTTTTCTTCAAAACGTGTTAGCAATGGCAAGTATAGGTATAAAGGCTGGTGGATGGTTATCATTATAAGGATATCCTCTTGTGAGTCACGGAACAAATAAATAATTCAGACTCTGTCTTACGAGGTTCCGAGAAGACCACCACATTTCATGTGTTTTTGTGCACATGTGGTCGGGTCGATGAACAGTAAGTGAACTACTTGTTATACAAAATGATTACGGTCATACAAAATACGGCTGAATTTAAACTCTCAACAGAACACCAAAGTTTGCCACTCTTTAGCACTGAAGAGACAAGGTTTTGGGGAAAAGAATGATCTCAAAATCAAGTCTGCTATAATTTACCTTGGTATAGGTAAATTATAGCAGACTTGATTTTGAGATCATACTTTTCCCCAAAACGAGAAAAAGAAGTTTTCGATTAACTTATATTGTGTTATTTGTGATTAATGGGTTATCTCATACCTACTCCATTTAGTTGTAGGTAATACCTATTATAGGTACCTATATCGAACAATACGAACATATTCTTCAAAGTGTATTGAAATTTACTAAGCTGGATGATATTCAAAAGCACGCGTTACTACCAAAAGCTGCAAACAATTCCTTACTTTGTTCAAAACAATTTTAATAGCAAATTATGCAAGATATTTTCTACCATACAAGCCACAAGTGCAGCGAGGTGTTTGACCGCGGCTGCCGTAAAACAAAATAAAACGCAGCAAAGGCCTCATCTCTTTTACGTGCAGGCAATTATGGAGAACCCGATCTGATAATGGGATACCATAATTATAGCCATAATTCCCCGCGGATGGTGATTTTCCAGTGAGTTAGCGGTTTTTGACATTAGGCAATCTTGGGGAAAGTTTATAGTTAATTGGGTCTTTATTCTGTGGCTTGGTATGTAAATGTGTAGGTACCTAGTGTGTTTAGCCTTTGTGACAATGTTTAAGTGATTGTTTTTGGGTAATTTGTTTAAAGGCAAAATTGTTCAGCGTACGTTTTGGAGTGAGTTTGACCAATGAGCACGAAAATACACCAAAATGTATGATATAATAATCCGATGGTGTTAAAAGATTTCATCAAAGCATTCAAGATGTTAAAAAAATAACCATACATTTTTAATTAAATTACTTATTCAATTAACAAAGTATATATGTATTATATCCGTTATCTAGTACCCATGATACAAGCGTAAGCTTAGTATGGGGCTAGATGGCGCTGTGTGATATGTCTTGAAATATTTATTTTATTAATTTATATACAGGGAAAACACACATATGAGACCTTATCACGATCACGCTGTTAGATGATTGTATTTCCGATAAATTAATAGCAATTTCATTTAGTTAGGAGTTGATCACGATTATGGTTCAAAACGTGCAAAATCAGAAAGATTCATCATTTCATACTCCCAATGAATTATTTTAGAAGTTTTATAATATTCCATTAGTAGGTAAACCACGTTCTGCCTTGTAATTTCAAGATAACAAAATGCTGGAATTTTCTTGCACCTGTACCGACTGTTCATGTAAGTACAATATGAAAATCTTTTAAAAAGTGAAACACGTAAGATCTTTAATTCTGATATAAGTAACTAGTTTGTTAATATTTTATCCTGTTTTTAGCTTGCCCAAAGTGATGTTTCGAGTAGCCGTTTTATATTAAAAAAAACTATTCTTACTAGATCCTTTAACATTTAGTTAATGTAGGTACCTGATGATAATATTTATGACCGTCTGCATCACCTTGCAAAACAATTCTCAGTAAAATCTTCTTACCGGAGTCAACTTTGTGTTACGCAAATAAACAAAGCCTTGATAACGGTTTAGCAAGATATAGCTAATTGTTACAACAGTTGTAATTTGTTCAGTGGTTACTTGACGTACCGTTTTGGGTCTTCAATGCAATGGCGACATCTTTGCAAACGAATAGACTATTACAATTTATTGAGATATATTAGTGGATGCCGTGGATGGCCACGGTAGTCGTCTTGTCTTATTCTCTTTGTTATTATAATGTTTTACATTCAGACGTTTTCGAGTACATTGTACTTGTTTATTGTATTTTAAAATTTATTTTTGAATTTTTTGGATGGTAAATTGATCATGTAAATTTAAGTGAATTGAATTGAATATTTAATGAACATGAACATGATTATATGTAAAGAAATTGACGAATTTTTGAATAAATGAATATTTTGATTATTGATTATTATTGTATTTGTGTAAAAAGAAGCCTTTGTCACTCACGGTAATCGAAACTACCAAAATTTCTAAATATATCTTTATTTACAATAATAATACATAAAAACAAAACTAGGGAAGAAAACCTAAACATACTACTTCTAACTTACAACATAAAAAAATCCAAAACTCCATTGCGGTGTTCGAAAGCCAAAAATCCTTCCATTAGAAGACCTTACAAATTTTTAGTGGGTTCTTTTCAATTTGCAAATATTGTTATAGAAAAACTTACTAATTAGTACATACTATTTTTACGTCTTCGTTATCTCACGTAGAAAACCTGATGTGCTCAATGGTGGTTCCGGCTTAATTAAGCAATCAATAGATCGACCTTTTCAATTACGTGAATCACAATTATTGAAATATAGATAAATAAGATAATATTTACTAACTCTTATTCCCAATTAGTTGATTGCGTTACGGAAAACCGATAACGAAAGAAATTAATTGATCATTGCATCCTTGATGCTTCTTTACTTAGAACGTGACTTCAGCGATTCCGTGATAAGGAAGACACGCTTATTTAGTAGGTCCTGTCTGTTTTTCAGTATGACTCAATAACAAGATGCATCTAGGACTCAAAGAAATTTGGGAATTTTCTAAATCTAGAAAGAGAATGAAGTGAATTTTCTAAACTTTGTAGAGTTCGATTAAATTTGGTCCGTAGTGATTTCCTTCGTTATACTGCTATATATTCATTCTTTAAAAATTTGTTTTAGCTGGCTTCTCTTTAAAAATAGTAAGCACGAGATTATAAATATATATATATTATAAAACTAAGTAAGCTACAACTCACTTTACCTACCACGTAATGTTTTAACATTATCTTAGCATTTATGATGACGTTATGCAGGAGCCATTTCCTCTCTACATAACATATTGCTAATCATGTAGACATGTAGGTACTAAAATAGTATTACCTAAGCTAAGATCCTTTTGCACTACGAGTCTAAAACATATGTACATATATAACCGTTATTAATCGATTAATGACTCGCTAAATTCATTTAAGAATCGTTGTGCAAGTGGGCCCAAGTTTTTTTTTATTCTTTTAAAGATATATCAAAGTGGGCCTAAAAATATTGTATTTGTTCTTCTTATAGATAAAGATATATATTATAAATATAGATAGATAAAAGATATATATTATAAAGATCAAAATATAACTACATGCTTAAAGCATAAAGATCAAAATATAACTACATGCTCAAAGCATAAAGATAGATAAAAGATATATATTATAAAGATCAAAATAGAACTACATGCTTAAGAAAAAGACGCTTGCCTAAACCTAAGCAAGAGTTAATTTTAACGCCTCATTGTTTAAAAGGAATGCACTTGGCGCTACCATATCTGTCACAGGTTTATGATAAGAATTACAATGTCCTGGCCTCTTATGAAGATGGATGGCATATTATTTTGGCTACGGGAAGTGCATTTAGAGAAACAAAAGATGTGATTTAGTATTGATGAATGGTGTTCTTCCGCGAATTTATTAAATAGGAAGTTAGTAGGTTAATGGGAGAGCATTGAAATAAATTGAATCACATATGTATAAAATATGTAAAATTCTATATTTTTTTTATGTATTTAAAGCTACATCTGATTCTTATTATATTTACATCCGTTTTTCAAATTCTTTCTTACAAAAAGTAACTCGTTTTTCTTCATCACTATCAAAATACCAAAGCAAACCGCAATTATAACAGTAAACTCCGACTGCAGCTAATAAACTACAGGCTAAATTAGCAGAACCGTATCAGAGAATTTGCATATCAAATCAACGTGTTTGCTTGTGGAATAACAATTGAGAAGACTTACGAGTCCAATGACGACTATAAAATTTATATTTAAACTTAGTGAGGTATCAACTTTTTGAGGTTTAAAATGTTATGTTACTTTTTTATAATACCGTATGTACATACGGTACGGTACATACGGTGTTGTACGGTATACATAATACATACGGCATAATGAACCTTTACCATGTTTTACATTTTGTACCTTTTCCCAATTAAATGATTTTTAATCCAATGTTCTGGGCCGTAACACTTACTTGCACGACAGAAGTCGAATAATTTTATCCAAAGAATAAAGATATCCACCTGGTTTTAACTGAAATACTTATTATTATCAAAGTAACATAATCGTATTAAGTACATGTAGTTATAAGAAACCAATTTGTTTGTTTGCAGAATAATAATGGCGAAGTTCAAGACAATCCTGGTGACCGGCGGAGCTGGGTATATTGGAAGCCACTGTGTCATAGACTTATTGGAAGGTGAGCACAGTTCTTCAATTATATTTAACGTTATCCGTAGAGTAACATATAGAAAAGGGTCCACTTGTATGCATAAACGCTCTTAACTTATTATTTACTGGATAATTTAGTCACTAAACGCGTTTAAGAATGTTTTTAAAAGGTCCTAACAGCGTATTTGAAATTAAGCAATTTTAATTCTCACTGTCAGTCACGTACAGTATCAAAAAAGGCATAGAGACTTATAACAAGAGTTGGTACATCTTCAGGATTTTACCATATTACGGGTTTCCACAAACGTCAAAATGTACAATGAATAAAATAATCTTCACTTCAGACGAGTCACAAGTTGAAGCAAACACCTAATTTATATTGGAAATAATGAAAGTTATTTATTGTTTGTTAACAAGGTGTAGTTATTAAAAGGTATGAAATAAAATATACTTAAGTCAATTGTAAGCTAATCTCATAAACTCTCTTTCTTTTTCTCAGCCGGCCACGAAGTAATAGCCATAGACAACTTCGCAAACGCAGTAGAAGACGAAGCCGGCTCCCCGGCGCTGCAGCGCGCTGAGCGCATCACTGGCAAGAAGACCACCTTCTACAAGGCAGATCTACTCGACAAACCACAGATTAATGATATCTTTGACAAGGTAAAAGGGCTTCCACAATTTTGTAGAGTCGTGTATAAAAACGAGTCCAATACTCATACATATTCTTTATCATGTAACATGAACCCATAGGTCCATAATGCGTCAAATTTCTTTGACAAATTTAGACGACAATGTGATGTTACTAAGCAAGAAAAAATGATAGCTTAAGCGTATATGCTTAAGCTATGACATTTAAGCTACCAATTCTATAAAATTGATGGTGTCAAAGACCAGTGCGGGCACTGTACTTACATAAGTATATATAGTAAGCTGATAAATCCTTTAATTAAATTTCTTAATTTACATATTCTACACGTTGTGATGATTCATGTCACATCTTGCTTATTAAAGTTGTAAGTTTATTTAAACCTGAGTGTTTGCCTTTCGTCCAAATGCGACATCAAGCTCACCATTAAAATTTAATCCAATTTAGCATTTTTTTTTTCTTTTTTTTTCTGAGATGGGTTTGACCTTGACTATTTGCCTGATCGAAAGCAACGGCTATAAGATGGAGCGTGCTTACCCAAAAAGAACCGCTTCACTCTCACTTCGAAGATATCTAAAATAAGATGTTGTTTCTAGCATCCAGTGGACTGCGTGATCCACTTCGCGGCGTTGAAGGCGGTGGGCGAGTCCATGCAGCAGCCCCTGCTCTACTACCAGAACAACCTACTTGGCATGCTCAACTTATTAGAGGTACATATTCATATCTATCTATGTAGATACATAAAAAATAGCTTTTTACATGTCAGCCAGGCATTTATAAGTATACCTACAAGCGGGAGCGGGAATTGCGGGGCAATATTACTCGCTTGCCCGCGAAATCCGCCTTTTCCGAGACGAATAGACATCGTGGTAGTTTTTAGTCGGTAGTGTTCAGTTCCGAGCTTGACATAACACAAAAATACTAAGGCTTACTTTAAATATTATATATTTTCAACTGATCCCAAACTACGCAAAAGCCGGTGAGCTTACAAATATTCACACCTAACTTCATTTTAAATTGAAAATATTGTGTGGTGTCCATTCATATAATATCCAAACAAAACAAATGCACACGTCACAAAGTAATGCGTGTATTTGATACCGCGACATAATTTCTCAATAAACCCTTATCAAAGATGCCAGTTTGATAACCGTGATTTAAGTTTTCCCCAGCAAAAAACCACACAAAACATCGATTGAGTTGGCCGACATAAGGTGGTCTTATCATTCGGTTTGATTTTGATAATAAACCGGTTTATTGTACCGATGACGTGATGATAAAGCAATAGATAATGATTTGGTCAGGTTTGTTAAATGCTTTCCAACTAATGTATAAAATAATTAAGTAACTATGATAATTACTTTGAAACATACATATTTAACTACAAACTAGGAACACACAAAAAATCACCATAGATAGAGAGATAGATAAACTCTTTATTAAAACATCACATACATAAAAAACAATACAAAAAAAATATAAATAAAATTTGCGTTTTAATTGGCGGCCTTATCGCTAAGAGCGATCTCTTCCAGGCAACCAATCTGGCAGGGATATAATCTTCAAAATAAGTGAGTGATACTTAGGTACATACACGTCAATAAAGTATTGTTTACAATTTCTAAATGACGTAATCTATATAGTATACTAAGTAGCGTGGTCAATCTATCATTACCAGCGTATTCATCATTAGATTATATTTAATATCTTATTTGTCATACAGTTTAAATTATCTAATTTGACGCGACGCGTGACCAAAATGCTGGCCTTTTTGCTGGCTCAACGTATCACAGCGACCACACAGCGGTCGCTGACGTATCAGCATTGCCATCCAGCGTGGTAATGCGGCCAGTATGCTGGGCATGCTGCCCTCTGGTAGTGGGCTGGAGCACTTAGATTATCTTTAGGCTTTTCTAAAGATTTTCTAAGTGCCCCTTATTTGTAGTAGTTAGAAGTAGTTTGTTTAGTTTTTGTTGCCTTGTTTTTATATTTTATTATTGTAAATAAAAAAATATCTAAATACCAAATGTAAACTTCTAAAGAACTTCTTCCTAATACATAGCTATCTCAATTAAGCTCCACAAATCTATTCCCCAGATAATGCGTTCGCACAACTGCTACCAGATGGTGTTCTCGTCATCCTGCACGGTGTACGGCGAGCCGGAGTACCTCCCCATTACTGAGAGCCATCCCACTGGCAACATTACCAACGTGTATGGAAGAACCAAGTACTTTATTGAGGAGATGCTGAAGGACCTGAGTGCTGCTGATCAGGTGAGGAGTCAATTACAGTATTTAACATAAAATACAATACATTATATATTCATTGCGCACCAAAATAAATTAACAATATCAAAAGAACTTACACTATAAATAAATGTACAAGTGGGCGGCTTTATCATCTTAAGTGATCTACGTAAATAAATAACAAATCACGTTTTTTTAATTACTATTTACGTGAGACAGGTTTGCGTTTGACTACAGCCTGCCTGATGTTAAGCATAGCTGCAGCCTAGGGTAACACGCTTAGCTAGAAGATACGTAAATAAATAAAGACAATTTTAATCATACTTGAATATCGCAAATATATTTCAAGTTTAAAGTTATTATATTTATCATAAAGTCATGTATTTAATGTTATCAACATACTATCATACTTCATTAAACATTAATTTGTGGAAAAAGTAATTAATAAAGCAATTACCGGTTAATATTTGTTAAAATTCTTGATAAATGACCTCATATCAATAATAAGCATATCTGCTCATAGACAGATTTGTAAAGTACATTTAACAAATTTTATACGGTTTCCTGCAAAACAAGGAAAACACTAGCAAAATGCTCCTTTCTATTAGGTGCATGCTACACTTTTACGACCAGAATATTGGGTAAGTGTTATAGAAATACGATTATTTAAAAGAGCTACGAAAAACCCTGTAATGCAGTTAAAATCATAAATGGCTGTCATGGATGGAATGGTCATGGATATAACGTGGAGAAATCTGGACGCCCACCACGATGTACCTACTTGCCCAAGAGAATCCTGGAGGATCTACGAGGCACGACCCTCGATAATGAGGAATACAAATTGTAGAGAGAGATATGTATAACTAATGAAAACGTAATAAAAACATGGCGCCTATACCACAGAATACATAATACAACCTATACCAATCAATAATAAAATATAAAAACAAGGGAAGAAAAAACTAAACATACTACTTCTAACTACTACAAAAAGGGGAAAATCATCACTTAGAAAATCTTTAGAAAAGCCTAAAGATAGCTTGCATTTCCAAAGTAAGTAAAGAGAGAGCTTTATAATGTCCGATCATGTTCCGTTAATTCCCTCGTGGATTAATGCCTACTGTGCTGTACCTACATAGTTAGTTACTTACGTTTATTTATGCATAAATCAATACATAGATCCTAATTTAATGATTGAATCTGTATAAGAAAAAAACGTCAGGAAATTGAATCTCATTTGGTAGGTACTTTTTTGGTACTGACATGAAATAGTTACATTTAATTAAATCGAGTTAAAAAAATATGCCGCCACATCAATCATCATCTATAAGAAAAGCATGTAAAAGAGAGAGCTTTATAATGTCCGATCATGTTCCGTTAATTCCGTCGTGGATTAATGCCTACTGTTCTGTTTATCGGTCATCAGCCTCGATCGGATCGTGCAGTGTCAATGGCCATGCGAACTTGAGTTACTTACCTTGTGATTATATGGGTAATTGATAGCTGCTTACCTATACGTAGGTATATATAGTTGGTTTCATGGTTTTTCGACTTTCGAAATGTCCTTGTTTATTGTTTAACTAAATAATATTACTTAGGAATTAAGAAAGTGCTTTTTAACTGAATCCTCCCGAAAAGAAGGTTAAATTCGATTTTATGAGATATTGTGAGAATTTTATAAAATTTCAGTACCTATTATTTCAATAAATTATGTATTAGCATAAATTAAACTCAAGGTATTAGCTTCAACACACATGTGCCCATTCAGGATGTGTATGTTCATCTATGTATTTCTCTGAAACTAAAGGTACGTCATATCGAAAGGATTATTGCATTTTATTAAGTTTCAATTGCAAGTAATTTATTTCTAAAGACGTTATTAGTCTAAGTAGGTTACCTCTATAAAGAGTAATGTTTCTTTAGATGTTACAAACACGATGACTTTCACATAACGTACACGCGCTTCCAGCAAAAACTGCGTATATCGTACGTATTATACGTATACAAAAGTATGCTATACAGAGTTACTGGTAGGTAAATAAAAATAAGGTAAGTAACACTTTATGGGTGCCGATCAATATTCCGAGACATTGTACACAGCGCCATCTAGCCCCATACTAAGCAAACGCTTATGTCGTGGGTATGTACTAGATAACGGATATAATACTTATATACTTTATTTTTGTAAATACATAGATATAATACATAGAACGACCGGACTCAACACAAGTAATTACCAATTTTTAAAATTCATTATACCCGCATGACACAAGTCAATTAACCCGATATAATATCGACAACTTTTTTACGCATTTTGAAAATTTTATGTAGACTAACGAAAATTTTTTTCCAAATGATGTTCTATATACCTATATACCTTACAGAATATAAGCCTAACTATCATTTTTTATGACTGAAATGTTATTATTATTTGCTAGAAAATATCTTCCTTTATAGGTAAGTATTATGTACTTCTTCGATAAACGAATTTTCGGAAATTGTATATTTAATGTTGTGCGTTACTTACTACCTCTGTACATCGAAGCTTCCGGCAAAGCTTAATAGGTACCACTTACTACGTTTTCTTGTGCATATTTTTGTTACGATAGTTCATACAGTTGACCCACTGGCCTATAGATGTCCATAGTATTTGTGTGGACCGGTCCGAGGCTGAATGTCAAGGTTCATCGCATCCGTAACGGAGATAGTTGCAGTGACATAGTACATTAATGAACAAACCTTAGGTTATAGCTATAGTAGGTACAATGTGGAATGGTAGTGTACAGCTATTACACTTCTACTGACACGTTAAATTGTAGGTCCCGGCTGTTTGTCTAGTACGGCAACCGTTAAGCCATGTCAGAGGCCCTTAGGGCGGCTTGATAAACTCCTGACACCAGAGTTGGCCACTCTCATTCGATAAGAAGAAGACTACTATACCACATGTATGTGGTATAGTAGTCTTCTTCTATTATGTATATTATGTATTCTAGTTATTATGTATAATAACCCATAATTCGCCTAATCATATGCCATCATTATGTTCTAAGATGGAAATTGCTGGCATCTTACTGACACAGTAACCGATTCACTGTCGCACTGACAAAGAACGCTAGACTGTGCAACAGGGAGGGAACCAAAATGGGTCAACAAGACCAAATTTGTTTATTTTGCATTGTACTTATGGCATAACATTGTATGAAAATCCAAAGGCATCCCAACTAGTTAATAACTGTGTTTCGGATGCCGATGAATCACGCGTGTTGTTCACACTCTCTGTTTGTTTGAAACCGACAGGCGCGATTAGCTTAGGCTAGTCCATAACTGTATCATGTCATTGGATAGTTGAATTGAATGGGTTGTATATGTTAATGAGCACAGGTCGAGCACGTGGAGGCTTCGTCGCGTACTAATATTGTAGATGACTTATTAAGAATGGATTAGCATCAACTTATATTTGAGCCTGAGATATTTCTGATTTTATCTATGTACATATTCTGCTGTTAATGTGAGAACTGTATTATTGTAACTGAAGTTGAAATTGTAACTGAAATTAGTTCTTCATAATGAATAATACATGTAAAGATTGCAGTAGGTATATATGTGTTGTGATGTAAATTTTTATAACTATTAAGTATAACATAAATGGTTCTAAGAAATTAAAAGTGTATAAGTTTTAAAATAAATCATGCAAACAGAAAATATTTCATTGTTATCAATTCTGTCACGTGCAAAATTCAAATATATTAAGGTTAAATTGGTAAAGGGTATATGTATATATACGTATATCATAATGGTAATTTTAATTTTAAATAATAGATATAAGTAGTGTGTAAGAAAGAATGTAAATGTGGCTCTGTAAATTGTAATAAAGTATGTAATACTTAACAAAAATAATACACAATAAAACGCTAATTTATATATTTTTACAAAAATACAATATAACAGAAGTACTAACAACAGACAGAACGGAAACAAAAACCTGAATAAATTAATATTGATTCAGTTTTGCCTTTGTGTAATTATGTAAGTATGCCGTTTAAGTTTTTATTAATAAACTTTGTAAATAAATGCAAAATTTATCAAAACAGACGCAGGTATGTTCCCAAAGCAATCGCAGCATACTATCTGTATATTATGTAGGTTGTCATTACTATCGGTAGATGTTAAGCGTCACTTCAGTCTAACATACAACACCTTAACTCTAGATGGGTTTTAACTATGAATTTATTACCTTAAATCAAATAATAAATGTAATATTATTGTGAACCATGACCTTATAACTTTGTTACAAATAAATGAATATTATTCATATTCATTTATTGTAAATCTGTTCATAGTTACCTAAAATTATGTTTATTCATCCACAGAAATGGAACATAATATCCCTCCGTTACTTCAACCCGGTCGGCGCACACCCATCCGGTTTGATCGGCGAGGACCCTACCAAGGAGTTCTCAAACCTCATGCCGTATATGGCGCAAGTGGCGCTCGGGAAGAAACCCATACTCACCGTGTTTGGGAGCGACTATAACACGCCGGATGGAACTGGTAAGTCAGATAAAACTTCGAAAAACAAAAGACGGGAGTTCAACAGTCGCACTTGAAGAAATCTTTATGAATAAATAAGTACCTATGTGGAGCGAGTGTGGCGTAGCGGTTCCAGTGTCTGCTTTTCATCCAGACGCACCCTGGTTCGAATCCGGCCCTACTCACAGAGAGAGAGATGTGAAAAAACTTACACGTTATGCTTTACTAGTGATGTCAAGCAAGCAAAGTTACATTGCAGTCAAGGGTAGGTAGATAGTAGCTACTGTATGTACTAGTTAAAATACTATTTTTTTTTATTTCCAGGTATTCGCGACTACATTCACGTCATGGACCTGGCTAGTGGACACGTGGCCGCGCTCAATCTGCTATCTAATAACCATATTGGACTAAAGGTAAGCATATCTTAGAAAAAGAAAAATATTACAAATTTATTATAATTTATTATAAGGGTAAGCATATATTTTTGAAAAAGATAAATATTACAAATTTAGCTCATAATTAATTAATTGCTATATATTTCTACAAACAACAGTTACCGTTATGGAATTAATTGGCATTGCCATTCATTGACGTAATGGTTTCTTTGAAAATCGTTTATAAGTTGGTTGAACGGAATGATCTACTAAGCGGGTCAAATACGGCGAAGACGCTTTAATATATGTTTATTAACTTATGTTAGCTTACAATAAATAAAATAATCTGGGGGCACTGCAGTGCCCCCGCCAAGTCGAGCGCGAAGCAAACACTGCCGTACCATCCTTTACTGGAACCATTTCGCCGCATTTCCAGGCCCCTATTTGAGAATCTCTGGATAAGACTAGAACGCTGAAATTTTCGTCATCTGGTAAGCTATATGAACACACTTGAAATCCAAAATTTCAAGTCGGTAGGTCATTTAGTTCCGAAGCTAAGGGAAAGCAAAGTTTCGCATTTATGACACTCACTCACTCATGATCATCAAAATAGAACTAGTACTTCCCATAAACTTAGAGAGCTGAAATTTGGTACATAGTTAGGGCTTACTGACCACAGTAAGGGAAAACTATAAAAACTAGGATAATCGAAGATCTGGAGTACCTGGTGACCCTGATTAGAAAACACAAGAGCCCAATCAAACTATTAGAAATATCGACATACCGCCTTTACAAAAAATATTCAACTTGGTGGGCCGCTTCATTTGATATCAAAAATCGAAGGTTAGAAGTATCTGATGAAGAACGGTCAGCTGGTCTCAGCCGTATTATAGATATGGTAATGCCCCCTACTACTATTGGTAAGTACATAAAAAAATCGACTGTCATTGCAAAAATCCAGCGTAGTGGGACACATCTTCTAAAAATTTCTATAAATAAATCAATAAGCCCACGTTTCTACAAAAAGAAGTGAAATCCCACCAAACATTCTGTAAAAAACTAGCCAAGTCTCGATGGAGCTGCTTGTTTATCTCTAAAAAGTAATGAAATCTAGACAAGGTCGTGCCAAGTCTAAGGTTCGCTACTGCTATTTCTTTATTAACTGTAAGTTGACTTGTACCCACTAACGTATAAAGAATGTTCAACGGCCAGTCATTAACATTAACTATAATAATAAAGAAATCGTATTAATGAACCTTAGACTTTGCACGACCTTGTCTAGATTTAATTACTTTTTAGAGATAAACAAGCAGCTCCATCGAGACTTGGCTAGTTTTTTACAGAATGTTTTGGTGGGATATAACTTACTATGACAAAGTTGTCATACGTATTTTTAAGAAGTTCAAAGAGTATATTCTATATACTAATGTATACTTTTTTTTTGTATGTATTTACAAAAGAAAAGTATACATGTATTATATCCGGTATCTAGTACCCATGATATAAGCGTAAGTTTAGTATGGGGCTAGATGGCGTGTGATATGCCCTGAATTTTTTTTATAGGTTCATAATTGTCTCTTTGAGGTAAAAACTTATTTTTTTCTTTTCTTTCCAAGGTATACAACCTAGGCACGGGTCGCGGCGTGTCCGTGAAAGAGCTGGTGAGTGTGTTCGAGCGAGTCACCAGCACCAGGATCCCCCTGAAGTACGTGGAGCGGCGGTTGGGGGACATCACCGCCATGTGGGCGGACGCCTCGCTGGCTAGGGAGGAGCTCGCCTGGACCACCAGATACAGCATCGAGGACATGTGTAAGATATCTTCTACTAACTTTGTTTTCTCAGCTTTTTTGTACATAGGCAAATTCCCTAGTTATAAAAGGTTTACAAGTATACTGGAAAGTAACGCATAACAGTAGCAATAACCCTTTAAGAGTGGTTTTAGTGCGGTAAAAGCAACAGCTTTAAGAACTTCTTGAAAGCAAAAAGGTGATGCGTTAGTGGAACACTAGGATCCCTCTGAAGTACGTGGACAGGCGGGTGGGAGACATCAGGAGCTGGTCTGAACCACCAGATATACTATCGAGGATATGTGTAAGACATCTTTTAATAAACAGGTTTGCGCTTGGACGGAATTTTCTCAAAGATAAGCAATGATGTAACGTGTTTACCCGCAAGATTGTAGTGTGGGGGATTTCCTTAACATATAATAAGTAATATGACATATACCTAGTTTTTTTAGGTATGTTTATCTATAGCATAAATCAAGTACCTGTGTACTATCAAAAGCCACATTTATGTCATATTTTTTAGAAATTCACGTACTTATACATTATAGGGCTATAAGGTGTAGGAATGCGTGAAAGAATACTGCGCTATGAATGTTCATAGCACATGTTCACGCATCCCTGTTTATTGTGATTCGAGTTATGTAGATCAAATCACAATAAACTTGAACGGCTCTTAAATTTTTACTACCAACTTTTATTTTATACATAAGACTCATGACTTTTTAGTGTTGCCTTGCCTAAGTAATTAAAAATATATAAATGTACGAGTATGAATTTCAAGAAATGCAAACAATCTATTAATTCCTATGTATAAATTTCATAATAGCAAACATTATGTAAGTTTCGTTTTCAAGCTGAACTGCTAATTACGGCAAACTAATGTTGGAATTGGCCGATTCATTTAACATAAATTAATGTGATTAATTTCTGTATTCCAGGCACAGATTTCTGGCGATGGCAGACTATGAACCCGGACGGGTACCCTAAGAAGGCCGCCAAGACCAGTGTCATCGTCAACGGCAAGAGCTAGCCTGCATTTATATCTACTACTATACCGTATAGCATTTAATTATAAGGATTGTACTTATTTATACTCATGTTGTTGTTTTAATGTATCCCATGAAGCGTCCGTAGCTCAGCTAGCGGAGGCAATCGCATCGATTATCAATGCTAAGCAAAGGTTGACGCGGTCAGTCCTTGGATAGGTGACCGAAAAGTAACATTCCATTTTGGGCGCTTCCATGGATGGGATGACACGTTAAATTGTAGGTCCCAACTGTTTGTCTAGAACGGCAGTCGTTGGGCCATGTCAGAGGCCCTCAGGGCGGCTTGATAAACTCTTGACATCAGAGTTGGCCACTCTCATTCGATAAGAAGAAGAATGTATCCCATATAGTAGTAAATAGTTGCATGGGGCAAATGATAACACGACCAGAGTAAGCCACTTTCATATGAACTTAAATTTTTGAAAAAAAAAAACTGTTCTGGGCGAAAAGTATACATGTACTTATACATAAAGTACAAGAATAATACGTATAATGATGAAAGTCTGCCAGTGTTTGTTTTTCACGCTCGGCTGACGGCTGAACCGATTTGGATGAAATTCAGTTAATTTGGAGAGTAGACTAGATTAACATATGAGGAACACAACTCAAGGAGGAGAAAACGTGGGTAAAACCGTACAAAAACCTACTAGTATGCCATACTATATGTATTCAGATAGGTCTGATATCGGTTACAAGGTCTATCCATTAAAAAAAAATCTAGTCAGTTACATTTTAGTACAACATTAAAATTAATATGAGTACCATAAAATTAACCATTTTACATCTTCTAGGCACGTTGCTATTCTACTGTGCCATTGAGCCTATAGATTATTTCATAATAATTACATAAATTCTGCAGTGGGTTTGTGTCTTAGTCTGTTTTCTGAACAGAGCGCTGGATCATCGTGATTTTAAGAAGAGTGATAGTATAGGATCCTGAAAGTGGCATAGACCATTTAAGATACGAAAATTAACGCCAGCAAAGCCGCGGTCATTCACTATGGGATTACACAAAAAACTCAACATTTCGTTACCTGTCATTTATTTCCAAATCATCATCATTATCATCTGACTTAGTAACATTTTCATACAATGATATGTGTTGCCACTTCAGAGGCTCATATCCCACGCTAGTTGTATTTGGCAGCAGATATCTGGCGAACAGCTCCAGAGTTTGTTGGTTTTCTGCTTTTACTAGCGGTGTGAGAATATCTGGAATATAAATTACATACAAATAATCAGCAAATATTATTTATTTAATCCATATTACACTGTGTCAAATTTTTTTTAATAATATATGTAAATAGTCCTGATAAAGAGAAACTCTAAGACATAGAAAGGAACAAAGTGGCAAAGCATTAATTAAAATTGTATTACACCCAGCACTCACCTAACAAAGGAGGTTTATGTGAATGCAAGGCACTCGGCACACTAACCAACAACAAGCTTTCAGGAACCTCAACCTCTCCAACTTTTCCAATCATAACTCTCTCATAGGGCTGCTTCATAAACCCAGAGCCAAACTGACATAGCGGCTGCAAGTCCACTGTGACCTTCAACCAGTACCAAGTAGTGACATAAGTGACCCCCCAGCTAGGGAATATTGTGTTTTTTACAGCGGCAATGTTGCTTGGGGCATTTGTACACCAAACTGCGACGAGGCAGTTTGGGGAGAGAAGGTGCTTTACTGGTATTGAGGCTATGTCTTCATTGTACATCATGGAGTAGCTGGAAAGGAAATAATGTAGGATTAAAAAATGTTTAATATATTATATTAAGTCATTTGTATTCTGTGGTAACACAGATAAAATTTCAGATTTTTTTGCGGTAATGTCACATTTAGATTTAGGTTAGTATGGAATATAATATGAATTGGGAGGCTCAGAAGCAAGTTATCAGATCTATGTATTTATGTTTTCAAGAAAACTGTTTTAATTTGAATATTTAGGTACCATGACTTTGTTGGAAACATTGCCTTATAAACTGGAATAGAGCATAGAAAATAATGAGTTTACAATTTACCTCAATTTATCATTAGCCCCTTTGAGTCTTCTAATATATTTGTTCCACCAGGGAGGGTCTGCTATTAAAATATCAAATTGGCTGCCTACAAGCTTCTTACACTGTTCCTTAACACAGCCACAGAAAAATCTAGAATAAAAATATATATCATTATAGGTAAATATGCATCTGTCATGCATCTGTCTAGGTACATACATAAAAATAATGTATGTACCTAGGTCTCTCTTGAGTCGTATTCCTCATGACTGAGGGTCGTGACTCCCCCGCAGAATTAATCCAATAGGGGAGTTTTCTTGGGCAGATACATCATGGTGGGCACCCAGGTCCTTCCACAGAAGACACATGTCCTCGGATATTGTAGTCCTCAAACATGTCGGTTTCCTCACGATGTTTTCCTTCACCGTTAAGCGAGTGCAAATCCACACATAACTTGAAAATACAAGTCATTGGTGTAGGGCCGGTTTCGAACCCGGGTGCGTCTGAATGAAAAGCACACACTGGAACCGCTACGCCACACTCGCTTACCTAGGTACCTACTTAAAACTCAGGAATAATTTAAAAAAATGCATGCATATTTTAATTTTTAATAAATAGAACTTACATTCAAAGTAATTTGACTATAACAACATAACATACCTTGAATTACTTGGAAGCAAGAAGGATTCCTCCTTAATTTTACATTTCAAAGGTGTATCTGAGTTATTACCTCCATTTATTCCAGTATGCTCAAACAAAGTTGATTCAAACAGCTTCTTTGCTAAATCTCGGACTGTAGATGTATCTGATAATGAATATGAGTGTATAATACTTTTATATTTGGTTGGTAGCTCAAGTAAGAATAGTTCATACATTTGTCTTACTTTTATGGTCTGTAATGGAGAAAAAAATCAAATAAGTTAGGTAATATACATAACCCTAAAAAAATTGAGTTAGTGAGTTATTAAGGACAAGACTGACATATTTATAAAGTCGTGACTTATATACTTACTTCATCAAGAACCTCATCAGCACCGTGGCTTCTTTTGCGGCTCCCCTTTTTATCAGTATTCTGTACAGAAAATAAGTGCCGTAAAAATTCGTACGCACCGAAGTCTTTACCATCAGATACGCATTTATATAAGTGGTTTATATAACTAGCATGATCAAGTAAGATAAAACTATCACTTTTACACATAATGGCCATTTTAGTTATCTTTTTATTTGACTTTTATAAATTTTTCAGCATTCCAAAAATTTTCGCACTGTTTGTAAACAAGCCGGTAAGTAATGGATGGAACTCTGATGACACTGACATGATTAAACTAAAAGACATTAAAAATGTATCACTGTCACTGTCAACTCACGAGTTGAGTTGCTAATCGATATAAAAGTGTCACATTGTGAGTTCCAATTTCCTTAACTATGAGCGAATTGCACAGATCTCCAATCAAAAAAAGTTGTATTGAAAAGCACATTAGGTGTCGCTTTCTCTGATATCTGACATGGGGCAAGGTAAACAGTTGACATGCTAGAAAAACTTCGTTTCAGTCACTCATCATTAGTTACTAGTTTTATTTGTGTGTTTGAGTTGGCCAATGAAGAATCATGTAATGTATATTGTATTTTATACTTGGCAAAATTAATTAAAATTAACTTGAAAATGGCTCAAAAAAAAGTGAAATGAAGGTGAAACATTTTAGCTATCGCGATAGCAACACCAGACTATGAGTGTAACTTTTAGCCATGGTCATGAATAAATTAAAAAAAAAAAAAAAGTGTAACTTTTAGTTGCAAATCGAAATAAAATCATTTGCCTGTGTTCCCGGAAAACCAGCTAATTTATCGTTTTCGGCACGTTTGTTGTTATTAGATCAGCTGATTACATACACATATAATAAAGCGCACTTTCCTAGCTCTTCACAATCCTTTTATTCGCTGCAGTAGGTAACTTAAATGAATATGCGTCAAAACAAGTTCCGATGATGATACCTTGGATTGGCTTGAATCCTTGAACTGCCTTGAAGCTCCTTTGTAAAGTAAACGATGTGTGATAAAACCGGTAAGCATAACTTTACTTTATATTTAGCATATAATTGTTGCATTATCACGTTCGACTCACATCAGTAATTTCCTTTCATTTCTCATGTAATATTTATTAAACAAAGTAACCGTTGTTAACTCATAATTTCGCATATCTTTGTCCGGTACTCGATATCTTTACAATCTGCGTAAAAATAACAATAACAACCAAGTACATTACCAAAGTAAAAATATAATAGACAAATGTGATTGGTAAAAATCTCTGACCACAAGCTCAGTTCAAGGTGGAAGATATGATATAGTCTGCATTAATATCAACTAATAACTAAGTACTAACTGGTGAGTAAAAATTCCCAAGAATCAAAACTTTTTACAATATCAATAAACAGCCTTACAATTTTGATTTTAAATCTAAAATCAATTAAATGCAAATTTTATTTTCTATGTTTTTTTGTATTGTTTTTTATGTATGTGGTGTTTTAATAAAGAATTTATCAATCAATCAATCAATTATAAATTTAATATTGTTTTGTAAGCAAATATTTATTATTGATGAAGAATTTACTATAATCAGACACCAGAATCATTGCATCTATTTTAGTGTGCCAGTGGACATCATAATTTACATTGCTATAAGGCATAAGTGTAGGAAGAAACTTACAAAGTTAATGTACAAAATTTTTGTATTGTAATATAAATGCCATACTTAAGTATCTAAGTATATGTAAATAATAATTTTGAACAATTGTAACATTATATATTTTTTTAGTTTAGAAGAAATAGCCTTTGTTAGTAATAAACACAAATGTCTTATCTCAAACTGGCTCTGTAAATATTTAACAAAATCTTTGTACAAAGAATAACATGTTTTCACATAAGTTTGCAATGACTAACACTTATTACTTGAGTTAATACAATAATGATATCATGAGAAACATCTGTGATATGACTGTTCTATCCGTGAGATACAATGGGATTCTAATTAATTTTCTATGTTCTATGTCTTTGGAATGTAAATTATATGTATAACTTACTGCACATTATGTATCCGTTTGTCTAGTACATCAGTTGTTAAGCCAAAGTTTGAAAACTCCTGACACCAGAGTTGGCCACTCTCATTTGATAACAAAAAGAAGATGTATCTGTTAAACATTTTATAAAAAAGTGTGTAAAACATATTTATTCATTGGTATACAAAAATGCTTACTAACAAAACATATTAGTTAAAAGTAATTTGTATATAGCATTTACATAATATTTTATGCTATCAGATAAAAATATGTCTGATGATACTGTCATGACTTAACTCACAGACAGACTAACAAACAATTTTATGCAGGTATGTAACTGAGTATATTTTTCATAATTACTTAATAAACAACAACAATTTTACATACCTAGATTGTTTTAAGATATTTTGATGCCAACATTTTATAGGACTCTGACATTCTCATAAATAAAATAATGAGAAGAACATTAATTCTTAATTTTAAATCTTTATCTCATTATCTATTCATTTACTTACATATTTTATCAATTTCATCATTCAAATATTTCATATCCGAAAAATTCTACTTTTATTTTATAAATAAAATAATACTTATATCGTAATCATTTTATTATATCAGTAGTCCCTAATAATTACTCAAAGCTCCTGTCAAGTGAGTGTCGCGCGACTAGCCCAAGCGTCGTAACGCCGTAATGCGTATCCCCCCTTCAGCATACATAACGCAGTTTCATTGAGAGCCATAAAAGTTGTACGATGCGGAGATCGGGAGCGAATATTGATCAAGGGTCGAGCGTTCCTCCCGCGGCGCAGTGCGCAGGCGCGGGTGCGCGCGCCGCCCGCCCTACCGACCCCACGGTACACCAAAAATCCACGAGCCATCTGCTGATTCCGGCCAATTTTCTACTAACACGATAAAGTCTCGGAGACGATCAAAAATGTGAGGCGGGCCTCGCCGCGGAGCCCTGAGCCCTCACGCGCCACATATCGATACACCCGTTGCACTTCTACATCATCATCGGCCGAGTGTAATCAATCCAGCCGTGCGTTTGCCTTTCAGCGGTAGGACACTAGCTCCCGATGTTCAATCACAAGTTACCGACAGATTTTCCAATGCAAACCCTCCGTAAGAAAACCAGCCCTTGCAAATGTGAGTCGCAAACGTGTATAGCTTTTTGATATTTATCATGTTTCCATTTTAATAGGTAATGCGGTGTTAGATAGCGCTATGTAAGACCACGATATTCCTAGCTTTGTTATATTTTGCGGTTTATGTTGTAAGTTGCATGAGTCGGCTGACACCATACTAACTGTTGGGAGCTAGCACTGTACGCTCGTGCTAGTCCATGTCATGAGACGTGTGGAAGCGTGGAGAGAAAGAGACCAGTGGAATTGACCCCCAATTAGCATACCTTTGACCCAATACCTCGTGGTTACGTCGGCCATCCCATATGATTGATTGAAGCCCCAAATATTGGAAGCCTTTTGATTATAACAGAAAATGTTATTCAGGCAATTTGCTCTATAACATTATTTAACTATTTGTATTAAATAATCTTCAAGTTACAACGAATAGTTTGATAGCGTCACAGATAGCGTGCAGTTTGTAAATCCTTCTAGGAATGCTATCTATTGAATAATACGTAACCTGTCTTTAGTTACGTGCTTTGCTTTGATATTTACTTTCCGATATCAGCAACTGCCGTGATTTCAAACACGTTGCGGTTTTGTAACCAAATAATTAATATCATTGCTATGCTCTTCAAAATATATATGTATATAGTATGTAGGTAACTAGTTGTTGACGAAAGTAATGTTAAATAATATAATAGCTGCCATTTCGTACCAAAAGAACAGCTGATCCATCTGTAGGTGATACTTCTGGGATTGCTAAGCCTAAGTACATCTCTGTAACACCTATATTCTGCAAATAAATGATTATAAATAACCAAGAAGGCCACATTAGTTTTAGAATGAAACCTTTTTAGTATAAGTCCTCTTTCTCTCCGCGCCTCAAAGACGGTGGTGTTTTGGACAGAGGGTGTGTTGTGGCCAGTGCAGACCGGTGGAAGCAGTAACCTCCCCTGATCCTTACTATTTGTTTGGGGCCATAATGCAGGTGTGTCACTTCCAGCACCTCCTGAGGCAGTTCGGTGAGTATATCGCATCCTTTCACGCTTACGTGTCTTGTGGGAGAGGAAGAGAGACGACTGCGCTTTTGTTAGTTTCTCTCTTCTCTGTCATATTTCTGGTTTTCATTGCATGTGGAAGTTCCGTTTCAATGTACGCTTGTTCTGTGTAATATGAAAAGTTTGTTTGTCAGCGATAATTACTTCTGGGTGGGAAATTAAATAAACAAGCATAGATTCCTATATAAATTGTGAATAGTTAGTGCGAGTTTAGCAGTTATTAATAATTAATAAACTATAATAGCTTCCTAATAAAACGAAGTCTTGAATATACGTAGCTTTCGGATTTGATGAATTATTATTTCCAATATATATTTCATATCTCTAAAAATAATGCCGACTGTACAAAATGCAAAAAAGTCAAGGTTTTAATCCGGTCGTGGTTAACGACTGAGCTCCGCAATTTAGTTACGAGCTTGCTTTCAACGGAACCAGCCACTAGATAAAACCGGCTTTGAAATTACGATGCTCTTTTTCTATGTGTTATTTACGTACGTATATTTATATACCTACAAAGGTTATGTATATAATTCTTCTGATAACAATATTATAGCCACGATTTGAAATAGAAATAGAAAAAATCTGGAGTTAGTAAATCTATTGTTGATTGTGGTCTAAGTGCGTATGGAATTCGATATTATGAATTTAACTGTAAATAAATACGCAGGTTACCTTTACTTATTACGGTTTGAGAGTGATTTGTTGTAGTAATTATTGTGATAATTTCCAAGTTATTTGGCATTATTTAATTACCTTAGCCCTCACAAAATATATAAATACATAGCTTAGTAGATATGTAACATATTTGAATAGTGTGTACGCGTGTGTTAATACCCTAGTTAATTTTACAGTTGATTAACCTACAAAATTGGGTGTAATTGATGTGCTAGTGGCTAACATGTGCTTGTATAATAGCATGCGTTTAACAAAGAGGGAAGTTAATTTCAATTAGTCTCATAGATAATAACTGTATGTATCTGACATGTTGACATATTTTAGGTTCGAAAAGATTGCTATTTTAACCCTTGATCTTAATAGTATTTGTAGTCAAAATCTAATCTATCTCCTGACAAAAATTCGTCAATTTCCGTTCAGCTGTTTAAGCATAAAAGAGAAGTCTACCATAACCAAATATATATCGTAATGTTTTAATTTAAACAAAACTACGAATAATTTCACAGTAACTTATATTCCAAATTAAAATAAATCATACGTAGATTGACGTATAATTAACTTATTTTCTAATTACACATCTCTGCTATGGAATTGTCGAGGTATTTGATTTTCTGCCGTTTGTACCGAAATTATGGTTGATGATAAAAAAAATACTAAAAAACACTATAACTCACATTAATCTATGAAATGGTTCGGCCTTACTCTATTTATTTATAGCTAAGCACCCCCTGTAGAGCAGAGAACGATACAAATATCCCCTGCGACCCTGGCGCGAGAAAGGGGTGGATAAACACTATTTTTATTTGAGCATCAGACCGTATTCTATAGAAAATCTTGCTTGACTTGCTAACATAATACACCGTATAAAAATCTTTGGTTGTGAAAAGTCGCGCGAACGGAGTTCCACAGCGAATAAGGTGTTATTCAATTGATTTAAAAAAAAACTAGAAATTTGTTTACTAGGAAAATATCAGTATCATCATATCAGTTCCCTGCCACCAACAGGATTCTGGCTGGATACCATCCAGTCCCCATCTGACGAGGTTCTAAATTTAAAAACAGGAAATTCAATTAAACCGGCAATGATGCACCGTAAATAGGGACCGAAACCGACAGAAATAGGACAACGGGGCTCACTTTAATTTTGCATTCGACCTAGCCACGTCGGGACCTCCTTCGAAAATGAATTTTAAAAAGATAGACCTCAGAAGTCTATTGGATTTAGGTACGTCCCGGCTTCAGTAGTTAGTGTGCTATTGAGAATAAATCTGTGCTTTATTTCACCGTAATTAGCTCGCTTGTTTGTTGTTGATTTTCTGTGTTGTGTTTTGTGCTTTATTTGTGATACTTACTAACTTTCCCTGTGACTAACAATAAACATACTCGACGATTGATTTTACGAAAATTTGTTTGTGTAGAAAATGTTGGAATGCCGGTCCCAAACAAGTTGCATTCCTGTCAACATCGCTATCGAAACGAAATACTTTCCAAGCATTTTAATTGCGATTTTTGTGTGAGCTGGTGTTACTTAGATACAATAGTGAATAAATCCAAATGAGCACAAGGTACAGTTGACATAATCTTAAACACAACTACTGCCTATTTTAATTAACAAAAACAACTGACTATCAATGTTAACGGCCATAACGTTTACCGACCAAAAACAAAAGCCAACAACAAAAATTCCAAATTCAAATAATGATTCATAAAACAAATAACAAACGCATTCTAAATCCAAAACCAATTGTCAGACAAAAACGAGCCGGGCCGCTTCCTTGGCGAGGGGGTGTCGTTCCGCGCGAAGCTGATCGGGGTGCTAGAGGTGCCCGAGGCGCGCGGGGACAGGATGTGCCAGGAGGCGCTGGCGGACCTGAAGATGGCCATCAGGGCGGCGGGGGAGCACAAGCAGCGCATACAGGTGCACGTGGCCATCGACGGACTGCGACTGCGCGATGACAAGACAGGGGTAAGTTGGCATTTTCTCTCGTTTTCTTTTAAGGCTCTTCCTTGTCTATAAACTTACCTGATGGTAAGCAGCGTTACAGTCTACGGTATAGCGCGCTTGCCTACGAGTATATTAATAGGGAATCAATAATATGTACCTACATATAATTCTATTGAAAACATTGTAGTGTAAAATAAAACCGGCCAAGTGCGAGTTGGACTCGCGCACGAAGGGTTCCGTACTATCATCTATTATGTATTAGTTTATGTTTTTATTTTTAAAGTTAATATATATCTAAATATTTCTTTACAAATATTCAAGTTTCTACCTGTTTATTAAGATCGAGTAAAAATTGCTTAAAAATTACGTTTGTTGTATGGGAGCCTCCCTTTAATATTTACTTTATTGTTATTTAATTATTTATTTTGAAAAGTAATATACAAGTAAATATTCTGTGAAAATTTGAAGCGTCTACCTGGTACCGTTTTTTCTGCTTTTTAGCTATCACGGTTTATGAGATACAGCCTGGAGACAGACAGACAGACAGCGGAGGCTTAGAAATAAATCAGCGCAAATGAGAGTGGCTCAGTTTGGTGTCGAAAGCAGTCCAAAGACCATGACTGCCATGACCACGAAGACCAGAGAAGATACATGGTTTTAACCCGCTGATCCATAATAAATGTTTAGTTCATTGATCTCACAAAGTAAAGAAATACAATTTTTTGGGGTAGTCCCAAGTCTAGAATCGCCCTCGTCTGCCAAAATAACCTTGTCGCATTGTACGTACTACATAACATACGTACCTACAATAATTTATTTTCATAATGAGACTTCGGCCACGCGATGTCTGGCTTTCTGTAGCATTTCTTTGTGAACTTATCGTGAATCTTATCTGTATTCGTGGAATTCATCTTGATATGGACGTTGCGGTGTTTCATGTAAGATTTTGCTAAACAAATATGTATCTTACCTATGTCATGATATGTCTTCTTCTTCTTATCGAATGAGAGTGGCCTACCCTGGTGTCTAGAGTTTTTCAAGCCGCCTTTAGGGCCTCTGACATGGCTTAACGACTGCCGTACGGGAGAAACAGCCGGGACCTACAATTAAACGTGTCATCCGAGCCACGGAAGCGCCCAAAATGGAATGCCAATTTTTCATGACATGTACCTTAAATAAAAATATACTGCCAAAATATAAGTGCCGTACCTACTATAATATATCTTAAATCATTTTCATATATGCTCGTCTTAATTAATAAAAGTACACATTTATAATTATGATAGATATACTTACCAACATAATAACTAGTCGTTTTGCGGTCTACCACAAATAACGACATCTGTTTAAAATTCAGTCAAACATTTACATTCCTGTACAGGAATAATTACAGGAATGCAAATATTTTAACTGAATTTCAAATAATACGTACGTACCTACGTCATTATGTTACTATGTACAAACTAACTATAACTAGTTTCTTTCAATTTACTCATTCAAATAAGACTACTTTATATACCTATCTGTTATGTACTGTAGCATCTCTTGTGCAAATATCACGTCACGTATCATAAAACCTTATTGTGTACTTTAACAGAAATACTGTTATACCGCAGTCGCTGTGTGATAAGATAAAACCTCCGATACAATTATACTAACATTCCTTGTAAATAAGTTAGAGTCGCAAACTCTCGTGTCAGTAGTATAAAAACCGCTCCGGGTGCTTTGACATGACTTAACAATCGTACTAATGTGTCTGTATCGAACACCCGGAATCTACAATGTATCAAACCTAGAACGAGGGACTTGTTTTCTCATATGGTGTCATCTAATACACAGAAACGCTTAAATATAAATGGTACTTAACCACTTATTCTATATATTAGTTTTTTTTGTTTTATTTTATTTTTTTTATTTTTTTCGAGAGAATATATTTCTCTGTGTGTATTTTTATTTTCTCTCCTCTTTTGTTTCTTTTTAAAATGACTATACTGCTAATATACTAATTCATGTAAATAGGCTAAGCAACTACCCTCTGTGACACAGGTGCGCCTAGTGCAAAATAAAGATATGTTTATGTTTATTCATATCAATATGAAACTATTACGGTTTTCGTTCATGTGTAATTTCGCGTATTTTGTTTATGCGTTTCGGGTGTGATGACACCCATTATAAGAACGCACGTTCTGGGTCCGCGGCAGCACGCAGACACTAATTCATAATCTAGCCACATCGATTGTCTCTGACCTTATTCACACACATAGCCTAATTACCACCCTTAAATATTAAAAAAAACTGGCGCCTATCGCTTGTCAGAGTGTCTTTTCAGGTGGCCTGGTCTTCAAACCCCTGATTTCACAGTGTTTTTTTTTTTACTTGATATAGGCTTACGCTTGACTACAACTTGCCTGATGTTGAGCAACGTTATAATCTACGATCTAGCGCGCTTTCTAGAAGAAACCGGTTTACTCTCGACTTGAAGACCGACAAATTATAGTTCAAGGGGAATAGAGATTCGGGGTGATTCGGGCAGGGAGTTCCACAGTTTGGCTGTTCGCACGATGAAAGAAAAGTGTAAAAAAAACTCAAATAATACATAATACAAAGTTAAAATTGTATTTATTCAATTATTATCACCGTTTGTTACTATTTACGCTAGTGATAAGTCCTCTTAACAATACTACAATTCCATAAAAACAACATTTGGCTAAGAATATCAGTCAGCCGATAAGCGGACCGCTCCTTGCATTGAATTAGAGCTACAAAGAGAGTTTTGTGTCCCTCGGTCGATGACTTTACAATCCTTTATGGCCCTTTAATGCAGTTAGCTGCACTTCCCACACACTTCCTTATTTATTTTATGATAGAGTTAGGAAGGGATAAAAGCTAAACTGGGCATTTTATTCATTATCATCATCGGCCTGTTATCGCCTACTACTGAGCATAGGCCACTCTTCTTGTACGCCTCTCATCCCGGTCCTGCTCAGAATATTTTATTCAGATAATATAAATATTAATTGATAAGACACAGAAGTAACCTGTAAAATATAGTCATAGTGTAATAAAATCTATTACAAGTAAAATCGGTTAATAATATAACATCATCCATTAAACCACAATGGTAAGTTATTCCTCGTGTGAATAAAATGCCTTAGTAGATACCTATGTACATTAAAGGAATCAATCAATCAATATAGCTTTATTGTACACCAGAACACAAAATACAAAAACAATTTACAGTAAAATTACTTAACCTAGGTACATTGGGCGGCCTTAATTAGGAATATAATGTATTTACAATTCTCACCGATTCTCTTACTAGTCCTTTTAAATAGATAAACACGTAGGTACAACACATGCTATCAATATTCATATATCTACATTTCATTATTTACTTGCAGACTTAAAATGATATAATTTAATGAAACAGTTATTTGTAATCGCATTGGAATTTAAGCCAATTTGAGATCAATTGACTTTATATAAATTTAATGCGTTTGTTTGCGTAAATGTTAAAACGCACACAATCATAACTATGTATTTCCAGTTATATAGCTGAAGGATATTTTCAGGTCTTTTGTGCCCGCGCTTGCTTGAATAAAGGAATTTGATTTTAAATTCGAATTACAATGCCAAGCCTTAATCCAATTAAATATCGCTGTTGCATTTCTTTTCAATCTAAAATGGTTTAATAATAATTTGATTAATAGACCATAAAACTATCACCAAAAGAAATGTCTACTCTACTTTTACTTTGTCTAAATAAATTACAACTAGTTCAACAATAATGACTCAATCAACATCATAGAACCAATCACAGTTACAAAGAAAATATCATACAAAGAAAAACAAGTAGCCTTTACCTTGAAGTGTACCTGATTGATGTAACCAACAAGTAGAGCGTGAGGTAACGGCGCGGTCTCAAAATTATACTGATTTCTACCAGCTGATGTATTTTACTGATTTCTTTTAAATAGAAGCGTTGCTTCCCGTTGTCCCCGGTACGGTTCACGGGACCGGGGACAACGGGAAGGAAAATTGTTGTGCAAGTGCCTTTGTCCCCGGCACGGTACTGCTTTATTTTAAAAGGTTTAAGGCCACGATATTTCACCCGAAAACGCTTTGCGCTTGGTAAAATGCCTGCACCGTAACCGTTCGATTGTCGTAGCGATCGCACGCTTACGCAGTCAGCCCCACATCGCCTCTGCCGAATCCGGCTAGGGATGGGACACGGTGCTATCGTATAGTTATCGATAAACGTCACCGGACCGACAATGGAGAAATACCTGTTGAGCGCCTCTGGTTCGCGCTTCTCCGATAAGGACAAGCGGCAAACGCCGGAAAAGAGGCAAAGACCAACCACCACACCACCGGATCAAGAGAAGAAGACCAAGAAATTTCTTCCAAATCCACAGGAAGTTGAGAAAAATCAAGGAGCCCCAACTCATAATCGTTTTGGAGTCTTGCCAGTAGATGATGAGGATCCTGAACTTCTACAAAAGGCCACTAAAAGGAAGGCAGGGAACAATACTCCCCCAGTCATCATTGAGCTATCAAGTGAGTGGACCCACCAACGCGTCAGGGACATCTTAGATAAATACGCAAAGGACTTCCACATGACATGCAGAGGTCGAAAACTAGTCCGAGTGCAGTGTTACTCGGTCAAATCACACCAAGACCTCAAAGAGGGCCTCACCAAAGAGAATGTTGCTTTCCATACTTTTACCAGGAAAGACGAGAAGCAACCTAAAGCCGTGATAAAGGGACTCCCTAAGTTCCTGATGGACAAGATCCCTGCGGAACTAGCGTCACTTGGTTTCCCAGGGACTACTGCTACAGAGATAAAGACCCACTACCCATCCGACTGCCCGCCAGTTTTGGTGCAGGTACCCACTGGAACCAATATGGCCAAGCTCAAGTCAATTAGATATCTATCTAACTGTAGCATTCAAGTGGAGCGATTCAAACCTTCTAAGAGCACAGGGACTCAGTGCTTTAGATGCCAAAGCTTCGGGCATGCCTCGCGCAATTGTAACAGACCTCCCCGTTGCGTCAAGTGTTCACTCTCCCACCCTACATGGGAATGTACTAAACAAGATAGAGAAGCCCCAGCTAAATGCTGCAATTGCGAACAAGACCATCCGGCCAACTTCTCAAAATGCCCCGAACGATTGAAATATGTAGACAGAATCGAGTCCAGGCGTGATAAGCTGCGAAAAACAATGGGATCCGATAGAGAACGTATCAAACCTCAAGTTTCTCAAACATGGGCAAATGTTGTGAGCGTTGGTGCCACCAAAAAGAAAAGTAGCACGTTCAACGTTCAACCGACAGTTCACCCTGACAAATATCAAGCAAGAAGTGCACCAAGCCCCTCAACGTTCAAAAGCAGTAAAATGGAGCGGACACCTCTAACGCTCCCATCTCTCAATAAGCCTACCGTCCAGATACAAGCCCAGTCAACCCTGCATACTGGTGCACAGACCACGCCCAACACTCATGATTATGACACCGTGGAGATGCTGGAGATCCTTGCTACAATGTCATCGCTCAAGCAAGAATTCTCGAAATGCAAGACTTTCCTGGATAAAGTGATCCTAATAATGACACATCTTGGTCACTATGTGTAGTTCGCGTGAATTACGATTACTCTTTTGGAACGCTGACGGTGTTTCCAAGAAGCAGCAAGATCTTGCAAACCTCGCAGTGAGTAAACTTAACGTAGACGTTGTAGCTATCAGTGAGACCCTTCTTTCACAAAGACTTACTTTTAATATTCCTGGCTTCGTATGCTACCGCAAAGACAAACATCATGATACTGTTGGCAGAGGAGTTGCTTTACTTGTTAGAGCTGACATACCGCATAATTCCATACACATATCCAAAACTCAAAACCTAGAAGTGATAGGAATCTCAGTCACACTTGGCAAGGACAATGTTAGTATTCTGTCTGTTTACCAATCTCCAAATCTCCCAATTATCAACTCTGACCTTGATTGCGTCATGTCTGTCAGTAACAAGGTAATTGCCATGGGTGACTTTAATGCAAAGCACCCCCTATGGTCACCTGGACCAAGTAACTCCCGTGGCATGACGCTTTATAACCACATGCATGATAATGATTATGCCATCGTTGCGCCTTCTAAAGTTACATTGGTTCACTACTGTCCAGATTTCACTCCTTCAATACCAGATATCTTACTGTGCAAAAATTTTCATCTTCCTTCCCATATAGAAACTATCCCAGCTTTAACATCTGATCATTATCCTGTACTTGTGAGATTTGAGGCTCGCATCACGAGAATACCTATCAAAAAGCTAAACTACTCTAAAGCCAACTGGCCAAAATTTCGTAACATGCTAAATCAAAATACCATACTCTCATCCAAGGTATTTGCTTCACCACAAGAAATCGATGCAGAGATAGACCACTTTCAGGGAGCCCTTCTTGACGCCAAAAATTCGTGTGTCCCTGTTTCCACATTGAAACCCTGGTCAACCTGCTCATTACCAAGGCGTGTTCAGCGAATGATTACAATTAGAAATCGTTTGCGTAGATATTACTCCAAAGAACCGATTCCATTCATACGTAAAATATTAAACTATAAAATAAAATTAATTAATATTGAAATAAATATTGCCATCCAACATAATAACGACAAGGTCTGGAACAACAAACTGGACAAAGTCGACAACCCAGGCCATGACTTATGGCGTTTAGTAAAAAGCTTGCGCACTTCCACAACAACTATTCCAGCTCTTCGCTCGCAAGATGGCTCAACCACTACAAACCTACAGACCCAATGCGATGTCTTAGCTAGAACATTTCTAAATAACATGCTGCTTACACATGACTGGCATAGTGATAAAGAATCTATTGTAGAACAGTCGATTGCAACTTTCTATAATAAATTACATGGAAACGAGGGTATAAGACTTGTTCATCCCTACGAAATAAGAAAATATATCTCTAAACTTAAGCCGCGAAAAGCACCTGGATTAGATGAAGTCTCTAACATTCTCATAAAAAATATACCTCTTAGGAGTGTGGTATGGCTCACTAAAATATTTAATGCCTGTCTTTCCATGTGTTACTTCCCACGCGTGTGGAAAACGGCTAAAGTGATTCCCATACACAAACCTGGAAAAGACCCAGCTGACCCAACCAGCTACCGCCCCATAAGCCTGCTTCCGTGTCTTGGTAAGCTATTTGAAAAAGTCATATATAAACGCCTGCTCGACTCGTCAGAACACCTGTTAGCTGATGAACAGTTCGGGTTCCGAAAAGGCCACTCCACTGTTCAACAGCTAGCGCGTGTAGCGGAGACTGTGTCACGCAGTCTCAATGTCAAGCAATCAACTGGAATGTTCTTGCTTGACATTGAGAAAGCATTCGACTGCGTTTGGCACAAGGCGCTGCTGCACAAGCTGATCTTGCTGCACCTGCCAACTGCAATGGTGAAACTGGTGGGGTCATATCTCGAAAATCGAGACTTCATAGTACATCTCTGTAAAAAAACATCTCAAAATTTGCCCGTTACAGCTGGCGTTCCGCAAGGCTCTATCTTAGGACCTTATCTCTTCCTATTGTTCCTCAATGACATACCAGTTCAACCTAGGACTAATATTGCCTGTTTCGCCGACGATACGGCGGGGTACACGTCATCAACTGACATAGACCTAGTAATTGGTAGACTCCAATTGGCCTTAGAACGTCTTACTAGCTTTTTCCAGCAATGGAAGTTGAAGATCAACGCCTCCAAGACTGAAGCTATAATGTTTACTAGAATGCGTGCACTCCCCAATCGAACTCTCAAAATTGAGAGCATCAGCATACCCTGGAGTAGATCCGTAAAATACCTTGGCGTGATACTGGACTCAAAACTGAACTGGACGCAAAACACCAACAAAATATGTGCTAAAGGTGTCAAAGCAATAAATTCCCTCAACCTATTACTCAATAGACGCTCTTCTCTTAGTAGCCGCACCAAACTGCGAATATATTGTACTTTAATTCGGCCCTGCATCACATATGCCTGTCCTGTGTGGAGCAGTACATGTAAAACAAACATCAACAAACTACAAATATTACAGAACAGAGCGCTAAAATCAGCTCTTAACACACCATTCCGTACTAACCTCCACAAAATTCATCTCAAGGTAGGACTACCAAAAATCGATGTCTACATATATAAGTTAGCAGAAAAATTCTATTTACTTACAAACCATAAGCATAAAAATCCTCTGATACAAAATATTTGTAGGTCACGAAGAAAAGACATTACTTTTATCGATAGCTACAACCGATACAAGTTACCTCACCATTTGTTTCTTTCGTGCGACGAGTGAACAGGGAACAATGCATGAATGAACTCACTCACAGTCAAGCTAGCTAGGTACGCCCGAATCATGCGTCTGCGCGCACGCTAATGTCGACCGTTTTACCTCGGGTAACGAGCGATAGTGCCGTGCGAGCTTCCGCCGGGTTCGGACGAATCTCGCTTGCGCGACAGCCATACCTACATTGTTTACGCTGCTTCTTGGAAATATCCAGTGCCAGCATGAACGTTATTTTTTTTTTTTTAATCTCTTGTCCCAATCTATTTGGATTATATTGTTTACAAAATTTATTTAATTATGCAGTAACAGCTAAAATGTGACTACATATTCAAAACAAGTAGATATGTTTGTAATAACTGGATAAATACCCCCATTCCTACTAAATTTACATAAAACTCCCAGCAAACAGTTCGCAAAAAGCAAAATTTGCTTGTGAATAGTGATAACAATCAGGTTTTGTGCTTCTAGGATTAAGAACAAACACTGGTCTGTACATATTTTATAATTTATTATGTAAATAAAGATATTTTAATAAAAAAAAAAAAAAAAAAAAAAAAAAAAATGCCTGCAGTTGTGACTATAGAAGATATTGTAACACCATTGTGCTGTACAGTTTGCAATACATATATTACTTTACTTTACTTTGCAGTTGCTTTTTCGCATGCAATTCCACGCCGTATTAACATGAAAGCAAGGGCGAGCATCGGTCGCATAGCTCCGGCCGACGAGTCTTGTCCACACGCAAACAATTTTGCACAATTTGAGCAGTTTTGCAGATGTTTTGACGAAATAATTCATATAAAATCAGCAATTCAGAATATTCTATTTGTGGCTTTTTACTCCTCTAAATAATAACATTATCTTTTAGATATAATCAAAATTGGTTTAAATTACTGTACTACTTTTGGAAAAAAAGGTGAAAAATATTTCATTCAAAACAACTATTTTTCAAAAAATAAAACTATCGAGCAAAGTATACGTAATCGTGTTTTGGCGTTTTTTATTGTCTTAACACTGAATCAAAATTATATAAACTGAAAAAAATTTAGCTCTATCTTATATACTTCTATTTTATTTGATTTTTATGAAATATCGATTTCACATAGCACCCCGCGTTGAAATCGACCTGTATATACATATGTAATATTTTCATATTTGGATAAAATTTGAGTGTAATGATCTGTATCGACTTGCAAGCTTTTTGTGAGTGTACGTTTATATGCTTGTTTGTTCATATATTTTGCTGATATTGAAATAATTCTTTGTATCAGTTTGTATGTTTCAACTTAGGGAGCAGTGCAAGCTTCATCAACTACCGTTTAGTAGTTTTTGTGATAGGTATAGTTAAATAGAGGTGTCACGGCAATGAACTTGATTTAATTTCTTGAAATATGTACATATGTGTACCTTGCCAATACCATTTAAATGTAGAAGTTGTACAAAAAAAAGCAGCTGTTCAATTCCAATTCATTCAGTTGAAATTCAAGTCATTTATTGATTGAGATAATAAGCAAATTTCGAGCTATTCAGTTTGCAAGACATTGGTCTTATGAGTTCATAAAACCTAAACCTACATTCTGTATACCGCTAAGTCATAACCTCCAGCTGTAACTGCACATTAGCACAAGCTTTTAACGACTCTCATTACAAAGTTAACATTATAACATTACAAACCCGTTCGCTAAATATCGCTGATGCGCAGACACGAAAGCCTGCAAACATGCAATCGAAGACATTATTCCTAATAGACAGCATACATCTGATCATCATCATCTACAGCCTGTTTTGTCTCACTACAGTTACTAAGATAGGTACAGGGCGCTCACCACTCATGCATGACAGTTGTCTCGATCAATATCTGCCAGTCTTGCTCAGATTCGAGCTGAGTTTTTTATGTCATATACATTCCGATTGCTTGCCATTGTATTATATCATTGAGTTTTTTTCTTATTCCTTCTGCCTGCTTCTGCAGTTAGGGAATCATAAATTTCAATCTTCAGATTTAGATGTTTGATCAACATCAATCAATTTGTATCAATGTTATTGTTAAGCCAAAATAAATAAAATAAACATCAGAATACAATGATGAGTGCAGGCCATATTTTCTCAGAACGCTTTGTTTACAGGGCATGTAGATAGATAGGTGTTTCCACATAATTTGATCTACGTATCCACCGGAGCTGACTAACCGCGGTAACTGTGTGAACTTACTTCCGGTACCTAACCCACTTCTAGAGGTCGTTTCCACTAGGGGGTGGTGCAAAAACGTGGGGAAGAGGAAAATAAACAGACTTAGTGTTGTTCTAATTAACATAAATCGGATTATGGTAATGATGGTGGAACTCTATCTACGAACCACACTTTTTTAAGTCTTTCCCAAATGTTTTATATGGTATGTACGATGGTTCTAAAAGTAACTGATGTGCTGCGCAAAGGACGGCTCTGTCCACGCTTTATAATTAAGTTGGTCACCTATTCCTCTCTATACATTTTACGTCTAATGTTATGTTAAGCAAAAGTTATCTCCCATACATAAGGAGGTTCGATTTCAATACAAATGCATTTTTCATAAATATACCTACGTAAATGTAGTGACCGCGTTAATTAACAACAAACCACAACTGCAGGCATATGTCGTATATTTCGCTATTTATTTACAACAACTCTCTTTAGTCGTATTTCCTCATAACTGAGGATCGTCGTGACCCCCCCCCCCCTCAGAATTAATTCGTTAGGGGAGTTCTCTTGAGCAGATACATCGTGGTGGGTGCCTAGGAACTTCCTGTCCTCGGATATTGTGGTCCTTGAACATGTCGGTTTCCTCACGATGCTTTTCTTCACCGTAAAGCTAGTGCAAATCCACACTTGACTTGAAAATACGTCGACCTACGCAAACGTTAGCTTAGCTAGTATAAAATAAAAATTACAATAGTCAAGCCATACAAGTTCTACAATACCTTGTAACATTAGACATTACGTAGTACTAGGTTACGTCTAGGTCGGGAACCCCCCCAATGATGGGTGGCCACTGGTGGGTGGGCAGGAAGCACTCGGTCCTGTGGAAAAACCAATGCCCCTCGTGACAGCTACAATGTGACACTCCGGATATTGAAGTTTTCTGCTGGACTGTATGTGTGTCCTCATTCTAGTTGCCTGTGTAGGAATGTAAGAATTTAAATATACTAGTGGGCGCCCGCGGCTTCGCTCGCATTATTTCCGGATAAAAAGCTTATGACACTCCTAAAACCTCATGTTACCTAAAAAACAAAAAAAGTACCAAAAATCATGATGATTCGTTCAGCCGTTTTTGTTGAGCTTTTAAATAAACATACAAACAGACTGATACACAGAGAAATAAGTAAACAGACAAATTTTCTAGAAATTGTTGTAACGTGTTTTGCTATCAATTCGAAATATCTCCAAATATGTATATTTAAATTATATATCTTCAATGTTCAGACTGTCGACCCTCTTCAGCTTTATTATATGTATAGTTGTATCTATCACATACGTACGTGAAATAGCTAAAGCTAAAAGTTCTGTAAAAGTGATGACTAAGCGCACATGAAAGAATGAACACACAGAGTGTATATAATATATACATGTGTTATATCTCACAGAGTAAAATATACAGGGTAAAATATGTTCTTATAGAAAACGTTTACATGACATTGTTCTAAAGGCAAGTCGACATGATTTTAATTGGCTGCGGACATAACATTCTGTCCCGAGCCCGAGCGCCATGTTACGACCGAGAACCTAATTAATTTTACCGCAACAAAGTCAATATGGCCCGAGGTTTCCCTTTAAATTTTAATGTTGAGTATATTTTCTACACACACGCTTCACTCTGTACGTTGCGAAATTAGAAAAGTTTGATGGAGCTACTTTAATATAAGCTGAAGATTCTTATTAATTCGTGGGTCTACTTTACAGCCTGCCGATGGATAACTTTAATCGCATGCTAAGCAAAGTTACAGTCTAAGCTATCTCTATCTAGCGCGCTTGCCTAAATGAATCAGGTATATCTCAGGCCATAGCCTTTGCTTACCATCAGGCAAACTATAGTCAAGTGCAAACCCGTTTTAGCAAAAAAAAAGGCTACTCAAGACTTGAAGATAGATTAATATATCATGTCATTGTTCAATTAACTTGTCCCGAGACTGATTTGAGTGTGATATGAGAATGCTATTAACTATAATATTTTTACATTAAATAGCAACTAGGCTTAATGCTATACCTACAATACTTTTGACCATCGAAATTCTATAGAAATCTATACGCAAAAATCCAAGAATAAATGTTGTAAATGCTGCAGAAAAGCCCAAATATTGCTCACTTATCGTTCCGATGATAGGTACCTTATTACAATAGGATTGCCGGCTGACTTGTTTGTTTTTCTAACACATTGCTTTACCAAAAAAGTTAGTTTAAGTTAATTGTTTTCTATATAATATTTAATTTACATCTATTCTTTCTTTCCCCAGGACTCCCTGTACCACCACCCGGTGCACAAGATCTCGTTCATAGCGCAGGACATGACGGACTCGCGCGCGTTCGGCTACATCTTCGGCTCGCCCGACACCGGACACCGCTTCTTCGGCATCAAGACTGATAAGGCTGCTAGTCAAGTAAGTTCATTCATTTAGTTGAATACAAAATACTAAAAAAAAAAATATTTCTGGTTAGATCCTGTGCTTTGGAGAACACATTAAGTCGTCAATCCACAGTAAAGTGAGAGCATTATAGTATCAGCTTGTATACCTGACTGGTGTAATTTAGCAGCCTTATTTTAAGACCTAGTTCCATTACAGTACAAACATGCTCCATCTTGGATCACAGTATCGCTGGCGTAATTTGTCGCTTCAGCTGGGAATTATCGTCAAGAGAAAGGTATTTACTTCTTAAAGAATCTCCTTAAAACTAGGCTGTAGCACATAATAAAGAATAGTATACTAGCTATAGATGGACACAACCTTCACACGTCTCGTGGATAATGTTCGCAGCTACAAACGCTGTGATCTAAACAAACATAAAAAATACATCGAATTGAGAACCTCCTCCTGTTTTAGTGTCGGTAAATTACTCATGGTACATACATACGTGTTTGACTATACTTGAATGATGAATTATGAATTTGTGTAAGTATGAATTTTGTATGTAATTTTCAGGTAGTGATAGCGATGCGGGACCTGTTCCAAGTGGTGTTCGAGCTGAAGAAGAAGGAGGTGGAGATGGCGAAGCAGCAGCTCGAGGGGAAGGTCACCTCCCTGGCCAGGCATGCGCTCTCCGCCAGCCTGGAGCCTAAACTCAAGGTACTACGGCTTATTTTACTAAGAAAACTTCATCTTTTACCAAAATAAAATAATAATTGGTAATGAATTAATCGCGCAATCTGCGCAGGACCGGGACGAGTGGCGTACAGAAAGAGAGGCCTATGCTCAGCAGTGGGCGATAACAGGCTGATGATGATGATGAATGAATTAATTGCTAAAAAAATGCTCTGGCAATACTCGTGGCATACTCAATGATGATGCTATCTGTCAAAGTCTTCAGTTACAGCTGGAAGCCTAAAGTCGCACGAAGCGTTATTTTTTATTATTTCAATAAAGTCAACGACACTATGGCAATTCATTCTTGAAAATTACTATTCAGAAGTCTTCAAATCCAGAGTAATAATTGTGAAATTTCTCTTTTATTTGTAAACTTTTTATCTCTATGTCTATCATATTTTTATTTGTGTCTAAACAATAGAGAAGAGAAAATCTTAAATTTTCCAAGTTTATTGCTATTCTCACAATTTGCCTTCCTGAAGGTCAAACCTTTTATCTATTTAAACATAATGCTTACACAAAACAGCCGTGGGCGTGCACAAATACAGACAAATGTAAAAAACACGCTCAATTCTAACTCAAACTGAATGTGACTCATTCAGGAACAATGCAGTTAAATAATTCGACAAACATCACACTGACATTATAAATATGAAAGTTTGAGTGTTCTGAATGTATGAATATGTTTCTATTTTTACCCGTTTTTAAAAAAAGGAGGTTATCAATTCGTCTGGAAGTTTAGTTTTTTCTTTTTTTGTGGGTATGTCACGTGATTACTCTGTTATTTATGAACCGATTTCAATAGCTCTTTTTTTTGCAATCAATAGTATTTGTCGTCCCTATTATCACTATACTTACTGGGTAAGCACGTTCCATCCTAGACCGTAATGATTGCTTACCATCAGGCGAATTACGGTCAAGTGCAAACCCATTTCTTGTAAAAAAAAAAAAAAAATATAATATAGTAAGCGCAATTTCTAATTTTTGTCGGCAGTATTTTTGACAATTGGTGTTCTCACGTAAATTGTTGGCTTAGTATTTTTTTTTTATAATAGTACATATCAAGCTCTTTCAAAATGACCACCGAACAGCATATACTGCAAATAACTTCTTAACGTGGCCACAGAATACATAATACGTGGCTTCGCTTATATAAAAAGTTCACAGTTCAGAGTCTCTCACTGTACCTACCGTTACCTTACACTTTAAGAAATACAAGTGAAACCACGGGGTATAGTTAGTTACATGTATTCATAATCCAACGAAAACATCTTCATGACAATGTAACTCTATTTATGATTTTAGTATTGTCTTTTTGATATGTTGTTAATTCTTCTATGAGTCAGTGACGAGAATTTAAAATTGAAATTAATTGGCCGCGTCGCCATCAAAACAAAGTGTATTGTCGTGATCTTTAACACAATGTAATCACTGAGGATTCACATCTGGACAAATTAAATAAGTATTCCAAGGTCACACTGTGTTTTTTTTTAAATACCAGATGAATTGGTGTTTTTTATTGCCCATACATATCCCTCCCGCAAATGCGCGATACCCATACTTAAAAACACAGAACCGATGTGTATGTAACTTGCGCTATTCCCTAAAAATCATATTAAGTAATATCATTTATTGTTTCCGAAATGCTGATAAATATTTGGATCATCAATTCAACAATATTGCGTACAAGTTTATACAGGTCGAATTATTTTTTTATGTTGGTTATAAATGACGTTGTGTTTTGTTCTCTCTCTTGACTCGTATTTGATCGTGACTCATGACTGAGGGTCGTAACTCCCCCGCAGAATTAATTCGTTCGATATTGTGGTCTTCAAACATGTCGGTTTCCTCACGATGTTTTCCTTGACCGTTAAGCGAGTGCAAATCTACACATAACTTGAAAAGACAAGTGGTGTAGGTCCAGTATTCGAACCAGGGAACTGGAACTGGAACCGCTTGGCCGCACTCCCTCGTTTTTTTCTAATACTTATTTTTATCATACTTCTTTTCCCCAGACGATCCCCACGACTGGTGAGACCAGCACGACAGCTCCAAAACCAACAGAAGCGGGTGCTGAAGGCGGAGTGGCTGAGCTGGTGGACTTGGAACAAGAGCTGTGCTCGCTGAGGCGGGGCCTGACGCAGGTCGAGGGACTGACGCCCTCCACTGACCCGTTCGGAGACTCCTTCATAGCGCCCACTTCACAAGTAAGTACATGTGTATATGTATGCACATGCAATACATACTATGTTTACTACAAAGTCGTTAAAGCCATTAAAGTAAAGGGAGGAAGGTGATAAACTTATACATTTAATCACTTATTGATTTATGACAACGAAAATTTGGAAATTACACTTACAATAAGTAATTACCTACTGTTGTATTCAGCCGAGTATGCGAATGAATATAAATAAAACAAAGTAGGAAAAAGATTGGTTCCCTTACAAATTAAATAGCTTGAAAACATTACCTACACTTTAGAACTATATTCTGACATAACCACAAACCTGTCGCCACTTATGGCTCTAGTTTTTTTTTTGTGTATATGTTCTTTGTACTTATTTAGTGTCAATATTTACTTATCTCTCTCCTTTCCAGAAGGGTCTAATCCCACCCCCTCCGTCTGGCTCGTCCACCCGCGGCCGCAACACGCCCGCCTCCTCCCGCTCTCTGTTCTCTCCGACCAAGCAACCCGCGACGTTGCCCTTCGACCTGGCGCCTCCCGCCGCGGAGTTCGAACCCACGCCCTCGTCCTTCGACAGCCTCGCAGCAACCACTGAGCCTGCGGTAAGGGAATTCAAAGTTTTAAAAGTTAGTTAAAATGTTACAAATGTAATGTGTACGACAGAACTCCATATTTTATATACTCGTATGTTCTCAATTACTATGTGGTATACTGAAAACAAAATTGACAAGCAAAGATAGAGGTGTTTAGATTTTTTAATAACTTGAAACTTAGACTTAATTGACAAGAATACTAGTCAAGTCAAACCTGTTTAAGTTATAAAAAAAAGATAATACGAATAACATTTGCTTCACCTGTGTTATAATTACGCTAAATTTATAACCGAAAAAGTAAATAACTTGCGCCATTTTGTTTTCAGTGTGCTATCGGTCTTGCTACATTTCCGTCACATGCATAAAAATAAATTTTCACACACAGTAAGATCAGAATTCTTCGCTTGTCAATCTTCAATATTTGTGTATGATTTGGACCAAACTTTGCTTTCAAGCTATGAATTCTAATGTAATAAAATTTTAGGCATGTTTACTCACGGCATGTCAAACATTGGCTCCAGTTATAATTAGATAACAAATAGTTTGGCCAATATTTGTCATCTACGTTTGTCACAATATCTTAAGCCCTCGGATATTAGTGAGATAAAGCAAATTAAATTTATTCAAGATGATTACTTTGGACAAAACGTCTAGTGTTGATCTGTTACTGCAATCTTAATTTACTGGCTTGAGATGACAAACAAATTTGTTTGTTTTAAGCTATGTTTCTTCACCGACACCACTCTTTTACCTTTATAGATGAGCACTCAATACTAGACAGTGTAACGTAGTTACAGTAACGTTTTATTTTATAATTATGAACTTCTCTGTGACTGTGTTACAACGCCTTTCTAAAGTTATCATCTGTAATCGATTTCCGCAAAGTAACAACTGATTCAATATATTTTTTAATGAAGTACCTATCGCGCGGTTTACCATAATATCCGAGGGCTCATAAAAATAAAAAATTGCAACTGTTTATACTTACTTATTTCCTTGTTATGATTTCCGTCTTATATGTATGTGCTTATTTGATTTGTCCGCCCTACCCTGTGACGTCTGCCTTGTAAGACTAAATGTACCACTGTAGCTAGCATGCAACAATCAACCTTATACAACCCCGCACTAAGGGCGAGATTCCTACAAAAATACGCACACGAAACTGCGATACTTGTACATGTTATTTTGCACGTATTTTTGTTATATGTTTGGTTACATTTATTGTTATATTCGGTTGAAAGACGCGATTAGATCGTTCTGTACTGAAATGTAAATTATCACACTTTTTACAGGCTTTTGGTTCTATTACAGCTACTTATGTATGTGTTACATTTTTATTGTTGATCTGATATTAGTATCTACGATCGAATTTTAATCCAAACCACCATATGGATTGTCACAGATACCTGATTTAAATATGTGATTAAATATTTAATAAACTTTGGGCTATAAACGGGTATGTTCCAAAATTATATCACCTGATTATTCCTTTGTTATCTGGTTGTACCTTTGGGATGGCAGTTCAGATATCTAAGAGTTGATTACTGATTGTAATTGGAAAGATAGCTAAGAAGCCCATAAAAGCAAAGAGTATCAATGGAAGTAAAGTTGCAATCGGATCAGAAGCCTGTACTAGTAAGTTGAAGTAAGCGTCACGTAAGCACCAGTAAGTATAGTGAGCGAGGGTACGTTTGGTCTGACGTGGTTGACGTGTTGCAGGCTCGGGCGGGCGGCGCCACCGGTTACGACGTATTCACCGAGCTAGACCCCCTCGGCACCGGCCGGAGTAAACCTTACGTTGACAAAAAACTCTTCTTTCAGGAGCTCAAAAATCCACCAAAGAAAGTGCTCAAAGATCTCGTACCGACGACACAGACGTCAGCGTGCGAGGGTGCCGAGAGGGATCAGTACGGGCCGACCACCAGCCTCACCTCGCTGTCGCGCCACTCGGGCGGCTCCGTGGCGGTCGCGCGCGCGCCGCCCTTCCACACCGCGCTCTTCTCCGCCGACCCCTTCGCGGAGACAGACCCCTTCGACAGCGCGGACCCGTTCTCGGACTCTTTCAAAGACGACCCTTTTACGACTATGCAAGACTTCCCGAAATCTTCCTTCATTCGCGCTGAGGAGTTGAAAGCGAAGCCCCGAGAACTGAAGCCGGAGCCGCCGCCCCTCGAGAACGGACGCAGCGTGTTCAACGGGCCCCTTCAGGTGTCTCTCCCGCCGGAGCCCGCGCCAAAGTCCCCGAGACTGCAGAGACAGGTACTGGCACGCGAGCTGCTCATCATCATCATCATCAGCATCAACGATCCTCGGAACGGACCCCGACCATATATTGATAAGTTGAAGTGTTGTGTGTGAATTAGAAATGAGCCGGGAAATCGGAAATCTGCAAAGAATTATATTCACCTCGTCGTCGACTCTTCGGAACGCGTAAAGGTTTCCTGTCACATAAAATTAAAATTCAGGTATGGCTGATAACACAAACATACAAAAAACTTAGTATGCATCACTTAATATATAAAACTGTATTTCTTTGTATTTTTATAGGTATATCCTCATTCATACATTAGATTTTTGGATAAAAAATATTTATGTCTTATAAAACTTTACTAAATAGAAACCTTCCTCTCCAGGGCACAGACTCGAGCACAGTGAGGCAGCGTCCCCAGGGGCGTGTGGCCCCGGAGTCAGCCTCGCCCCCACCCCCGCTGCCGCCCAAGAAGGCTGTGGAGGTGGGCAGCAGGCCTCCACCCCGCCCGCCCCTGGAGCACGAGGACGAGGAGGCTCCGCCCCTGCCCAGACCCGCCAGGAAGAAAGAGCCGGCGGTAAGGAAATATGGCACCTTTTGAAAAAGCTATTCAAAAAGTGTTAACTCCAACTGTTGTGTGTGTTCCTCTTAGTCTTCTTCCCATTTTTATGGGGCCGCTTAAAGTGTGAACGCTATTTCACTATTTTTAATAAACATCTCACACAACAAATCTGCTAGGGTTCTGAAAAAGAATAGTTAAAGTCTTAAAAAATTAAAGTTGGTCAAAATGTTTATCAAGACACCTGCAAAAGTTTCCTAACTTATATGTCCTCTATTTACTCCCATGGTTTCTCAAAATTTAGCCTTATATCAACAGTAATAAAGCTCATTCTCGGCAGGCGGACCGCAGCACGAAGCCCCGGCTGTCCTCAGCGGCCACCAACTCCAGCGAGGAGGAGTACCTCACCCCCGCGCCGCCCCCGCTGCCCGCCGCGCGCAGGTTCGACATCACGCTCAGCCAGCTGCTCACCTGCACCATGGACGAGCTTGCTAACAGGTAACTAGTAAAGTATAGTGATATGTTGCTTACCATCAGGCGAATTACGGTCAAGTGCAAACCCATTACTTGTAAAAAAATATGACACTATCGTCAGCCACACACAACTCCACTGAAGAAGAGCATTTTAAAATAATAAAACGTTTTTTTCCTTTTTTTTCTTTGTTTATGACTATGACGCTATAATGAGTAGGTATTCGGAATTGACATGTGACTCGACCATCCACAAAACAGAATTCATGAAATAACTGGCATGGCCTTAAATAATCTTCAAGATTCCCACACGCCAGACTTCTAATTTATCTACAAAAAAATAACATTCACGACGAATTGAGAACCTCCTCTTTTGTGAAGTATGTTTAGTATGTCATTAATAACATGTTCATACTTAAATATTTACAAGTCATTCACTCGTGATTGTATCGTCCCAGGCTCCGCGTGCCGGCTGCCACGCTGTCGTGCATGACGCTGCCGCAGCTCACAGAGTACCTCAGGTCCTACTTAGCAGCTGACAATGAAAGAGCGGTAAGATTGCCTTATTTCTTTTATAGCTTTTACACCGAGACAACTTTTTGTCTCTACATTTTGACATCAAATATTTCTCATAGACTTTTTACTTACTTTTAGGTTCAAAGGTCCGAATTCTGTTGGCGGCGATTATTTTCAAATAAGTAATTATCATAATTTATTGAATTTCCAGCACATCCACGTGGAGCCGTCCACACAGCCGGACAAGAAGCCTGTGACATCCATCCCCACTCCCCCCGCTAAGAGCAGTACTCCCGTCGACAAGCCCAAACCCTCAGCACCTCCTCTTCCAGCCCTCTCCATCTCCTCCGAGTTCAAGCCGCAGTTCGAAGACAACTTCACCCCGCCGCTGGACACGGCGGAGACATTCGTAGCCAACTTCGACGACTTCGACCAAAAAGCAAACTCATCCTACGATAGATACGCAGCCTTCCGAGAAATACAGGAACAAGAGCTCAAAGCAAAGTCCATACTAGACCCTATCGACATTGAACCGAAAACAACAAACGACTCGGACGAAAAAGAAGAACTGACAGCCATAGAAAATATGGCCAATCAGAACAAAGAGAACGAAAACAACATCGAGATTCCGACCAATCGTAGCCCGTTAAAATCTCTGGACGAGTTAACAATAGATTCGTTTAATATGTTTAGAAGTTCTGTAAGTCCGAAGCCGTCGGAGATTGACGCGAAGATTGAAGATATTAAGTCTGTGATGAAGAATTTTTCGATAGATAACTCGCGGAGAAGCGTCTCGCCGAGGGATAATAATGGACATGTAGATGCCAAGCAAGAAGATACTAATGATAGGTGAGTTACGTATGTAATATATATGATATTGCTTAGTACACAATTCTCTTGTCTATGTCAATGTGTCTTGAATTGTACAAATCCCAAATAGTAATAAACAAATACTTGCTAATTCATCTCCTTTACCTTTTAGATATATAAAAAAAAAACAAAATCATCAACATTTTACATGACTAAACCTGTCATTTATCTGTTAAAAAATAAAATGAATAATAACTGAAATCCATAATACTCCAGAGACAAGAGCCTGACACTTAAATTTAGAGGTAGAAATCCATAAACCAATTTCATTTTCTAATTTCCCAGGTATGCAGCACTGAGAGAAATCACAATAACAGAGCCACCAGCCGACGAGTTCGAATCTTTACCACCTGAAGTACCGAAAGAGCGCAAGAAATCCGACGAAAAGTCCGACGGATTCGACAACTCTGACTTCTTCGACTGTATAGACAATAGCTCGCTCTCTTTCACGCACGTAGAGGACGCGTTCAGGAAGAGCCCGAGTGTGAAAGAGACGGAGAGGAAGGTGGAGGAGAGGAGGGAGGAGGAGAGACGGAAAGAGGTGCAGGTTGAGTTAGCGCCAGTGAGGGAGCTGCAGCCCCCCGCCCGGCTGTCTGCCGGGTCCATCAGCGATGTGGTCAGTGGCTCCTCGCCTGATACCAAAGGTAACTTTAATTTGACAGTTGCGAGTTTATTGTATTCTCATTTCACTTTGTTTAGTTTATTTTTATGACAAGTTTTGTTAGACTAGTAAATAGGTAGTACTTTAAGTTATTTTTTTGTACTTCGAGCATTAAATATGTTGTGAACTCTGAAATTTTAAATGTCATCTGTATTGTGACTTTTTGGCTTTATGGCTTTTCTGGACCAAATCACAAAATTGTAAACATTCATCATCTCACTCGTAGCTATGATTTATTATAAAAATAGTAAAATACATAAAAATTACCTCCTACACACATAATTTATTTCTCTATATATCAGTTATTTGTCAAACAAATCTTATATTGTAATTCCACTGTGTATCCGATATAAGAATTAATTGGATGTACAATTATTATGTTTCATGTTGAATTTAAAATTTCCCAGAGAAGTGCGTAAGTGTGGGCGTGGGCGGCGGCGGCGGCGTGGGCGGCGCGCGCTGGGCGGTGCTGGGTGGCGCGGGCGGGTCGGCCGGCTCCTCCGACTCCAGGGACTCCGAGCCGCGGCCCCGCGCCCGGAGGAACAGGCACCACAGCCCCGCCAGGCCCACTACTCGGGGAGCTATGGGTGAGGGAACACTAATATCATAGACAAGACAAACGAGAGTTTAATACTAGTTAAAATTGACAAAATTTCAATGAACACAAATTACCCTATGTAACCGTATTACCGTTGTCAATTTCTTTTTCTTACAATTTTGCACAAAAGTGAAACATTACGATATACAGACATTATTAGGCTTAAATAATGTTTCTAGTTTCTGGTGTACTTTGTTTCTATGAAATAATTATTTTCTTACTTAGTTTTATAAATTTAAGCGTTATTGATTATACAACAGATCGATTTTACTTTAATGTCTTGTTACTATGTCTTATTTTTAACATTTCAGTGCAAACATCATCATCATCCCGTGACGTGTCTCCTTGGGATGAAGAGCTTCCGCCCGTCACGAGGCTGCCTCGCCCGCCCTCGCACCACAGGGATAGAGAATCTAGGTAGAATAAAAAAAGAAAAAAGAATAAAATACATTTATTGTAATATGAAACATAAAAATAGACACATAATTAAACAGGTAGGTATATGTTTGCATTTTATTACATATAACTTATTATACCTACTCATTTATTTCAAACAGTGTCCGTCCTTTGTAATATGATGCAATACCCTACAATAAAATAAATGTTATTAAATTTTAATCCCAATTTATGACAATAAATAAGATAGAATAAGATATTGAGCGCAATTTGAACCGTCTCAAAGATTACTCGTAACTGCCCGGAATTTAGCCGTGACTTTGTAGGTACTGTTCAGGTAAAATCGAAGCAAGTCTTCTAAATTCGCTTTCTATGAATCTTTCTATTCTTTTGATATATATATTTATAATTCTTCAAATTATATATTATATTTTAATTAATATTAGAGAGCCTCTTAATTTCTTCTTGTAAACTTTATACCCGTGTTCAGTATAAATTTATTATTTATCAGACACAACTCATCCGGGTCAAGAGAATGCCTGGACTCGGGCAGCGGGCGAGAGAAGGACAAGATCCGGGACAAGCGGGACATGCGCGAGCGGGACATCAGCAGGGACGGGCGGGACTCGGGCCGGGACCGGCGGGACTCGGGCAGCGGCCGGGACCGGCGGGACAGCAAGGAGCGCGAGCGCCGCCGGCACAGGGACGCGGACACCTGGGACAGGGAGAGAAACTACAGGTACATTACACTACTTATACTTATTTTATCTTTACAATATATCCAGATCTGATTGTGACTAGAGGGACATCTGTAGAGACGCGTGACCTGCGAACACATCGGAATTCTGATACTTGGGATCTCTCTCTTGAGTCGTATTTTCCTCATGACCCGCAGAATTAATTAGTTGGGGAAGTTCTCTTGGGCAGATACATCGGTGGTGGGCGCCCAGGTCCTTCCACGGAAGACTCATGTTCTCAAACATATCCGTTTCCTCGCTATGTTTTCCCGCACCGTTAATAAAATGCAAATCCACACATAACTTGAAAATACAAGTCATTGGTGTGTCATTGGTGGCCGGATTCGAACCAGGATGCGTATGGATAAAAAGCAGACATTGGAACCGCTGAACCACACTCGCTTAATACTTGGGATAGCGAAGAGATATTACAGGTAAATCATACTAATACACAAAGAAATCTTTAACAAGTCCCGCTGTGACTGCTTCTCGCTGGCTTCAGACAGAAATCATACTTATACACAAAGAAATCTTTAACAAGTCCCGCTGTGACTGCTTCTCGCTGGCTTCAGACAGAAATCATACTTATACACAAAGAAATCTTTAACAAGTCCCGCTGTGACTGCTTCTCGCTGGCTTCAGACTGAAATCATACCTTTTTTTTTAACATACTCAATATTTTTCCAAAGTTACCTTCTATTACGAATATCCGCAAAGTAACGTTTGATTCAATAACTTATCTTTTTTTCTAATAAATTCGCAGGGAGCGTGACTACAGAGACTCGAGAAGCAGAGAGCGACAGAAAGACTACCGGGATAAAGACCGGGAGAGACACAGGAAACCTAGACATTCATACGATGAAGAAGAAGAGTAAGTTTTTCCCACTAATATTTCTCTTGTTATTGCTGTTGCTTCTATTATATTGCTAGTAGATGTCAGTAGCTTCTCCAGCGTTATTTTTTTAGGTAAATGTAACCTTTAGAAGTTTAACTACGTGAAAGAGCAACAAACTGACTCAGGTATATATTTTGGGAAAGAATTCTTAGATTCGCGTTCGTGCAGTTAAAATGTATATGTGTTTTTGTGTGATTTGACGGGTGTTCTGGGATGTCAACTGAAAATACCAACGTATTCAGCACTCTTTCTCTCTCTCTCTCGAACATATTTTCACCATTACTCGTACTCGAATCTCCTCCTTTAGCTCAATGCTGAGCATCGTTATGACCCCGACCAATGTAGTGGAACAGGAATCGCCATTACTCTCTCCACTTATTAGGTGCGATGTGCTAAACTGTCATGGCTTCCTGAATGTTGCCAACAGTAATTTTGTGTTGCCAGATTTAAAAAGAATGCTGATTTAGAAAATTTGTGGGTGGTACGATTTATTAACTGATACAATATAGTATACTCTCCCCTACATTACTTGTATCTAATGGCGTCTATATTGTTGCAGCTACAGTGACGGTTGTGGCTCGGGGCGGTCGTCGCCCCGGGACCGGTGGCCGGACCAGCGGTGGCGGAGAGACGGTAATTACATCACCGATTGACTAAATTGCTATGGTCAAATATTCAAATAAATATTCCGGGACATTACACACAGCGCCACCTAGCTCCATACAAAGCAAATGCCTGTATTACGAGTACGAGTACTAGATAACGGACATAATATTATACTTTTCTTTTGTAAATACATACTTATTGTACATAGACACAACCGGACCCGTCACAAGTAATTGAATATTGAAAATGGACGTTTATTTTTTTTTGCGGGAATCGAACCCGCGACAGACATTCTACCAACCTATCTAACAGAGCAGTTGATATAGTCATAGTTGTCTGTTGCTTATTTACAGCACAGTTTTGTCATAATGTTACTTAAATTTGTGTATTATAGCTCTGCTTCTCATTTTGAATTGTATTGTGAATGCAGAAAGAAACTATGGCTCTTTGGGTTGGCGAGAGACGCGGCGGAGAGCTGAGATGAGACAACAAAGTGAAGACCCTACTGATAGAAGGTACATTGCTTTATTTAGTTTTATTTGAGGTTATTTTGCACTTGTCAGATCTTTTTATTTATTTTAACAAATATTCTGTAATTATGCCCAAAAATCATATTTTCGTAGAAGACAAATTTGTGTAAATTATTCTTTAGATTTTTTATAAAATGTGTGATTTATTTGAGTTTATTGTAAGACTGTATGATGCTTTATATAGTTATATATTTTTATATCGAAGCTCGGTCTCAAACACATACACGGTGAATAGGCCGCTGACTTGTATAATATATACTTACTTGTTTTGTCTGTTGTCGTGCAAATAGTCTGAACTGAGTGGAGACTTATACTTAGTCAATTGTAGGATTATAACTTTAACGTCTTTAAATTCCATACATTTTCCGCAAATCGAGCAAAATGTGTGGCAAACATATGTTAAACATATCTATTGAGTATAAATATATTGCCGATACTGAAAATGTGCTTTTGTAACTTACAGATACGGCAGCACGCTGGGCTGGGCGACTCGACGGCGGCGCGAGGACCGCTCCCGCGAGCGATCTGAGCGCTCCGAGCGGTCCGAGCGAGGGGAGCGAACTGAGCGGGTGGAGCGAGTGGAGCGAGTGGTGGAGCGCGCTGCAGACAGGGAGCCACGACGCAGGCCCAGGAGGGACGAGCCAAGGAGACGGGACTATAGGTAATACATCACTATATGGACTAACTACTAGTGATCAACTGTGGACTCGTTCTCGTTGTCTTGGCAAATAATGTAGTCATGTCATTCTCAAGATCTTACTACAAAGTACAACCATTCCAAACATCACGATGATCCGTCGCTCAGTATCTGTTTCAAATAGGAACAAAGATCAACAGACATAATTCGCTTTTATATATATGTATGTACAATGGACTGGTATGAAGTAGCTATTTGGAATCGCGCCGTTTATAAATAAATATAGACGCATTGCTAATGACTTAGACATTCAAAAGATATTGTTTTTCTATTGAATGCTGCTTTATCTTCACGTTTGGATAAACTTCTCCACTTTCTACATTTTAACTACACGATACTAATGTAGTAAAGATATTAGCTTACCATCTGGCTAAATAAGTGCAAACCCGTATTAGATTGAAAAAAAGAAACTTTCAGTAGACTTGATAACCTTCGTTTTTTTGAAGTCGGTTAAAAATTAAAGCAAGTAACTTGTCAAAGCACTGCAAGTTTCAATGAAGCCACGTTTCAGGTTCAGCAACGACTTCTCCCCGGCGCACGCAGAGTTGGAGGCGGAGTTCCCCGACGTGTCCGCGCCGGCCGCGCTCAAGAAACGAGCGCCCTACGCCGCGCTCGACGGGACTAGGTATGTGCAGGACTTGGTGTTGGTGATAAAACATCGCATTGAAGTTTGCGTACCCAATGTGAGGTTGTGTTGGCGGATACTTTTATTTTATTAGGTTTTTAATGTGCTTACATACAAATAAATGATATATTTTTTATGTTTGTCCTCCATCAAAATATAATATAATTTATGTTTTGTACCTTCTGAATACTGACTTATCGATGAAGAAAAACATGAAAAACATTTAGGAAACCAACATGTTTCATGCTCGCAAAATCCGAGGACAGCTGTCTCGTCCGTGTAAGAAACTAGGCAAATGCGACGATGTATTTGCCCCCCAATTTAACCCCAATAAATTAATTCACACAGGGAGTTACAAGGCATCTCTTGTCCTAAATTTTTTTTTTTGTTTATTTTTGTAAATAGTAAAAAAAACTATTTATATTAAAATACCTATGTGTATGTCCAGGTTCGCCTTCGACTCGGAGGACGTCACCGCGTCCCCGGTGTCGGTGTGCAGCGCGCGCGCTCGGGACGGCGACTCCCCCGCCACGCGCTTCCGCTTCGACTCCGACTCCATCTCGCCGCGCTCCATGTTCGAGGATGATTTTACTACCATCTCCACGCCGAGGTAATGTATGTTTTTTTCTGTTTACTAGTGTAACGGCCCGTTCACACATGGGAGTCCGTTTTACTGGTACCTACGTTTTTAACGGATACGTCATAAATTTATGCTCTGTTCTTACATAGGCACCGTATAACGTACAACGTATCCGTCATTACTGGATGCGAAGTTCACACATAGGTACCGTATAACGTACCATCACTATGTATGTATGTCGCATCACTCTCCCTCCTACACCGCCCGCCACGCACACAGTATCTATCCGTTAAAATTCTACGTACCCATATATTTTTACTGTTCCGTCGTCCAGTATACGATGACAAAACGGAACGTCATTTCTTTACGGAACGATATTTTTTACTGTATACAGAATACTGTGCCATGTGTGAAGTCGCTCATACAACTACATACGCCATCGACGAAAAAAAACGTACACGATAAAACGGAACCGTAAAACGGAGACAGGTGCGAACCGGCCGTTAAATGGGCATACGTTTTGGTTAAGTTCATACAATATGTAATCAAACCTGTGCCCTTTACTTACAAACCAATTTACTCAAGACTTAATAATATCGAGATTGTAATGCTTAAGACATGGGTCTCTTTTCGTTTGACTTTCAAGCTTCAGAAGAGTAAAGCGGCACAAGCAACTCTCTGCTCAAATGTGGTGCAAGTTTACATTATAACATGAACTAAATCACCAATCAAAGATGCCTGAAATTTAAATATATTTCATCATTTTCAACCAAAATTAGTCATAGTTTATTTTTTTTACTTTCCGTTGTAAGAATTGAATTATGGTACGGAATTCAATATAAGTTTATGGTTTCTGTGATAAAACTGTAGCAATGATATTTTTAATACTTACAGGGGGCGAACAGCGTCCATAGCAGAAGAAGACGAGGACGTGCCGCCGCTGCGAGCGAAACCTCTCCAGAACATCTCACATCGGGACATTAAAAAGTCGGAATCTATCAACATTTTCACGCGAGAGTCTGATCCGTTCGAAGGAGACGCTTTTTTTGCGTGCACCGGATCTGATAGAGTAGCACGGAGAGAGAACTGGCCCGGGGACTTTCAGGGGTTTGAAAACGCGTGAACCGACCGCACGGGAGAGAGGGGTGGTCGGCCAAATACTATGGCATTTGCAGGACAATCGACAGAACGTAACATGCTGTATAAGAACAGGAGACATGTGAGATTTGCGTGAGGCACAGGGGGTTGGTTTTTTTAATTGGTTTTTTGTGTGGTAATTGAGTTTTGTCTGTAAGTTTTTATAAAAAGTAGGTCAGTTATTCGACGACTTTTAGTAAAAAGTGACATGTACGCTTGTCTCTGTGGATTCGAATAACTTACTGAATGACTTTAGTAATTGTCTTTGGAAAAAACTTCTTTATTTAACCTTAAAGATCTTTTTCGGACGTGAACAGATTTCTAGAAACACTTTTGACCGACGAAACCCTTTGTCTTTGCCTACCTTACCATAACTCCTAACTAAACTAAGCTGGTATTAGTGACAATTCACCACTCAATGATAATAAAAAATAAAATTCATGAATACGAAATAAACGATACTCAACAAGACACAAGACAGGAGCAACAGGCTCTTAAATTTACAAGAAAACTACAATATTTTATGTAGTAATTATTTATTTAAAAATGTTTGGTGGACTAACTACAGTTTATTTCGGTGACGCCTTGTATATCTAGGTACGACCAAAGCAATAGCCGGGCTTGTGCTTGCGCGGTTCATACGTTTGGTATGTTTCCAATACGAAGAGTATCTATTAGGGATATTTCCACTAAACTAAGTCATTCCGAGCAGATTATGTTTAATAGATACCGCAACATGTTTAGGACTGGAGAAAAAAATACCAATTTCATATGTATTTATATGAATTTGATTATTATTAAATAAACAAAGGTGAACTCACAAAAGCAATGTATTTTAAAACATCTATCTGATATTGTCACGTATGGTGTAATATCGGCACCAAATCATTACTAACAACGGTGATTTACAAACCGAATTATTGAGAACAATCATCAATATTTTGAAGTGGAATCTATGAGAGGTAATCTGTACTCCAAACATAAGTTTAAATTAACTTTTGTATCAATGCAATTAGTTATATATTAGCTCCGTAGCCCGTCAGGTTAAAGTAGCATTATTTTACAACGCACTTTTATTCGGCTTTGGCAATTTTTTTTCAAGCAGGTCTTGCCAAATAGGATATAATGAAAATGTAAGATATTTTTAAAAGATCTCATGTTAAGTGGAGTAGGAATCATCGCGTGATATTGGTGGGTCATTTAATATTGGTCATAATATTTAAAGCAAATATACATGTATTCTTTTTTTTACTCATATTTGACCGATTTTTTTAATGAGCTCTAAGTTGTTTGGTCCTCAGAATGTGTTAGCGGACCTAGATCAATGTCTGCCTTTAGATGAACCCTGTGATATGTGTATTGTATACTATAATACAATCTTACTGGTACATTACACCTCTATAAATATTTTAAATACTCCCTTTTTGTAGTAAATTAAAATGTATGAGGGTACAATCAAATTTTGAGATATTACTTACAAAGAAATGAAATTTAGGAGTTACAATTTCCAATTTATTTGAATTTTTTCATGATGGATCCACCCTATCTGTGTATGTATTATATAACAAAAGGCTGCTAAACAATCGTCACGTGGATCCTTAAATCAAATGTAATTTTACTTTGTATAGTATTTTTTTTATATCATTGATACGCAACTTTTTATGCTAGTTTAAAATCATGAGATTAAATATTGAATTTAGTTTTAAGTCTGTTTAAATGGATGTAGGGCACAATACAATGGTATATTCTACGGGATTGTAAATACTTTGCGAAAGCTACGATGACGCTTCAATACTTTGTTGAACACATATTATGCTTTTATTTCTGTTGGACCATGTAAGCAACATAATAGAATTTATTGTAATCAAAAATTTAAGAAGTCTGATTGCATTTTTATATACTGACATCTATAGTAACCGTCGTAATAAATTATAATGGTGACGAACTTTGAGGTTGTTTTTAATAAAAATCATACCTTAACTTTAGTTTCAGATGAATGCTGTGATATTTTGTTTAATGTTATTTTAGGCCCAATATAATGTGAAATGCTCATCGCTTGTTTGTTTGCATTTAATCTTATTTATTTTAGTTATATTTTGAACTAAGTCTATCATAACAACATACTACTATAATTTAGAGTGGTCATCGTAACCGAAATATGCCGATAAATATTTCCATCAATGTTTGACCAAAATGATACATAAATTCTGTAACAATATTATTTTAAAATAAACTACTTTCAAGTGTACCTTTGAATATTATATTCAGTCTCTCCAATTCAGACACAGAACCGACTAATTTAATATTTCTAAAATATGACTGTTTTTCTCTCATTCAAAAGGGACTGTCTGGTAGCTTTAGAATGTTTATATTAGTTTTAAATGACGTGTCTGGATTGAGTCCAATATATTAAACTAACCGTAATCATTTTGATAGCAATTAATTGTGTAAACTAATGTTACCTAATCCTAGTAATCTAGTGAACGAGTCAGTTTTGTATTAATGTATTTTTTGTACATAAAGTAGTTAGAGGAAATTAATTATTGTGCAATTATTACCACCTCTTTAATGCAATACCAAAGGTATTTTATGTTCTGTAACTGTTGTGTAAAATACTCCAAATTAATAAAATTATAAACGAAATTAATATTATTTTTTTCCCTGTTCTTACTTTAAAATCAACTTACTAAAGATTTTGTTGGGAAAACGTTTTTACGTGTCTCCACTTTGATAGATACGCAAAAATATATTTGGCTTAATTTCGTCGCTGCTCAATATGTAGGAGAAGTTGTCCAGAAATTAATTATTTGGTCAGCCAGCTATCAGGGGGCAACCCAAATATGAGACCATTAGATAATGAGACTACTCAAACTGCCAAGTAGTGTCTAGAATTTCACAAAGTGTGAGCATCGTTTTTGGTTAAAAAATTAGTGGGCTTCGAAGAGATGCAATTATTTAAAATTATTTCGCGAACGCAGTAGATTTCGCAACCCTAATTATTATGACGTGTCATTGTCAAGAATGGTTTTACTGTCATAAATGTCAAAATAGTTATTTCTCCTGCAGTCCTGAAAAGTCAAACAGCTGTTTTGTTATTTTCAATAAATGAATTTATTAAATTAAAAGATAAAACAGGTAGAATCCTTATTTCCTAGCAGGTCATGGTAGATTCTGTTAGATTTAGTGTATTTGAAAATGAAACAAAGGTAAGTGTAGTACAGTTTTAGTGTAGTTTGTGCGCATTGTTTACGTGTTACTGACAAAGACTGGTTGATTAGGACGCGCCTGATGCACAACGGAGATGATTTGGCGTCGTTCAACATGGCTAATAATAAAAAAGACGACGGGGACAGCCACGAAGTACACCTCCACAGAATGAAGACCCCGGAACATTTCATTGAGGCGCAAATACAGCAAGGAGATACGTTACAAGCGATAGCACTGCGATTCTATTGTTCCGTAAGTAATCAAGCCATTCATGTTACATTTCGTAAATAAAATTTAATCTATTAACTTGCTGTTCGGTGATATTTTATTCTTTATGATAGATCAATGAAGAAAGTTAGTGTAATTTGCACAATAATTAAGTAAAGTCATTGCAAAATATTGCTGATGAGTAGTCAAGAGTCAGTTGTCCTATGGTATTTTTTAAATGTACATATATTGTAATTTTCAAATATAAAATATTTTAGTGAACCATACATTTACCTTTCCAGTTATCAGAATTAAAAAGAATCAACCACATTCACAAGGACAATGAAATATTTGCAAGAAGAACTATAAAAGTGCCTATCACACCTTACTCTGTGCTAACAGAACAGATACCAACACAACAGGGAATAGATATTGTGCCTTCTACCTCTACTCAGACCCACAGCTCATTACAAGAACTGTCACAGCATAATGTAAGCCAGGATAGCAATGTGAAGAGTCCAGCTGTCAAAGAAGATAATGACTGTTCAATAGATTGCAATGCAATAGTGTTAAACAGCACACTTGCACCTGCGATAGTACAATATACAGACACTGAACCCACAGAACAAGTAACAGAAGATACTTGCTTATTGCCAAATAAAGAAAAAACAAAGGTGCCAGTTGAGGCAGTCGTTGTAAAAGAACTGACCTCACATGGAGCTGATTTTGGACTGAAATGGTTTCACCTTGTATGCTTTTTGTTAATACTTGGTGTTATTGTTCCCTTATGGTATGTTGTATTTCGTTTAGATAAACATGAGGCTGAAAATACAGATTTGCCTCCGCTGTCCTCGTGACTGAATTGAGACTAATCTAAAGGAAAGCTTTAAGCTGAGGTGGTATTTCTTGTAAATCCATTTTATATTTGAAAGTAAGGAAATGTAATTGTGATTTATATAAATAAACTGTAACATTTTTATCAACATATGCCTTTTATTATAACTAAAATTTTAAGAAGTTATTTTAAAAGATGTCAAATACACTCAAACTTGAATATTTAGATATGATATTTCTCATTTGGCAGCTTAAAAATACAAGCGCCAAGAAAATGATAACCTTGGAATTCCAATTTCCAACATGGACAAGTTATATGAGTTCCTACTTACACCCACTATCAGATTGTAAACTGGTTTGACATCTAATAGCCTTAACATACTAGTCAGACTAAACTTCTTTACTTCAAAAATAGATTAGTGATTCATTTGCTAGATAATTACATATAATAGGAATATAAAAAGAACTATAATATATTTAGATTTTTAGTCAAGTAGGTACATAAATCTAGCTTTAAAATAAGCACATAGTGCTTTTTTTATTGAGCACCAAACAATATTACACTTAAGTTCTATTTAATAACTTTTTAAAAGTATTCTCAGAAACTAGCTACCTTGTGAGTTGATTTCAATATCAATGGAATCTACTGATAAAGTAGCATTATCATATTGCCAAGATTTCTGTAGATATCATGAAAGTTGAGTTTATCATTGCATCATTTCAAAGTTTAAATTCCTATGTGCAACTCTGTTTATTGCAATAAAACGTAGCATTATCTTTAAGTATTTTAGCGCAATAGATATTGTTTTAAAAAAACGTCTGCTATCTCAAGATCACATGTATAGTATTTAATATATAAATTAGTTGAGTTCTTGATCTCTGTCTGCATGTCTCTTATTCTCATAAAAAATTATGGCTGCAAGTCATGACAGCAGCTACTTAGGTGTGTACAATACTATAACGGCATGGAAAAAAGTTAAAAAATACATACACACGTCGATTACCAAAACATATTATTATATTATTATCTAACAAAACCAATGGGACCATAGCAGTCAAGTTGATTGCAGGGTTATTTTATTTGGGTATCGAATAACTGGTATTGGGTACCTATTTCATAAAAAACACAGAGTTAGAAAATAAAATTTATTCTATTTCCTATCACTTAAAAATATATCGATGTAACAAAGAAGTCAGTAAATTATATTATCTTATAATAATAATTACTATTATTTTAAATTACAGATAAGAAAATATGATAAATGCAATTTATTTCTCTTTATTTTCTATAACCAGGAAAATATAAAACAAGTATATAATTTAAATAATATGAGGATGTTATTATAACAATTAAATTATTCTTATACAATTCTTATAAGACAATAATATTATATTTCAATGCACGCTATTTTCCTGGTTAGAAGTATGTAATAATATTTTACTTATAATACAAATTGATTTTTATTGTGTTAATGAGCCTCCCATATTTAATATTGTACAAAAAATAGTGTTTTGTAGGTGTTTTACGTTAATTAAGTTACATTATATTCGAAATTAAGCTAAAATCAGTAGTTTCCACGGCCCAGGCTCGGGTTGCTTTCATGTACACTGCAAAAGAAATAGTAAAAGTTGAAACATGATTTATAAATTATTATAATTACCCAAAGTCAAATTGAGTTTTAGATAAAATCATAAAAAAACTATTTAATACATATTGAACATACTTAGTAATCTGAATTACAATACAAGGCACTCTTGATTTTTCTTCAATAGATAGACTACTTCTACAAAAAGTACATACAGATGTTTACCGAGTAAAAAATATGCAACATGGTCTAGAGCTTTTGTAGATATACCCTTATTATACTGCCCGAAACAAAGTAAAAAAGTTAGAAAACAAAATCAAGTATAGGAAAACCATAATGTTAGTTACACAGAAGAACAAGTCCGGATGATATTATCTTCGTCTGAAGTGTTCGCCGCCGCTTTGTAGGGAGATTAGTGATTCCTTGTTATGAAGAAAAAACAACAAAATCACTAGTCTTCCATACAACGCGGGGCACAGCTGGCTCCCCCGTGTTAGTCGTGAGTGGTGACACCTAGAAATGTTAGTCACAAATTTATGCTAGCACATGGTCTCTTTTGACTAAGTATACTTATTTTAACTTGGTTCCTTATATTATGTTAGTGAACAGTACTGTTCTACCAGTAGATAATGCTATGCTATTTTATTAATAGCTGATATAATATAATATTCATCAGTATATTTTTTCTGAATAGAAGTAGAGACAACAAAGGTCCACGTGTTAGCATATTACACACAAACAGAACAGGTTAGTCACAAATATTGTTAAATTTTTCATTAGACATTGATCTAAATACATAGTTGGATTATGTACTAATCTTAAAGATCTACTAAAAAAAAATTTACTTTTTTGCAATGGCTGTCATCTGCTCGTACATTGCTGCAACCTCAATAAAAAATCGTAATCCTCCACAACTTATTTTTTACAAATATTGCCACAGGCATAGAGGCATGCATTTAGATCAATATCCATTATATTTTGAAACGATTTCTTCGAATACAAATAATGGTATGTTACGATAATACGAGTTCTAAGGTTACAATGATTGCTAAACTACAGAATGGTGGAATAATGTTACTTTACTTGGAATAAATAGTAATAATATACATCATGTTGAACAATGAATGGACCAACAAAGGCTCTACTCCCATTATGAGATGAGGTCTATGTCCGCTACGACAATAGTTGGGGGTGTTTACCTGATCGCCACAATACGAGCTCAGAGTGTCGATCAAACAATCTCTACATAAGCTTAGTTTGCTTTGGAGCCAAATCGGGGAATTCTTCAAACATTCTAGCGCCAGAATAATAATATTGTTAGTAATGCTAATGATCGTGGGTTTTGGGGACGCTTTCATTATGAGACATCGGGTTTATTGACGGAATGTCATTAGACTAATAGCTAGATGAAGGCCAGCTACTTACAGGCTACACATTATTAAGTACAGTGTAGGGGAATATGTTCGACTGTCGATACATTTCGATGGTACTTTGACATGTAGCCAGTTGTGTTTGTAAATATTTGTCCCGTAATGAAAGCGTCAGTACAATTCTGGAACACAGATGCTACTCCATGTGCTGAGAAAGCTAATATTAGTGAATATAGTAAGTTACAGCAGCATGTGTTTTCCAGGCCATCTTAGTAACAGTGCGACTGTTACAGTATCACTTATTGATGTAGTTCTATATCCTTATCTATGATTGGTTTCAGGCTTTCAGCATGCAAATAGCTATGAACTGATTATCTGTTATTATTGCACTTGTTGTCCTGCATAAAGCATGAATAACAATTCGTTTTTTAAATGTATTATTTTCATTGACCTGGTATTCATAGTGGGCCATCTAGTTTATGAACAAGATTTTGGCAAACATAAGAGAGGTAGGTTAGAATAACAAAAAAAAAATTACGCCTGTATAGAAGTCGTCTTTTGTTTGAGTTATGCAAAGTAACTGGGCGCCAGAGAGGTATCTTCTATTCTTCATGTTGCCGATCGTGACAATTATCTCTCATTTACAAATAAGCTTATACATAAATATTTTTTGTTTAGATTGGTCCACAATCAATCCCAAGTGCAATATTATCATGAGTAAGTTCATACAAGATATAACTCTGTTCTGGCGAGCTTTTAAGCTGCCCTAGGGGCCTCTGACATGTCATAACTATATAATGTGGTATACCTCTGCTGCAGCAAGTACTGTGCCATCTGTATGCGCTGCGGCGTGCCCGTGATGGTGATGATGCGGTCGTTGGAGCCCGGCAGGGGCTCCGCGATCTCTATGCCGGCGCCCGACTCCGCGCGGATCTTGCGGATGCGGGAGCCCGCCTTGCCGATAATAGCGCCTGCTAGCTGGAATGTACAGTCATCGACGGTTTAAATAACAGACTATATAGGAAAATAGATTGAAACTACAATCAAAATCTAAGAATACCCAATATCTTTGGATTATCAACACATTGTTTAGAAAATGTCTAAGTGACTATCATTGTCGACTGTAATTGGCCAGACCCATCATTTATTTCAACAAGATATTTACTATTTTCCAACCAATGTAATGTCCACAATTACATTCTAGCTAAATTAAGTAAACTGTTTGATTTGAAAATAGATTATTTTTTAAATCATCTGCTTTATAAACCTCAAGACCCTATACCAAAAATAGATGGATCGGATGGAAGAAAAACAAACAGACAAACAAATTAACCAACACACTTTCGCTTTTATGTTATGATTATTCCATACTTACTGAACTTTGGATCTGTTTGTACTCATGTTGTGCCCGCATGTGTTTGATGCACACAATGGATCATTACCTTTAAAGTGTTTTGCTGTTACTCCTGTATATTCAATGTAGGTATTGTGGTGTGTGCCTAATAAATAAATATGTCCTGTATTACTCACATCCTTCGGTATGGTGACCTGCGTGGTGGTGTCCTGCCCGCCACTGCTGCCGCCGCCGAAGCCCTGCGAGCTGCCCCCGCGGCTGCCGAACCCGCCGGAGCCTCCGCCCCCGTACCCGCCGCCGCCGCTCGAGAACCCTCCGCGCGGGGGACCGTTGAACGAGGAGCGAGGACCAGGGCCGCCGAAATCGTTAAACGATGGACGGGACCTTGGGGAAAAAAATACATTTAGTTATTGCTGATTTGTAATGAATTGATACTATTCAGACGGCAGTTTCCATTTGTACGTTCTTTATCTTTTTATAGGCTAAATTTTTAGAAAACAAATATGAAATCTATATGATGTGTGTGTATATCATACCATTTTATCTGACTCATCAGATTCATTTCTCAGCCACTTTCTTGTTGTCTCACTTTTAAAATTACTATATTGTTGGTTGTTTAGATATGTACAAGCTCTTTGTTTGGATACACATTATATATTACGCTACAGTTTGAGAGATATTACTTAATTTGTCTTAGTTTCAGATTCTATTTATATCACTATACAACTAGCTACTGCACCTCAGAACAAACCTATTTCGTTGTAGTGTCATGGTACAACACTACAACACAACTAAATTAAAGAACCTGTTCTTATTGGTTAATCACGTTCCATGATCAAGTGCAAACCCAGTTAGTATAAAAACAATTTTTATGTTACCTGGTGGCGGAGGTCTGCCCATGGGCGGCCTGGGCGGCGGTCCCCGGCCCGGCATGGGCGGCATGGAGGGCGGGGGTCGGGGCGGAGGCGCCCTGCCCCCTCGGCCTCCACCCTGGCCGCCACCGAAGCCGCCGTACTCTTCCGCGTAAAAATCATCGTAGTTGTGAGGGTCGTAAGCGACCGCGCCACCCTTTACTGGTACCTGGAATTGGAACAAGAACAAGTTTAGTCCGCTTCTTAAAAAAGTAAATTTAGTCATCTTCAAAACGATAAAGTCGAATACAATGATGCGTTATTTTTATAAATACTATAGTAATATAATTTAAGGAGCGCACGATATTTGCACAATATTACGTCAATAAAAAGAAAATATGGCTGATGTAACTCTGTAGCTCTAGTCACAATATGGCAGTCTTTAAGCCATGTCAGAAGTCTTTTAGAGTGGTTTGCAAACTTTACAAGAACAAATAAAAATAAGTAAAATCTGTCGTTAAGAGCCTAACGGTGTGTTCCGACCTCATTTGTAATGCGTTCAGTTCAGGGGAGCGTCGCGAAATATTCATTGATTTCTTAGAAACTACTTCAATAGTTATACATGAAATCTTAAAAGGCGAAAAGAATAGCCCCCGTTCTAGCAGTCTCTATAGATAACATTGAAGTTAAGGGAAACTACTTGAGGGGATCTTGTATTGTGGATAAAACCAATCCAGTACATGCATGCTCCGTGGGCTACAGCACTCGCTTGTACGAATATCGGTTTAGGTGACCAAGTAAATATATAAAATTAAATAAATATTTCAGGATATATCACACAGCGCCATCTAGCCCTATAGGTACTAAGCTTACGCTTGTATCATGGGTAATAGATAACGGACCTATTACATATTTCCTTTTTTACGTAAATACATAGGTACTTATTATACATAGAAACGACCAGACTCAACACATGTAATAACATTTTTTTTAATTCATAATTACTTGTGTCATGCGGGAGTCGAACCCGCACCCCTAGATTTGAAGGCAGAGCCACTACCAACTAAGCTAACAGGGCAGTCAAATGCCTGACTGTAGAAAGTAAAAAGAAGTCTATGTTACCTAAATGGTTTTCACTCACGTGTAATTCGCGTATGTTCGCGTGTGATGGATGTCATTACATCCGAACGCGTAAACAACATACGCGAATTACACGTGAGTGAAAACCGTTTAGGTAACATATTAACTTCTTTTCTACTCTCTACAGTCAGGCATTTGACTGCTCTCTTAGCTTAGTTGGTAGTGCCTCTGCCTTCTAATCTAGGGGTGTGGGTTCGATTCCCGCATGACACAAGTAATTATGAATTAAATGTCTCACGAAAGTTTTAATATTAAAAAAAAATGTTGTCACCTGTCTGATAAGTTCGAGCACCTCCCTGACGCCGGCCGCCACCGCGCCGGGCTTGCCGACCAGCTGCACCACGCGCTCCGTGCTCTGCGGCGCGGGGTTCGAGAATATCTTCAGCCGGGCGCCGGTTTTCTGGAACGCCGACATTGCATGTTGTATAGCAGATTAAAAATTAAACTCTGGAAAAAATATACCTATAGTGTTTTTTTCGCAGCGGAAAAACACTATATATCTTTTCCAGAGTTTCATCTACAATGGATTCCGCAAAGTAACGCCTGATTCAATATCTTATTTATAACAGATTCGTAAACTATGTGTTTAAGTGTATGGAATTATTTGAATACCCGTATCTATTTCAAAAACTTCTCTAATCGTAAATCTAACTGCCGTGTCTTTACCCCGTGGGTACGGCGTGTATTGTATTTGTCCTTTTCGGATGCGTGGATGCCCATTATCTCAAAAACTACTGGAACGATTTTGATAAAATTTGTACTGTCGTCTAAGTTGACACTAATCTAATACAAAAATATTACATTGACATATAGTTCACTATCACTAATAGTTCTAAGGAATCTGTGTTAATGAAAAAATGATACTTTTGTGAGTGTATAAATAGGCATACACTCCCAAATTTCACGCGTATTAGAAAGCGTATATAGAGCGACATAACCCAATTATGACAATACATACGTCATACAAACGGTGGAACTGATCCCTATATTAGGAGTCGGTTAAAAATAACATAGGATACTTTCATATGTACGTTAAACAGGAAACCAGGAGGCATGCCGAATATGTGTATAACCTATTTAATCCTTCTCGCTAAAACTCTAGACTAAATAATGAAGAGTGGG